>CM069444.1:65085416-65352476 GCA_035610835.1 Ophiura sarsii
ATGGAAACCTTGCCTTACACTATTTATATTGTAGACAGTTTTGCGTGGGGTTGTTTGTAATATCACACATCTTGTTGTGTATGACCATTATACCTTCTTTATTACTCCACGTGCAACATGTTGTCATCCGGTATGGAAACCTTGCCTTACACTATTTATATTGTAGACAGTTTTGCGTGGGGTTGTTTGTAATATCACACATCTTGTTGTGTATGACCATTATACCTTCTTTATTACTCCACGTGCAACATGTTGCCATCCGATATGGAAACCTTGCCTTACACTATTTATATTGCAGACAGTTGTGCGTGAGGTTGTCTGTCATATCACACATCTTGTTGTGTATGGCTATTATACCCTTATTACACCACGTGCAACATGTTGCCATCCAATATGGAAACCTTGCCTTACACTATTTATATTGTAGACAGTTGTGCTTGAGGTTGTCTGTCATATCAAAAATATTGTTGTGTATGGCTATTATATTCTTATTGCACCACGTGCAACATGTTGCCATCCGGTATGGAAACCTTGCCTTACACTATTTATATTGTAGACAGTTGTGCTTGAGGTTGTCTGTCATATCAAAAATATTGTTGTGTATGGCTATTATACTCTTATTGCACCACGTGCAACATGTTGCCATCCGGTATGGAAACCTTGCCTTACACTATTTATATTGTAGACAGTTGTGCGCGAGGTTGTTTGTAAGATGACACATCTTGTTGTGTATGGCAATTACACTCTTATTACACCACGTGCAACATGATGTCATCCGGTTTTGAAACCTTGCCTTACACTATTTATATTGTAGACAGTTGTTCGTGAGGTTGTTTGTGAGATCACAGATGTCGTTGTGCATGGTTAGTATACATTTATTGTACCAGCGCTATATGCTGTCAACCTGTAAGAAAACCTCGCCTTACCATAGATCTTACCTCAACACAAAGAAAGTGTCAACAGAGTACGTTCCATTAGAAATAGCTTGCATTGATGTTGTCTCGATGAGTTCTATGCCATACGGGAGATTATCTGGAATATCAATTAAGACGTTTTAGAATCATTAGAGCTATAAGTATTAACCTCTGACCTCTGATCTAGAGAGGTTCTGTATTGTGTATACTTTTGACCAGAAGTGATTAAAAAGTGGGAATATAATCCTGATTTGAGGGCTGCTTTCTTCTATGCCAGTTTAAAGGAAATACTTTTAGTCCGTTTTCACCTGTTAACATTTACCATGTTTAATGTTTACACTTAAATAACCTCAAATATAATGAACGAATGGAAAAATGTAGTTCAAAACCCCAAAACATGTACTATTCCACATTGGCGGATAGCGGTGGTTCACCGTGGTTGACCTACGAAACCGGTAGTTGACCTACGAAAACGGTATCATTGTATACACGGTCCCCTTTTTGTAAATTGTAAATTGTAAATTCTTAATGGTGGTAGTTTTTAAACAAAAGCCTTACCGTATCTATTACCAACGATCAGAAACTGGTTAGAGTGACCAAGAATAACCCACCATATGCTTAGCACTCTTATACCGTTGAGGGCGCCAAATGATGAAGACGAAGAAGCGGCAGAAAATATTTTCTCATTGTTGCGAAATACAGAAAATGTCATCAAAATACGGTCCATTAAGGCTGAAAAGAAACATCAAACTGACGTGACATACATCATACAATGGAAACAAATAGCAATCCAGTTTCTAAAAACGATTTATTTTCGCTGTGAAATTAAAGTTTCTTTGGATCACTTCACTTTGAATTTGATCCTTTTATTAAAGGGTATAGTACTTCTATAATTCAGTAACAACATATCCTTTGCCTTATTTATCGTTACAATTCGTCGCTGTTCTGACATACCGGCACATACGAAAAACATCGTTTTGAGAAAATCGTGTTTGAACATTTTCCAATTTTTAAAGACTTGTTAGAGAGCATTTACATCAAATGTCACTATCATTGTCAAAGAACACTAATAGATACTTATGTTTGTTATGAGCATGTTACAACAACAAATTGCAATTATTAATTAGGAGTAATTATGTCATAAAGTCATGTGCCGGTATGTCAGACAGTCCTACAGCGATATGCCGGTATGTAGTTACACGGTGGTCTATGGCAGAATATTGTGATGTGCCGGTATGTCAGAATACAAAATGAAGTTTTCATGCCGGTATTATGTTAAAACCCTGGCATATGACACTAATTAGAGCGGTATCTCATTAATTAATTACCTTTTTGTCTCAATTTTTTTGGAGAATAAAGACTTTCACTTGTAGATCATAAAATGTGCCGGTATGTCAGAACAGCGACGAATTGTTTGATAAACTTAATTTCATTTTGATCTGTATTTTCACCGCTGACTGGGTAACATTAATTTGGATTATATAAGGACATGTCGTTCAAAACCAGGATTTGGAAACAATATTGATTTTGAGTGGGCACTAAGGCCGACCTACGGGACCGACCGACAAATTCTTTTTATTCTTTTATTTGTGTGCAAATTATCAACTTTTTGAAAATATTTGAAGATTTTGAAAATGGGTGAAAATTCACCTACAAAACAACAACAATAACAAAACACCCGACCTACCCTATCTAAGAGGTCTGTGGAACATGATTGGGTGTTTTTCGTCGCCTAAGATTCCACACCTCCATATAAATTTGTGCTAGCTCCCATCACTATCGGTGTTTTCAATTCAAGAAGGACCCCACCTCTAACCATTAATTTAAATGTACAGAAAAGGTATACAATGCTCTTAATATGAAGGAAATTTGTGTTACTTGTGATTTGTAGACTATAAACTTAATATCTGATCAAACCCTGGTATTTTCTGTAATAGTAAGATTTGACACAACTTTTCTTTTTCACCTCTTCTAGAACAAATGCACCGAATATAGCTAGCAGACAGCAATTTGGAGAGTGTACTAGTATTCGATGTCCCGTTGCGGAAAAAAATGAAGGTCAACCCCACCAAAATGGGTGTTCTTTTGATGGAAGACATCAGTATCTTCAAAGAAAACAAGGATTTGAACAAACCAGTCGCTCGATAGCTGAAAAAAATCAGACTTTAATTTGATCTCTAATGCATGTAAGTCAATGGCAATTTAATTGGCGGTGTGGAACCCTAACAGGTGATTTTATCATTATGACTTGGTCCTCATTTTGGACATCGGCATTTATTTCGCCGTCACGTTATGCCATTAACGTGTGGGGGGGGGGGGGCGGTCGACATAAATGTGTGTTGAGTCTTGTTCGTTCTAGAAAGTCAACGGCGCAATCTTCTAGCGAACACAATTTGTGCATTTACAATAAAGGATAGAAACAAAATAAAAATTCATGATTAAACACTAATGCTAATAGTCGAATTAAACTTAATATTTTACCCAATCCACTATTATTCTCTCTCGTTGTCGGCTGTTTCGTCTGAATATCTTTCTCGTCATCTATCACTACTTTCGTCATTCCATTTGCATGCGTTGCACTTTTGTTGTGATTCAAATCATCACCCGCATTGTTGTCAGACATTGATTCTAAATCCGCCTTTTGCAAATCGGTTTCGGCAACGCCCTCTACGCCAGGATCTTCTGTGCTTGTGCCTTTGTCTTGCATAGGGATCTCATATTCGTGGTCTTTTCCAGACTTCTCATCTTCAACGACCTGTTCGTAAATGTTTTCTACTGTTGCAGGCGCCATGGCCTTTGTTAAGGATAATGTTATTCTTGTATGCATAGTCACGTGATACATGCTTCCTATGGCAACAGCGATTGCAAAAAATGCGAGCATACACCTGCAAAAATATGACATGTAAAGTTCAAAGGTCAATTAACGTCAAGAGATAACCATTCATAATGCTACATACACCTCGGGCACGCGCGGTAACGGATTCACTCTTGCTCCACAATACAAAGGTTGTGGGTTCGAGCCCGGTGCCAGCGTGTGGTGTCCTTGGGCAAAGCACTTTACCGCACTTGCCACGCTTCACCCAGGTGTAGGCCTATAATTGGGTACCGGCATTAATTCATGTTGGGAAGTAAAACAGACTCGCTGTGCGGGAGGATTGGCGAACCCCCACAGCCAAATATTACATGGGGGAGTCTGGCCCAAACGCTAATGAAAGAGAGACGGGCACTCCGCGTGCGAGCTTAAGAAGCTCGGCGCGAGTCTTTACTTCTTTTTTTACATACACCTGCAATAATGTGGCATTTAAAGTTCAAAGGTCAATGAACACAAAGATAACTACTCCCCAGCCAACATCGATCGTGGGCCCAATGCCATAATGTGACATGTAAAGTTCAAAGGTCAATTAACGTCAAGAGTTAACATTGTATAATACTACATACACCTGTAAAAATGTGATATTTAGAATTCAAAGGCCAATTAACGTCAAATAACCATGTATAATGCTATACAGGTGTAAGGTCATATTGATTTATACACGCAAATAATTAACGCATCTCCATACGTGACGTCAGCTCGTATTATAGTGATCGCAGCTGGGCATATCATCGAGCGCCTGATATAAATACCAATACTGGCGCGTTTGAAATAATTATTCTATATTAGGATTACTCACTGACGTCATAATGTTGAGTGCTCCCTGAAGAATCTCAATATCACTTAAAACCGCGTCTTTATAACTTCATAACTATGTGTTATGTGTGTGAGCATGTCTTACAGACAAACGAAAAACAATGATATTCTTACAGTGTTGCAATAGCAGCTCCGGACCATGTTTCTCTGATAATGCAATCGTATGAGATGTCAGCTACTGTTCCAATAGGCCCAAGATCTGTTGTAAATTATAGAAGGAGATATGAAGAATTTATATATTGGTTTTACCAAATACAAATCAGATTTTTCAGAAATCTTTCACAACTTTTCAAGGTCTATCTCAAGGACTACTGAACCAATACTAGCCATATTTGTACTTATTTCAATGCATATCTCATGGTGATTCCAAATATGGTAATGAAATTAAATAATTTTGAAATGTTTAGAAACATTTATTTTTGCGAAATGTTGGAGTGTCGTCTCCATGGTTCAGAAGAGATTATGAATACTCCGTGTTTTCCCTTTGACAAGCTTCCGAGCCTACAACCATACATATATTTTAGTTATCGCTGACCCATGCTGTTGATTGGCCAAAGCCAAAATTCTCCGTAAGGATAGGGAACCACAATCACGACACGTCCGTGAAGCCATTTTGGATTCAACGTAAGGCGACCCAACAGCATGAACAGAGACGAAGGTGACCCATTGTGAGTCACGGTCATGTCTACGACTAATATGTATAATAATCACCACAACAGCGGCGCCCTCAACCGGAAGCAGCGCGGGTCAGAAGAGGTCATTGGCTAAAATATGTTCATGTAAACTATAATAACCCACGAATACAATTATTTTGTTTCAAAAAAATAAAAATCCTAATTAATAAATAAATCGTACTTACATGTTTTGTGAGCAGTTTCCAAATCTTCAGACGAACACGACGAAGGCCAACAACTGCCGATTTCGGCCCTTATTCCAGCCTGAAAGAACAACAACATCAGTAAATCAACATACGATGCATTACTATACTGCAAACTAAATGTAAATCTCATTTCAATCGGTTATGGAATAAACGAGACACGAAATGACATACAATTGGGCGGGAAATTAGTTTTTGCTTCTAATGTGAATGGAATTTTTTAATATTTAGTCTGCAATGAAAAGAAGATATTAGAGAAATCGTCATCTGATAATTCCGGGTCGGGAACAAATACATACCACTCGTACAATTGGGTGATACATGACGCAGTATTCAGTATTAAATGGTGCCTCATCCTCGCCTCTATCTATTCCTTTACATAACTCAAATTGGCCATACGATTGGGCACTGTATCTGAATACTGCCTTCAACCAGTCCATGTCCTCACCCCATGATGAATGCACTGTAGTAATAAAACGGTTAAGCAACTTATCAATATTCATTCATTAACTCTTATTATAGTCATCGTCATAATGCTATGGACATAATTCCAGCAATGCGTGCGTATTGCGTACACTCGCACGGGTGCAAGTGCGTAACGGGAGTGTTAAAAGATGACCGCGCGTCCTGATTGGTCGATCGTGAAATCGTCACGCGCATACATGCATAGTTGTTCGCGCATTTCATGCATCTGGAAGCAGCTCCGCGGACAACAACAAAACCCGTTTAATATTATATGTAAGAGACCAGAAACTTAATTTTGTTATGTGATCCTTAAGACATCTTTACTAAGTCCCTGTGCAAAGTTACATATTTCTCCTACTATTTATTACCTGTCCACAGACCGCCATTGTAGAGATTCCCAGATTGACCGCCATTGATTGATTCTCAGATTGCCTCAGATTATGTTATTCCCAAAACAGCAATAAATAATTTAAAGTGTTGACAGAAAGGGTCAAAGGTCATGTAGGGGTCATTAGAGGCAGTAGCGTAGCCAGGCGGTGGGGACGGTGAAGCGAAAAAATGGGGACGAGAAGAAGGGGAGAAAAGAGAGAAAGAAGGGGGAAGGAGAGGGAGAAAGAGAAGGGAAAGGGGGAGGAGAGGGAGAAAGAGAAGGGAAAGGGGAAGGAGCGGGAGAAAGAGAAGGAAAAGGGGAAGGAGAAGGGAAAGAGAAGAGAAATGATGACGAGAAATTGTTCATGTAGTACATTTACTGTGCGATTTTTTGTGAACTGTGCGAAATGTTTTGCTAAAATGGAGACGGAGAAGCTAAAAAATGGGGACGAGAAATTGTTACTGTGCGATTTTGTTTGACTGTGCGATTTTTTTGAGACTGTGCAAAAAAAATTGACAGCTCAACCCCCCCCCCCCCCCCCCCCCCCCCCCCCCCCCCCCCCCCACTTACGTGAAATTCACGAGGTAAGTGACTATAATTTTTTGGGGGGCAACTTTTTAGGGACATAAAAAAAAAATAGGGACGATATTGATGCTTGCCCCCCCCCTCCCCCCGGAATGACAATGCTGGCTACGCGCCTGATTAGAGGTCAATCTGTGTACACCCCATGTTTCAAAAGTGACTACATACGCGTACGTACGTTGACGAGAAATTTGATATTTTGGAGGTAACGAGTATAACTTCTTTCTCGCATAGGCCTATATAAAAAGCCAATATTGATCGGAAATAAAATGATTGCTTTTCAATAAAATATTAGTCAAAAGTACACATCAAATAGCACCAAATGGGTTCGAAAATTGAAGAAAAAAAACCCAATTCTGAGGGGGCACACCTCAGACTCCCCCTGTTCTAGCTTGTAAACCATCTATACTTATATCAAGAAAATATCAGTATACGCTCAACTTCATTCGTGCATTGATAAAAACAAAATATTGATTGGAAATGAAGAGGTGGCTTTTCGATAAAATGTTGGTCAAAAGTATACACCAGATCGCACCAAATGAGTTCGAAAATTGAAAAAATATCCAATTCTGAGGGGGCACATCCTCCCTCAGACGCCCCCTTGTTCGAGCTTTTAAACCATCTATTAAATCAAGAATATATCAGTAATGCTCAACTTCTTTCGTGCATTGATAAAAAATAAAAAATTATTGGTGGCTTTTCAATAAAATTTTGGTCAAAAGTATACACCAGATCGCACCAAATGAGTTCGAAATTGAACAAAATTCCATTTCCACCCCCTCAGACTCCCCCCTGTTCGAGCTTTTAAACCATCTATACTTAAATCAACAATATATCAGTATAATTATGCTCAACTTCTTTCGTGCATTGATAAATAAAATAAAAACTTTAAAAGGGAAGAGCTAGTACAAGTGAAAGACTTTATATTTTTAGGAAAGCAGTTGGTAGAATAATGACATTGGGTAATCAGAGATTGGCACAAGAGCAGGCAGTTGACGTATTGGCAAATTTGGGCATGATATCAAGTAATGAATATGAAGACAAATTTGCAGTAGTTGTCCGTATGTGAAGAGGTCTGCCGAAATCAGACACAATTAGGCAAGATATCAAAATTGAGTTTGTAATTGATTATTGTAGTAGAGATCTTCCGCTTAACAATGGTAGCTTTTTTTTAATCGGACTTCCCAAAGCGGAGTTATATCATTTTCAAGTTAATAGTCTATATGAAAACTCCAAACTGAGATATACTTACAATGTACATACAATGTACTTTTAAATTATTTTTTTTAAATTTTATTTTAAATAATTTTGGTCAACAGTATAGGCCTACACCAGATCGCACCAAATGAGTTCGAAAATTGGAAAAAAATATCCAATTCTGAGGGGGCACATCCTCCCTCAGACTCCCCCCTCTTCGAGATTTTAGACCAATCTATACTTAAATCAAGAATATATAGGCCTATACGCTCAACCTCTTTCGTGCATTGATAAAAAACAAAATATTTATTGGAAATGAAGAGGTGGCTTTCCGATCAATTTTGGTCAAAAGTATACACCAAATCGCACCAAATGAGTTCCAAAATTGTATTTTTTTTCTACTTCTGAGGGACACCCCTCAGACATCCCCTGTCAGAGCATAGCTCGGCAAGGCGGTGCTGCGCACCGCTTGGATGGTACCTGATCAATTTCATTTTTTGGCCCCCCTAAACTTTTCTGGATCCGCGCCTGCCTATATAGACAATTATAGATGCAGGTTTGCAATTATTGTTTCGAATGATCAGGTTTATTCTTTACACACGTGTACAAAAAAGGTAACATACACTCGGAAATGAAGATAATGTGTTCCTTTTACACCGCAGATTTATTGTTTTCATTCAACTTTAACTTTGCCATGACTTTATCTTTATCTTCAGTACTTTGTGTGTCCACTATCATTGTCCACAACAGCGTGTGTAAAGCATAAACCTGATCATTCAAAACAGTAATGCAAACCTGCTTCTACTTTTAAAACTGCACCTACGTCCATTGAAATGACAATAACTCCGCTCCGATCGGAATTCAACAATCGCGGTGTCAAAATACGCAGAACAAAATTATGCACTGGGTTAATAGGCTTCGATTAATACATACCCTTTCGGGCCGTTAATTATTGGATCATGTGTAAGTGTCTCGATACTCTTTATTTTGTGAGGCGTTTATATTATATAACTTGTGATATCTCCGTGATCTTGTTGGTACGTGACTTCCTCTCTATCTAACTATTGATTTAAAGTTTTATCAATTTACACTGGAGGAGACGTCATATACTCATATGAGGGCTATATCTTGCCTCGTGTCCCGTACGGAATAAACCGTGTATACCAACAACGTATTTTAATTGGTTTGAGCATGCGCACTTGAGTTACGGGACGTCTAGCAAGACATTGCCCACATGAGATAACAAGACTTGACCTACGTATTGTCGTAGGTGTATCAATGTAAATAGAATCATGACTCCGAGAATGATAAGCCACACTAATTTTCCAACAGAAGTTATGCAATATTTGTGTTACGCATTGATTTGCTTACACAGAGGGTGTCCCAGCAAATAATTATCGTCTGGTCGAGAATTTCCCAAGACAGGAGTCGGATTAACACTTTCCTCTAAGTTTTACTATATACAAAACATAATTTTCAGAAACCTTTCCCAACTTTCAGGGTCTATCTCAAGGAATACCGGACCAATACTATGCATCTTTATACTTATTTTAATGCATTTCTCATGGTGATTCCAAATACGGTAAGGACATTCAACAATGTTGACATTTTTGAAACATTTTGTGAAATGTTGGAATGTCGTCTGCAGCTGCCTGCCGCGTGGAAAGTGTTAATAAGATCAAGACTAGGCGTTTTCTTGAGATATGTTTCATTAAATACAGGGTGAGTAAAAAAACTGCAATAGTGGAAAGAAGTGTTTACAGAACTAAGTTGAAGTTTGAACAATTTTAAACGTTATAAGAATACCTTATTTGTTACTAATAGCACATACACAGCCAATCCAGAATTCCACAAATTTCACTTATTGTACAGCTTCAGAATGCTGTAAATTTGACACCGTAAATAACCTGTTTAATCACAGCACTGTAATTATTACCCAACTTGGTGTGTGTGTGTTTAATAGTAGATGATTGTCTAAGTCTGGGTGAGTGAGAAGTGTCCTACTGTGAAAGTGGTGTGTAACTGGTGTGTAGGGTAGAGCTCTGCCATATAAATACTAATGTTATGTGAAAAATTGAAATCAATATCATTTTCCGTTTGCCTTTGTTGAATCTTTTTACCCACGCACCCATTTCACTTGCTTGTCCATTAGAAACCCAAAACAGGCGTACTAGTGCAAAATGCGTCTCTATTTCAAATTTGGAAACTTGATTAAATATGTGATGTAATTGGAATTGAATGCATCCTTTCTTGTTTGCATATGGGAGTTAACCTTATAAATTTACCTAACCCATGCTATGAATTGCTTATAATGTTCTAAATTTGAATACAACATTTAATCATTCCAAATTGTGTTGGCTGGATGTTCAAATATGAAAATGCAATGTGTGCAATTTCACTTGAAAATTCCTATGCTCATGAACAAAGACGAAAACGGAAAATGCGATCGACTTTATTCTTTCACACAGAGTGAGAAACGAATATACCATTCTTGCAACTTTTCAAAAGTTTCAAACTTCAACTTGGTTTTGAAAACAAAATGGCTTCTTTCCATTATTGCAGGTGTTTTTTACTCACCCTGTATACTTTGAATTTGGTGAATCCCACCCCCCCCCCCCCCCCCCCCCCCCATGAAGCCATTACCTTAATCTTCCCCACGGGGAGTGTCTATGGGTGATTCCAGTTGAAATCTACACTCTCTGTGAGAACGTTCATGTCGAGTCTTCCATAAGAGGTGTATACATTGTATGAATGGAATAACCCAGAGGTAGAACGATACAATGATTTTACGTGGATTTTGAAATTGCGCATTATTCTGCACATTTTCTCCAAGATCAACGTCATTGATTATCATTTTTTTAAACAAACAAAAGGTATTATCATTGCTTTCTCATGGTTGATGACATTGCAGGACAGCAAAATGCCTCTCTTCAAAGGCCGTGCGCGCATGGTGTAACACTCGGCTGTAGATGTTGATTAAAATCATTATTCCCCAAAGAATGTTTGTTGTCGACTCTTCTTCCTGAAAATTCATTACGCTCCTAGTAAACAAAAAAACGTAGATACGCAGAGTGCTTTGAAAATGTCTAAATTGTACTCTGCGTGCAGTGTTGCCTCCTAACAAAACGCAGACTGCGTGCGACGGTACATGCGTGATGTTTTGATTGGTTGATCACGCAGAATGGGTTCGTCGATTTTTACTGTGGGTGTTATTAAACTTTTTAACATGTTTTAGTCGGTCGAAATAATAATAAAAAGGGTATGCCCGAAATTGGTATGCCCAAAATGGTAAATTTTTATTTGTATTACCTCAATATATGTGTATGTTTTTTTTAATAAATTACAAATAATAATAAATAATAAAATAATACAGTTGGACTACCTACTTTTCAAAGCATATATCTTGGATGCCTCTAAATCAGCAAAAAATGTCACGACGTCATCATAACACGCTTGCGATATGTTCCCCAAAGGAGTTTCTGCAAAACCATCAGCACCAGTTATTATTACCGCGTTGCCTTCTTTGTGTTCTTTAGCTTTACTGCGCAACCACATTTTGAAGTCTGCAACTGGTGTTGATCCTAAGCCCGATGAATCGTCCTCAAGATTATGTTTGATTAATTCTGAATCTATACTGTTGACTAGGTGAGAATATTTCTCGTGGAGCCTATTCACCCCATCTTTGAAATGTATTCCATTTTGCAGATCATTTCTAGAATTATAACCTTGAGTATAAACAGTAACGGGGCTAAAGGCAACCGTGCCTAACACCAGCAGCAATACATGGACCGAAACCGCCATGTTTACTACAGCACCGTAAGAGCCAAATGATCGTTCGTAAGAGCAGCTAACTTATATTATATACCAAACAGGTTATTTATAAACTGTTTGAATAAACTATGAAGATGATTATCTTATTGATGATAAGGATCTGTACATCAAGAATGCTACCCATGTGTTTATATTGGTTACTAATGTATTAAAGGTATATTATGTGATCTTTCAAGGGAACGCCATCAACATCGAAAACAAAATTGAAAGTAGATTTTCTTGCAGATTTACATTTCTGATCATAAATCGTACATACATTCCAAGTTACAGGGCGATACGATTCTTAATTACTTCAAAATCATGGTTTTAGGAGTTTATATTTTCAATCTAAATTCACTCTAAAATCTTGATTTTTAAGGTAATTAGGAATCGTATCGCTCTGTCACTTGGAATGTATGTACGATTTATGATCAGAAATGTAAATCTGCAAGAAAATCTACTTTCAAAAAAAAATCATGAATTGAGGGCGCTCTTTGGAAAAGATCACACAATATGCCTTTAACCTGTGTAAACAAAGGCCTCCTCGTGATTATGAGAGATGATAGAAGTAACTTCTGTATAATTATACATGTTGGTAACTATGCATTCACCTGTAAACAAAGGCCTCCTCGAGACTATGAGAAATGGTAAAGGTAGTACCATTTCTTGCGTAATCTTTTAAGGTGAATGTTCCGATCACTAAAGCTTTTTTTGTTGCCCATCAACATATTTTGATATCAGAAGAAACCAGATATTTTCCTCATTATTTCTGTATAATGTTTGACGCCAGATATACATACACCTAGCAACAAAAGTACCTGACCAGGTGCTTTGAGGTTCGCTAATTCAAAATATATAATCGGTACAAAAAATCTGAGATATACATTAAATGAGCAAATTTCTTTTCCGCAGTTTGATACCTCATTCAACAAAATCGAATGGATACTTTTAAAGTTATGGCGATTTCAATGACCGCGCATGCAACAGAAAAGTTGCACTAGGTATAGGAATCATTGATTTGTGTGTGATTACTGTCATAACTGTGTGCTATCTGAACGAGACAGATGAATGGGTCTGGAGTGATAACCGCAATGTGCGGGACAAAGGGTGTATCTGGCTGTGAAGAATACAAGTCTTAGCTGATTAGCTGTGAGTTTTTTCAGTGCGTAATCACACACAAATCAATGATTTCCTATACCTAGTGCAACTTTTCTGTTGCATGCGCGGTCATTGAAATCGCCATAACTTTAAAGTATCCATTCGATTTTGTTGGATGAGGTATCAAACTGCGGAGAAGAAATTTGCTCATTCAATGTATATCTCAGATTTTTGGTACCGATTATCTATTTTGAATTAGCTAACCTCAAATCACCTGGTCAGGGACTTTATGTGCTAGGTGTACATGTTGGTAACTATGCATTTACCTGTAAACAAAGGCCTCCTCGTGACTATGAGAGATGGTAAAGGTAATACCATTTCTTGCGTAATCTTTTAAGGTGAATGTTCCAATCACTAAAGCTTTTTGTTTTGCCCATCAATTTTGATATCAGAAGAAACCCCATATTTTTCTCATTATTTCTGTATAATGTTTGACGCCAGATATATACGATATTTTATTCAAAAATGACCATAAACAATATTATGAGCCACAAAAGCGGCATACATCATTACATGAACAAAGCATGAACAAATTGGTGAGGTTAGCACAATGCAGAATTAATTATCTTTGGTGAGTCTATTTCTAATTTTCCATATGATGTTAGTGCCAATCATAGCACTAATTGAGGTATATTTTGCAACTCTGATGGGGAAACCAAGTTTCCTTAACCCACTGCAGAAGCGGTAGTGAACATGTCCGAGTGACCCAATCACGAAAACGAGGATTTTACAATCAAAACCGCAGATTTTTAGCATATCGCAAAGAGGCATGTACTTCTGGAACTTGGTGTTGTAACACTCCTCAATGAGAGCATCAACTGGGCATGAAACTTCCAAAATGAAACACTTCATGTTTTCATGATCAATCAGGAAAAGATCCGGTTTCCTCGCCTGAATGTGCTTTAAAATGTTTGCAAATTCGATTTCTTCGTCGTCGTTGGTGATTAGGGCACCCGAAATGAGTTTTTCACAGTAAACCACAAACGAATTGTTATATTTTGTGATTTCCTTTTGAAGGATATTAACAATTCTATTATGTCTCGATGTGTAATTGTTTCGGAACTGCATACATCCATTTGCAACATGCGATATTGTATCGTATGGGTTCCTACACAAAGGGCAAGACTTGCCGACTTGAGGAAACATGACATGAAGCAAGGAAATAGACTCAGCTATTTGCAGTCTGGCCTTGGTGATGAAATTAACCAAATCATCACTTAAATCACCATTCTTTAAATGCTCCATTGAGCATGCATAGTCTATCTTCTCAAGACCAGCAAGTCTTCCCTGTGATACTAGATCTTTCCAGTTTATCGGTTCAGACTCTGTCAGTTTATTTATGATAAGACGATACACTTTCTTGTGACATACCATTTCATTTTCACCAGTCTTTATGGCATATTCGTTGTTTTTCTTAATTAGATTGATATCTAATCTGGAACAAATTTCATTTAATTCAATCCAAGATGATTTGCTCAAACAGACTCTAGTGTTTTTGACAATAATACAATGTTCGTCTATTTCATAGCCTGCAAAGTTATGAGTTTGGTCATCAGTTTCTTTAACCTTTCTTTTTTGCATATGCAGTTTGAGGGATTTTTCAGCAGTTTTTCTGACCATATCATCACTGGAATTCAGCATCTGAATACTACTACAAGAAACCTTTTTGGCGAAATAGATGCTAGATGGTTTACGAATTCCTAGGCCCCCAGATGATTTTGGGACAAAGACATATTTGCGATTGGAATTGGTATGCTGCCCTAACCATGATCTGGCATATTTTATTATCAGATCTTCCATCGCCGTTAATGTTTTGATTGGTACTGGAAGTATGCTGAAAAAGCCCTCAACAGTTGGAATACATAACACATTGATCGCTTCAAGTTTGAAGCATATTGGTATTGATAATCTTTTAAAGGTGAATGTTCTGATCACTAAAGCTTTTTGTTTTGCCCATCAACATATTTTGATATCAGAAGAAACCCCATATTTTTCTCATTATTTCTGTATAATGTTTGACGCCAGATATACATACATACATACATCTATACATAAACAACATTTATAAGGCTCCAGATATGTTCCATTTACACATTATAGGCCAAAGTGCAGTAAATTACTGCCAAAGGTGGTTTAACCACCCAGCCAGTTTGTGTATAGGGGAATATGGGGCAACTGGTCCTATGAGGCAAGTGGTCCGAAATGAAAGATTTTGTAATTGTCAGGGCATACTGCTTTCTTTTAAACAGTACGACTTTTGTTGAAACTTGACATACATGTACATTATATCCTTACCTTCTACAATCCAAAACATTTGGAACTTTAGGGTATTTACACATGTGATATTCTATTCTCCAGATCTTTGAGTGACTGATTGAAAATTCACAGATAGTATGGGCGATATATGAAAATGGGTTTAGATCATATGATTGATAGATATGCAACAGTAAATATATACATGCAGTACAGTCGTCTTAAGATGCTAGGTAGCATATTGCATTTGATGGGTGCTGTATTGTAGTGTGCTTAGGGACTTTCCGAAATATGATTAAAACCATAGGTCGTGGTTGAAATGACCGTAAAATCAATATCATCATTTAAAGAATGCTTCAACTTATCACGGGTATTCATTTGGTAGAGTTAGTTTAGTAGTTTATGAATTTGCAAATAATAAAGTACACCATTTCTTATTTTATCTAAAGACACTCGTCTACTTGTAGGACCCGAACGCCGTAATATTTGCGTTTTCAAAGATACTTGCTGGCTACAGAAATCTTTGTAATGGCTAAAAACAAAAATGCAGTTTTGCCTTTTTTCTGAAATGTATTGGAGTTATTGATTATTATGACAAATGGTGGTATGTTTTAAAACATTTTGGCGTAACATTTATTACGTCACAGGCGTGTTTGAATAATGTTTCATCTCGACAAAGTGCTAAGTCATTTGTTGGGGCAAGTGGTCCGAAGGGGTATGGGGCAACTGGTCCGCCTGCAAAAACTTAATCAAAATGGTAAAATTCATTTTGAAAATTAGTTGTTAGTGTCAATAAACATGATAAAACATGACTCGGTATTGAAATATGAATAGAATATGAAATAATTCACATTCTTTCTAGTTCTTAGACATTTTGGGTCTAATACCACTATTTCTACTATTGAAGGATTACAATGTGACATGAAATTGCTTTAGAATGGTTTAAAACCTCAGTATTATGAATTACATCTTTATTATACTTTGAATGGTGTGTAAAGGTATTTGCAATGACGAAATATCATGATTTATGTATTTTATCCACTGCTTTTGTGTATATTAACCGTTGGGTCATCATTGTCATATTGACTAACTTCCCCTGTAACATGAAAAGCTGGCTAAATATCAAGATGGTTTATAAGTACTAATCTTCTTCTTCTTCTTCTTCTTCTTCTTCTTCTTCTTCTTCTTCTTCTTCTTCTTCTTCTTCTTCTTCTTCTTCTTCTTCTTCTTCTTCTTCTTCTTCTTCTTCTTCTTCTTCTTCTTCTTCTTCTTCTTCTTCTTCTTCTTCTTCTTCTTCTTCTTCTTCTTCTTCTTCTTCTTCTTCTTCTTCTTCTTCTTCTTCTTCTTCTTCTTCTTCTTCTTCTTCTTCTTCTTCTTCTTCTTCTTCTTCTTCTTCTTCTTCTTCTTCTTCTTCTTCTTCTTCTTCTTCTTCTTCTTCTTCTTCTTCTTCTTCTTCTTCTTCTTCTTCTTCTTCTTCTTCTTCTTCTTCTTCTTCTTCTTCTTCTTCTTCTTCTTCTTCTTCTTCTTCTTCTTCTTCTTCTTCTTCTTCTTCTTCTTCTTCTTCTTCTTCTTCTTCTTCTTCTTCTTCTTCTTCTTCTTCTTCTTCTTCTTCTTCTTCTTCTTCTTCTTCTTCTTCTTCTTCTTCTTCTTCTTCTTCTTCTTCTTCTTCTTCTTCTTCTTCGGCCTCCGTCAGTTGTGACGATTGGCTGCCACATCTCCGGATAATCTTTCTCCAAGCTACACTGTCTTGTGCCAGACGCATGGCCTTTATAAGACTCATACCAGTCCATTCCTTGATGTTGTCGAACCATTGTTTCCTTTGACGACCTCTTTTCCTGCTGCCTTCCACTTTCCCTTCTATGATGTGGAGTGCCAGTAAGCTACCACTGCCTCTAATGATGTGCCCGAAGTAAGCCAGCTTTCTTTTGATAAGCTCTCCCAGCAGTTGCCTCTTTACACCAAGTTCTTTCAGGATACTTATGTTGGTTCTTTTCTCCTTCCAGTTAACTCTTAACATTCTTCTCCAGATCCACATTTCAGCAGGCATTATGCGATTTTCATCTGCTTTGGTTAGAGTCCATCCCTTCAGACCGTAAAGGAGCACGCTCCATACCAATGCTTTTACAATCTTTGTTTTAAGGTTTGTTGTGAGGTTGCGGTCATTCCATAGGTCCTGGAGTTCTATCATCCTTCCCTTGGCCATTCCGATTCTAGCTCTTATATCAGATGTGGTTTTCATAGAGCCTAGGTATTTGAAGCGACTAACTTGTTCAACATCCTCACCATCGATTGAGATTTTATGCACGGGCTGTTCTTCTCCAGTTGTTAGAAGTTTTGTCTTTTGACATTGAGCTTGAGATTGAGCTTCCTGCCTGCATCATTTACGGCTGATGTTAGCCTCTCGATGTCTTCTTTAGAGGTTTCAAAAAGTGCAGTGTCATCGGCATATCTGAGATTTGAAATTGGTGTACCGCCTACTTTTATCCCATATTGGTTAAAATCAGTGTCTCTCATGACTTTTTCTGTGTAGGAGACGAACATGTGTGGTGAAGCAATGCATCCCTGCCTCACACCTTTACCTAGGTTGAATTCATCTGTATTTTCACCATTCCATCTGATCCCTGCCTTCTGATTTACATAGAGGGATTGAAGCAGTGCTAAAAGATGTGCTGGAAATCCCATCTCTATCATTGCAGAGAAAAGCTTGATGTGGCTCACAGAGTCAAATGCTTTGGAACAATCTATGAACATGATGAAGGCTTTCTGACCTATTTAATATTTTTACGCAGGAGCTAATAGTCTTGGAGTCCAAGAGTATATTTATTATCTGGTCAGCTACTTCTTTTGAAGACTGTATATTACGACTGTCGTATTAATTGAATTGAAAATTGTTTGTAAATTTAAAAAAATGTGTAATTTATAAGGCATCTGTGGTAGGCAAAGGCATAACGAATCATAGGTAGGCCTATACACGATGTCACCTACTACGTCACTCGTCACAGCAGCCAAGCAAACAAAAGCTTGCCTGTCGGTATACGAAGGGAGTGTCCATTATTTATAATGGTTTAAAAACCATACACTTAACCAAACCAGTCGTCTGTTACGTCAACAGTCAATGCAAAAAGTCAATGTATGTTCCCCCATGCATGGAATGGAACCGGACACTTAAGACTTTCCACGCGGCAGGCGGCTGCAGACGACATTCCAAAATGTCACAAAATGTTTCAAAAATATCAACATTGTTGAATTTCATTACCATATTTAAAATCACCATGAGAAATGCATTGAAATAAGTACCAACATGCAAAGTATCGGTCCAGTAATCCATGCAAAGTATCGGTTCAGTAATCCATGCAAAGTATCGGTCCAGTAATCCTTGAGATAGACCCTGACATTTGGGAAATGTTTCAGGATATTCTATTTTGTATATTGTAAATCTTATAGCCGCGTGGAGAGTGTTAACATTGTTGATCAACGATGAGGTGACATCGTTTATATCGTAGGTGCTTACAAGTCATCATTGTAATTTAAATATTTTACCGAGTTTTTAACCACACAAAATGATAATTATATGAACCTTTTATCGTAAAATGGTTTTACGAGTAAGTATTTTGCTACAATGAAATGACAAGATTGATTGTTTTATTAGAATTGTGAAATACTTTGCAACATTTTAGATTGTGATGATTGTGAATCACAAATCTTTCCCGCAAGTTATAGACTCGCATCGATTTAAAATCATTCAAAAGTACGTGATTGATACAGTGCTTACAAAATTACTTCCATTAGCTTATACAGGACAGATTTATTATTTCTACAACATCAATAAAATAAAATAACTTTTTTACACAAAAATACTAACAAATTCAGTGTCGTTTGTATGTAAAATTACCATCACAAATTTTGTTTTTGTTTTTAAATTCATGAATAATCGTACACCTATTAGTATTATCAACATCAGACACATTGAAAGTAGGTGTTCTGGCCCGATTTTCAACGTGATTTATTGTATTCTACATTAAGGATCATCCTTAAAATAGTTGTATTCCAAAGTTTGGTTCTTATTTTAGAAGCACAAGGTGATATGACCTTTGCCCATTGAGTAGTACATAAATGGACAGGTGGTTAAACCACCTTTGGCAGTTCATTGTATTTTGGCCTATAACGTCTAAATGGAAAATATCTGGCGTCAAACATTTTACAGAAATATAATGAGACAAATATGGGGGTTCTTCTCACAAAATATGTTGATGGGGCGCGGGCAAACAAAAAAAGCTAATCGGAACATCCACCTTTAATTACGCAAGAAATGATACATGAAGTACCTTTACACTCTAAGAAATTAAAGAACCCCTTTTTGTCCTGCAAGGAGAACCCTTAAAGGTTCTTTAAAGAACCAAAAACAGTTCCCCAAACGTGATACAGAACCATTTTTGGTTCTATGAAGAACCTTGTTTGGTTCTTCAATTTTCAAGAACCTTTTTTGAAGGTTCAAGAGAGAGGTTCTTTATAGAACCGTCATAGAACCTTCAAAAAAGGTTCTTGAAAATTGAAGATCCCCAAAAGGTTCTTCATAGAACCAAAAATGGTTCTGTATCAACCAAAAATGGTTCTGTATCATGTTTGGGGAACTATTTTTGGTTCTTTAAAGAACCTTTAAGGGTTTTCCTGGCAGGACAACTTTAGAACCATTTTTTTCTGAGAGTGTACCATCTCTTATAGTCACGAGGAGGCCTTTGTTTACAGGTAAATGCATAGTTACCAGCATGTACGTAATATACAGAAGTTCCTTCTTTCATCTCTCATAATCACGAGGAGTCTTTTGTTTACACAGGTTAATACATTAGTAACCAATATAAAGACATGGGTAGCATTCCGGGTACATGTAGCATTCGTAATCTCCAGATACTTATTATCAATAAGATAATCATCTTTATAGTTTATTCAAACAGTTTATAAATAACCTGATTGTTGCATATAAGTTAGCTGCTCTTCATGAATGGTCATTTACTTCTGTGCTGGAGTAAACATGGCGGTATCGGTCCATGTATTGCTGCTGGTGTTAGGCACGGTTGCCTTTAGCCCCGTTACTGTTTATACTCAAGGATATAATTCTAGAAATGATCTGCAAAATGGAATACATTTCAACGATGGGGTGGATAGGCTCCATGAGAAATATTCTCACCTAGTCAACAGTATAGATTCAGAATTAATCAAACATAATCTTGAGGACGATTCATCGGGCTTAGGATCAACACCAGTTGCAGACTTCAAAATGTGGTTGCGCAGTAAAGCTAAAGAACACAAAGAAGGCAACGCGGTAATAATAACTGGTGCTGATGGTTTTGCAGAAACTCCTTTGGGGAACATATCGCAAGCGTGTTATGATGACGTCGTGACATTTTTTGCTGATTTAGAGGCATCCAAGATATATGCTTTGAAAAGTAGGTAGTCCAAATGTATTATTTTATCATTTATCATTATTTATTATTAATCAACAAAACATACACATAGGTCTATATTGAGGTAATCAAAATCAAAATTAACAATTTTGGGCATACCAATTCTGGGCATACCCTTTTTATTATTATTTCGACCGAATAAAAACATGTTAACAAGTTTAATAGCACCCACAGTAAAAATCGACGAACCGATTCTGCGTGATCAACCAATCAAAACAAAGCGCACGTACAGGCGCACGCAGTCTGCGTTTTGTTAGGAGGCAACTGCAAGCAGTCAAAAAACTACAATAGTGGAAAGAAGCCAGTTTGTTTTCAAAACCAAGTTGAAGTTTGAAGGTTTTGAAACGTTGCAAGAATGGTATTATTTGTTTCTCACTCTGTGTGAAAGAATAAAGTTGATCGCATTTTCCTTTTTCCTCTGGTAGCCAGTATTGCTTTGCAACCCAAATGTACGTCTTTGCTCACTAGCATAGGGATTTTCAAGTGAAATTGCACACATTGCAAGTTCATATTTGAATATCCAGCCGACACAATTTGGAATAATTAAATGTTTTATTCAAATTTAGAACATTATAAGCAGTTCATAGCATGGGTTAGTTAAATTGATGTTAACTCCCATATGTAAACAAGAACGGATGCATTAAATTCCTATTACATCGAATATTTAATCAAGTTTCCAAATTTGAAATAGAGACGCATTTTGCACTAGTACGCCTGTTTTGGGTTTCTAATGGACAAACAAGTGAAATGGGTGCGTGGGTAAAAAGATACAACAAAGGCAAACGGAAAATGATATTGACTTTAATTTTCCCACAACATTAGTAACAAATAAAGTATTCTTATAACATTTAAAATTGTTCAAACTTCAACTTGGTTCTGAAAACAAAATGGCTTCTTTTCACTATTGCCGGTTTATTTACTCAACCTGTATTTATGAATGAACGTGAAGTTCCTTTGAAACCTATCTCAAGAAAATGCCTAGTCTTATTAATCTTACTCCTGTCTTGGGACATTCTCGACCTGACGATAATTATTTGCTGGTACACCCTCTGTGTAAGCAAATCAAGAGGAAACATAAATATTGCATAACTTCTGTTGAAAGTCAGTGTGGTTTATCATTCTATCTATACCTTATAGCTTGATACACCTACGCCAATACGTAAATTATTAGTTCAAAGTGCATATTGTATTGTTATCTCATAAGACGTCCTTCAATGTAAATTGATCAAACTTTAGGCCCAACAAAAAAAAGTTGACTTGCCCTTTCAGAGCCAGAGTCTGGGTCGGACGGTCGGGTTTTTTAGTTTTTTTAAATAACAAAATAAAACAAGGAGATACTACACAAAAACATGTTTTAAAGAAGAAGAAAAAAATAATAATAATAATAATAATTTTTTAATTTTTTAATTTTTTAATTTTTAAACAAGCAGATACTACTCAAAAACACCTTGTCATCTTTCTCTATTGTTATGTGCTTCTTACAATCTTTTTTTTTAATTTGAAAAAAAAATAATAGAAAAATAGCGACCCTAGATTTTTTTTTTTTGGCCTTATCACTCGTTGGATAGGGAAGAAGTCATGTACCAACATGACCAGAGAGCATGAAGAGGGCAACAATTATCATAGACCTACATATCATAATATAATGAAAGGCTCATTCCAACCATGTGATAGGTTTACTAAGGGCTGATATCCAAACTCTCAGCGATGTTACACCGGTATTACACCGATGTTATACCGGTATTGCACCGATATTTGTATAGAATATCGGTGTAATACCGGTATAACATCGGTGTAATACCGGTGTAACACCGCTGAGAGTTTGGATATCAGCCCCTAACAAATGACTGGAATTTGTCGTGGGACATCAATGTACACGTATGAAATAAATATCGAATGTCTTTTGTTTGCATCGCCCCTTGTCATGGAAATGTCTAAATTTGATCTTGTAATGTAGTTTAGAACCATCATCATGATCACGCAATCAGGCATTCAATATTTGGATAATATAGGCCTACCTCCTAAAAATATCATCTGCTGCAGCAATCGAAATGTCGAAATGAAACCAAACAATATCTTGGACATATAAGTATGGTTTTCCCCCATGCATAACCCTAACACTCCTCTCCTCCTAGATACTAAACTCGACTGTGCTACAATCTTGCACCACGCGATTGCCCGGTCAATCTCTTACCGCGCTCTGCCAGGCGTTCAATTTATGAAAAAAACTTAAGTTATTTTAACCTGACCCGTATAGCTCAGTCGGTAGAGCATCAAATTTCATGCACGCGGCCCGGGTTCGGTCCCCGGCGCATGCATTTTGTGGAAAAATAAACTTTCATGACTTTCGTCCGACTCAACAGTTTAATAGGGCTTAAGGCCAACTTTACGGCATGCTCCTATATATACCTTATTGTGTAGAACTTTTGATTTATATTGACTTTTGAACACAAAAAGTGAAGATTTGGGCACATTCAGATTGAGACTTCCCCATGTTCTCAAACATGTGGCTGAGCACTGAATCAAGTGATTGCTTCAAATTTAGTATCATTAGAAAGATGAACACCTCAGCTTTTCATTGATAAAAAACTCTGAATATAAATGAGCTATTTTCTTATGAATATTTTAAAATAAGTTGCTTATCGTTTTATTATTTACAGTGCATTCATCATGGGGTGAGGACATGGACTGGTTGAAGGCAGCATTCAGATACAGTGCTCAATCGTATGGTCAATTTGAGTTATGTAAAGGGATAGATATAGGCGAGGATGAGGCACCATTTAATACTGAATACTGCGTCATGTATCACCCAATTGTACGAGTGGTATGTATTTGTACCCGACCCGGAATTATCAGATGACGATTTCTCTAATATATTCATTTTATTTTGGACTTGCAGATTTAACATGTGAATCTAAATGTTTAAACATTTAGATTCACATGAGAAGCAAAAACGAATTTCCCACCCAATCGTATGCCATATCGTGTCTCGTTAATTCCATAACCGATTGAAATGGTTACGTAACGCATCGTTTGCTGATTTACTGATGTTGTTGTTCTTTTAGGCTGGAATAAGAGCCGAAATCGGCAGTTGTTGGCCTTCGTCGTGTTCGTCTGAAGATTTGGAAACTGCTCACAAAACATGTAAGTACGATTTATTTATTCCGATTATCATTTTCAAAATAATTTTATTCGTGGGCCGGGTAATTATAGTTTACATGTACATATTTTATCCAATGACATCTTCTGACCCGCGCTGCTTCCAGTTGAGGGCGCTGTTATGATGATTATTAGACATAATATTGGTCCTAAACATGACTGTGACTTATGCTGTTGGGTGCCTTACGTTGAATCCAATCCAACATGGCTTCACGGACGTGTCGTAATTGTGGTTCCCTATCCTTACGGAGAATTTTGGCTTCGGACAGTCAACAGCATGGGTCAGACATAACAAAAATATATGTATGGTTGTTCGAATAAGAGATACCATATCAATTTCCATGCGGCAGGCGTTTGCAAACGACATTCCAACATTTCACAAAATGTTTCAAAAATGTCAACATTATTGAATTTCATTACTATATTTGGAATCACCATGCGAAATGCATTGAATTATGTACACACATGCCTAGTATTGGTTCAGTTATCCTTGAGATACACTTTGAAAATTGGAAAAGTTTTCTAAAATCTGTCTTGTGTGGTTATTAAGCTATAGCCGTGTGGAAAGTTATATGCAACATTGCTATGACTTCCACATACTGCTTTGGGTATTATATAGTAATTGGACTATTTCGGGTGGGATGAATGTATGAATGTTTTCGTCTAACAAGCACTTAGTTCGATTATACTTGATGCCAAAAGTCAGTTCAAATGAGAAGGGCTCGGAAGCTCGTAAAAAGAAGGAAAACAAATTATATAATGTCTTCTGAACCATGTTAACACTTTCGATGCGGCAGGCATGTTAACACTTTCGATGCGGCAGGCTCATGGTGTGGAATCACACCATGAGCTATGCATTGAAATAAGTACAAACATGGCTAGTATTGGTTCAGTAATCCTTGAGATAGACCTTGAAAGTTGTGAAAGATTTCTGAAAAATCTGTTTTGTATATGGTAAAACCAATATATAAATTCTTCATGATCTACTTCAATAATTTACAACAGATCTTGGGCTTGTTGGAACAGTAGCTGACATCACATACGATTGCATTATCAGAGAAACATGGTCCGGAGCTGCTATTGCAACACTGTAAGAATATCATTGTTTTTCGTTTGTCTGTAAAACATGCTTACACATATAACACATTATGAAGTTATAAAGGCGCGGTTTTAAGTGATATTGAGATTCTTCAGGGAGCACTCAACATTATGACGTCAGTGAGTAACCCTAAAATATAATAATTATTTCAAACGCGCCACTATTGGTATTTATATCAGGCGCTCGATGATATGCCCAGCTGCGATCACTATAATATCGAGCTGACGTCACGTATGAAAATGTGTGAATTATTTGCGTGTATAAATCATGACCTGTATAGCATTACACATGGTTATTTGACGTTAAAGGTAGATGACCCGATCACATTTTCGTAACACAGAATTATTTCAAACATACGGAGATTTTCATATCATATGAAAGCTCGTATTTTTCTCATCATCATACTGAAATTTGACGGCCTAAATCGGTATAATTACGGAGAAATCGATGAAATAACGTCGAATTACCGCGAATGGTGGTATACCACCGATATAGTTTGTGTACTACTCAATGGGTACAGTTCACAGCATCTTGTGCGTGTAAAATAAGAACCATTAGAGCTATGCAACTCAAACTTTGGAACACGACTTTTTTAAGGATGACCTTTCATGTAGAATAGAAAACTTCAAGTTGAAAATTGGAATGTGATCGGGTCATCTACCTTTAATTGACCTTTGAATTTTAAATATCACATTTTAACGTCAAGAGATAACATTGTATAATACTACATACACCGGGTGTATGTAATTATACAATGTTATCTCTTGACGTTAATTGACCTCAGTTGAACTTTGCATGTCACATTTTTGCAGGTGTATATAGTAGTATGAGTAGTTATAACTTTGCGGTAATTGACCGTTAAACTTTAAATGCCACATTATTGCAGGTGTATGTAGCATTATGAATGGTTATCTCTTGACATTAATTGACCTTTGAACTTTACATGTCACATTTTTGCAGGTGTATGTTCGCATTTTTTGCAATCGCTGTTGCCATAGGAAGCATTTATCACGTGACTATGCATACAAGAATAACATTATCCTTAACAAAGGCCATGGCACCTGCAACAGTAGAAAACATATACGAACAGGTCGTTGAAGATGAGAAGTCTGGAAAGGATCACGAATATGAGATCCCTATGCAAGACAAAGGCACAGGCACAGAAGATGCTGGCGTAGAGGGCGTTGCCGAAACCGATTTGCAAAAGGCGGATTTAGGATCAGTGTCTGACAAAAATGCGGGTAATGATTTAAATCACAACAAAAGTGCAACGGATGCAAATGGAATGACGAAAGTAGTGATAGATGACGAGAGAGATATTCAGACGAAACAGCCGACAACGAGAGAGAATAATAGTGGATTAGGTAAACTATTTAGTTTAATTCGACTATTAGCATTAGTGTTTAACCATGAATCTTGATTTTGTTTCTATCCTTTATTGTAAATGCACAAATTGTGTTCGCTACACTGCAAAAAGTGCAGAACACATGACGCGTTCAGAACATGTTCACGGTGTGTTCTCCAGGTGTTCAAGAACATGTTCAAAATGTAACAGATTTAGAACATGATGAAGATGATATTCTTTTTGAGCATTGTCCTTTGTCTTGTCCGGTAGGCTATATATTGTTGGTGTCATATTTAGGTTTTAAATTTGGCTGTATTGGTTTTGTGTTTTATTGTCCCGGGGCTTCAGGGGATGGCACTTTACAGGCCTTTTTGGCCTTCTAGCCGTCTCCTCCATGTAAATTATCTGATTGTTTCTTACTGATTTTTGATGTAATTTGATGTTATTTGTGATTTTAATGTTATGGTAATAAATTATGAATGAATGAATGAATGAATGTTCTGAACGTGTTCTGGATATGTTCTGAACGTGTTCTAAACACACCAGAACATGTTCAGAACATGTTCTCAATCTGTTACATTTGAACATGTTCTGCAGTTTTTGCAGTGTATAAGATTGCGCAATTGGCTTTCTAGAACGAACAAGACTTAACACACATTTGTTTCGACGCCCCCACGATAACCCTAACTCTATACTACACCATACGGCAACTGTGCGGAAAAAGTATAACCCGGCGTGCAGGTTTTTTGGCTACAAAACGGACCCATGCTATATAACGAGGCGAATATACTCGCCGAGTGTCGACTGGGAGCCGTGGTGTAGTGGCTAGGATCTGGGCCCTGATGCTGGAGGTCCGTGGTTCAAATCCCGGGGGGATCGGGGTGACCTTTCTGGTGAATTTTGGGTGTCGGAAAAAAATTCTGTTGCATGCCGTGTGGTGAAATAGAGTTAGGGTTAATGGCATAACGTGACGGCGAAATAAACGCCGATGTCCATAATAAGGACTAAGTCATAATGAATAAAAATGAATCCAGCTTCCGGCAGCTTGGTGCTAAGCATTGGTTTCCAGTTTCCAATACGATTTATTCCGTAAAATATATACTACCGGGTTCCAAATTGTCAGTTCCTTTCATCTATGCTTAGCACCAAGCTGCTCAAAATGAGATTCAATAAAAATACCTCTTAGGCGACGGAAAAAAATAAACAATCATGTTCTACGGGAAAACAAACCTCTTATATAGGGTAGGACGGGTGTTTTATTGTTGTTGTTGTTTTTTCCAAAAAATGTCGGAGAAATTAGGTGAATTTTTCAGCCATTTTCAAAATCTTCAAATGTTTTCAAAAAAATAATACTTTGCACAAAAATATAAAATAAATAAAATTGGTCGGTCGGACCCGAAGAACATTTTTTCCGTCGCCGTTAGGTCCAAGCAGACTCCACAACGCTCCAACGCTGAGCGCAAGCGTTGACCATCGTTGACCAATCAGGCTGCGTCATTGTGTTGTGGTGGAGCTACTACGCATTGGGGAGTCTGCTCAGCGTCTTAGTGCCCACTCAAAATCAATTATTGTTTCCATATCCTCGTTTTGAACGACATGTCCTTATATATCCAAATGAATGTTACCCATCAGTCAGCAATGAAAATACAGATCAAAATGGAATCAAGTTTATCAAACAATTGTAACGATACATAAGGCAAAGGATATTTTGTTACTGAATTATAGAAGTACTGTACCCTTTTCAAAGGATCAAATTCAAAGTGAAGTGATCCAAAGAAACTTTGATTTCACAGCGAAAATAAATCGTTATTAGAAACTGGATTGCTATTTTTTTTAATTTTAAATAACGCATGAAAATATTCTAGCCATCTGATTGATCGATACTACATCAGATAACACAACATAGTTTGGTCCATTTCATGCTTGACGTCACTTCCCGGTCCTTTTTTGTCTTTCAAAAAGTACTATTGACCGGGCGGTCAATATTACTTTTTGAAAGACAAAAATGCCCTGCCTCGTACAATTTTGCCATAATGACATGGAGGATCGACTCGCCTGTAAGATCGTTTTCATGTTTTATTTGATCAAAATCGCACATAAAAATATTTTCATGCGTTATATAAAACAAATATGGACTGCTCTTTATTCGTGAAATGGGGTGAACTATTGTCCCTCGGTGATCTGGAGACCTAAGCCTACTATTTTCCCTCAGCCTTCGGCTTCGTGGGAATAGTAGGCTTACGGTCTCCCGATCACCTTGGGGCAATAGTTCACCCATTTCCCTCATGAACAGTCCATATTTGTATACCATTGCATGATGTATGTCACGTCAGTTTAATGATTCTTTTCAGCCTTAATGGACCATATTTTGATGACATTTTCTGTATTTCGCAACAATGAGAAAATATTTTCTGCCGCTTCTTCGTCTTCATCATTTGGCGCCCTCAACGGTATAAGAGTGCTAAGCATATGGTGGGTTATTCTTGGTCACTCTAACCAGTTTCTGCTCGTTGGTAATAGATACGGTAAGGCTTAAACTACCACCATTGATAATAATTTACAAAAAGGGGACCGTGTATACAAAGATACAGTTTTCGTACATAGGTCAACTACCGGAATGTGGAATTATACATGTTCGGGGGTTTTGAACTACATTCTTCCACTCGTTCATTATATTAAAGGTTATTGAAGTGTAAACATTAAACATGGTCAATGTTAACAGGTGAAAACGGACTAAAAGTATTTCGTTTAAACCGGCATAGAAGAAAGCAGCCCTCAAATCCGGATTAACTTAATTCCCACTTTTTTAATCCTTTCTGGTCAAAAGTATACACAATACAGAACCTCTCTAGGTCAGAGGTCAGAGGTTAATACTAATAGCTCTAATGATTCTAAAACGACTTAATTGATATTCCAGATAATATCCCGTATGGTTTAGAACTCATCTCGACAACATCAATGCAAGCTATTTTTAATGGAACTTACTCTGTTGACACATTCTTTGTGTTGAGGTAAGAGCATGAGGAGGCGAGGTTTTCATACAGGACGACAACATATTGCGCTGGTGCAATAATTGTATAATAACCATGAACAACAACATTTGTGATCTCATAGACAACCCCACCGCACAAACCGCCTTCAGTGGGTTTTTAAAACCAGAATTATAAATCAATAAGTTTACTTTATAATATTGATTGATTTGATTTGATTTGATTTGATTTAAAATCATTTGGGTCCTACGACCCTGGATAACCCAATAAGCTTATTAGCTTATTTCCATTGGGGTCCGTTAGATGTAAACAGATACAGACCGGGATTATCCCCTACCCTTTAAGAAAGAGTCTGTAACCTTTTAACGTGCTCGGGTTTTGCTCTTCCGATGCACGGGACCACCATTTATACGTGACTTCCGAACCACTGTTTTTTGCTGCCATAAGGAAATCGTCACAAATCATTTCGCTTCATTTACCAGGCTACCGATACGGCGCACACAGCTTAGATTGTAATATCCCCTAACAGCTCCCCAATCTCGCTTGGGTCGACGAAGCAATTGAGACTAAGTACCTTGCCCAAGGATACAAACAAGTTGGCTGTAGTAGGGCTAGAACTCACAACCTTTGCATCGTGTGACCGGCATGCTATCCACTACAGTATGGCGAGGTTTTCATACAGGACGACAACATATTGCGGCCAAAAGGGTTTAGATCGCGAGCGATCTAAAAAAGGGTACCTGGCTGCTGAAAATTAGTAACTCCCACAATACAGCACGGTCGATACCTCAAAAATACACTACAACAACAAGTACCGTATACACTATACGAAAAATATTATTTGTAAATAAATTTTCACTTGATTCTGTTCCGTGCTCACAGTGTCAAGCGGGGCCGAAGGCACCGTACGCGGATAGCCCGCCGCTAGGCGCTATTGAGAAAAGGAGCCGCAGGCCGCCTGCGGCCGAGGAGACTAAACCCGGCTTGTTACGAACCGATTTGAGTTAGGTCCAATTTAGATGAGCCCGCCGCAGGCGCGATACGGTCTACCAACCGACCCGTGTAGAATTTGCGAACTCAACCCCTATTTTGCGCGAACTCTACCCCTATCGTAGAGGGCGCTGTTGTACCTAGGATGCGTGTTTTTTTTCAGCAAGCTAGATGGTTCGCCGCCAAAAATATGCGATCTCTACCACTATCGCCATATTGCGCTGGTGCAATAATTGTATAATAACCATGAACAACAACATTTGTGATCTCACAGACAACCCCACGCACAAACCGCCTACAGTGGGTTTTTAAAACCAGAATTATAAATCAATAAGTTTACTTTATAATATTGATTGATTGCTAGTATTACGATATTGTCTAAACTCGTAACACTCAGCTAGTAGATACTATACATGTACAAAACAGATTTTATGGAAACCTTTCGCAATTTTCAAAGTGTATCTCAAGGATTACTGAACCATTACTAGGCATGTTTGTACTTATTTCAATGCATTTCTCATGATGATTCCAAATATGGTACTGAAATTCAATAATTATGACATTTAAAAAATAATTGCGTCTGCAGACGCCTGCCGCGTGGAAAGTGTTAACAAATGTTGAATCATGGACATACAGGGTGAGTCAGAAAGAACGAACTTATTCCGCAAAGAGGTCACAAAAACTTTAGGAATGCATATTCAAAACCAAACAACGGTGTTAAAAAGACTCGTTATTTGGCCTTCATTAAGAAATAAAATAATAAGTTTTAGTTAACAAATCCTTGTTACACTGTTAACATGAGTGGATTCACACTCACTTCACAAACACATCACTGGGTTCGACCCGGAAACCCACAGTCATGGGCAAGAGCATTGTTGAATATTATGACTGATAACTAGCACAGATGGGCAATAAAATTATAACTGACATGACTGAAACATTATTTTTCCCAAACCATTTGATTTCTCATTTACAGTGGTTTTCTAGTGGCATATCTGACTCTAAAAGAACTCGCCAAGACCAATGGTCATGTAAATTGGGTGTTGTTCTATGTGCATCGTTATTGGCGCATTACCCCTCTCCTAATGGTGGCCGTTGCCATGACTGCCACGTTGCCAGACCACATGACAGAGGGACCAGGAAAGAATGCCTACTTTGATAATCTTGAGGAAATTTGTAGTAAATATTGGTGGACACATCCTCTGTATATAAACAACTTTTATCCGTTTCCTGGGAATGAACTTACAGAGGTATGACAAAAAGGTCAAAGGTTAAGAACATATTTATATATTTAATTTTCAAGGGGAACTTGACATCTTGTTTTTACGAATACGGAATAAATCAGTTTAAATGAGTTTGGATAGAGAACAGCTACGGAAAGACCAAATAAGGGTACCGTACGATTTCAATTTTGAATTGATAAACTGGGTCCGGATTAATGTGATGGGTTTGTTATTGAATAATAGCAGTTGAGTTGACGAATAGACGAATTACAAAAAGGGAAAAGAAGGGGGAAAGAGGGAGAGAGGAAGAGAGAGAGAGAGGGGGAGGGAGGGGGCAGATATATGGATGAGACAGAGAAATGGAAGGGGTAGAGCTATTTAGAATAATCGAGGTGGGTTGATAACAATGACCAGATTGCGAATCTCTAAAACCAGTGCTCTGTACATTTCAGATGTGTGTTGGTTGGGCCTGGTATCTCGCCTGTGACATGCAGTTCTTTGTTATCAGCCCATTAATCATCTACATAATCTACAAGTAAGTATATTTTGTAAAGGTTTTAATAATGGCATGTATGCACTTTGACGTCATCAAAAGACGATCCAATCCGAGATATTAGACTACATCTTCATCGGTTGTTCAAATTTTGAATTATTGCTAGTTTGACAGATACATTGGTTTCGTTTGTTATATTCTGTCATAATTTTCAATAGTTGTTTTCTTGGGAAAAGTGTACTTTAGGGCCCAGATACTGGTATACCAGTTTCGTGCAAAACTGGAGTATAAACAATTGCCAGTAGGCCTATCGGTCTATACTGGTACGATTTTACTGTTCCAGTATCGGTAGATACTGGAACACCAAATTGTGGTTCAGTATCGAGCGATACTGGAACGTTTTTGTCCCTGTATTGAATGAACGATACTGGTTCATAATTATGTTCCAGTATCGCCCGATACCGGCACATTTCATATGTTCCAGTATCGGCCAGTACTGAAACACTGACTTTGTACCAGTATCGGACGATACTAGGTGTTCCAGTATCGGACGATACTATAGTACGGTTCAGAATCTGGGATCTTTTCCGTTTTCTTTAGCATTATCACGATCGGACTGACTTCGCCATGTTCGCGCGCTTTCTAATTCCTCCAGTGATATTCTCTCCCGGCTAAAAGGAGAAAGGGTATCGTAGCAGTCAATGGGTAAAGGTTTAAACGGGTAACAACACCAAACAAATTGTAATGATTATTTTCGAGATTATTTCTCTCACGTCCTTAAAAGGTTGTCCTTATATACTCCTTTACTAAAGAAAAATGATGCAAAAACGTCTCTGTACCTAATCAATTGGAGAAAAGTGATGTTATCCCTTTGCCTTGGGAAATGAGTACCTAACCAACCCGACCGAGTAATCGAATATGATCTATACTCTTTACATAAGTGATATGTGCCCCTTTGAATAACATATCTAGCCTCCCTTCAGAGTATGTCCAACTTCAGAAGCCGTATAATCATTCTAATACTAAGATGTTCTTCTATCTTTAAGAAACTGGAAGTGGGGTATGGCTTTGATGGTGTCCATGTGTCTCATATCGTTTGGCTCAATCGTGTACATCAATTGGTACTGGGGATTGGGAGTAGGAGGAACAGGGTAAGTATTGAGAAAGGGCTTTAGGGGCGATGGAGGGCTGTAAGTACTTAAAGGGACACTAAGTAGTGTTGAAGATTTGTTTTAAAAAATATTTTACTTCAGAATTCAAGATGAACATTAAAAATTACCATTATTGTTGTTTCTACTCACAAAAACACAGCAAAACTATAACAACAACTAAAACTAAAACAATACCATCGCTATTTATTGAACCTTTTCTTAAAAACGCCCTCTATGTAAATATGGTTCGCGTTCTGCAGGGGGACACTGTCTGACGTAAAATGATGATCTCGGCTAAATCAGCATTTTTGAATCGACGTTTTGTTGTACAAAGAGGGCTGATTTGTCTTAATCCTTATAGGTGTAAGTTCATACATGTAATACAATTGTAAAAATATACCAATCCCAGTTTTTATCATGATTGAGGGCGCAGCCTCCCAAAACATCTCTTAGTGTCCCTTTAACACTTTCCACGCGGCAGGCGGCTACAGAAGACATTCCAGAATTTCACAAAATGTTTCAAAAATGTCAAAGTTGTAAAATGTCATAACAATATTTGGAATCACCATGTGAAATGCATTGAAATAAGTACAAACATGGTTCAGTATTGATTCAGATAGACTTTGTAAATTGCGAAAGGTTTATGAAAAATCTGCTTTGTATGATGTTATACTAAAAGCCGCATGGAAAGTGTTTAAAAATAGGGCTATGATAAGGTGGTTATGGCTATTTCGGGTCGATAAAATAAAGTGCTTATCATGCTAAATGGACGAGGTAATAATTGTTTGTGTTGAGTTAGAGTATTATTGTGCGAGCGATGCGAGCTGGATTCGTTTTACCGAGCATATATAAATAAATTGAGAAGAAAAAAACCCTACACCTTTCATTGGTTGATTCCCTTCAAAATCTTCATATGATTTTTTTGTGTGCAATTCCAAAAGATGTTACTCACTGTTTAATGACGATTCACTACCACACTGTTAGCTTCATGAACCTGGTCACTCTGATTCCTGCTCACTGGGACTTTAGAGCAACTACATCTTTCACTTCTTTTAAATTTGTGCACAAAAAGAAATCTCAATATTATCTTTATAAGACTCAGTTGAATTTCGGATAAATATATTCGGCTCCAGTATTTATGATCTTCAAGAAAAATATTTACAAATTGAATGTCATGGAGTTGCTTTATCATCGCAATTTCAAACCATGATGACGAAGCACTGTGTTACATGTAGATGCAGGTCGGGGGAAAACTACGTTACCATCATAAAGTTTAGTATACGATAAAATGCCAACCGTACATGTATTAAATGGAATTGCTGGTTATGGTAAATAGACTTTTACAATAATCGGGTCCGCAAGGCGCAAGCTCAGCTCAGCTGCTGTGCCCGAGGGGTGGCTTTGCGGTTCGAACCTATAATTATGACCTATTTGACCCGTAGTAAATAAGTTGGTGTGGCCGAGAGGTAGCCTTTGAAGTTTAACCCTGGGTTCAAGCTCATGTAAAATCAACATAGTGGTCAAAACTTTTTCAGAATACTAGTAAATCACAAGGGTATGAAGTGGATATCACAATCATGTCAGAATACTGAATCTTACGGCACTTACCCTGCCTGGGTTGGATGGTTTTTGGGCACGATCCAGTGGCGGCAGACGCATCAGAATTTAGTGGGGACGGGGACATGTTCTATGGGGAACTTGGCAAATATTTCCGGTACTTATTGGACGCCGATCCTTGCTATCCGTATTATATGTTCCCATTGTTTTCTTATTTCAGGAGTTACAATAACCGAACTGAAGTTGACCCTGACGTAACTGGATCTGACGCCTTTACTTACAACAAACCTTACACCCGTATTAGTACATACTTAGTAGGAATGGCATTGGGTCTTCTTATGTATAAACTCAACGGAAAGCAGGTCAAAATGAACAAGGTATGATTATGTATTATTTCACTTTCCACGCGGCTATTCGTTTTACCTATACAAACAGATTTTTCAGAAAACTTTCCAGACTCTCAAAGTCTTAACTCAAGAATTACTGAACCAATACTAGGCATGTTTGGACTTCTTTTACTGCATTTCTCATGGTGATTCCAAATAATATGGTGATGAAATTCAATAGTTTTGACATTTTTGAAACATTTTGGAACTGTCGTCTGCAGACGACTGCTTAGGGAAAGTATTTAGTTATGCTCCATTCTGTACGGAAAGATGCTATGACTCAATCGAATGTTTTGAACGTCTGAAGCACCTTAAACCGGAGCTCGATAACCGGAGCTCTTGATAACCGGAGCTCTTTGTGTGATACCTTTCAGAAGTTATTATTGAAAATCATTTGCATTTTTCTTTTTTTTATCGCCTTTTTCAGTTGGTTATTCTTGTTGGTTGGGCATTGGCTATCGCCATAGGTTCCGCAGTGATCTATGGAATTCGCGGGACCTACGTTGGACCTCAGTCACCTCAATGGGTAGCCCTTACCTACCAAGCACTCAGTCGATTTGCATTCGCCATAGCAGTATCTTGGGTAATTTTCATCTGCATTACTGGTAATGGAGGTATGTAAAGAAGTATAAAATGTACTTTACTCCCCAGGTATACATCAGCTACACGGCGAAATGGAGTGTCTCCCATGAAAGCTAAATGATTGCGGCCTTTTATTCCGGCAAATATTTGAAACGTGTGTGTAACCTGAAGTACACTATAATCTGAAAAGAAACCACTGAGTTCTCCAGTTATATATGGCTGCCAACTGCTGTCAACTCGTGATCATTTTTAACAGATGATCACTTCATAGTGTAGCTGGTATTTGTACTAATTGATACATTCATATGATAGCTCATGGGCAGATTAAAGTTAGCACTTAGCTCAGCTTTTTGGAGTGCATTATTATAAGCACTGAGATAACCAGTGTTAGTGTTAACTTGGGTGTCTAGTAGTCAACATCTATTAGGGCTGATATCCAAACTCTCAGCGGTGTTACACCGGTATTACACCGATATTTGTATAGAATATCGGTGTAATACCGGTATAACATCGGTGTAATACCGGTGTAACACCGCTGAGAGTTTGGATATCAGCCCTTACTGGCATTGTGCTCAATTACAGTGGTGGACTTGTCTAGTTCATTATCTTATTTATAGTTCTTAACCCTTTTGTTTTTTATATTTTGTCCCTGATGAAGGTGGTATATCCACTTGAAACGTCGGTCTTTATTGTTACCATATTTCTTTGTTGTTTTATTGCACAGCAATTTTCATTGCTTATCCTAGTGCATTTCCGTGTGTCATTGTTTTGTTGTTGTTATTTATCTGTTTTATCGCGTTATTCTCCCTTGTTATTACCTATTTCCTCACACCCTGTTGGTATATCTTGCTTTTACTCTAAGCATTTTTCATTTTCGAGATATCCTCTTGTATCAGTTTTCTGATCTTTGGTATTTTGTTCCTGGTTCCGTTGGATTCATCTTTTATACATTTTATACTGAGTAACCGTTCGAGATACTTGTTAGTAACTTCAACGTGTTTATGACTGCTTAGATCATTTCGATGCCAAACACGTACCACCCACACTGTGTCCTCATGAGAATTTTGATGTATATTAAATAAAGCTCAGCCGCGTCTTTGGGATGACGTCCGAGGATTTTCATTGCCATAATTGGAATATTATCCATTTGATACCCATGTGATTTTAGTATTCTGACATGTGATATCCATTTGATACCCATGTGATTTACTCATATTCTGACATGTGATATCCATTTGATACCCATGTGATTTACTAGTATTCTAACATGCGATATCCATTTGATAGCCATGTGATTTACAAGTACTCTATCATGTGATATCCATTTGATACCCATGTGATTTACTAGTATTCTGACATGTGATATCCATTTGATAGCCATGTGATTTACAAGTACTCTAACATGTGATATCCATTTGATACCCATGTGATATACAAGTACTCTAACATGTGATATCCATTTGATACCCATGTGATTTACTAGTATTCTGACATGTGATATCCATTTGATAGCCATGTGATATACAAGTACTCTAACATGTGATATCCATTTGATACCCATGTGATTTACTAGTATTCTAACATGCGATATCCATTTGATAGCCATGTGATTTACAAGTACTCTAACATGTGATATCCATTTGATACCCATGTGATTTACTAGTATTCTGACATGTGATATCCATATGATAGCCATGTGATTTACAAGTACTCTAACATGTGATATCCATTTGATACCCATGTCATTTACTAGTATTCTAACATGTGATATCCATTTGATACCCATGTGATTTACTAGTATTCTGACATGTGATATCCATATGATAGCCATGTGATTTACAAGTACTCTAACATGTGATATCCATTTGATACCCATGTCATTTACTAGTATTCTAACATGTGATATCCATTTGATACCCATGTGATTTACTAGTATTATGACATGTGATATCCATTTGATAGCCATGTGATTTACAAGTACTCTAACATGTGATATCCATTTGATAGCCATGTGATTTACAAGAACTCTAACATGTTATATCCATTTGATACCCATGTGCTTGTATCTCTGCAGGTTATGTGAATAGTTTCCTATCATGGGAGGCATGGGTACCTCTTGCAAGGCTGTCATTCGCCGCTTACATCGTGCATCCAATGATAATAATGATCGTGATTCATAACTCCAAGACTACTTTCCATTGGACGTACTTAACAATTGTAAGTAAACTTTAAGGATTCAAGAGATAAGATCATTCAAAACATATTCTTTGACAAGTAAAAGTTACTTGAAGTCCTTAAGAAAAAAATCAATAGCGTTTGTTTCGAATATTATGGTATATATTCATATACCGTATTACATATTAATGGAAAGCGAAGGTGTTCATCTTTCAAATTATACCAAATTTGTAGTAATCACTTGTTTCGATGCTAAGCAAAACTGCCTTGAGCATATGGGATGTCTCTATCTGAATGTGCCAAAATCATCACTAGTTTGTGCTATTTATAAGACAATAGATCATCACTTCACTCTGAACCACTTCATTGGACAGACGACAGGAGTGTTTCTGGTGAGCGCAAAGAATTGATGAATTGGCACATTTTGATTGATACCTACCCGCAAGCAAGTTGCTGAACCCTGGAACAAGCGATTGCTACAACTTTGGTTTCAGTGGAAAGAGGGTCACATCAGCTTTTCATTGAGCACTTCACTCAAAAGATGTTCTAACCATGAAATATTGTTGATATTCATGAATTTATGTTGTGACACAATATAAATAAATCATGAAATATGCGAACAATTGGATGTTGAAAAATATTTCCGAAAACATTTTTTTGAGGATATGTTTACAAGTATCTGTACTTTAAATTACTCTTGCTGTTATACAAAGTATACTGCTTAAACACTTTAACACGCGGCTTTTGGTTTTACCATTACAAAATAGATTTTTCAGAAACCTTTCCCAACTTTCAAGATCTACCTCAAGAATTACTGAACCAATACTAGGCATGTTTGTACTTATTTCAATGCATTTATCATGGTGATTCAAAATATGGTAATGAAGTTCAATACATTTGACATTTTTGAAACATTTTGTGAATATTTAGAATGTCGTCTGCATGCAGTCGCCTGCCACATGGAAAGTGTTAACATCTTATATTTATTTTGATTTCAGAGCTACTTTTTCATTTCCAATGTGGTGGCGTCTTTCGCATTTGCGTGGCTTGCAGCGTTACTAGTTGAATTCCCGTTGGCAGGATTAGAGAAGGTGCTCATAGGTAGACACCGTGCGTCATCTCCCGCCAATAAGAAGAAGAATTAACTACATGATCATCATACGCACCGTGCGTCGTCTCCCGCCAATAAGAAGAATTAACTACATGATCATCATACGCACCGTGCGTCGTCTCCCGCCAATAAGAAGAAGAATTAACTACATGATCATCATACGCACCGTGCGTCGTCTCCCGCCAATAAGAAGAAGAATTAACTACATGATCATCATACGCACCGTGCGTCGTCTCCCGCCAATAAGAAGAATTAAGTACATGATCATCATACGCACCGTGCGTCGTCTCCCGCCAATAAGAAAAATAATTAACTACATGATCATCATGAGCACCGTGCGTCGTCTCCCGCCAATAAGAAAAATAATTAACTACATGATCATCATACGCATCGTGCGTCGTCTCCCGCCAATAAGAAAAATAATTAACTACATGATCATCATGAGCACCGTGCGTCGTCTCCCGCCAATAAGAAAAATAATTAACTACATGATCATCATACGCACCGTGCGTCGTCTCCCACCAATAAGAAAAATAATTGACTACATGATCATCATGAGCACCGTGCGTCGTCTCCCGCCAATAAGAAAAATAATTGACTACATGATCATCATGAGCACCCCGAGTCATCTCCTGCCAATAAGAACTAACTACGTGATCAAGGAGACATGTCATCTTCTGCCAATATTAAAGAATTAACCACATGATCATCATGAGCACCGTGCGTCATCTCCCGCCAATAAGAAACAAAGTGATCATCATGAGCACTGTGCGTCATCTCCCGCCAATAAGAAGAATTAACCAAGTGATCATATGAGCACTGTGCGTCATCATCTCCTACCAATAATAATGATCAAGGATGACATGAGCACTGCATTGTGCGTCATCTTCCGCCAATAAGAAGCATTGACACATCATCATCATGAGCACTGTGCGTCATCATAAGAAGCATTTGACAATGTTATCAAAAAGACTGAGCAACTAATTGTATCAAAGGAAAGATGGATCGAATCATAGTCAAATTAATCCAGATATTGTAGATCGAAAGGACTTCATATGTAAAATATAATTTAGTCAGTAAAAATTTAGTTCATACAAACAGCGTTATCCTCCGCTTCCAGCAGCCATAAAATGCCTCTGAGCAGTTGACAGTTTCCAGTATCAAGAAGCTACCAACATAGTAGTGAAACGTCACTAAAAATTAACAATACTTTCAAGTCAAATATAACTGGAAACGAAAATTACACCAGACTGCAGGCTTTGATTGCATCCAGTACAACTTGTCATACCTAGAACTAAGCTTTGTAGTCGATAATGTTCATCAATGGGTATTTTGCATTTTTCACTCATCGCCCCCATTCTAGAAATAAATAAATAATAAAAACATCAATGTAAGCGTTTCCTGTTCTAATTGAATACCATAAATATCTTTCAATGATTCAACAATGTACAAATATAATTGTTCACAATTACTTTTTATTTGCTTTAAATACAGAAATTTGTTTTACATGATATTCAGATATAAATACTCTGAAAAATACAAAATATATCTATTTTATACAATTAAAACATTACAGCTATTTTTACTTATAATTCATTATGCACACATATTCAGTACATATTACGGATAATATTCATTCAGTGCATTGCAAAACAGGGTAAGCTTTTACCAATATCATGAATGACTGTTTAAACCAACTTTTTAATATATCATTTTTAATCAATTCAAAAGTATTTTTTCCTCTGAAATGTATTCCTTTTGTAAGAAAATGGCACCATTTATAGGTAAATGTTTCAATTTCTGAGTAAAATTTGAAATTTGTAAGAAAACAAGAAAGGTTCAGTGAGGAATCCCTACAATCAATTGATATAGTACTAGTACTGTAAGACCAGAAATGTTCGCCTTAAGATTTCTTGAGGAGTACTTACTCTGGAAAATGTCATGCCGCAAATATTTCCTATGTATACCTTGTAGCAGCTGCATTGCAAAGTTTACATGTGACTGTTTCATGCCGTGAATTAGGCCAGTATTGCCGATTCGCGAAATGTTAAACTCTCGAACATTTCTGGTTTTACACTTCACCCTTGGGACCAACTGACATCCTTGTCTTTTTCTTCCTCGAAAGTGATGTTACAGTAAAGTACTGTGACGTGACATCAGAATATGTGATGTGTTCTATCAAACTGAGACGAAACTAGGCAATAATACAGACTGGAAAAAATGCCAGGGGTGGTAGTCAGGTATAATGATGTAATCATCCGCGTGAACAAACACACGGATTAAGGGTGCTTTTTTAGACCACAACGCGGGTCCGCACAGGTTGTGCTAAGGGTATCAAAATCACCAATTTCAGAAAATAAGTGTCTTTTTCAACCTGAATCTGCACTTAGGGTTGCCTGGGCAGATACTATCATTGTAAATATAGCCAAAAATGGTTAAATAGGTAAAACAAAACTGAATCACACAATTACTTCGTATGTGTTTCCAATCTAAACTCGGTCAAACTCGGTCTTGTGGATCAATATCCCTTGCTACAAGTATGATTAGTCGAGTTATAATCCTTGTTAAGGGTCACTTTTTTCCTTCTTTGATAATCTGTGTTCAGGGTAGTTTTTGAGAATGGATTCACAAAGATTATTACAACTTTTATACATGAGTGGCCCCTGGGCAAAAATGGCAAAATAATACCCAGAATAGTAAACAGAAGAAAGCATTTCTGCTAGTTGCACAATCAATAAATTAATGTTGTTAGGAATTTCACATTTCAAAAACAAAGTTGTCATCATTACATACAAAATCCAAAACTCAAATTTGACCTCACTATAGTCTGATCGGTTCCAAATTGGCGAAGCCTCCTTATACAGCAGTGAATGAATACAGAAGGACGTTGGCGTGCTGAAGGCAACAAGCACACTGTGCATCGGTGTTACACATGCGTGGGGCAAAAATCGCGTGCGTGTGGACATAATCCCGCGCATATGCTTGGAAAACTTTTACGCGCGGAGAGATAAAAACCGAATATTTCTCGCCAATTTGGAACTGATCAAACTATAATGCCTGATTTCTCAGGACACAAAATGAATAGAGCAACAATGATTGTTAAAACAAGTTTATATACGAACATCAACCAATTTGATTTGTAATTCATATGGACTAAAGTGGGGATGAAAACTACATAAAATTGTTAAGTTCCAGCAATAAATTTAGTAAGCTGTAATTTGTATGTTGTTTTATCATGAAAATATGCATTTTCCAAATATTTCAAAAGAACACTCGGTCCCATGCCAAATAGTCATCAGTCTATTATCACTCTATTTCAACAAGGCATTGTTGCAGATTATCATGAAAATAAGTATTCATAATTTGCTCTATACGAATACAACTTGAATACAAAAGTGTATTCGAATACAACACGGAATGTAATGAAGGTATTTTGTATATTCATCTAATGTATTCAAGATGTTATGAATACCAATTGAGGAATACATGTAAAATACATTCAACTTTGGTAATGGTACTCTTTCCAAATACAATACTTATTTTCATGTTAACTAATTATTGGTCTACTACTGTAAGGCACCATACATATGTCTAATGTACGAATATAATAGTCTGAAGTTAAATTTGAATATAGCACACAAACACATATCTAGCTAGGAATTGATCCTTGACAGTTATATCTAAAAATACATCATTAGAACTTGTTTTGTAAAAATTAGGTCATATATTTAGCAGCACATCAAGGGGAGGAGGGAGGGGGGGGGGGGGGGGGGGGGGGGGGGGGTGGGAGGGAGGGGGGGGGGCTTTGCAGATGTGTGTTTTTCAAGTTATAGAATAGATGAAAACGAACAGAACCAAAATAAAGAAAGTATTAAGAATTTAAGTGTCATTTTCGCTCATAAAATCTGAATGCCTTGGTCAATTTTGATAGATTTGGTGTCATTTTAAAGCTTAGAAAAAGCTCTGAAAGCACACATAATAAACTTAAAATTGGCTTTACCTGCGAAGTCCACCCCCTTTTTTTGTTGATGTGCTGCATCACATATTAAGTTTGAATTACCGATTTGAGATACAGCAATATATATGCACTGCTCCACAAACTTGGCAGGTTTGGAACATGCAGTGGTTAATATAGATCAAATTACTTGCATTATAATATAATAAAAATGTGTCAAAATGTTAATATCCCTACAATCCAATCCTTTTGTTGGACCATTTGGCAACCAAATTTTAGGATGTTTTAACATGGTGTCTTACACATTACATTGTTTCAGTTATTTTTATGAAAAAATACACAGTAGAATAACTATACCCAATTAGCATTTACACTGAGCACTTGATCAATCTTAATACAATCTATCACCAATATACTTTGTGTTAGACAAAGTAAAAAAATAAAGTAGTTTCTCGTCCCCTCTCGCATCCTTTTTCAGGAATTCTATAATGTTCCTTTTTTCTCTTTATTTCATCCATAACTTTTATGTTAAAACAGCTGAAGCTGACATTGGTTGTAGATTTGATTTCAATCCAATGAGCATTTTAATGCCCAAACCCCAGAACCATGCTATAAAAAGATGCAACAAAGGCCTCGTCCTCTTCAGGTTACACAACCAATCTCGCAATACCATGCTGGTAATGGCGATTTCGCATTGTTTATTAATCAAAAAAAGTTGCCCTCATCCTCCTTTTTTTCCAAAAGTTAGGAAGAGAAACTGGTTTTTAAAATTTATTTGGCCTTAGCTCAGGTTGAGCGGTGACGTCAGCCCGTATTACATAATGCATCATGATACCGTGGGCAACTCCAATACAGCAAAGTATGCATCCAAGCAATCAAAGAAGAAAGTCAGTTGTGGCGCCGAAAGTGCTGCACCTATCACTAGATTACATATAGTATAAACTGAGTCTATACACTAATTATAGGTCAATAAATCAATGCACATGCGCTGATATTGATGTGTGAATAATGACATCACCTCGTAGAGCGAGTGCTATTGCGAGCATCAACATCTGTGCAAGTCCAGTGGCGGATACAGGGGGGGGGGGCGCCCCCTGTAAAATTTGACAATATACCTTTTTTGTGTACCACTTTACCTTTTTTCAGTTTTTCAGAGGCATAGGGCATAGGTAGGTTCCGTCGGTACATTTGCCACTTGTTTTGGGACAACCACATCGCTACCCCCCCCCCCCCCCAGCTGAATTTCACGAATTGGATCCGCCACTGAAGTGCATTGATTTTTCTAATTTTTTGAGGAACAAAACATACGCGACACTATACAAATCTTAATTCATAAAAATGTGCCCGCAGTAAAATTTGGTGAACCTGTGCTGCCTGAACAACCAATCAAAACAAAGCGTGTGGTGCACGAACCGTATGGTGGGCACATAGAGTGCAATTGACATTTTCAACACACTCTACATATTTCAGTTTCCATACATACTATGATACTAAACTGCTCACAAAAAGTATCGAAACATTTAGAAATGATACAATATAATAACGGCTCGAAAGGGAATGCATTAATTGAAGCAAATATCCAAGTGCATAATTTTGTTCTGCGTATTTTGACACCTCGATCGATGAGATACGATGTTGCGGAGCGGAGGTATTGTCATTTCAATGGTCGTGGGTCCAGTTTCAAAAGTGACAATCATCCTATAGAAAGAGGTTTGCATTACTGTTTAGAATGATCAGATTCGTGTTTTTCAATAGGGATGAGTGTCACTTTTGAAACTGGACACACGATCATTGAAATGACAATAACTCCGCTCCGCAACATCGTATCTTAACGATCGAGGTGTCAAAATACGCAGAACAAAATTATGCACTAGGTCATTTGCTTCGATTAATGCATACCCTTTCGAGCCGTTATGTATTGAATCATTTCTAAGTGTTTCGATACTTTTGTGAGCAGTTTACTTGTTAATAAGTAGTCTTAGTTCAACTATTTAAGTTTTACAATTATTTGGATAAAAAGGTTTACTGTAAGTACCACACTTGCCTCAATTACAAAGTTGGGTAATATAGTACCTTTCGTAATATGTTGCACTTAATTCAACCATGTAATTGATGATTATTTTTCTTACGTGTTCACAATTGCAGTAGTACCTATAGAAAGAATTGTTCACGAATAAATACATTTGTTACGTAATAGTACCACACAACAACAACATTTGCCATGAGATGAAACTTTCATGAATCACTGCCAATTACACAATTTTAAAAATGTCATACTTTTAAGGTTTGTCCTTCTTTTTTGTGCTGTTAAAAAGAAAACTCAAACATAGAAAACCATGGTGTTCAATGATCCATCAGTTTCCTGAGTAATATTTCAAACAATAATTTTCTAAGGCCAAACAAAGAAGATTGTCTGTCTCAGAAGCCTGCCCGCATTGGTATGTGAAGTGAGCTACGGCGCGTAAGTCTACGCGCTGAGTCTACGCGCTGAGGCTTTAAAAAATAAAAAATAAAAAATTGTTGATTTTGTTGTTGTTGATTTTTTACAAATTTTTTTTTAAAAAAAAGGTCTCTGTAATGTAAGCTTGTATTAGCAAAGAAAAAAAATCGCATATCTAATAGCCTTTTTTCTAAAATAATAATAAAAAAAAGCACAGCACTTAGCTTTTCAGGGAGAGCGTGTTGGGAGCTTTTCAGGGAGAGCGTGTTGAGAGCTTTTTTGCCATATGTTTCTGAGACAGACCTTCTTCTTTGTTTGGCCTAACATTGGTATTATAGTACTGATTTGACACTGTTGTTACAAACGATGAGCTCACAGTTAAAGGGGCACTAAGATATCCTTCATAGAGGGAGCCCTCAATTTTTTTTCAGAAGTTGGGTTTTTCACATATACGAGGGTCGTTCAATAAATAATGAAAGTGATCATGGTATGGGATGCATGAGTGATTCTATTGAGGGATAATGTGATCAATACAAAGTATGAACCTTTGTCTTTCAAACAATACAGTTTTGGATTTCTAAGTGTGAATTATGACGTCATAGCATTGTCGCAAAGTAAGTACACTTGGGACACTGCTAAATCAGTTATTTGGCGGTAAATTTGAATTGTATGTATGAAACATGTGGTAAGAAGATTGCATAACATGACACCAGAAACAGGTAAATCCCAATTTCTTTCGCGTAAATATGATAAGAAAGACCATAACTTTAATCCCTGTGTAATTTGATATATGTAGTATAAGAGGAAAAAGTAAGGAGAGGCAATTGAATATAAATTATACAAATATCAGTATTTCAAATAGCCAATTTCATTGAAAAATGCCCAGTAAGTGAATCACTAATATTGCGGAAAATCAAACAATTTAGGAAAAATCCTAGCAATTAACCAGTTTTGGAGATTCCCTATAATAGCTAACTAAATATCTGAACTTATTCGCATGAAACCTGCAGAAAATATGCCCATGCGCAGACGGCAGATCATTTTGAACTGGGCCAAAAATTGCTAAAATCATGAAATTTACCAGATAAAAGCTTACTGTGCCGTCAAATTTTAATCAGAAATGATGAAAAATGCTTAAATCAATGTGTATAAATATTGTGATAGTCAAAATGAAGATATACATGAATGTATCAATCAAAGATGGCTGCCACAACCTCTCTTATTACTGTTATCTTTAGAGCTCTAGATATGTATTGTTAAAGTAATCATCACATAATTTCAATGGTTTGAGGAAATTTTATGAACAGCTCCTCTTGAAATCCCCACTATTATTGCTTTACATCCCACAACAATTTACTAAATTATAATCCCTCCATTGTTCTTTATCCTTTGTTGTATTCTAAGGAATATTATTGCGGATTTTGCTAAATAAAAGCGTATTTGAGATGGTCCCTTCTTGTTTGTATTAAGGAATTCAGATCTAAAAAAGAGTGTCATACACAAATAAGTGTGTGTTCTAACTATGTGCCAAGTGTTATCTGTTTTTATGCTTGCATTGCCGAGATATACGCAAATGTATCAATCAACCCATATTCAACATATTACATATCCAGCCAAATAATTGACAGATTTCAGTCAGTGTCTGAAACCTATTGTGTTTATGTTAATGACGTTACATAACCAAAGGTATCTAACAATCCAAAAGTGTATTGATTGTAAGACAAAGGTTCATACTTTGTATTGATCACATTATCTCTCAATAGAATCACTCATGCATTCCATACCATGATCACTTTCATTAGTTATTGAACGACCCTCGTACGTAATGCTTATATACGTACTAACTACCACCCAAAATTATAGAGCTTATGCAGTATTTCATGTGAAATTCCTGGAATTGCTAGCAATTTGAGTTTCTATGTGATCACATCGAAACTACCCATATTCATTCGGAATTGTCCCTCAGGGACAATTCCTCAGACCAGAACAAAAACCTCTGATTTCAAAACAAATTCACGAAAACAGTTGTTATGCAGTCATTATTCTCCAAACCATGTATGGCTTTCAAACAGTAGAACAACACTAATTGACTTCAGTGGCGTACCCAGGGGGTCCAGGGGGCCCTGGCCCCCTTGAGATAACCCCGTCGGTAAAAACGGACCTCCGTCGGTAGATTTGCAATTTTGACCATGCAATTTTTTCGAACGGTTATGTTGACAACTTCATCCCTACCCCCACCCCCCCCCCCCCCACACTTATCAAGATTTCAGCTGGTCACGGAAAAAAATTTGTGCAAGTTTTACGAAAAAAAATTTGGGGGGGGGGGGGGGGAGTCTGTAAAAATAATTGTTGGTACATCATGCCTTTTGTCGGTACAACTAATGGTCGGTCAGTTTCCAAAAGCTGGGTACGCCACTGGTTGACTTGTTAGAAGGCCAGATTAATCCAAAAATGAAAATGCATTATAGTATTAACATCCATCCATATTCATGTCTTCATGTATTCTGTAAACACAGCGGTGGTAACCTTATCTGATTGAAGGTCATGGAGCTATTAAATAGATAGATATATATATCTTTTTTTACAAAAATAGAAACTAATATTCACAAAATATCAGCTTGATTTGAAACTACTTTATATTATAGGTTAACAATTTTGATATTTGTTGAAGTTTCAAAAGCACGTGGAAAATGCTACATTATGGTCCAAACTCCACTCGAATTGAATTTCTAGTTTTAAGATACAGACAATTTATCAACTGAGAAAACAAATTAAAACATAAAAATTTGTCACTTCTATTGACCTAAAACAAAAAGGCAATATTCCGACATCCGGTTTATTCCGCTTGATCGCGTCACAAATGTATAATCAGAATTGGCCTTTCCCTTAGAAGTTCAGAAGTCTTTCAATATAGAATTGCACACAGAAAGATCAAATTCAATTCCAATATCACTTGATGCTACACATGATTTTATCACATGATTATTTTTACCTCAAGGTTTTATTTCTTAAAACGTACATTTAAAGTGAACAAATATTTCTAACTATGATTAAGGATCGGGTTATTTGAAGCTGAAGGTCAACTTTTGAATGACTTGTTATTGTTTTAAGAATAAACTCAGAATTGATAGTGACTTCTGAGAATAATATCATCCCGTACTTAACTTTGAGTTTCATAAAGAACAATTTATGCTAAGCATTGGATGAAATTAGTGTCAAGGAATTATGATAAGTATAAGCTCACTGTTTTGGAACCAAATTGTAAACCACAATCCCAGAAATCTTAGTTTGGGAAAAAATGTAATTAAAGTTTGCTTCCTAATATACAGCCGGATCCTATAAGCCTATTGTTGACTAAATAATTAACATTTTTTTCAAAACCATTCGATTTGATTCAATCTTGACAGTTTTGTGTGTTATGGTCTAGCCTACACATTTAATCAGAATGCTGACCACTTCTGACCCATGCTGATAGGGCACTGTTACGGTGATCAGTGGGTTGTAGATATGACTTAAAAAATGAGCGCCCTCGTCTCTGTTCATGCGGTTGGGTGCCCGGGGGGTGGGGGGGCACTCAACTTTTTTTTTGTAGTGGTGTGCCGCACAGGGTTTCAAAAAGGGGAGCTACAGAACTGAACTGAGTGGATTTTGTGACGAAAAATAGGGTCTTGGAAACTGATTTTTTTCTTCAAAAAAGTAGGTCTTAAAAACTGGCCTATAGTTCAATTTTGATTAGCAAGAACGCAAATTTTCGATTTTTATTTTGTTTTAGAACGCAAAATTCTTTGGAAGGCAAAATTTAGCGATTTTTGATTTTTCAATAAAATTGGGGTCTTAAGAACTGATGCAGGCTCAAAAGGGGGGGGGGTCATAAGAGCTATAATAATAATAATAAATAAGCATTTATAATGCGCCATTTATCTAGAAACAAGTTCTAATCCAAGGCAGAGCTAGCAGCAGAGGGTGAAAAAGGGGGTCTTCAGCGCGGCACATACCTATACCCTTTTCCAATGTCAGTGCCTCCCCCCCGGGTTGGGTGCCCTTCTATTGAATCCAAACAGCTTCGCAGATGTGTCTTGATTGTTGTTAAGAGGCTAGTCAACTACACGGTTCTTTTGTACAGTACGGTCAGCGGGTGGCCTAGAGGTCATTCTGATGAAGATGGTACACCATAACACACGAAACTGTCAATAGTGAGTAAAAAATCTTATTGGTTTGGAAAAATGGAAATCTTCATTATTTTTTCCTGCAAACCTGATGAATTTATTTAAAGCTATTGGTGACTAGCTATCTAGCTTTTACCTTTCCAAAGCTATTATACTGGTGCATTTCTTCAGCTACCATCATCAGACTCTTATTTCACAGGTGGACAAAACATAGGTCTGTTTGTAGGCTTTTGCACACAATAATAGATTGAAGTACTTTCTAATATAAATATTGTGCTGTTTTTAAAACGGAAATATTCCCATCATCTGTTACCAGCACAGATAAACTTGAACTTCAAAAAACCTACAATGTTCTGTACACCATGCACCGTCATTTGATCTTAGGCCGAGAAAAAAAAATCTGTCTCACATACCCGCGCGCAATATGTAGAGTCACTTTTGCCGCATATAACCCTATGCGATGAGCCCAAGTTTGGCATATAGCATATATATATATGTATTTTCCCAAATGTATGTGATACAGACCTTCTTTTTTTGCCTTACATATAAAATATCAACAGGGTGTTAACCCCCTGGGGTCTACCTGTCTATCTTACAGTGGTTCTGATTGGTTTATTACAAGATGTACTCATATGAATAGCCAATTCAAATGCAGCTTGTAAAATGTTTCACTCCCATCTTTATCAGGGATACAATTATTCTAACACTGTCTCTGATTGGCGGAATAAATGATGTATCCATCTTTCTGACCAATCGGCCGGTAGTTCTCAGGGGGTTAAACCTGCTCATTCAACATACGCTCGCTTAGCCCCACACTCACAGCAATACTTTGCATTAGGTACCGGGTATTGCGTTCCACATTCATAACAAAACTTAGTTGCTCTCCTTCCGTTGATGTTTTCGAGGCTAGCCTGCCGTCTCATACCGTGTGATGATCTTGATGATGAAGGAGGCGTTGGAGTACGATAGCTGCTTGGACTTTGTCTGCAATAGAGGAAAGATCAGAGGGTGAAAAAAAAAAAAAGAATGTTTATCAATATGCAACCCATCAGGTAAAACAACATCAGATATAAGGCGCTGAAAAAAGTCTGTTGTAAAATACAGGCAAATAGACCTCTCATGTTGGTCAGTCGGTCAGGCGGGGTTTTTTCGCTCCAAATTTTCAACAATTCTTCGAAATGTTCACACAAAAACCACCAAATCCTACACAAAATGTTCAAAAGAAAAGGTTAAAAAACAGCCCAAAAAAGATTTTTTTTTAAATTTAAAAAAAAAAGTTTGTTGGAGCCCGTAAATAAGGGTTTTTTTCCAGTCGCCTAAGAATCCAATCAGCTTACTACAATACCAGCACATTCAAAACTCATAAAATCATGCCCTTTTGAGGGTGAAAGGACTTACTATTTGAGAACAAAGATATGGTCTCAAAATGGATAGATCATTTTCCTTTTATTTCTTTATATGTTTAACCCATTTTTACAACATAGTCACAAAGAAAAAAATGTGAAACTCAAAGTGTTCGATGGATATACATGAATGAAGCCAATTTGGTGGATGTTTACCCACTACTGCCGTATTAGTTATTGACACAACACAACACACTTTATACCTGTTCACATTTTATGAATCAAACAACATCTGATAATTTGCATATCTTTGCATGAATCTCTGATAATTAAACTGCTATTGCATGTAAAATATTGAGATGCTATGATATAACAGCGCTGCACAAACATATTCCTAACAATTAATTAGGTCACACTAGTTATGTTATTTTTAAATTTAAAATGCGAGAACTGTTTAAAGAGGTGAGATCTGTTCTTCTTTCATTCAAATCAATTTAGTTTAAAATAATAATTTCCAAATATTTTGGTCAACATTTTGTTAACACTTATTTCAATAATGCTCATTACGTCATAATTGCCTGCGAACGATTCAAAGGATATAACAGCATTGCACATCAAACAAATCCATCAAACAATGAGAATGGTGAGTTTACTTTCAGAGTGGTCCCATGTAACATGATTGAATTTCTTGGAATTTGGGAAAAACACATATTTCCCCAGTGGTTCAGTGGTTTCAGTCAACATTGACTTTGAGTTTGCATGACCACCGCATTCCCAAAAATGTGGAAAGCAGGGTGAGGGTGGGGGTGGGAGGGTGGGTTCATACAGTCTATCATTACATGTCCCAAATTTGAATGAAATGAATTATTGCTAACATTGACTTTGGGTTTGCATGATTGTTCCCAAATATGTGGAAAACAGGGTGGGGAGGGAGTGGGGGGGGGGGGGGGGTGGTTGTTCATGAAATGTTCATACAGTCTATCATGTCCCAAATTTGAATGAAATGAATTATTGCTAACAATGTGTTCTTGCTGTGCATTTCATTATTATTATTTTTTGTATTTAAACTGTACCTGAATATTTTGAATCACCCTGAGTGTACGTACTCATTACATGCATTGCCTGGAAAGCCAATTAGTGTGCATTTCATATTCTTCAAGAAATATTCATATATATCTTATTGATTTCTATTCCATATCTTAATGTAACTACCTAGCTGCCAATAAGTGCACACAATGGCCAATTAACCTCTCCATTAGCCAGAGTGCCATAGTAACAAGTTAATAATAACTCTGATGTGGAACAGTGTGCCTTATAAACGCAGGCAATAAATTCAATTTAACCAATCTATCAATATACAGGCTGAATTTTCTTGACATCCGGCCTTCTAAGAAATTGGTTTATTATATTTATCTACAGGTTGATTCTATTGTATGGTATTACTGTTTGTGTGTATTTTGTAACGTTTTCATTGTCAACAATAAAAATATTAAAAAATATTAAAAAAACACAAAAACCCCAAATACTGATAAAAAATAATAAAAAAGATATTTTCATGAATTTAATTAATAAGGATAGTACATGATATTATGTAAATTTAGGGGGCTGTATTTTTTTTTGGTGGGGGGAGGGTGAGGTCCCAAATATCCTAGGTGTTCATAATTTTATTACACAGAAAATAAGGGGGTCATGAAATTAAAAAGTTAACATATTTGCACACATTTGTCTACATGTTTCGACATTGTAAAACACATTGGGCTCGTCCACCCTATTGTTTTTACTTCCCCATCAACGGTTTCCCCAATAACCTTAACAAGATAGGCCTTATAAGTACAGATTTGTGTGTGTGCGTGCGTTTCCACCGGCAACTGTGGACACACAACATATTCTAACCATCTAACCGTGGACCTTTCGCCAACCGTGGACCGTCCACAGTTCTAGACTAGGTGCATGGGGCTGCAATTAACCCAAAAATGCATTTAAAAGCACGTTTAAATAAGTCCTCAGTCACAGGTACCAATACCATCCGCGGTTGGTAGATACAATTTTGTATAAAAATAAAAGTGTATATAACGTCCTCGTTATGTAGATTAAAACATGATACACACCGTCCTCGGTTGGATAGTTCTAAACTACGTCCACGTTTGGAAGTGATTGCACGTAGGGGTGTGTGCATTAGGGGTCATAAAATCAATCAACATCTGAGTAGGGGGTGGTCATAAACATGACTCACTTTCGTTTAGGGGGGGGGGCGACGATAAATGACATTCTTGGGACCACCCTCCAACAAAGAAAATGATAGCCCTTTAGCGGTTTTCTTGCGAATGAGTAGTTGATCACAGAACATTAAAATTTGGAAAAAATCATCAAACTGTGCAGTCAGAAAAATGGGGCTTATATATATATGGAGCAATTAATGGCGTATCCTAGCAACGATACAAGTCAAGGCCAAACCTGTCCTTCATTGTCCTTGTAATGAATTATCAATAAATGCAGTAAAGCTACATCTTTGACCTATACTGTATTAGCTGAAATAATTTGCCACCTAGCATTACAATATTTTTCAAATAATATAAAATGCAGCGATTGATGATCTTAGTATTCCATTGACACTTCCATTCATTTTTCATGTTGAATTGTTGATAGAGTTCACTAAGGCATTCATTCAGAAAAGTTAACAACATCGATGGCTCTTAAGGGAAGCACCATTAGATTTTCAGGGAGGGGGTAGGAAGTTTTTGGAGAAGAAAAAAAAAAACCTCTATGCAGGCCAACAAAAAAAAAATCCCCCCCTGATGAGTAAAAAAATAAGAAAGTCTACCCCCACCTAACTCAATAAGAATGAATACATTAAAAAAAATGCCCCCTTACACCGGCCAAAAAAAATATCCCCCCCCAAACACAACTTCCTACCCCCCCCCCCTGAAAATCTAATGGTGCGTCCTAATGTTGAGCAGGGGTGTATGTAGAGGGGAACCCCCCCCCCCCCCAAATGAAATGACAAACTCTATGTATTATTAACAAAACATAGTTGTAATGCCCTCTCGCTGATCACAAGCCTGTCCTCCCCTCGATGCACCCCCCCCCCCCCCCCCCCCCCCCCCCCCCCCCCGCCCCCAATTGAAGACACTAGTTACACCATTGACGTTGAGGGGTGAAATTTATCATAACTGACCTACTGTTAACGTGGACATTTTTACGCTACATTAATTTTCGCGCTCCAAGCAGCTACCACGAAAATAAAAACACGCGAACATATTTATGTTGTGTATAAGTCCATGTAATGAACTTTCAAATCGCGAATTTAAAAACAAACTGAAATGGATGAAAGTCTGCAAAGCGTGAACATTTAATTGCACGAAAATTACCATGACGTTAACACCAGTGCACATGATAACGTGAGGAGGAAGGGCAGTATACGCATGCGCTATTTTAGATGGTGGTAGATCTTGTAACATAACGGCTGTATATGTATATTAATAGTATGGTAAATATACCTACATGTACATCGATTTGTCACACTAATTTTTACAAATATTTACTCGGGTAAGCTTTAGAATACCCTACTATTTGTAATCCTCATTGTGTAAGTGTATGGGTCGTTCTTTAAAAGCCCCCATGGAAGACATGCAGTGGTAGGGTATACAAAAGGAACTCCATTGACTCATTCTCTCTCTCAAGCTAACATATAGTATATCACCTTTAAAAAATAAACAGATCTCTGGTTTCCATATTTTGCATAAGTTATGAAAATATGATTTTAAAGTTCTTACCAAATTTCTTTTGTAGCAACAGTACAGATACCTGTGACTTCTTTGAGTTGGTATCAAACCAATTCTTCCATTTTTTTCCATTCAAGATAATCTTAAAGTTACAATTATTTTTTTAAACCAGAGATGCGTTTTAAAAAGCACAGCACACCCGGTGCTGTATCATATACTGACCTATGATTGGCTAATAGATGACTACTAGGGGATTTCTCATGTGGACTGTACCCATGATCGTCATCATCGTAGTCATTGTGCCTAGGAACAAATATAAACACATTTTTATTGTTAGGCCAAAAAAAAATTGTTATGTTGTCCTCCACAGCTTTCAGAGAGGAGGGGGCGGGCGGGCGGATTTTCTTTTTCTTCTTTTTTTTTTTTTTTTTCATTTTAATTTTCTTTACCAGCGGAAGCTCAAAGTTCAGCCAACAAGAAGTTGAAATCACTCTAAGAGTCACACATGTAATAAACACTTAATTTAATATTCAATGCCATTTAAACTGTTTTTAAAAAAATCTGAAAAGAAAAAATATCTGAAAAAAAAGATTTTATTTTTATTTTTACAATATCTGAAGAAGAAAAAAAATTGGAGCGGCCCTAAATCTGACGAGCGGGCGGTCGAGGACAACATAAAAAAAAAAATGGGGGTGGGGGGGCCTTATTGTAATACATTTATAGACTGTAATCCTGATACAGGGGCTGTAAGAAGAATGTGGGCAATTGTTTATCAAAATTTCATGAACATTATAGAAATATCCCTAAAAAGAATTCATATGTCTGCCTTTTTTGGGGGGGGGGAAGGTGTCTGGTCGTCTTCATGTATGCTGTGTATCCAAGCAAAGTGATGTTTATTTAAAACGAAGGTAGCATTGCAAGCTAGGGTCGCCATTTTTTTCTTCTTTTCACAAAATAAAATAAAAGTTTAAAACAAATTAAAATTTGAAAGAAGCACATAACAATAAAAAGAGATGAAAATGTGTTTTTGAGTAGTATCTGATTGTTTAAAAAAATCAACAACAAAAAAACAAAAAAACAAATTAAAACATGTGTTTTTGTAGTATCTCCCTGTTTAAATTAAATTTTTAAAAAATCAACAACAAAATCCGACCGTCCGACCCAGACTCTGACCCTGAAAGGGTAAAGTCAATTTTTTTTTTTTGCATTACCTCATTCATTGATGATCTAGACATTGAGGGAGGGGTGACTGAGTAATCTGGGTTATCAAAATTTGGTTTCTGAAAAATACCTGATACAGCATCTTAAGAACTAACTCTTTTTTGTTTCAAACTTCTTAGGAAAAGATGTCAAAATTGATGTTAAATATATGATAAAATAATAAGGGTCATAAACTCTAACAAAGGAAGGAGAAGAATGGTCTACACAAACAATTGGATTTCTAAACTAGCAGCCAATGGCCTCTCTCCCACTCCAACATCTCATCTTATATTAAGGCCAAACAAAGAAGAATGTTTGTCTCAGAAGCCTGCCCGCATTGGTATGTGAAATGAGCTATGACGCGTAGGTTCACACGCTGAGGCCTAAAATTTGTTGGGTTTTTTTGTTGTTGATTTTTTTAGGATTTTTTTTTTTTTTTAAATTTTTTTTAAACTATTTATAAAAAAGTTCTCTGTAAACTTGGATTATGGACATATGATATACGGTCTTGAAATGGATGAAAACATGTTATCTAATGAGGAACAAGTCTAATAAATTCCGCACTGAATTTATGAAATTTGTGATATTTACGGATGATTTTCCGGTCCAAGGATACCAAAACAATACAAAACTTGGATATTTAGGGGGGGGGGAGGAAAAGCACCAAATCGCGCATTTAGGCCTAGTTTTTAGCGCATTTTGCAAAATCGGCCCACGCATTTAGTCATTTCAAATTGCGCAAAATCATGTTGCCTACTTAACCCTTTCATAAAAATAAAACCAAGTGTAGCAGAAGAAAACCAAAAACAACAACAACAAAAATTGCATACCTCATAGCTTTTTTTCTAAAAATAAAAATAAAAAAGCACAGCACTTATCTTTTTTGCAAAATATTTCTGAGACAAACCTTCTACTTTGTTTGGACTAATCAAAAAGTGTCTAAAAGCCAACATACCTTGTAGAATGATGACCATTTACTTTATTCAGTGCCCCTTTCCTTTCCCGGCTTAAACTGCGACTCCTCACTCCGCCTCCTCCTCCTGACTTTGCCGCTGCCGCAGCTTTACCTCTGGCACCGCCCACACTCCGCCCGCTTTTGTCATTCACATGTAAGTTATTTAATTGTCTATCTAAGTCTGCTGCAGAGTTGTTTCCTCTATGGCTGCCTGCACTACCCTTTGGAGATGATTTGGATTTGCCGCTGCCTGGTAATGGCGGTTTGTACTGATTGATACAAAGAAACAAGTAAAGAGTAGGAGAAGGTAATTTTCTTACACTCTTAAAAATGCCTAGTCGTTTTGACCTCAAAATTACCTCTAAATTAAAATGTTGCAAATTTAAGGTAATTTTTTTACTAGAAAATCTAGTGATATCTTATTTTACATGGAATCTAGTCAAAAAATGACTAGGCATTTTAAGAGTGTACAGGATGTAAGAGGGTAGACATTGCTCATCTACAAGACTGCAGAATGTTATATTCCAAATTGCAAGCTACTGTAAAATTGATAATTTTTGCGCAATTGTTCACGTTTTGCTAAATAAATAATAATAAAACAGGGAATTTCAGCTAATGGATTGATTGTCATACTCATAGTCAATGCATACACAATTGAAAAGCCTGTTTTTTAGTTGATATTACACCCCATTTGTGATAAATAGTCTCAAGTTATCATTAGGCGACGAAAAAAAAACCATCGTTTTACGGGCGGATGGACCTGTCAAGTAGGGTCGGTCGGTCAGGTTTTTTTGGGATTTTTAATTTGGTAAAAAAATGTTTTACCTAGAATGTCACCAAAATCTGCAAAAATCAGGATTTTGTTAAAAAAACTGTGAAAAAAAAATGTTCAACAGATTTTTGGCCAAAAAACAACTGATTTTTCATGATTTAAGAAAAATGTCTAAAATAGGGTAGGGTTTTCCTCGCCTTACGCGAAAGATATATTATGACGGATCCTCACTCACCTTTGTTCTTATGTTTTGTTTCTCTTTAGCAGCTGAATTTACTTTTGGTTTGCCACCAATCTTTTTCTGTTGTTCCTTGCACCATGGTATATGTCTCTCTGCAGCACCTGAATTAAAGTTCCTGCTGCAATGGGGGCATTCCTCATAATCTGCAAGGTGAAATTATACAGATAACACAAGTTTTATTACCAGATCCCAATGCAAATTAAATAATGAAAAGTAACAACATTTCGCTAGCAATTAAATTTCGCTAATTTAGCTAGAACCTCCATTCACGGATGAAGGATAAAAACAAATAGTAATACAAATGTTGTCAGTTGGCCGATGATCGCCTATAGTAAAAGACGGGCGTGAAACCCAGGGTACCGACTCCATGATGTTATAATTGTGTAAATTTCAATTATAATATATATATAAAAATTGAACAAAGTATTAAAGTTTTTGACTGTTTGCTTTCATTTTCGGCTATTTTAAGTCCCCATCGAAATGATATATTGTTGAACACAACAGTACTGTGCAATGTCTACACATAGCTCTAGTGTATTTAATTGCTGGGCAAAAATGTATCGTTGTGTTCAACGATGTGTTCAAAAGTAGGTGATTTAAAAATAAAAGAAATAAATTTAAAAAAATAAAAATCCCGACCGACCTACCCTATTTGTTTTGGTCATGTTACGCCAATCAAACTTCTTTTTTTTTAGGCCTAATTAAGATTTCATACATATATAATTAGTGAAATTAAAATGCCGCTAAAAGGTGGCGTTTTGCAAATTTGCTCAATTTTAATTCTGTGAAATGTTAGTGTTTTACAGTACTATGCTGCCTTATATTCGTGTGTAAAACAGATAATTTAAAGAAAATTGATTAATTGATAAATAAAAAAGCAAATAAAAATAGGAAATAGAGTGTACATGTAAGCACTAAACCTACCGGAATTGTATAACAATGGAATCGGGCCGCCATTATGGAATTTATGGGGGTAAATAGGCTAGTCAGGCACATTGTCAGAGTGACAATTAAATTTCCCCCTCCATGTGCTCTGAACTTATTAAATCATAATTGTTCTGTGGCGTCCATCTTGGAAGGCGCAGTTCAAAAGAGGACATACATGTTGTAAAGTAGAGAAGTAAGTAAAGACTCGCACCGAGCAAGGCTTGCACACGGAGTGCCCATCTCTCTTTCATTAGCGTTTGGGCCAGACTCCCTCATGTAATTTTGGCTGCGAAGGGGTTTGCCACTCCTCCCGCACAGCGAGTCTGTTTTACTTCCCAACATGAATTAATGCCGGTACCCAATTATACACCTGGGTGAAGAGTGTCAAGTGCGGTAAAGTGTCTTGCCCAAGGACACAACACGCTGGCCGAAACTGGATTCGAACCCACAACCTTTGTAATGTGGAGCGAGAATCCGTTGGACCACGCGTGCCCGTCTACATGTAGTGACGTAGTAATATATAAACTAGAAAAGAAAACAAACCATACATTTGGGTATTTTTCTGGTTTGACATTTGTTTAAACCTTTGAAGCAAAAAATGTAAAAGATGAATCCAACGGATGCAGTAACAAAACACACCAAGGATAGCAATTACAATCATACCAATTTAATATCAACTTTGAAGAATTTTCATTTGTTTGTTCAATCAGTGCAAAATAAGTAACTCCTTTTAACCTTTCATAACAACAGGTGAAAAGTTATTTACACTTGTGACGGACTAGAATTGTGACAGACAGGACACATTTTGATTTTGAGATGAAATATCAGAAGAATCATTCATGGAAGGGTATCTTTATTATATATTCTAGGTAAGGTCAACTTGATAGAAGATAGGGAATTCAATTTTGAACCAAAAATTATCTCTTCATGTAAAAAAACCACAACTATTTTATGGGTTTTTTTGTGAAAGACGGGACATTGCAACATAATTTATTATAAAATATCTTACAACACTATAATTTTTCATCTTTTTGGTTAACATTCTCTAGTGGTGGAAAGGGAAGGTCATACTTCATATTCAACCAATGATAATTATCTTTGGAACATCAGAACTGTAGCAGAGGGGAACTCAAATGTTCATCACTTAAAATTTGAAAACAAATATGATACTTTCCATTCCGGCAAACTTTAACCTAGGCACCGGGATTTCTTTGGATTTCGTTTGATTTTGCCTGATTTTACCGATTATGAGCTGAAATTCAAAATTGGAGTGGTTAATTTGGCAACAAATCCTTTATCTAAGACATATACGGTCTTGAAATGGATGAAAACATGTTATCTAATGAATGTCTAGTCTAATAAAAGTCCGTACTGAATTTGTGATATTTAGGGATGATTTTTCAGTCCAGGGATACCAAAACAAACATACAAAACTTGGATATTCGGGTGGGGGAGGATAAAAAGCACCCAATCACGCCTTTATTTTACTCCTAATTTTTAGCGCAAATGGCGCATTTTTCAAAATCTGCTTATTTTTTGCATTTAGTCATTTTAAATCGCGCAAAATCCCGTTGCCTGTAACCTTTCATAAAAATGAAACCAGCAGAAGAAAATCAAAAACAGTTTCTGAAAATTCGGTTAGTCTACTTTCAAAGAAAATTACTCACCTGGATTAACTCTTTTCTGAGCCGGTGGGGGTGGTAAAGGTGCCCCGGTTTTTATTGCCACTGTAACTTCTCTTGCATTTTGAATATTTTCAATAAATTCTTCATGTTTAGCTCGCCAGTTGTTCTTTTTAGTTTTCTGAATAGAAAAGAAAAATATGATTACGATATTAAGACATTGTATGATGGGTACTAAGGCAACAACAACAAAAGTTGTGTTGCCCTCAGCGACCGACCCTAAAATCGCAAAAATTAGGGTCAGCTTTTTTTTCTTTTCTTTTTTTCATAAAAAAAAATCTTCATATTTTTCATTTGCTTTTTTTTTAGATTTAAATTTGTCCTTAAAGTGTCTAAATGTTACTATTTCTTGCTTGAAATGAATAAATTAGCTTAACTAAATGTTTTTAGACTATTATCACACTAGAAACATTAGTTAAATTGACATATGGGCCTATACCAATTTTGTCTTGACATAAACCATTTATTTTTCAGCCAAAAAAAAAAAAAAATCCAACCCAATTTTAAATTTTTAGCACTTAGGGCAACACAACTTTTTTTTTTTGCCTAATAGTATTTCATATGATATGACAAAATTTGACAATCCATGTTACATACACGTCTCCATTTTCTTTTGGGTCAGCAGCATGATGCCAGCCTAGGCCAGATTTTGACCAGCAGAATTTCAGATAATTAAGTGCAACTTTTCCCTCAAAAAATCAATGTTAACTTTTTACCTTGTCAGTAACAAAATACTTCCTTGATACAGTGACCCTAGTGACAGGGAAAATGCTCAAAAGCGCAAAAGCACCAAAAAGAGCACCTTTTGCCCAAACTAGCACTTTTTCATCACACAGCATTTTTTTTCAAAAGTTCCTAACTATTAAACAAATAATGTCCATTTACCTAAAAATCAACAAGTTACGTAACTGTGGAAGTGTTTATTCTACACTTAGTTTAGTTTGAATGTAGTTTTGAATGAAAAATGATGGTTTTGACAATGAAAAAGAAAAATGTCAACATGGAACATGCAATATAATCCCTTTTGGATTTATTTTTAACGCATATGGCATAATTTTGGTGAATAAAAGCACCTTTTACTAAAAAAATAGGGACAGCGGTCCCAAATAGGTCGTCCGTTTATATGGGTAGTTTGGTTGCAATTGTACTTCATCTGTTTAAATGTAATCAATTTTACATATGCAGCCAATTTTACATCTTGACCTCAGATGACCTTTGACCTTGGTATGTGACCTTTGACCTCATTAACATATGAAGGTTTCCATATTGCATCTATGACCCAAGTTTGATATAAAATTGGATGGATTGAGCGTGATACACAAAGATATTGGTCGAGCTCTGAGTTTTAAAAAATATTGTGCGAGACGCAGTCGAGCACAATATTTTTAAAACTCATAGCAAGACCAATATATATTTGTGTATCATGCGAAAAAATCCATCCAATTTTATCATTATTATGCAGTGAGAATCTGACTTTACAACAACAAAAAATGTTTAAAAATGTTTAAAAATTTTAAAAAAATTATTGATTTTTGTTTTGATTTTTTTTTTTAAAAAATCCCAAAATTTTCTCCAAAAATTGCAATTTTTTTTTAAAAAAAAAATCAAAAAAAAAAAAATTCTTACAAAAATGTCAAAATATTTCAAAAATTAAAAAAGACAAAATTAAAACAAATAGTCTACTGCATTTTGTGACTGCTCAAATAAAATTGGCATATTAATACACGCTTTACAGTGTTATACAGTATTCATGCAGGTAACCAAACTGACCAAGTTCACTGACCAAGTGTGGTGTAATATTGGATGACTTGAGGGCGATACAGTGAAAATTGGTTAAGCCTTGGAAAAAAATTGGACGAGCCGCAGGCGAGTCCGATTTTTTTTCAAGGCGAAACCAATTTTCACTGTATTGCTCGAAAAAAGGAATCCAATATTTACATTATTATGTTTTGAGAATCTGACTCTAATTAAAGATGGGACATCTATGCTTGTTAAATAAATGCACAGTAATTTATATGAAATAGGATAGCCGTAAAATCCTATGAAGTAGGCCTATAGGCTAGGCCCAGTCACGCTAGCATCATCATCACCAGGGCTCTCTTTTAAATTCAAAGTGGGGTGACTGTTGCAGTTTTGCATCTGTGTTACATTGCAATATACCCAAAAGTAATGCTAACACATCGATAAATAAGACACTGGCTCATTTTGAATGGTAAATCAAGAGCCTAGACTTAGGCCTACACACAAATCAGAAATAAGCTTATTTAGGGTGTATTTTGTTTTGGAACTACAACAAGAAAACTGTATAAATGCTATCAAAATGTGTTTTAAATGACTTACTATATCATTGTTATTTGATTTTTTCATTGGATTGTGTAAACATCATGGAAATATTGAGGGAATTTACGTCTAAAAATGCCAGCACAAAAATCGGAAATAACAATAAGAGGTTTACTTTTAGGCCTAGTAAAAAGGCTATAAATTCTCCTTAAACCCACTATCAAAAGACCAAAAGTACAATATTTGTAGCCAAAGAGTATTTCACACTGTTTGTATTAATAAACCTGATCCATGTTTATTTTATTTACCCTTTTCATGAGTAATTCTGATGGAAACTTCTCTCCTTTAAATTCTGTGGTAAACATGGCGTCAGCCATGTTTTCATCAGTGATGCATTGCTAAATCTCACCTGAGCTGCGGGCCGGTTTATTGAATATATGTTTTGCTTTGCTTGATTGACTACCCTGACCTTGCTCCCTAGCGCGTTTCTGATTCATTTTGACGCTATGAAGTTCTCCATAACCGTTGGAATCATGTTATTGTTTTATAAAATTATATGTCTCGGGACTCTCCATCATTCTGATAACTTTGCCAAATTTGGCTTAGGTCCTAATCGTGACCTACCGAGTCCCTGTGGCTTTATACGTGATTTTTATACTGATACATATGATACATGGCACACTGTGTCTTTTACATTGAGTGCTGCATCCATGATCCTGGTTAAACAGAGCTGCCTCACCGGCAAACCTCTAATCCACATAAACATATACAAGACAACAATAATCCCAAATAAAAAAATCTCGTTGTCCTACCTGAGTGCTCTACTCATTGTCATTGCCCACGACACAGAAACCAACCCTGGCCCTTCCACATGCAAATATCCGTGTCAAATATGCAAACTTGCTTGCAAATGGAGCCAGAGAGGTACAAGGTGCGACAGCTGCATGGGCTGGTACCATGTTGAGTGCATGGCGATGACTACTCCATCATATGCTGAACTTGATCACTCAGGATATATGTGGATATGCCACACCTGCGGCATCCCTAACTATTCAAACATCAACCTTGGCAGTAGCGACCCAGTTGAGCTTTCAAATAGCTTTAGCTCACTTAGCCTAGACAACAACTCACTGGACTCCTGTGACTTTGATCCATCGCACTTTTCGTCCCCCAAAAAAGCTGAACATGAAACTACCAAACCGGGCAAGTTCAAGGGCGATCTGCGCACAGTGGTCATCAACTTCCAGGGTATGAAATCCAAGAAGGCGGCCCTTCAAGTATGTGTTGACACCCACAGGCCCCATATAATTATTGGAACTGAATCCTGGCTAGATGGTGATGTCCTTTCGAGTGAAGTTTTCCCCTCCAATTTCAAGGTCTTTCGCAAGGACCGCACCGCAACCATCGGTGGCGGCGTGTTTGTAGCCCTTCGGGAAGATCTGCTCGGTACTCACCAAGTGGAACTAACTGCCAAGAACGAGTCAATTTGGGTCAACATACAAATTGCAGGCTGGAAAAACATGCTCATAGGTGCCTTTTATCAACGTCCTAACGAAAAGAGCACGCTGTTCCTTGATGAGTTGGCTTCATCCCTGTCCAAAGCATCTAAACGCAAAAAGACAACAATCTGCCTTGGGGGAGACTTCAACGAGCCCGACATCGACTGGGACACGCTCTCATTAAAGCCTGGATGTAAGAACCCTAATGTCGCACGCAGACTCCTTGACATCGCCAATGAATTTAACCTTGAACAGGTAGTTAAGGAGCCCACTCGTCAAAAGAACATCTTAGACCTGTTTTTTACATCTAACCACTCGCTCATACAGAATTCCACAGTTGTACCCGGAGTGAGTGACCACGATGGGATCGCAGTCATCGATCAAAACTCGCGCCCTTGGAGAGCGAAAGTCAAGCCCAGAGTGATTCACCAGTACCATAAGGCAGACATTGACATGATCAAAAAGGACATGAAAGAGCTTAGTGACACCATATCTAACATGAACACAGCAGAGTGCACTCCAGACTTGGTATGGAAAGAACTCAAACAAGGCATACTCGAGACCATACAAAAGCATGTCCCATCGAAGACTGTCACAAAGAGACACCAATCACCATGGATAACAAAATCTATCCGCAGTGGTCAGCGTATGAAACAGCGGTACTTTAACAGGGCCAAGAAAACCAACAAGGACTCAGACAGGGAGAAATTTAACAAAGTACGAAAAAGAGTACTGAAAGACACAAAGAAATCATACTTTGAGTACGTACGCAACACCTGCCTCGAATCACGCAAACAATTCTGGACGTTCATTAAAAAGATGAAAACCGACACAACTGGTATTCAAAGCCTCAGGTTCAAGGGACAACTCAAATTGGATGCAAAATCCAAAGCTGATATCCTGAACCAACAGTTTGAGTCCGTTTTCACTATGGAAGAGCCATTATCCAAAATGACCGACAACGACCAGAGTATTTTTCCAGAAATGCCAAACATCACCGTGATTTGCGACGGAGTAGTTAAACTCCTGAAAAACCTGAAGCCCAACAAGGCGACTGGTCCAGACGGTATCCCAGGCCAGATCCTGAAGATGGCCGCCGATGAACTAGCACCTGCCTTGACGATCCTATTCAACTTGTCCATCTCAACCGGTTCCCTACCACATGACTGGCTCACTGCCAACATTTCACCGATATACAAAAAAGGGGACAAGGCGACGGCCTCAAATTATAGACCAGTCTCCCTAACATCCATTACATGCAAATTACTCGAACATATCATCCACAGCAACATAATGAAACACCTAGACAAACATAAAATACTAACTGACAAGCAACATGGTTTCCGGGCTCAACATTCATGCGAAACACAGCTATTACAAACAGTACATGACTTGGCTCAATCACTTGACAAACGTAAACAGACTGACATCATCATAATGGACTTTTCTAAAGCCTTTGATACGGTACCACACAACAGACTCTTATACAAAATCCGCAAATATGGTATCTCAGGCTTCACACACACATGGCTCACACAATTTCTAACAACACGTACTCAAAGGGTGGTCGTTGATGGCGAGCAATCAGACTGGGTTAAAGTACGCTCCGGAGTTCCACAGGGCACAGTATTAGGCCCTCTCCTCTTTTTGCTTTATATCAACGATCTCCCTCATAATATAAAATCACAAGTCAGATTATTCGCAGACGACTGTGTGATGTACAACACTATTGACAATGACAACGACTCCCACATACTACAACAAGACCTACACACTTTGAACAAATGGCAAGACAACTGGCAACTCAAATTTAACCACGACAAATGCTATGTTCTGAAAGTCACCCGCTCTAACTCTCCAAAACAACATAAATACACACTTGGCACACACACACTACAGGAAACAAAGACACACACATACCTAGGCGTAGAACTTTCTGGAGACCTAAAATGGACAAACCACATAAACAAAGTCACAGCCAAAGCAAATAGGGCCCTCGGCTTCATTCGTAGGAATCTCCACCCTTGTCCGCAGGATCTAAAAGTCACTGCTTACCAGACCCTTGTCAGACCCCACCTTGATTACTAGACCACGGTCTGGGATCCCCATACGCAGGACTTAATCACTAAATTGGAATCCGTCCAACGTAGGGGGGCTAGGTTTGTTTCCAACGATTATCGATGGACTAGTAGCGTCACCAAAATGCTTACAAAATTAAACTGGACCCCACTCGAGCACAGACGGCGCGCATCCAGACTTAACATGCTTAACAAAATTTCCCTAGGTCAGGTAGCCATTCCGGCACACAAGTTCATTAAACCGGTCGAAACTCGTAGCTCTTCGAGACTTAACCACAGCAAAACTTTTACACGCATAACCGGCAAAAGCAACGTCTTCAACGACTCTTTCTTCCCACTCACTATCCGTCAATGGAATCAGCTTCCTGAACATTTAATAAGTATCAACCCGGACACATTTAAATCTCACGTAACCACTCACATCAACCTGCAAGCCAACCAACAACAGGACTAAGCATAGCAGCGGCGCACACCGCACATCAACACTTCTCGTTTTGTTCCCGAGGGGAACGTTGAGAATAATATTCAGATTCAGATTCAGATTCACACAAAATGTTACTACAGTGTCGGCCATCTTGTTAAGTTGATGTTTACTTTTTTCACAGGATGTATGGACTTTTCCATTGTGTTAAATAGGGGGTTATATTATATTGATGGTAGGGGCTAATTGACTAGTAAAGAAAATGGGTTTTCAACATGTTTCCCATCCAAAAACACCAAAATTATCATTCTAGGCTCGTGTTAAAAATATATCAATCATCATATTTTTGTGTTTTTACAGAAAATATACAAATATGGCAATAATTTATCCGGCGTCAGTTATGAAAAGTTCCAACTACAAATTACAATTTCACACCCTTCAAATGTATGGGTCAATCTAGCAAAAACATTGAACCAATCAAAAGCTCGTATTCCAAACAGTCCGATACAGTAAAAAAAATCGGATGACCGATTTTTAAACTTCATCCGATTTTTTTAAACTTACAAATACAGTCCAATACATGATTAACTCGAGTTCAAAGCTCTGTGTAAATGAATGGACGGAAGATTCTCAAAACATAATAATGAATAAACTTGGTCGACCAAGTTCACTCCAGTGACATAATGTTCAGATTAATTGGTCTTTACCAATGCATTGCAAGTATGGGACGGAAGATTCGAACTGCATAATAATGATATAAAATCGGATGGATTGAGCGTGATACACAAAGATATTGGTCGAGCTATGAGTTTTAAAAAATATTGTGCGAGACGCAGTCGAGCACAATATTTTTAAAACTCATAGCGAGACCAATATATTTGTGTATCATGCGAAAAAATCCGTCCGATTTTATCATTATTATGCAGTGAGAATCTGACTTGACAACAACAAAAAAAATCAACAAAAATTAAAAAAAATCACCCATAATATTGTAAAAATATCAATAACATTTTTTTGTTCCAAAGAACAGACAATTAATTTTGTTTCCTAAAAATAAAAAAAATCCTGAAAAAAAAAAATCCTAATGTTTTTTTTCCTAAAAAAAAAAAAAATCCTAAATTTTTTAATTTTTTTTTTTAAAAATCCCAAAAAAATTCTCAAAAAATTACAATTTTTTTTTTAAAAAAAACTAAAAAAAAAAAAATCCTAAATTTTTTGTTGTTGAAAATTCCAATTTTGTGTTGTTTAAATTCCAAAAATTTCTCTTTTTTTATTTTAATTTTTTAAAAATCCCCCAAAAATATTCCTAAAAAAATTATCAAAATATTTCAACAACAAAAATTTAAAAAATAGTCTAACTGCATTTTGTGACTGCATTGTACTCATGCAGGTAACCAAACTGACCAAGTTCACTGACCAAGTGTGGTGTAATATTGGATGACTTGAGGGCGATACAGTGAAAATTGGTTAAGCCTTGGAAAAAAATTGGACGAGCCGCAGGCGAGTCCGATTTTTTTTCAAGGCGAAACCAATTTTCACTGTATCGCTCGAAAAAAGGAATCCAATATTTACATTATTATGTTTTGAGAATCTGACTCTAATTAAAGATGGGACATCTATGCTTGTTAAATAAATGCACAGTAATTTATATGAAATAGGATAGCCATAAAATCCTATGAAGTAGGCCTATAGGCTAGGCCCAGTCACGCTAGCATCATCATCACCAGGGCTCTCTTTTAAATTCAAAGTGGGGTGACTGTTGCAGTTTTGCATCTGTGTTACATTGTAATATACCCAAAAGTAATGCTAACACATCGATAAATAAGACACTGGCTCATTTTGAATGGTAAATCAAGAGCCTAGACTTAGGCCTGCACACAAATCAGAAATAAGCTTATTTAGGGTGTATTTTGTTCTGGAACTACAACAAGAAAACTGTATAAATGCTATCAAAATGTGTTTTAAATGACTTACTATATCATTGTTATTTGATTTTTTCATTGGATTGTGTAAACATCATGGAAATATTGAGGGAATTTACGTCTAAAAATGCCAGCACAAAAATCGGAAATAAAAATAAGAGGTTTACTTTTAGGCCTAGTAAAAAGGCTATAAATTCTCCTTAAACCCACTATCAAAAGACCAAAAGTACAATATTTGTAGCCAAAGAGTATTTCACACTGTTTGTATTAATAAACCTGATCCATGTTTATTTTATTTACCCTTTTCATGAGTAATTCTGATGGAAACTTCTCTCCACACAAAATGTTACTACAGTGTCGGCCATCTTGTTAAGTTGATGTTTACTTTTTTCACAGGATGTATGGACTTTTCCATTGTGTTAAATAGGGGGTTATATTATATTGATGGTAGGGGCTAATTGACTAGTAAAGAAAATGGGTTTTCAACATGTTTCCCATCCAAAAACACCAAAATTATCATTCTAGGCTCGTGTTAAAAATATATCAATCATCATATTTTTGTGTTTTTACAGAAAATATACAAATATGGCAATAATTTATCCGGCGTCAGTTATGAAAAGTTCCAACTACAAATTACAATTTCACACCCTTCAAATGTATGGGTCAATCCAGCAAAAACATTGAACCAATCAAAAGCTCATATTCCAAACTGTCCGATACAGTAAAAAAAATCGGATGACCGATTTTTAAACTTCATCCGATTTTTTTAAACTTGCAAATACAGTCCAATACATGATTAACTCGAGTTCAAAGCTCTGTGTAAATGAATGGACGGAAGATTCTCAAAACATAATAATGAGTGAAATTGGTCTCCAAGTTCACTTCAGTGACACAAGTTGCAGAATAATAGGTCTTTAACCAATGCATTGCAAGTATAGGACGGAAGATTCAAACTGCATAATAATGGTTGCAATTGGACATTGTATGGAAAAGATATGGACAATACAAAAAGTGTATACCAAATTGTTGACACACACACACAGACTGACAGACACCACACACAAAGGATGCTGCCATAAGGTCTCTTCCTACGGACGACCTAAAAAAGCACCTTTTACCTAAAAAAGCACCTTTTGCCCCAAAAAGCACTTTTTCCAAAATCAAGCAGCACTTTTAGTGCTTTTAAAAAGCGCAAAATACCTGTCCCTACACTACAGTGACCCTCTTTGATAATGAGTATTATTTTGAATACAATTCACATAAAAAATTGAATCATTTTTTATTTAACAACCTCTAAGTTGAAAAATAACCAACTTCTTTCTCCCTGGCTGACCCCCTATAAAACCTCAAAGGATCTTCACAATATTCCTTCAGGCAAAACCAAACAAGTGAAAAGTAAACTTACAATTGATTTGATTTCCCCAAAATTTAAGAAGAATGTCAGTTTATGGGTTTGTTTTGTCAGATTTGCTTCTTACCGATGGAGGTTGTGTTGTGAGTTTAGACTTTGGCACAGATGCTATATCTGTACCTTGGATACGCTGCTTCGTTGAGTCAAATGTTTTCCGTTTCTTGCTGGCATTTTTCTGACATACCTTTTTATGTCGTACCTGTAGGTAAAAATAACAATAGTTAATCGGGAACAATAAATGATTTCTATCTTTATTTTGAATTTGATATAGAACTCTCAAAGATGTCCCTCTATAAATTTAATTATAACCCTAGCCCACATATTTGGTTTGTAGGAATGAAGCTTATAGGGGTAAGGCCAAACAAAGAAGAAAGTCTGCCTCAGAAACATTGTGCAAAAAAGCGAAGTGCTGTGCGATTTATTTATTTTTGTTGATTTTTTTAGAAAATAGGCTTTGAGGTATGCAATTTTTTTTCTTTTTTTTTTGCTTATTCAAACAAAAAATTTAAATTTTAAAAAAAAAGTTTTTTAGACCCCAGTGCATAGACCTACGTGCCGTAGCTCATTTTCACATACCAATGCGGGCGGGCTTCAGAGACAGACATTCTTCTTTTTTTAGCCTAAACATATGACATACCAACAGAACAGATCATACCCCTGTTTTATAGTCACTGTCTATAATTCAAGCCAATTTCACACGAGCGTGTTTTATTGTTGTTTGCGAAGCTGTGTCAAGATCATAAAAGCGTGAACATCTATGCATGCATGCGCGTCACGATTGACCAATCAGGACGCATGGTCATTTTTGACAGCGCCCAGTACACACTTCCGAGTTTACGCACATACGCACGCACACACATACATTGTTGGAATTATGTCCATAGTATTTTGAAGCTTACTATAGCATATCTACACTGGCTTCGATTGAACAGAGACTAAAATACAAGATATATGTCTTATCATTTTCAAGATCTTGCATGATAAGGCTCCTTATTATATTTAACAGAACTTGTGCAACCATATTATGTTCCAGGGCATCGCAGGGTATGCTCTTCAACACAAGGGCTTCTTCAAGAAAGAATAGCAAAACATCAGTGGGGACAGCAAAGTTGTCAGGTCGCGCAGCACCAACACTATGGAATAGCTTGCCTGATGTGAAACTGTCAAAATGTACATTATTTGTAAGGAAAACTTTAAGATATATTTGTACTCGGAAGCATTTGCTTGATGTGACTCTCCTCATCTTTGTTCTTTAATGCATTTTTAGTATGTCTCTTTATGTTATCGTGTTTGTTATGTTAAGAAGCGCCATGAGCGTTGCTTGCAGCAGATACCGGCTCTATATAAAATAACCATTTGCTTAATTACTTTACTTTACTTTAGTCGACCTCTGTCAGAAGCCATGATGAATTTTCGCCAGTTCACTCTGTCCTGCATTAGATTGTGTAGCTCTTGGTGGCTGATACCAGCATCTTTACTAAGCAGCGTGGGGTATGTCAACCTTGGTCTCCCTCTGGTATGTTGACCTTGAGTTGGGGTCCAGAAGACTAGTTGAGACACTTGTTCTTTCAGCCATCTTACACAGTGGGCAGCAAAATTGAGGCGTCGACCCCTGACAATTTCTGATATTTTTGGTAGCCCTGCATAGATTTCTTCTCTTGTGGGATGATCATTCCAGTTGAGGTTTAATACCATCATTAGTAGTCTGGTATAGCAGCCATCGAGTCTTGCCTCAAGTCTGTTTGTTAGTGTCCACCCTTCTGCGCCATAAAGCAGAAAGCTTTCTACAGCAGCACGGAAGAAGCTGATCTTCAAGGAGGCTGACAGATTAGATTTCCAGAGGGTGCGCATCTTGTTGCAAGCCTTCCAGACAAGGGCCTTGCGAATTTTAAAATCTTTTTCAGATTCGTCTACCCATGAACCAAGGTACTGGAAGTCATTGACTTGATCTAGGTGGTTCCCATCAATGGTGAACAGAGATAGCATTGCCTTTAATGTTGTAGGTCATGAATTTGGTTTCACCATTTATTATGGGCCAAATATTGACACACAGATAGATAGGTCATTCAGAAACTATACTTTCTGTGATTGGGCAATGAGAGTGGTGCTGCTCGGCTGGGTTAGGGTCAATCAATTTGTCAGTTAATCAGGGGTGTACCTTCATTTTTTCTCCAACCAGCCAGCCTGGCTGGTAGCATGTAAAAGTTACCAGCCCGACTGTAAACTTACCAGCCAAACAAGTAATCTTCATTTACCAACAGCAAAATTCTTACCGGTCAGCCAGGCGTAATATTTGAAAAGTTACCGCCCGACGCAAAAGTTACCCGCCTCGGGCCGGCAGGCGGGTACTAAGTACAGCCCTGCTGATAATATGTAACCTCAAAGAAGATTTCTTGAGCAACACCAGCATCACTTTCATCACATGACCACTGATTTTTGTCAACCGTGTAGACTACTGGTTCCTATTGACATTACATTGCAATGAAAGGTTTATAATGTTGTTATAAAAACGAGGGCAAATTAACGTGACTCCAATTTAGCCCTCTCTTGTTTTTCTTAACGATCCTTTATTTTTTAATTAACACATTTTAGTTCAGATTCAACTTCTTTTCATATCTGTACCGTGTATTGTATTATGAAGGTGGAAGTCAGACGATCTCCAGCTGTTAATTATTTAACACTATGTGTTGCGTGCTAGCATGCTGGAATACACAAGAAATCTCCTTTGATGTAACCGTAATCATTTCAAAGACACCCCTCCCCTGTATGTAACTTACCAATATGTTTTCATTAAATGTTCGTCCACAAATACCACAGGGTGTAAGATTTACAGGTGCTGCATCTGTACAAAATTAAAGAAGAGAAAATAAAATGTTACAAATAAAGTATCAAGGATGACAAAACTTTGGTAAAAGTGTGTGAATTGAGTAGGCCTAAACCTTTTTATTCTTGACAAGATGGAAGCTCACCCCTACATGTATAGTGTTTATTATGAATAGTTCAACACCATTCACACAAGTCGGACTAACGTCACACACACTCACAAGTGCGAAACCGCACTAGGATCATTAATTGTTTTGCTTAAAATGCAAAATAATTGAACATTTTATTTGTAAATTTAGGCAAAACCAACTTTAGGTAGTTGTTCTAATTACTGCCCAATTTTCAATTTGACGTTTCCTACTCTACATGAAGGGTCATTTTTAAATAGTTGTATTCCAAAGTTTGAGTTGCATAACTCCAATGGTTCTTATTTTAGAAGCACAAGGTGACATGAAATTTGCCCATTTTGAGTACATGTACATTGTAGTGCTATAGTCGTCGTCAGAATACTGCGGTATTTTATACAATTACAATACATGATTTACTTTTACATGTAAAATCTATGTCATGTACACTTTCCAGATTGTTATTGTACAATGTTGTACAGGAATTATAGCTGCCTGTAGCAAATATTATATTCTGCAAAGTGTGGAGCATTTAGCGATACGACACTGGATAAATCGTACATATTAAAGGTATATTATGTGATCTTTCCAAGGAACGCCCTCAACATCGAAAAAAAAATAGAAAGTAGATTTTCTTGCAGATTTACATTTCTGATCATAAATCATGCATACATTCCAAGTTACAGGGTGATACGATTCTTAATTACTTCAAAATCATGGTTTTAGAGTGAAAATAAACTGTCGGGATTCCGACAGTTTATATTTTTCACTCTAAATTCACTCTAAAACCATGATTTTTAGGTAATTAGGAATCGTATCGCTTTGTAACTTGGAATGTATGTATGATTTATGATCGGAAATGTAAATCTGCAAGAAAATCGACTTTCTAAAAAAAATCATGAATAGAGGGCGCTCTCTGGAAAAGATCACATAATATGCCTTTAAACTTCCCAATATGACACTGACAATGAGGCAATGTCTCGCTATACGTCCCTTTACTGATGTGCGCAAGCTCATACCAATTAAAATGTGTTGTCGTAGTACACGGTTTATTCCGTACGGGACGTCTAGCAAGATATAGCCGACAATGACTGACAGTAAGCCAAGTAAGGATGCATTCAGAGCTGATTGAAATCATAAATAATATTTATTATTAATTTTTATCCAAAATGAATGTGAGTCATGGAGTGAGTGAGTGTCAGGAGTGAGATGATAAAAATTAAAAGCTTCACTAAAACTTGAGTAAAAGACGGTGAAATACCAAGTTTTCATTCTGAACGCATTGCTGATTTCAGTGTAGACATTGACCTATAACTCACCTTCGTATTCAGGAGGATATTCGTCCATCTTTTATGAAGAAATACAACGATAAACTCAAGAATTCAACAGCTGACAGACCGTGGCGTTGATAGCAACCAAAATAATGTTCAGGTCATAGGTCAATCCATTATATAGGTGCATTGCGTTTTGTAGCTACAAATACTTTTTATACGTGATGAGTGATAATAATGGAAACCAGCGTACTAATGATCCACTTGAACAGCGGCTTTTACAAACTCGACCGCACAGTATGTATGCCTTTCACTAGAGGTGTCTCAGGAAAGAAAATCGCAACCAACTTTTGAGGATTTTTTTCTCTCGATATGATTGCTTTATTATTATTATTGGTGAACTGTAATTACTCTTATTGTTACGTTATATTTCTGTTGTTTTATTGCACAGCCATTTTATTGCTTGTCCCAGTGCATTTTCGTGTGTTATTATTATTTGCCATCTCCACTCTTTGCATGCAAACTCTTAGTAAATAATAAAACTATTTAGCATACATGTAGGCCTACTCGGATTATTGAGGCAGGAAGGAGGGGACATATTTTAGTCCAAAACGGCCCGAAAATGCTTTACTTACATATGGGGAAGGGGGCGTTTTCCAAAAATTGGGAGTAGGGGGTGGGGCGTTTACACATAAAAAAGGTGCATTAGTACACAAAAAGGTACATTTTACACATAAAAGTTACATTGGTACACAAAAAAGGATATTTTTTCAGATTTTTCAGATACGGTATATAGTTACGGGCCTAGGTGTGTGTGTGTGGTTCCCGCGAAGTTTAATTTCATAACCATCACAGCGCTTTAAAATGCCATCCATTTTAGGCCGCAGGGCCTATTGAGCCGCACCTTCACCGTTGTATTAAAACAGTCTACGACGATTAAATAGCCATAGGCCTTGTACAATAAGATTCCCGGTCTAAATTGTTTCCGACACTTGTTCCGAGAGTCCATTGGAAAAATGGTTCGTACAAATATTCATATGGCATCAAACTTCAAACTATTTTTGCCGCACCCCCCCCCCCCCCCCCCCCGCCCCTCCCCTTTCATTTTGCCCAGCCCCACCCTCACCAAAGTATTTCTTAACACTCCCTAATAATGTATTTATATGATTTCGCAGGGGAACTTGAGTGGATACTTTTGTTTGGTACCTGCATATGTTTTGTCTGCGCAGGCGCGTAGCCAGCATTGTCATTCCGGGGGGGGGGGGGGGGGGAAACATCAATCGTCCCTATTTTCTTTTTAGCAAGATTTCTAAAATGTTCGTAAAAGGTTGCCCCAATTTTTTTTCTAGTCACTTACCTCGTGAATTTCACTTACATGAACAATTTCTCGTCCCCATTTTTCCGCTTCTCCGTCCCCATTTTAGCAAAAAAATTCGCAGTCCAAAAAAAATCGCAGTCAAAGAAAATCGCACAGTAAATGTACTGGGCGATCAATTTCTCGTCCCCATTTTTCCGCTTCTCCGTCCCAATTTTAGCAAACAATTTCGCACAGTCCAAAAAAAAATCGCACAGTCAAAGAAAATCGCACAGTAAATGTACTACATGAGCAATTTCTCGTCCCCATTTTTCAGCTTCTCCGTCCCCATTTTAGGTGTCCGGGGGGGGGGGGGGGGCAGTCTGCCCCCCCCCCCCCCCCCCACTGGCTACGCTACTGTGTTGAATCTTGCAACATTCAGTATTCGACACCACTCATAACGAGCCTTTATGTATTAATAGAGGACGCTATAAAACCTCCTGAAACCATTCAAACGAAAAGAAAGTTGTATATAGATGGCGCTATAATAAAACTTGAAGAACACTGGAAGAACAAAATATAACGGAATTATGCAAAACCGTGATAAGGACCGTTATTATAATAACATGAGCAGGGCCGTAGAGCGTTATGATGAAGATGACAGCCATTCAAGCCTTATGGAAAGTTATTTTCTAAAGATAGCCCTAAAAGTAATTAAGTACAAATAAAGTACAGTAGTTACAGAAAGTATACTTTATGTGTACTTTATTGGAAGCTAAATGAAGTACAAATTGTGGCTAGAAATGTACTTTACTGACCATATTATAATAAAGTATACTTTATTGGCCAGGAAATAAAGTACACTTTATTGGAACCTAAATAAAGTACAAATTATGGCTCGAAATGTACTTTATTGACCAAATAATAAAGTATACTTTATTGGCCAGAAAATAAAGTATCCTTTATTGTAACTAAAATAAAGTACAAAATATAATAAAGTACACATAAAGTATATACGTGAGTATGCTTGATTTGTTCATTTAATGTGTACTTTATGAAAAGTATACCTTTTTTAGGTTCCAAATAAGTACCGTCAAAAGAATATGAAGATGTCAGTCATTATCACAACTCCGTCGAAAGCTATCTTCTGATGAAGATGGCAGCCTTACTAAAGCTTTACCAAAACGGCAGCCATTATCAAACACCTCACCAAACGGCAGCTATTATCAAACACCTCACCAACAGCTATCTTCTGAAGATAGCAGCCTTATCAAAAGCTTTATTAAGATGCCGGTCATTATTGCACACCTTATACCAAAAGCTATCTTCTGAAGATAGCAGCCTTATCAAAAGCTTTATTAAGACGCCGGTCATTATTGCACACCTTTATACCAAAAGCTATCTTCTGAAGATAGCAGCCTTATCAAAAGCTTTATTAAGACGCCGGTCATTATTGCACACCTTATACCAAAAGCTATCTTCTGAAGATAGCAGCCTTATCAAAAGCTTTATTAAGACGCCAGCCATTATCGTATAACTATACCAAGTACCATCTTTTAAGATAGCTGCCTCGTAGTAAGGCAGCTATCTTTTGAAGTAATGCCTTACTACTCGTATATCAAAGTTGTGTCACTCAACCATTGTTAATGTTAGCTTTATGGAAAGCTATCTTTTGAAGATAGCAGCCTTTTGCCAAAAGCTTTATTTTAGTAGATGTCCTATCCTCTGAAGATAGCTTCCTTACACTTAACCATTGTTAGCCTTATGGAAAGCTATCTTTTGAAGATAGCAGCTTTTTGCCAAAAGCTTTATTTTAATAGATGTCCTATCCTCTGAAGATAGCTTCCTTACACTTAACCATTGTTAGCCTTATGGAAAGCTATCTTTTGAAGATAGCAGCCTTACCAAAGGCTTTATTAAGATGTCGGCCATTGTCGCACACCTTACCAAAAGCTATCTTCTGAAGATAGCAGCCTTATCAAAAGCTTTATTACGATGCCAGCCATTATCATACAACTTATCAAAAGCTATTGTCTGAAGATACTCCCTTACTATAAAAGCTGCCAATGTCACTTATCCATTGTTAATTTTAGCCTCATACCTTCTGAAGATAGCAGCCTTACCAAAAGCGTCATTAATATATCGGCCATAATCGCACACCTTACCAAAAGCTATATTCTAAAGATATGATATGATATGATATGATATGATTTTATTGGCACAAAATCGCGACCCGAAGGCCGAATTACATTGTACAAGAAAGCAAGGAATACATGTAAAGATACTGCCTTACTATATTAACAGCTGTCACTTAACCATAGTGTTAGCCGCCCTTATTGAAAGCTAAATTCTGAAGCTTTCATCCTAAAAATGCCAGCCATTATTGTACAACTTTCCAAAAGCTATCTTCTGACATAGCAGCCTTACCAAATGCTTTAGATGTCGGCCATTATCACACACCTGTTATACCAAAAGCTATCTTCTGTACATAGCTGCCTTACTATAAAAACTGTCACTTGACCATTGTTAGCCTTATGGAAAGCTATCTTCTGAAGATAGCAGCCTTACCAAAAGCTTTGATAAAATGCCAGCCTACCAAAGGCCATCTTCTGAAGATATATAGTTGCCATACTATAAAAGCCGTCACTCGACCATTGTTAGCCTTATGGAACACTATCTTCTGAAGATAGCAGCCTTACCAAAAGCTTTATTAATATGCCAGCCTACCAAAGGCTATCTTCTGAAGATAGCAGCCATACTATAAAAACTGTCACTTGACCATTGTTAGCCTTATGGAAAACTATCTTCTGAAGATAGCAGCCTTACCAAAAGCTTTATTAAGATGCCAGCCTACCAAAGGCTATCTTCTGAAATAGCTGCCATACTATAAAAACTGTCACTTGACTATTGTTAGCCTTATGGAAAGCTATCTTCTGAAGATAGCAGCCTTACCAAAAGCTTTATTACGATGCCAGCCTACCAAAGGCTATCTTCTGAAATAGCTGCCATACTATAAAAACTGTCACTCGACCATTGTTAGCCTTATGGAAAACTATCTTCTGAATATGGCAGCCTTACCACAAGCTTTATTAAGATGCCAGCCTACCAAAGGCTATCTTTTGAAGATAGCTGTCATACTATAAAAGCTGTCACTCGACCATTGTTATCCTTATGGAAAGCTATCTGCTGAAGATAACAGCCTCACCAAAAGCTTTATTAAGATGCCAGCCTACCAAAGGCTATCTTCTGAAGATAGATGCCATACTATAAAAGCTGTCACTTGACCATTGTTAGCCTTATGGAAAGCTATCTTCTGAAGATAGCAGCATTACCAAAACGTGTATTAAAATGCCAGCCTACCAAAGGGGCTATCTTCTGAAAATAGCTGCCATACTATAAAAGCTGTCACATGACCATTGTTAGCCTTATGGAAAGCTATCTTCTGAATATAGCAGCCTCACCAAAAGCTTTATTAAGATGCCAGCCTACCAAAGGCTATCTTCTGAGTATAGCTGCCATACTATATAACAGCTGTCACCTGACCATTGTTAGCCTTATGGAAAGCTATCAAAAGCATTATTAAGATGTCGGCCATTGCACTCCTTACCAAAGGTTATCTTCTGAATATAGCTGTCTTAGCTATAAAATCTGTCATTTGACCATTGTTAGTTAGCCTTATGGAAATCTATCTTCTCAAGATAGCAGCCTTACCACAAGCCTTATTAAGATATCGGCAATTTTCACACACCTTATACCAAAAGCTATCTTCTGTAGATAACAGTCTCCCCGACAGGATAAAGATGCTATAGTCATTATCACAACTCTATCGAAAGATAACTTCTTATTAAAAGCTTGTGTAAGATTCAGCCATTATCACAAACCTTACGGAAAACTATCTTCTGAAGATAGCAACCTTACCAAAATACCAAACACTTTATTAAGATGTCAGTCATTGTCAAACACCTTACCAAAAGCTGTTCTGAAGATAGCAGCCTTATTAAAAGTTTTATGCAGATGTCCGACATTTGATTTTTCTAAGTGTTTTTATTTTATTCTTAAACAGAAAACTGGTCAAGAGCGTTATGAAGATGTCGGCTATCATTGCCAACCTAAATGGAATCTTCTGAAGATAGCATTGTTACTAAAAGCTTTATTAAGATGCCAGCCATCGCAAACTTTACAAAAAGCATCTTCTGGTAATTTCAGTCATTATCACGAATATGTCGAAGCTATCATCTGACGATAGCAGCCATATTAAAAGCTTTATCAAGATAATGCCCAAAAAAAAGTTGACTTGCCCTTTCCGACCGACCCGAATTTTTGGAAATCTAGGGTCGCTATTTTTTTAAATTTATTTATTTTCTTCAAAAAATTTTTTGAAAGAAGCACATATCAATAAAGAAAGATGAAAATGTGTTCTTGAGTATAGTATCTGCTTGTTTAAAAAAAATAATTAAAAAAAATTTAAAATTTTCTTTAAAACGTGTTTTTGTGTAGTATCTCCCTGTTTAATCCCCGAAAATTTAAATAAAATAAAATAAAATAAAATAAAATCCGCCCGTCCGACCACCCAGACTCTGGACCTGAAAGGGCAAGTCAACATTTTTTGGTGGCCTAACAGCTATTTTCAAACATCATACCAACAGCTATCTTCTGAAGATAGCAGCCTTACCAAAAGCTTTATTAAGATGTCAGCCATAACACTTTACCAACAAATTCTTGTGAAGGTAGCAGCCTTATTAAAGCTCTATTAAAATGTCAGCCAAAATACCTTACCAAAGAATTCTTCTGAAGATAGCAGGCCTTATTATTATTAAAAGCTTGATGAAGATGTCAGCCATTATCACAAGCCTTGAAACGAAAATTGATATTTGTGAGAGAATGTTAGTTGTGAGAATACAACCTAGGAAATGAGCTTGGTGATAAAGGGGTCAAAAAAAGTAAGTCCCCCTTAACATTTGATCACGTTTGTTTGCACAACTCTACGCACAATGAGACGTTTTGAGAGATTGAAACACTTCTGAAAAGCTAAAACACTTGGCTACCAATATAAACGTTCTCCATTTCAATATCATTAATACTTTTCCCAAAATAGTCACATTTCACCAAAATGATGTTTTCAGAAAAAGTGGCACTTATGCAAGAAAGTTACAAACATTTCTCCAGTGTTGTTTAAAATTAATTTCAATTGTCTTTATTTTCAATTAAAAGAAAGTTTTTTCTTTCTTTAGCTGGCCCTTATTTGAATTTATGAATAAAATGATTTTATTTCATGCACGACTATAGCCAAAAGTGTCCACCATTCACCATTCACGTCAATAACTTCCCTGTATCGTTAAGTGCCACTTTTCGGAAAACATCATTTTAGGGAAATGTGACTGTTTTGGGAAAAGTAAACATGGTATTGAAAAGGGGAAACTTTGTGTGGGTATAGCCAAGGGTTCTTCCCTTTCGTAAATGTTTTAATCTCTCAAAACGCCTTAATTATGTGTGGATTTATTCACACAAACTCGTATAGAATCATTTTGGGGAAATGTGGCTATTTATGGAAAAGTAATAATAATATTGAAATGGAGAAACTTTACATGGGTAGCCAAGTTTTTTTGCTTTTCAGAAGTGTTTCAATCTCTCAAAACGTCTGATTGTGTGTAGAGTTATGCAAACAAACGTGATCAAATGTTAGGGGAGACGTACTTTTTTTTACCCCTTCATAATCATGGCAGGTAGTGTTATAGGTCTGCCTGCATGATATTATAGCATGTATAGAGGACGCTAAAACCTCCCGAAAACCATTCAAAAGTAAAAACGGTATATATTGATGGCGCTATAATAAAAAAAAAAACCTGAATGAACCAGTCTGGAATGAACACAACAGGGCTGAATCGGGCTGAACAACGGAATGCAGGGCCGTGTGCGATTTTTAAAATTCTAATGAACATTCGTTGGATCGAATCACTTTCTGCAATGCAATCATGCCAGTAACGAACCATGCAGATAACTTGGACTTTACACATTTGAAAAAATATCAAACCAAATATACTTTTCGCTTTAAGCATTTGAAATCTATACTCTAACCATTAGACTACTATTAGAGAGGAGTGGGTTTAGATTTAGAAATTTGATATTTTAATCTGATTTGAAATTTTACGGAATAAAAGCCAATTTGTTTACACATATATAATATAATGATAAGTGCGTAGGTCGAATATAAGTCGTATATAGCCTGAATGAACTTTCTGTGCACTAGCTACGATATTCTTTTTGCAAATGTTGATTATATAGAATGAAATAAAATCGCTTTTTGTCGGGAATTATATTTTAAACATCTACCATGTCAAGAGCGTTATGAAGATGTCAGCTATTATCGCACACCTTACAAAAAGCTATCGTATTATGACGATAACAGTCTTTCCAAAACGTTGAAGACGTCGGTTAGTTAACACAAGCTTACAGTTTCATAAAGCTTTTATAGGATTAAAAGTGCTGCTATCTTCAGAAGATATTTTTCGATAAAAGCATTGTGATAATGACTGACAGCTTTATAAAGCTTTTTGTAAGACTGCTACCTTCAAAGTATAGCTTGCCATAACTTGGCTTCTTATAACTGATGACATATTCATATTTAGTATAAGTCTGCTACCTTTGGAAGATAGCAGCCTTATTAAATTCTTAATCAAGACGTCAGTTACTATAACAAAAAAATATGGAAAGCTATCTTTTGAAGATAGCAGAATTATACTACAGCTTTATGAAGCTGACAGTCATTATCCCAATGCTTTGTCGAAAAATATCTTCCGAAGATAGCAGCACTCTTAAATCATATAAGGTCATGTTTTTTATACTGGGTACCCAAAAAAGGTGGATCTGTTACATTTGCACTACATATTATTACTTTGCATGCATATATTTTAGCTATTCTTTATCACACATACTCAAATTTGGTCTTATTTTGATGAGAAAGTATTTGGCCTTTGTTTTAAAAAGAAAAATATAAACTACCATGGTTCTGTTAATTACAATAGTTCGTTAAACCTAATTAGTCAGGGGTGGAAGAGTATGTGGAGGAGGAGTATGCGGAGGAGGAGTGCATAGTTGAACACGTATGGTGCAATATACATTGGGCAAACATAAAATGCAATGGTTTCACTCTTGGTACAATTCTATATTGAAGACATAACATTATTGAAGTATATTTGAATTAAAAATATTATAATTAGTTAATTAAGGAATCATTAATTAGCATTAAGAAGCTCAAAAAATTGTTAAGAAACGTAAGTTGGTCGCAGTTTGTGAATGTATGCAAACATTTGCCTGCACCAAACTGTCCATTTTAAAAGTATAGAAAGGTTGAGGTACCCTTTTGAATAAATAAATTTAACTATTTAATTAAAAATTAAAAGAAGATATGTAATTAACCTCATGTATTCTGTTTTGTCTGGATGTTAATTAGCACATTTTGTTAAATGCGTTTGTGTGGTGTTATTTCTTGTTTTTTATTTTAACTGTGTTACCAAATAAGTAAAAAACTACTGGTTTTTATCAAGCTTGTAAACTCAGGAGAATTATTAAATTCTTAGGAATGCAACTGACCCGACCTAGTATAGGATGACCAGCATAAGCAGTTTGCCAATCAACATTGGATCACCCTATATGTTAACTTAAAACGAAAACATTTTATAATTCAATCTTAAATCAGACTCTTGAAATTTGAATACTGGGTTCAAACATTATGGAAACTAACCTAATTTGTTCATTTGAATGTGCTTTGCACATCATGAAGGTGCAAGATGGATGAACGCAATTAATTGTATGCCACTAAACATGTGCCATTGGGAAAATTTGAGTCACCCTGTAGTTAAAGGATCCCTTTTTATTGAACATTATTTGAAACTCATACACTTTAAGCATGGAATGTAAAATCATGTTTCAGATGCAAATTTAAATTCATTCAATTAATGATTTGTAGATAATCATGTATACCTAAATTAATGTTTTAAACACCCTATATGTTTAAAATTAACAACTTTACATAAGAAAAGGGTGACTTTTAAAATCAATCAATGTTCATGTACATGTAATTGATGCATTTTTATTTGAAATCTACTTGAATTTGGTTAAAATACTAGTCTTTGTATGTATGTAGTTAATAGAAGCATTTTCCGGAACTAAATAAACACATTTTTAGACACCCTGTATGTAGAATTTCAGATTCATAATGAAATTTAATTTGCATATGTCTGGATGGGTATTTTATTAAACTACTTTAAATCTGTACTGAACTTTTCTCTCATCACTTCATATACATAGTGTAAGTAATTATTGAAACCCTTCTTTTTTAGAAGATTTTGCTTGTTACACCCTGTACACTTTCGGGCCACCCTGTATAATCAACTTGATTGTATGCTATTTGCATCCGTTACAGTATAAGCTTTCAGAATATGTATCCTTTTACCAACTTTAAATGTAAACTTTTTCAGATATAATGCATTAACTGAAAAAGGAACCTAATTTATGGAAAAAGGGACATGTAACACAAATTGTACCCAGTATAAAAAACATGACCATAAAAAGCTTTATGAAACTGTAAGCCGTCACAAGCTTGATCGAAAGCTATCTTACGAAGACAGCAGCTTGCTTAAAGCTTTCGTATACATAATTATACTGATATTGGTGAGTAAAAGGTTTAAAAAAATGTATACAATTATATATAGGATATTATTTTCGTGTGTGTATTCTATCACTTGGCTTATTTAAATTAACGTGAAAAAATCTGTTCGCAAAATATGATGTAAACAGAGATAATGAGTCACTAAATCACTATTACGCGCTTGGCGCTGTATCGTTGCGACCAACATCAGCATCAGATTCATTCTACTCAGCAGGTTTTTTATCACCGGATCAATCATGGCGACAAAATGCATAATGCATTGTGCATTATGCATATTTGTCTAATAATAGTAGAATTATTAACTGTATATGAAAATTAATATTCATCTTAAAACAAATGACGAGTGTTACCATAAAGGACTAAATATATATATTTATGCAATGAGAACAATATAACAGTAATAATCATGGATATTAATTACGTACTACACTAATATGCAATATGCATTGCGTCTTTTCCCTTGACATTTCGAGAATGACCACAATATATATCGCGTAACTCGCTCACTTCAATCATCGATAAACACACACGCAATTAATCGATTTGTCACTTGAATTATTAGATAGATACTAGCAATCAGGAGATAGACAAATAGTGTCAATGAGCAAGGAGTCACTTCAATATCATCGCAAAAGGTTGAATATATCTCTGATTCGTGAGACCGTGGGTTTAGTGTTAGCAAATCGACTAAAATTGCGGCCGAAAATCTGCACAAGCATCTTCTTTCCGTATCTTGCCCAGTGTCTTGGTTATGTGTGCAGTTTTGTAATGCCACCCGGTGCATTGCACCTGATACAAATCATCCAGAGACAGGTGGACGTACGAAGCTATATAATTTAAGCCTAGTGTTTAATCAGGTAAGGTGATAAAATAGGACGTATGGCCGGGCCGCGATATTATTTACCGTAAACAACATTTGATACCTTAACGGAATAAAGCGTACAGTATATATAAGTATGTATAATACATGATGAGACTGATAATACATGTTTACAGTGTTTCGTCAAATGTTGTTTACGGTTAATAAATTCGCGCCCGGGCATTACATGTTATATAAACTTACGGTTATAAAATGAATTGATTGATTTTTTCATGACACTAACTAACATGCTACTTTCAATTTTGGTGCAGGTAGAATGATTGTTGAGAAACAGTTTATAGTTAGTAATAATAGTACAAATTGTGTGCCATATCTTTATTGTTTGCCCGAAATAATCTGGTTCTATAGCCATTGCATGTGCTTACCGAAGTCACTTAAATCGGTGTATAGCTAGAAATGGCGATGCCCCGGGCGGGCAAAGCAATACTCGTATAGCCTCGTATGCGTGCGTTACATATATGAATTATAGACATAATTGTTTTAGTATAAGATGAATTTGTGTATAGCCGGGTTCAAACTTTTTTAATTATTTAAAAAAATGTTTGACATCTAAATTAGCACTGTTTTCAATAAAACGACCAAAAGGTGAATAGAAAAGGGGACAGCAAATGCTTCGTGCAGTTTTATTTTGTGCCACTGCACGCATTAACACTTTCCACGCGGCAGACGACATTACAAAATTTCACAACATGTTTCAAAAATGTTAACATTATTGAATTGCATTGCCATATTTGGAATCACCATGAGAAATGCATTAAAATAAGTACACACATACCTCGTATTGGTTCAGTAATTCTTGGGATAAAATTTGAAATTTGAGAAAGGTTTCTGAAAAATTTGTTTTGTAAGAGGGCAGTTCCGTAGTTGCAGACGTACATTTCAGACACTTTGAGGGCTTGCAAAATCTTAAGTATACCAGTTGCTTGATTGTTAACACCTGGGTTTCAAGTATCTCTAGTAGGAGTATAAAACCTGAAAATTCCTTTGCTGTACCATTTTCGGTTAATGAGATATGGTGTGAAAACCCTCCGTTGCGGACGTACGCAGAGAAAGTGATTTTTTCAGTACACCTGTATTCCTATCAAAAGTTCTCTGAAGTGTTCAGGTCTGTAATGAAAACTAATATTGTTTTGTTTGTAAGAGGGACAAACCTAAAGAAAACGAACAGAGAAAATTTTCAGAACCTTTATCTTCAAGTTAAAATTGACTGATGTTTATACGTTGCGGACGTACATATTAGTGTTGCGGACGTACATCTGTGAAAACAGATGTACGTCCAACACAGATGTACATCCGCAACACTAACAAGAGACCATGTATTAAACATGTAAACAGATACAGAACAAAATAAGTTTTAAACATTAAGTATGAATCATCAGCTTTAGAAAAAAACTTACTTCATTGGTATCCAACATTGCCAAAGTATTGAACAGAGTGGTTAAAAGTAGCAGCTTTTGGGAAGTGTACGTCCGCAACAGAAGGTACCAAATTTAATCCAAAAAGCATAATTCTTAAATATTTTGGTCATTTTAAGTAACTATTTTATATAATACATAACACATGATCATTGTTGTATTGATTGTATCAATTTGTAATACTTGCCTTAGTTCATTCATGGAAATAATTGCACTTTTCATGGTGCGATTTCTACTAAAAAATGCCCGTACGTCCGCAACAACCTCAAAATCAGCCAAACCGGGAATGTTAGATCAAATTCCAAATTATATCATGAAACTACAACCCATAACCTTTGATATGATACATAAATTAGGTTATATCGACGATTTTCAATTTTTTCAATTTTTTCAATTTGGGTTACCTAATTACGGAACTGCCCAAATCATGCAAATGGGTAAAACTATGGCCGCGTGGGAAGTGTTTAAGGGGGACTCAAGGAAGTTTTTTTGGAATTTTGTGAGTGCTGTAATTATTGAACTATTAATCAAATGCATATAAAAGTATACATTTTTGGATGGGATTTTGGTCAGAGAATCCATTTATGGCATCTATTTTGACCAAAAATGTTGATTTTTTGAGAAAATCACAACAACAAAAAATCACAAAGCTAACAAACATAATTTTGAGTTAAAAAGCCCAAATCACTTAATGATGATGTAAAGACACTAATGAGGGGTCACACTACTAAATAGAGCTCCATAGGGATATGTACAAAAACACTGATATAAAACTCTGTGTTAGACCACTAAATTGCGAAATTGGACCTTGTAGAGTGATTTTTTCTGAAAGATGATCACATTTTCTCACCAAAAAGTGAAAAAAATAGGTAGGTGAACCTGCTCGATTTTTCAAAATACGCCCATGGAGTTGACTACCTCTCTGACGAGATTGGAAATGCCGCCGTAATTGTCAATGTTTCCAGTAAAAAACACAAATTTGAAAGATCTCTCAAAATTTATCTAGATGATATTCACAGTTTATAGTCAGGGTGCATGTAGGTGATGTCCTAATTTTCAAAAATATTAGATAATTACAGCACTCGCAAAATTCAAAAAATCAAATCAAAAACTTCCTTAAGTCCCCCCTTAAGCTACTGTCTCATTCCATTAGGACTAGGTATATTAATAAAATAGTCTGATGATTATCAAATATAGTCTAGATATGACGTCATTATTTTGTTATAATTATGCGCACAAGACATTTGAAGATTCCGAAAACTATTTAAAAAAATCAATTTGGTTTTGAACTAAAGAATCATCAGTCTGAGAATCATCAAACTCTGATGTGGCCCGCAATTTCTACTAAATCTAAGTTTTTTATTTAAAATTTAAAATTAAAATTAAATTGCATAGCTCACATTGGTATATATGTAGATAGATGACAAGTTGTGTTACCAAAGTAAGTGCAAATCGTCGTATATAATCTGGGACAGAGAGATTGCAATTCCAGGCTTGAGCAAAGGGCACATCACATTCAATATGAAAACATCATAATTTCTCTTTCAAATATTAAACATCCTTGTATAACGACAGACCATAGACGTTTAGTATCAGGAGATTATGTTAACTATTTATATTATATCATAATATTATATAAAAAGTATATCATGATATAATATCCAAGAGAATGTAACACTAAACGGTAACTGGAAATGCACCCACGGTTTAGTGGTCGGTAAAAATAAGTTTAAATGTAACATAATCGTTCCGTTCACCAGTTTAATGCATGCTCGTTGACTGTTACCTATATGGTCCTAATTCGTTTAATAAATTGAAAACAACATTAATGAGAAATAAAATACTCTCATGCTGAACATCATGCTGATTGGCTAATAGATCCAAGCGGGCATGCTGATTGGCTGTTTAGATCAGATCATGATTGCGTGACAGTCAGGGTGAACCAAAAATGTAGAAGTATGAACTCAATCGTTGTCACTTCCAATGCCACACAAAATCAAATTCCATTCATGAATGAAAAAACTATGAGTTAACAACCTATCAAATAAAATCTAAAAGGAAATAATGAAACAAAAATAAAAACAAAACATTTAATATCATGTAATCCAGTGGAACAGCGCGGGATTCATAATCATAAGGTTGTGAGTTCTAGCCCCGCCGTTGCCAACGTGTTTGTAGCCTTGGGCAAGGTACTAGTCTCAATTGCCTCGTTGACCCTAGCAAGATTGGGAAGCTGTTAGGGTATATTACAATCTATTAAGTGCTGATACATTGTGTGCGCCGTGTCGGCAGCCAGGTAAATGAAGCGAAGTGGTTGTGACGATTTCCTAATGGCAACAAAAAACCTGTGGTTCGGAAGTCACGTAGAAATTGTGGTTCCGTACATCGGAAGAGCAATACCTTAGCACGTTAAAAGGTTACAGACTCTTTCGTAAAGAGGGGAACATCATTCCCGGTCTGTTTCTGTTCACACATCTAACGGACCCCACTGGAAATAAGCTAAAAGAGGCTTATCCAGGGTCGTAGGACCCAAATGTATTAAAATCAATTCATAATTTTATAATGAATCTGCTTATCTAATTTGGACATCAGCATCAGAACATCTCCAAATGAAGTGTTAACACGACAGGTGTCGAATAATAGCTTATTATTATTTACTAATGGATAAGCATATTTTGGAAAATCAAATTGCCTAAAAATGTCGACCTCTGCTTCATGGCTTGGAATTGGAAATGCCCTTTAAAAGAATTGTTTTTATTTACACGGAATTCCTATTATAAATGTATATCAATCCGTCGATCGAGATGTTTTACTTGTAGATACTAAGGCCCTATTTGGCCCTCTAGCGATTAAATTCCAATTTAATTATCGCGCCCGGACAATTTGATAATAGCTATCATTGCATGGATAAGCCTGTTTGCACGGCAAATCCGAAGTCTAAATTCCTGCCTTTGGATTGATTTATTTTACCCATAAGGCGTTTAGTTCAATATTCTGCTTTGCGTAGCGTACTCTTCCCTTATAACTTGCCCCTCCTACTGGTGATTTGAAGATGAGCTTTACCATCCCAATATTCATGATAGACCTATCACATATCCCTTTAAAATTCTAATAAGTTGTATCGCATAAGTAAAATACAGGGTCAAACAGAGGTCAAACAAAAAAAATCTCGGTATGAACTTTATTGATATTGGCCAAACCGTTTTCATATCTTGCGCAAACGCCCAGGCTTTCTGAGGAATTTTAGTTTTTGAAATCTAACATTTCTGATGGAAAATACAGACTTTGTTTTTGTTACGATAGTAGATTTCCAGGTTTTTGTCGAAATGATCCATTATGAAAATTTATAAAGAAGTCACTAACCCTTTTAAACATTAATTATTTCTGAAATGTTATTCGCATTATTATAGCACCCTCTTCTTATTGCAGGGCCGTCAGAAGGGGGGTACGTTGGGTGTGGACGCGTTTTTCTTAGTTTCAAATTTCAATGATAGTACAGGGCCGTCAGCAACTTTTGCCCAAGGGGGTGCGTTTTCACGATTTTTTACCGGAAAGGGGGGTGCGTTTTCACGATTTTTTACCGGAAGTAGTAGTATGACGTCAGAGTGTTAGTGTTGCAGCACGCTGACGATGCGAGCGCCTTGGCGCGATACCGCGAGCGCCTCTGGCGCGAAGCCAATAACGGGTGGGGTCCAGGGGCCCGCCTTATGACCCCTGGTGGGGGTCCGGAAGCTCTGAGCATTACAGCGAATTTCGGACACAATTTTCATGTATCTTGCCATCGTTGACCACATTTTCCATTCATAAAACAACATGTTACCCTAAAAAAAAAATTAAAAAAAGAGATTTTCAAGGGGGTGCGTCCGCACCCAACGCACCCCCCCCCCCCCCCCACCCCCCCCCCCCTTCTGACGGCCCTGTAGTAAAACTACTCATAAAACATTGACTACAGTGCTTTTTGGACTGCGAAATTTTGTGTCCGTGCGAATTTTTTTGACGTGCGACATTTTTTGACTTCACCCCCCACCCCCCCCCCCCCCCCCCCCCCCCCCCCCTTCTCCCCCCACTTACGTGAAATTCACGAGGTGACTGACTTGGAAAATTTTGGGGGCAACCTTTTACGAAAAAAAATCGTGAAAACGCACCCCCCTTGGGCAAAAGTTGCTGACGGCCCTGTATTGACACTGGGTTTTTGACAACAATCGATTGTTGTGTGCATAGAAAACAAAGCTTTGATTGAACAAGGCAGGATTTGTTTAGTTTGAATGGTTTTAACCTTCCTTTCTTTGGCGGGAGTTATGAATATAACTTACGAGGTGTGGAGTTCATTGTTTGAAATGCTGGTAGCGCTGGCTAGAGAGAATAGCTGTAAAGAAGAATTATGTGATTCAAAATATGAAATTACGTTTTTCATCGATTTTCAATTATGTCTTGCCACAGCGGAACAAAAATGATATCTTATTGAAATTAACGGAATAAGTATAGGAACCATTTCCACCATCATATCGCAAGTGTATACATTTGAAACACTAGGCCATGCATATTCTCATAGTTAAATACGCGGTTTTAAGCTAAACTCGCGTCTAACTTTTACTTTAGACACATGGTAATTCTCGAAAAATTGTTTAACTTAAATACACGTCTAACTCACAAACAAGTGTCTAACTTTAAACATGGGTATATGGGGGGTAGTTTAAAGCGCGTTTAACTAAACTCATACACAATCTGTATGCCTTGAATAAATAATCGACCGTGCCTGCTGCAAGCTAGTCGACTCGTAGACCTTGTGTAATTTCACTGTCACACAATCGGACAATACCCTCTGATCATGATACTTCGGCTAGCCGAAAACCGCTCCCATCCGAGAACCGACAAAAACACAAGCCGTGGTCATTTTTTACTCCGGGGAAGATCCGAGGAAGGGGAGCAGTCTGATTGGGATCAGTCACAGTGAGTGAGCCCTCTATCGGTACATAAAAGGGTCAAATTCAGTCGACTAGCTGCAAGCTGACGTTCAAATCGTGTAGTATTACAAATACACGTGCATTAGGGCCACAACAAAAATAAATACCTGTATACAGTATTGCACGACAACTCTGGGGACGAGATTCGCGGAGTTTAAAACTGTGTTTTGGTAAACACGTTGTTTAAAAGATAAGCTCGCGTTTAAGTAAGACACGCGTCTAGTTAGACACGGTTTTAAGCTTTTTAAAATATTTAAAAAATAGGGTCGTATTCTCGTACTTAAAAGTACGAGAATACGACCCTATTTTTTAAATATTTTTTACATATTTTTGAAACCCGGTATAAATCATTCTGGAAAACCCTGTATAATATATTTTGCTAGACGAGGTCCTCATTCCATAATTTTGTTTTCAAATGATAAAAGAAAAATGTATTAAGAAGGCCCCTATGACAAAAATGGGCATATTATTTCAAGGTTCCTCGCTTTTTATTGAGATTAAGGCCACTTCTATGGTTCTGTACACCCTATATTATGATGACATGGCATGTTAGACATGTTATACGATTGATAATTCGCTAGAGGTACATTCTCAACAACTACGAGACTCCCTCCAGACGGCTACATGACAAGGGTTTAATATGAGGGTAATTAGGCCAAGTGCCTCGACGGGCCGCCGTGGTTGCTTGTTAAAGGGGCGCTGAGAGATACGTATGAGAGAGCGCCCTCAATTTTCATGGAAATCAGGTTTTTTGCACCTACGTAATACTTAGGCATATACTAATTACCAACTGAAACCATTACCTTTATTCGCCGTCTATCACGTAAATTTGTTATGGTTTGGTCATTTCCGGGGTCATTTCGATGTAGATCACATTGAAATTATCTGCACCACTTCGCCACATAAATTGCTTCAACCAAATTTCTATATATAGCGCCATCATTCAACCCTTTTCCCATATATTATTACACTTCAGGGTTCCTATGCACCTTCACTATTGAAACAATTCATTTTTTTCCGAATTTCATTTTTCTTGTCACTCTGTCAGTGCCCCTATTAAAGATCTCTTTTTTTTATTGATTTTTTAAAGAAATGTAGTCTTCAAGCTTATACTGATGGCAAGTCTAATTTGGATGGTTTTGATTATAATTTGCCATTTATCCCCTGTTACCTCATTTGTCGTACATGTACCGTCTACAGATTCAGACGACGGTGGCCACGCGAAACCTAAAATTTTAATTCGTATTGGATTAACACGTAATCGCGAATGTTAATCTATCATTTTGAAAAATTCATCATAATTAGAAGATTTTTTTTCCAAAACCGTTGGAGTTGGCTAACCAACTCCATTGTAAAATGCTATTTTTAAAATTATTTTCATCGTTAACCGGGCGATGACTGTTAAAAATATTTCAAAATGGTGCACTCCCGTTGCCATATTGGGTCGTCCGAGACGCGTGGCCAGCGTCGTCTGTACAGATTGACCGATTTACCCTGCTTTGCCGACCAACAGACCAGACATGCCAGAGGATGCCCCTATCCCACTCCGGCTACGCCTGTGGTCCAGAGCAATTAACTATACTCCCTATGTTTCCACTAGCTCTGGTACTGAGCTGCGATCGAAAAGAACAGCTTTGCTAGACCATGTTTATTAGAGGGGCACCGTTTTGGGCTATAATTTGAGAGGCAAGAGTCAAGTGCTAGATTCCACTTGAACTTGTAGAACCACTGTCGACAAGTGTCGTGGCTTGAGGGGTAGGGAGCGTCACCTGTTTCGACGTTATGTAAATCAAGGTACATCCGGGGGTACATCGGCAAATCAGTGCAAGGTGCCGACAGATACGGGAGGACAATGCAAATGTTCAAAATCCATTCACATTTAGGGTTAATAGAGTTTTTCACGCTCATTTACATTTTAGGTTAAAGTGTATTTTCACGCGTGCTTCACGCAATGAATTTGAGCCTTTTGTGGAAATAGTTAATTTTTGGACCTTATTCCACGCGGCTATTATTAGTTTTATCATAATACAAAACAGATTTTTTAGAAACCTTTCCCAACTTTCAAAGTCTATCTCATGTATTATTATACTGCACCAATACTAGGCAAATGTGTACTTATGTTAATGCATTTCTCACGTTGATTCCAAATCTGGTGATGCAATTGATAATCAATAAGTGAATTCATCCTATAAAATACAAAATAGTATAAATTGAAATTGTCAAAAGGATGTTTTCACTCAATCTGCACATTAATCTATTAATCTCATATGTAGGCCTAATTGGTGCGGTCTTCCAAACAGATCAAATTCATTACCATTTGGGCATAGTTTTAAATTTTCAAGTTTAATGAATCAATAAACCTCTCGCTGAGAGACTTAGGCTGGTCAAATTTGATCCGTTCCGTGACGGAATTTCCTTTTACACTTTCCACGCGGCTATTAGTTTTACCATGTATACACAATAGATTTTTCAGAAACCTTTTCCAACTTTAAAAGTCTTATCTCATGAATTACTGAACCAATACGGTATTTGGTTTTAATGCATTTCTCATGGTGATTCAAAATATAGTGATGAGATACAATAATTTTGACATTTTTGAAACATTTTTTTGAATTTTGGAACTGTCGTATATGCAGACGACTGCTGCGTGGAAAGTGTTCAGTGATACTTATTGCAAACTTAGGTGGTCTTGCGGTATAACTATGGCAACAGAGTATCAATCTGATGGCTTAAATAATGCCATCGGTGAGGTTTAGTCGTCAGATCGAAACCAAACTCCACAAACACCACATCCACTCCGACTATAATCATCCATCCCTTTAGGATCAAGACATACCCGGTGACAAGATGGTTATTTCAGGGCAGTACAAAGCGCGGGATATGTGAGTATTATAACATTCACAGAGAATATGGCTATGTTATATGCAGTGGAACAAATCATGTTTTGCAACTATGTTTATCAATTGACATGATTTCACGGGATGTTCAGCAATATTTTTTCTTCTCGTTAGCAGAACCAGCAGTTGTTCCATGCAGGCATGGTATATCAAACAATGGGGTGTAATTATGCCAAATTTGGCGAAATCATTGTTCAGATGTCTTTCACGTGGGGCAAGCATGATTTTATTTCAGAATATAGGCCTACATGAGATAAAGATTGCTCAGTCAGACTCTTTTACGGCCACCTGATAAGTCCATCATCCGATTGAATCTCAAATTGGTACATTAATTTGTTAGACTTCGTCGATGGATGATATAGGACCGTCATTTAAAACTACATTTTTTTATATTGCATTAAAAGAGTTAACAATTGTCATTTCATCCGCGGTATATCCTATCTTAAAGATCTATTTGTAACGAAAAAAAAGTTGAAAGAAAAGTGCACGGCGTCGGTAGTGTATCGAGCCGTATTTTAATGTAAGTATGTACGCCCCCTCATCCCGGTTCATTTTGTTATTCAGTCTGCGTTTTACGGTAGCGAGAAACAAATTTCTAACTTGGAATGTTTCTGTTGCTTGATAATTTATATACTACTTGACAGTGCATCTTAAAAAATGTTGTGTTTTGATCCATTTTTGCCATATTGTAAGACCTGAGTAAATGGCCCCGAAAGCTAATTACAAAAAATAACTGTTTTTTCTTTATTGAACATTCCTTCCGTCAATACGTTCAAAATAAATAGCTCCCAAGATAGTTCCTCCAATGTTAACATTTTTCTGTGCTATATATATTCTTCTCAACAGTTTCTTCCGTTGGCTTGCAAATACTTTCAACATGTCGACAATGCCAGCAGTAATCACCGGCAGCATTCAGATCGTGTGTGCTATATTATCTATCATATTGGGAGCTATTGCAATCTCTATCAAGTGTGCATTTGCTAAGATAGCATGGCCAATATGGAGCGGTGCAGGGGTAAGTTACTCACATAAGTTTATATATTTGTAAAAAAATCAATAAGGGTTACTTATTTATTAAAGAAAAATCGTTGCAGTTATTTTTATTTTATTTATTTATCTTTGGTTATACCTGAGACGAATATACCATTATTATTCTACAGACTTATAAAGCGCTTTTCCAAAACAGACCAAAGCGCTGTTAAATTAGACCAAAGGCTATATAATTTACTACAGGCTCACCACCTCACGAACAAGGGTGGCATTTAAAGACCCCCCCCCCCGCTTTCAAAAGTGTTTGAATAAATTGACTTTCTGCATGGTAAAGTCCTTGTCGGTTCACTTTCTTTTTTCGCCCCCCCCCCCCCCCTCTAAAATATGAAGAACCTAGCTACGCCACTGAGACCCGGTGTCATGTCCATTACCCTTCAGATAGACCGTTTTGACTAGATTGGACCCCTTAAAATTCTAATTTGGCGTATAGGCCTACCTAAGCTATACATTTTTGCAGCTGAAAATTTTCTTCATAATCATAGAATTGTAATTTAATACTTATTTTCGATCAGTAAACTCGTAATAATTAGAGAACTGATATTAATGTATTATTGTATTACTATTTTAAAGAGTTTTTAAATGAAATAGCTTATATAACCAGCTTGTAAGATAGTACTGGATACCAGTTGTTAATATGGAGATCAACAATACAGCTGTTTTGCACACAAGAGAGGGAAATGAAAAAATAAAAATCCAACCACTTTGAGGATCGGTTCAAATTTGTTTTTTCATTCGCGCGTTAATTTATTTATAAAGTTAACCGATTGTTAACGTGCACATAGGTAAAATGTCAAAATCTTAAGCACGCTGTGCGCACATCATTTTTACCAAACCATAATAGCAGTGTTAGGCAAGCTAATTGCCGACCCGGGATTGCCGATTAAAGTCCCTAAAAACGTGATAACAAAGTTATTAAATGCTGGCTACGCCCCTATTGCTTCACCTCACTGCATTCCATAATACTGCACTGCATTTCATATTACTGCACTGCATTCCATATTACTGCACTGCATTCCATAGTACTGCACTGCATTCCATATTACTGCACTGCATTCCATATTACTGCACTGCATTCCATATTACTGCACTGCATTCCATATTACTGCACTGCATGCCATATTACTGCACTGCATTCCATATTACTGCACTGCATTCTATATTACTGCACTGCATGCCATATTACTGCACTGCATTCCATATTACTGCACTGCATTCCATATTAGTGCACTGCGTTCCATATTACTGCACTGCATTCCATATTACTGCACTGCGTTCCATATTACTGCACTGCATTCCATATTACTGCACTGCATTCTATATTACTGCACTGCATTGCAAATGCAGTGAGATAGCGTGCAAGGTCATAAAAATGTATGTGACGATTTATAATGCAGTGTAAAGAGGTACGTCCTTTGAGGTATCATGCATCGTGCAATCAAATACAGTCGCGCAGTAGGTTTTGAGTAATACAGTATTATTACTCTGCATACAATTTTTGCAGTGCAGTGCGTGTAGCGTGAAATGCAGTTCGATGAGATACGTGTTAATGTACGGTAAGGTGTCGTGCAAGGTGGCCTATTCCAGAAATGTTCTGACCCTTTCCTCTCAAAAGAGGAACAAAATATTATTTCATCTGGAAATCCAAGTGTTAAGAGTATGGGAATACAGGGGAATAGTGATATTAATGACAATTTGTTTGGAATTCCGGTAAAGTTAATGAAAATTTGTTTGGAACTCCGTGAAAACGAATAAATTTCAGACCATGCTTTGAAAAAGATCTGGAATGTCCGAGTTCCTCTATCGGGGTGGCGGACTAATTCCGAGACGAAATCCTTTGAAAAAAGTCCGGAATTCCAGGTCTTGACCATCGAATTCCTAAATCCTTTAAAGGGGGCGGGGGGGGGGGGGGGGGGCAATGCATTGAGGTAGTGCAGTAAAGTGCAGTGTTTTTATTTGCAGTGAGGTGGAGTGTATCTAATTGTATTGCACTTCTTCACTCTTCCCCACTTTTATTGCATTACATTCTACTACACTTCACTGTAATGTTATTCCTGTATTGCCATTCAATGCATGTAAGGCCAAACAAAATAAATAGTTGTGTTGCCCTTATCCGACCGGGTCAAAATTCCGAGAATGTGGGCCGGGTATTTTTTTTGTTGTTGAAGAATTTCTTCTTTTTTTTCTCTTTTTTTTATTTATTTTTTATTTATTTTTATTTTTTCCAAGATTTTGTTTCAAGATTTTTTTTTTCCAAGATTTTTTTTTCAAGATTTTTGTCCTCAAGATCTTCTAATCTGTGATAATTGCACAGAGATGGGCAAGAAACCAAAATATTCACCATTGGGTTGAAAATACATCCAGTAAGCGTTTTCCTTAGTATCTTCACACATGTTGACTGAAATAATATTTAAAATCGTTGATTTGGTAAAATTTAAATTAAAAAAATCCGGCCGGCCGACCTTCCCGATTTTAGGCTTGTGAGGGCAACATAACTTTTTTTGTTGGCCTAATGTCATATTAATAAACCATGTGTATGCAAACATTGATACATCTATAAATGTTTGTAAAATGAAAGCAAGCCTCTGTCACGTTCTCTTCATTTAGCATTTAAATCGATGTTATACCGGGCAATGCAATCAATATTATATGCTTGGTTCAGAAAATCGAATGATGGAATGGTCTTCTTAATTAAAACTAAATTCAATTAACGCATGTGGTAATTCAATAAAATCATTTGGGATAGCTTTGGCAAAAATCGAGCATCATGATATTCCACCATATCACTTTCGCGGCAGTCGTCTGCAGACGACAGTTCCAAAATGTTCACAAAATGTTTCAAAAATTTCACAAAATGTTACTATTATTGCATTTCATCAACGTATTTGGAATCACCATGAGAAATGCATTAAAATAAGTACAAACATGCCTAGTGTTGGTTCAGTAATTATTGAGATATACTTTGAAAATTGGGAAAGGTTTCTTAAAAATCTGTTATATATAGCCCTATGTAGTCCTATGCTAATAGCCGCGTGGAAAGTGATATGATAAGTTGAGCCAGAACTCTATATCAGGGTATCGCGTTGATTCCCATGATTCTATAGGCCTAAGTGGGTTACAGAGTGAAACTGTATTGGGAGGTCTGCTCTGAAAGTAAATGTTTCGGGACGGTTTTGGAGTGCTTTAATTTGATATTTCAGCTTTGTGTATACATGTACATATTACTAAATTGACCATGATTCCATTGGGAGAGAGGGGATATGTATTACATGCACGTTGTGTACTTGTCTGTCCGCCCTTTTGTAATTCTTTGTCTCGTTATTTGGGGTTGCCAAAGTATTATAAGTCACTAAAAGTTCAGTCTAGTCAGCGAACGTGACGGGTCGGTGTCCCGATGGTGTACATGTATAGGCGTTATTACTACGTTTTCAAAAACCTGAAGGACAGCAGTGCATCTGCTGACTTGATCTCTCGGATTCCATCCATTCGAATCACAGCGCTATGCGCTACCATCCATTCGTATCAGAATCAGAGCGCTACCATCCATTCGAATCAGAGCGCTACAAATTCATAATTGCAGTGTTAATTTGTGACAATTACATTTAATGATTAGTGAAGAATGAGATTATTGTAGTATAAAAAACTTTGAGAGATGTATATGTAAAATTGTGAGACAGGCTTTTACACCATGTATACAAGTTAATAACTGTCAAGCATTCGTCAGGCTTAGTTCTGACTTCTTCAGGATCAAACTATTATAATATTAAGAAAATCAAAGAGATTGCCACTTATCTATATCATCATTCAGGCAAAGGGCAGCCCGATGATTTGAGAGTAGGTGCCCTTTCCTAAACTATTATAATATTAAGAAAATCAAAGAGTTTGCCTCTTCTCTATAATTATATCATCATTTGGGCAAAGGACAACCCGATGATTTGAGAGTATAAAGATATGCCCTTTCCTACTTGTGAAATTGGTGGCTTTGAAAAGAGCTTTTGAAAATAAGTTGATTGGAAAGTAGGTGCCCCTTTCCTCTTGAAAAAGATTGGTAACTCTAAAAAAAGCCGTTCAGATGGACCGCCCGTTGTCCACTGAACAGAGATGGTGGCTCTGAAAAGAGCTCTAAACGTAGGTTAGTTAGAGTAAGTTGAATAAATATTTTCATTTGAGATATTTCGGAATCATCTTCATTACAAACCGGGCCCTGAGCAATAGGTATGGATCTGATTATCTCTTATACTTGGAACGCTAATAATTCACTGTAAATGATAACGTAAACACTGGTAACTAATACTTATTCCAAATCGTGTATGGAGTTATTTAGAAATATGTCTATTAATCATCTGTAATCACTTGATTCAAAATTCAAATTTACAAAAATGTGCAACATTTAAGCGCGGGATCGGTCGGAACATGTCTTGGAATATTTATTCTTAGCTTTCAACAAGGTTTCGTGTAAGGCCTGTCGTTGACCTACAAGGGAACAAGATAGAATCGATCACGGTCTATTGTTTTTACCATATTTAAAGCTCCAAGATCTGCAATCAACTGTGTTCTAGTTGCAGCAATCATGGCAATGGTTATAAGCGAATATTTTATATAAATTAGAATTTTGTATAGATCGTATATACCTTGACAGAGTCGTTGGTAATGCATACGTAGTTTTCTTAACTTTTGAGAATTAAGCTATTATTATTAAACAAAATTCTACAATATTGTTTGCTCCTCTGGGTCAAAACCTTTCAATAATACAGAAGACCACGTCATTATTTCTTAGGCTGGCCTGGTCAGGAAGGGTATGAATCTATCTAGGTAATTATTATATTTCGATACAAATTAACAATGATCTTTAAACTGTATAGGCCTAACAACTATGTAATAACATAAGTACAAAATTGTGTGAATGTATACAATATTGATGTATAAGGAGAAGTGAAGATTGTTAAATGAAACTCTTGCTTGAAGAAGAAAAATTCCACAATTATGACAGAATCCAAATAGTAATCTTACTTCCTGCTAAATGTGATATCTTTTTAGAATTTCAAAAACTCTAATTTGGTTTTGGAAATAAGAATGGCTTCCTTTCACCATTGCAATTTCCAAACACCCGGTACAGTGTGTTGAGGTCCTTGGTTCTAATCACTCTTCTTCCGTTGAATCAATTTGCAATCCAGGTTCAATAAAAACGAGTTTTCAACTGCGGAATCTACCCGGAAATATATGAAAACTGTTGAAAGAACCTTGGCAAGTTTGGACTCGACAGAGAAACGTAGGGGTGAACAAACTTTTTCGAAATTTTACCGAAATCATAATCATAATATTATCATTCTGATGGTCCATATTCTCTTTTCCCGCCATTTTTTCACCCATTTATCATAGGCTAGACACTAGACAGATACCAACTTATTCAAACCCCATGTAGAAACAACCCACACGGGTCCATTATTGCCAGAGTGCAAAGCTACCCACGGGAATCTGGGGGAAGTAATGAAAACCAAAAAAGCCAAATGCCGACCTTTTAATGTACCGTGTAATAGCCAATGAGTGAGAATGATGCAGATCCTTGATATGTTGATTTACTTAACATTTTCCACGCGGCAGTCGTCTGCAGACGACAGTTCCCAAATTTAACAAAAACTTTTCAAAAATGTCAACATTATTGAAATTCATCCCCATATTTGGAATCACCATGAGAAATGCATTAAAATAAGTACAATGTACAAACATGCCTAGTATTGGTTCAGTAATTCTTGGGATAGACTTTTGAAAATTGAGAGAGGTTTCTGAAAAATGTATGTGGTAAAACTATAATAGACGCGTGGAAAATGTTAACATAGTTGTAAATGTCGTTCCGAGTCCTTCAATTCCGGCCATATCTAGAAAAAGTATTCGACATTTGCTGTGGAATATTTCAATCATGTTTTTGCGGGGAATATGGCGACATTTGTATGTACTTCTATGTTCATATGATATAGTCCTTAGGCTTTACATGGTATGTTGTTTTGGAATGTCAATCACGGCCCTGTCGTAATGTGTCTAAGTTTGATGAAAAATTAGGATGAGTGTTTTGGCATAGACGTGACGCATATTTAAGAGTAGATGCTTTCATTCGGAGAACGATTTGGGTTACCAAACACCCCCAGGGCAAATATATTGTTACAATTTTTACATTTTTCTGTTCGCAAACGACAATAATTCTTCAATGTCATAAATAATCGAGATTGGCATCCCAAAGTTGATAAGCTTGACAACTGCATATCCAAACCAAAACAATATTGTTTTCTTTTAAGGCCGGGGCGCGGGGCCAATGTTTGGTGTTGTCATGGGCGGCACGATATGTTTCAATAACTTTTACGGGGGTGAATTTTGGGGCAAAATGCTGCCTAAACCGCAAGATTCAATTTCAAAACAATAACATTGAACTGACATAATCAGGTCTGTCTTATAGCAACTCTTATGCTTCAAAAAATTTGCAGTCACGCAATTACTTTGGCACTTCGCCCGGTGGGTCCAAACTGACACTTAAAGAATGTCCATCCCAATCATCGGTCAATAGTGACACCATACTACTAACGTATACGGAATGCAACACACATGGAGCGTGTTTCTACTGGGCAACTTAACGGTATATAACCGTTAAGTTGCCCAGTAGAAACAGCCACAGGGGGGATTAAAAAGTTAGCGTTACCGTTAACTTTGCAGTGCCCAGTAGAAACACGCTCAGAAGATTGCTCATACACCTATATTTAGATGATTTGGAATTGCATTGAATCAAAGCAACCGATATCTAAAGAAATTGGTCCAATCAATTAATGTAGGCCTAGGCCTATAGGTTAAACAACAATATATAACGTAATTCGTCCTTATTCGTTTTATATAATATATTCAATCGAGTTTTAGCGGCCCGTATGAATCTAAACCCGCACGTAAAGTGTATTTAAATGAAAGATGTTCGGTTAGTATGTGCAAAAACTAACTTCATATCACTTCAACTATATGTTCATAATCATAGATAATGTAGCTACCGGATATTTACCGGCCAATAATATCGCGCATGTTTAATAGCGCGCAGAATCCAGATATATTGCGAGTTGAAAGGTAGATCTATACAATTTATCGGACGCCACGCGTTTGACACCTTTATACGCTCAAAAACCCTGAAAGAAGGTTAGGCAAACATCCAACAATGCAATCACGATGCATTGTTTGAGCAATAGGGAAGACAAAAGAAAAGCCCTGTTCGGGGGGCACTATGCGATATGCACGGGGGAAGAGTACAGGCCGCAATGCCCATGCATATCGGCCCGTAATATCTTTGACATTCACTGCTCGGGGCTATTTTGTGTACTACCAGCTTTAAACGTTTTAACCAACTATCGTAAACGGGAAAACACCCCATCATGCCAAGAGTTGATGCATCCATTAATGATTACACAATTAATGGAATGTTTGAAGTACGCATGGCATTCAATAAATACCTGCAACCATTGAACATCTCTGAACCGTGACACGTGTCAATAAAATAAACTTATGATATTTAAACTGTAAGTCTTACTCCTTTCTCACAGAAAATGTCAAACACGTAGGTCATTTTTATCATTACATTTCAGCACTGTGAATACAATGACAAGTTAATGGCATGCATTAAGATACGTGTGTTAACAGTGTTAATATTGGCGCTTGATTGGCGCTTGATTTATAATGCTGATTCTTGTCAATTTTCAGGCAGAGACCATGATGTTTATAGTACTGAAATTACATGATAAAATGACCCACGTGTTTGAAATTTTCCGTGAGAAAGGGGTAAGACTTACAGTTTAAGTATCATAAGTTTATTTTATTGACACATGTCACGGTTCGGAGATTTTCAATGGTTGCAGGTATTTATTGAATGCCTCGAATATCTGTGTAGTTCGATCGGCCCGGCATTTTAAATAATGAATCACCGTCCATATAAGATTATCATGAAGTGAGTGAAGCATAAGGTTCTATGTATTCAGTAGTCAGAGAGTGCCTAAATTTGTGAAAGTCAATATTTTGTTAATTACTATTTTTAAAAATAACAGGAGCTGTGCGCTTATAATTTGACAGAATGCGAGTAGACAAGCCCATTGAAGCTACGGACTGTTTTGAGTCTGGTTAAACATGTTAAAAAAACTGTTACTAACAGAGTGTTAGAGAGTTCCAAATGTTGGGAATGGGACGAAGGATTGAAAAAAAAACCCCACCCAAACGATACCTTTTTTCAAGGACTACCTTAGAGTCTACCTTAGAAGGTTTGTATAAAACCTTTTAATTATTATGTGTCTTAAATGCGGGCCAACCATTTTCGTGTATAGTTGAGGGCGAGGGGTGATGATGTAGTTGCGCCTGTAGTTGCGTGCAAGGGGCATCTATATACTAATTTTCGGTCCCTCGCCTGATTAGATAGTTCAATAATAATTTTGCACTCGCGTCCCTCTTCAACTGAAAAAGCCTGGTAATTGCGCCTCTAATACACGAGCTAATTAGATAGTTCAATACCCGTTTTTTCCCGTTTTCAGACATGCGCAGAAAGGATCAAATGTGAAAATCCAAAATGTTGAATTTATTTTACTCGGGTAGCTACTGTTCGGACACAAATTGTGGTTTTCGGAGTGAGTGATGACATATGGTCTTCACCCAAAATATTTTCTTCAGGGATATAGCTACATTTCTGTATATGCGGCTGTTTGTTATTCTTAAAGATCGCATAGTAACAAGCATTTATACGTCCGACAAATAAAAATATTTCTCGACATTTTCTAAATGTAAACAAAAACTCTTACACAGATCTTAAAGTGACACTTTCACATTAGTAACAGAGATGAATGCGACGTTTGCTAACGATAAAGAAACTGGCAGTACCATGTCAACCGTTTCTATGTTGTGCTGCGCGACCGCGTTTAACATGGCGCACGCGGTTCGGCACACACGTAATGACGCAGACAAAAAGTGTACGCGTTTGTGGCGCAAACCGTGCACATTGTTGAGCAGAGTGAAAGCAGGCAGTCCGTACACTCTTAGAAAAAGGATGCTTCACCTGGGCCACCTGTGATAACTGGATTTTAAGGGTGTACACTCAGGTAGTATCTCGGGAGGCTTTATAGAACACAGCAAACATGATTAAGGGACTACATATACTATACGTTAAGGCCCCACATGCCTATTGGACCATGACCATGATTTTGAAGTAATTAAGAATCGTATCGCCCTGTAACTTGGAATTTATGTACGATTTATGATCAGAAATGTAAATCTGCAAGAAAATCTGCTTTCAATTTTTTTTCGATGTTGAGGGCGTTCCATGGAAAGATCACATAATATACCTTTAAAGGAGGAAAACGGGGTGGCAGGGCAATAAAAGAATCGGGGGAGACATTTAAAAGCTAATTTTAAGTAACTTTCAATTTTGACATTAAAATTCAACTTTTTATTATTTGAGGTACAAAATAGGTAGAGACATGCGCTGACAGGAGTATAACTGGGGGTATTAAGAACACGTTGATGGAGTAGGCCTACTCGGATTAAGATCTTGGGTATCTGTATTATTTAAGAGCACATTGGGCCTAGGCTCATGGTGTATTAAGGGCACCATGTTACTTACATTATATCAAGGGCACCTTAGTACCTGAATTATTTAGGACATACTCTTGATTGATATTTATATAAACATTTATAACGCTTTGATATTACTGACGTCTGCCTATTGTGATATGACTTTTACTGTCCGCTATCTTCGGCACCCGCGTTTAATTTACTTGACTATGATAAAGTAAGGGCACCTGGGTATCTCGAGATAACGGCACACTGCAGTGGGCCTACCTTGATTATGTGGTATCCAGTGCATTATTAAGGGCACCTGGGGTAACTGGATTAGGGGGTAGGGCTTAGGCCTATGGGGTCCCTGGATATAATGGGACAACAGGTACCTGCATTTCCGGTCTCATGGGAGGCCTACATAGGTATCTGGAAACACAAACGTAGGCCTACCTAGATTAAGGCAATGTATAACCTGGATTATCAAAAGTACCTGCGATATTCGGATTATTTAGGGCCCCGTCTGGATTATGTATACATAGGACATGTTCTTGATATTATTGTATCAAATTTTCTTACGCTTTGTTTACTTATTCCCCGTGAAATCTTCTAGCGGGTCCAGCGCGAAGCGCTGGTGCCCGCTAGTATATACAAGTTGCGGTCATGGGTGTTTGCGAGGCAATGTTATGGGTATATGGATGGATTCCTTTATGAGATTGAATTCAAACAGGGTGGCATGCTCGCAATACTATAAATCTAAACAACATATAGTGACATTATATAATTTTGTGAAATGCTGTAATCGTCGCAAATGGAGTCTTAAAAACGTAAAATACCTTAACAAAAACATTTACATAGAGCTAGAGCAACACATCAGGGTGAGTCAAAAAGAAGTTGTACGGGAATGAATATTTGTTTAAAAATAGATCAAACAAATTTAACAAACCAATGAGGTATTTAATCAAAGAGTAACTTATTCCGCTCATATGACAAAAGGAATCATAATATAGTATTTCTTAAAGAATATAACACAACCTTCCTTGCGCCTTTGATCTGTCTGCTTCACTAATGCAGCCATCGAGAGTACTACAATAGTTATATTGTTAACGCCAGATAAGTAGAGAGGTTTCTAGTTAATCACCGATCTTTTTCCGATGCTTTTAACAATAGAACGAAATACCGTTGGAAAAGCGCTTTTAAATCGCTAGAAAAATGCTTTAAAAGCACTGAGAGTTTGGATATGGACCCTTAACGGTGTTCAAATGTTCATACAGCAACATTAATGTATTGTTAGGTATAGGCCTATTGTTCATACAGCAACATAAATGTTTTTTAGGCATATAGGCCTACAACTTGGAAACTTTTCAACAGTCGGTATCGTGACTGACACTAATGAAATGATTTACTGTAAAAGCCACAATGTTAATTGTTAATTCAAAACAATAATATTGATTGTTGTGCTTTTGTTATAGCAAATTTGTTGAACAACCGTATATGAGAACTTTCACGGGGGTGACCGACTAATGTTTTAGAGCGAAATGTTAAAACCGCAACACTTGTATTTTGAATTTGAACTTCATGTGGACCTACTCTGAACTTAAAAGCGGGGTGAGTGACTCCCAGGTCGCCAATGGTCCAAATGTTATAGCTACCATTCAAAACAATAACATTGGATCGCTTTGTCTATATTCGTTTTAAGAAAAGGTTACAGGAGGCATTTCATGTTAAACAAAATCGTTGAATTTTGCCAATAGAACTTCAGAAATAATTGTCCTATTAAATAATTCCTTATGCATTGAGAACATGGAAAATGTATTTAAGTGAGATAAATTGTACAATATATTATAGTCTCAGCTCTCTGAAGGGCTGAGCAGACTCCACAACGCTCGTACTCTTTGCGCTCTCACACATGCGTAGTAGCTCCACCTCTCACACAATGACGCAGCCTGATTGGTCAACGGTGGTCAACGCTTGCGCTCTACGTTGGAGCCTTGTGGAGACTGCTGAGCCCTTTAGGCGACGAAAACCCCCTGTTTAATGCAATGGACAAACGGACCTCTCAGGGCATTTCTTTATCTTTTTTTTTTTAATTTTCCTTTCAAAATGACCATACGAAAATTTAAAAAATCTGTACAAATCTTGCCGATTTTTGACAGGTCAAACATTTTTGGGTATAGGCGTAAATAACTTTTCATTCCAAAACAATGTCCTCAAAACAATGTCCCATATTACCTTCACGTGTAGGTAAGATGGGACATTTATGATGACGTCAGTATTTGATAATAACAGCCAAACCAAACATAGAATGACTCTGTTTTTTTTATTACAATAAAGGTTTATAAAATGTAGATTACAAATAACAAACTTTGCTTAAATTTGAGTCAGTTATTTTGTACTTTAATTATGCAAATGTCTTAAAGGTCCCGGATTACCCACACCTACCCTATTCATTTGTACGAGGTTTTTTTTCTTCATAAAAAACGACATAGCAGAGAAAATCTCCCCATGTTTATAGACATAAGATCATTAGATCTTTCGATACTCTATATCCTCAAGCAAGGTATCTGTATCCTCCCTGATGTGTCCTCACCGCTGCTCCGATTACTGGTCGCAGCATATCCCCGAGATGAACAATGCCTATGTTTGACACGTTACAAAACATACGATTCACTTTAGGCTATTGTCATTGGCGGATTTCGATACTTAGAATACGGTCATGTCATCTCGTATTAAATTTGAATGAAACTAGACGTTTTGTGGAAAATATCGCGCCAGGTTTTGTGGAACAATTTTATGATTTAAAATAAACCATACATTCCTATAAACGCTGAGAATTTGCTCAAGGCTTATTATATAAGGTTACTCGGGCTTATTCGTGAGAGAAGGTTTGCTTACTCTACATGATGTAAGATACAATTAGACAAATGTTCTTGATAAAAATGCCCCCACATTTAACTAATACTGTCAGTAGTGAGCATTAAACAAAACACTACGTACGTTATACAACGGAACATAATGACTGCAGGCATAAAGAAATCTATAAACATGTATAACATCATCACTGTCATGACCAATCTACCATATACATAATACTTGGCAACGAGGTTGGGGAGAGGGTAGACCTACGCGGTTTAAAATGACCAGACTACCTCGGGACAGACATACCCAAGGGCCACAATTACTACAGTTGCCCCATATATCGTGTATCTTAATAATATACCTACTATTAATAGTTGTGTTAATATTAATTCCGTCAGTCAAAAAAAATTGACGGATACCGGCGCATAGACCGTTGTCTTTATCATTTTTTATAGTATCATTTTCTCGGGTATTGCAAGTATTTTTACCAAAGGGCATGGCTAGTGCACAGAGCAATACACAAAATGTATAGGCATACGGTATAAAATAAAGATGATTATTGAGAAGCATAATTAAAGGCATAGTATGTGATCTTTTCCAAGTAGCGCCCTCTGTCATTGATTTTTACTATGAAAGCAGATTTTCTTGCAGATTTGCATTTTTGATCATAAATCATAAAGATTTCTAAGTTACAGATCGATACGATTCCTAATTACTTCAAAATCATGATTTGAAAATAGATTGTACCGAGCGGTACAATCTATTTTTCAAATTTTATAGTTTAAATTCACTCTAAAACCATGATATTGAGGTTATTAGGAATCGTATCGCTCTATATAAACTTGGAATATATATATGATTTATGATTAGAAAAGTAAATCTTCAAGAAAATCTGCTTCCTATTTTTTTCGAGGATTGAGGGCGTCCCCTGGAAAAGATCACATAATATTCCTTCAATGCGAACAATACAAACATCAGATCATTGATCAATATTCATGGATAAAATAAACAAATAAACCAATAAATAAATTGTACAAGTCTATAACTGCCATGCCCTCCAGTAAGGTCATTCGTGAAACAAAATATTAAGAAACAGTCAAAGCAGGAGGTAGGTAAATATGCCATTAGTGGACATATAAAATGCTATATATACAGTTAACTTAAAATACGCTTGAAATTCGTCTTATATTTTTCGAGGAAAAACTGTATACGGTCAAAACCGACACATAATTGCAAATTTCAGACGAGATTTTGGAAACAAATTGGAAAATCTTGCATTTTGATTTATTTTCCCCAACTGCTTCGACGGTGCATAAGCATGTTAAACACTCTATTACACGGCTATTAGTTTTACCATTATACAAAACAGATTTTTCAAAAACCTTTCAAAGTCTTATTTTAAGAATTGCTGAACCAATACTAAGCATGTTTGTACTTGTTAATGCATTTCTCATGGTGATCCCAAATATGGTGATGAAATTCAATTAATTGTAACATTTTTGAAAAAACGTTTTGTAAAATTTTGGATTTGTCGTCTGCAGACGACTGCCATGTGGAAAGTCACTAGTATAATTTTATATTTATAAATGTAGCATCGCTACTCTACATGTACACATATAGGCCTACCTGTCCATTTGGAACCTGTTCATCAGTTTGCTATGTGCTTGAAAATGCTTCCCCTATAAGTTATTAAGATAAAATTATCATCCGACTTCCTTACAGCAAGTGGGTCTCAACCTTTTACTTTGATGCTACAGGTAGCCTTTTCAAGATAGTACAGCTGTGTACGTCTCATGAACTCACAAAATACACTTAATGCGTTTAAATTTAATACAATAGCTTGAATATCAGATGCATGTCGAAAAGTTATATATTAGATGTCAAATAATGAAAATAACAATTAATAGATAGATTGGTTCAAGAAATCATGAGTACTTGGTATGTTGGTGGATTGAGTAACGCGCTTGATGTGCCTCTCTACAGGCAGACAGGACTAAAAGAAAAGGATTCAAACAGCTTAGAAAAATTTACACGAAGTTTTGTATGTGATTGGATGCATTTCTTCGTAAATTTCACCATTCGATCGGGCTCTTTATATAATATTGCTTTATTAATAGACTTTGGTAAATATCTTAAATCTGACTTTCAATGTATCACAAATGGCCCTCATTTTCGCACTTAGGCTACTACACATTTCCCGACTGTTAAACTGGAACGATATCGTTTTCAGTAATTTTAAAAGTAAATTTGATTTCAATAATCAATATGTAATTTTGAACATATTTTTTATCTGCATTTTTATCCCAAAACCAACGACAGAGGGCGTTTTTGGCCAAGTTTTCTTTTGTTGCTTTATAAAGCCCTGAAAAGGTGACATATTTATCCCACGATATGAAAACCTAAATCGAAATAATTATTGATATGAAATAGTTTGACGAACTTGCCATCACATCTTGGCATATACGGCCCGTGGGGATGGGATGCATGTGTGACATCGTCTGGTGAAAGTCACTTAAGTCACCAGAGGCTCGTTATAAAACCGTCACACGATGTATGATACAGACTACGAGCTGAAATTCAATAACAATACGCTGAAGAAGAAATATCCACATCCGCCTTCTTCCACAACGTGTTGAAACTTGGCACGGAGAGTTCAAACGAATTGTTGGATTTAAGTGAGGTAGTGAGGGATCAGCCAAAGTGGCATTTTGCCTCGAATAAAAGGATTTTCTTAGAAAAATGCTGCGCGCGTAGCTCACTATTTTGTAAACCTATATAGGCCTACACAATATCACGTGTTCCAAAAGCCAGTCAGCAAAGTTTGTATTTTGTTTACTAAATTCGAACCCAGTCGCCATAATTGGCTGATACGCCTTTTTTTCAAAATAACAATAACACTGTGATATGAAGTGCAGTTTTTTGAGTCATCGTTGGCTGGTTCTGACATGAACTTGTCTATGCAGTCGGTACATCACGCACATATATTTCCCCATTTACCCCAGGTCTCAAGCGAGATTGTTAGTTGTCTGTAAAAAAAGAATCCCTCCACATTAAGTTCTAAATTCCTGATAAATTATTTCAAGAAAATAATGTTTTGTCTTAATCATGTGGCACTTGCCAAGCGCGGGAAATAAAGTTCGCTACGCAGCAACATGCACACGTTCGCGGAAATTGATTAAAGAAAATGCCGCCATTCCTTACAATATTAATATGAAAGTACAATCGGGTATAAGGTCAGTCACGATCCAATTCAACTAATAAAATACACTATTATATTAAATCTTGTTAACTTTAATAAATCAAACGGGGAAGATCTTTTGCTTTGGTGAGCGCAGCAACGCGATAGTGTGGGTATAGGGCATCTCAAATCAGCGATTTTCAAGGCAATTCTATAAGAATATAAGAAGATTCGTGGGATATGTGTTTGTGAATGGTTGATCAAGGCTTATACTTTTTAAATAGCTTATACTTTTAACCCCCTGGGCACTACCGGCGGTTCTTACAGTGGTTCTGATTGGTTTATTGCAAGATATACGGTACTCATTTGAATAGCCAATTAAAATGCAGCTTGTAAAATATTTCACTCCAATCTTTATCAAGGATACAATTATTCTAATACTGTCTCTGATTGGTGCAATAAATGATGTATCTATCTTTCTGACCAATCGGCCGGTAGTTCTCAGGGGGTTAACTAGCTCATCCTGTTGTATTGCTCGCATTGATTATACCTACGTACGGTATGCACTAGAAGTAACGGTCAACATAAGCATATTGGGATATCTTTTATTGAACTGTGCATTATTAGAATCAGAATCCTTTGTTAGATAACGCACGTCGATCGTGTTTTGAATGTACAGGGTGTCCTTTAAAATGTTTATCATTCGGGTTAAGATTCTTCCTTTTTATTTCAACTCAAGAGGCACAGATCTTTATTTATCACGACATTTTAAAATCCAAATTGGTAACCTTGTCGTGTATTTCATTACACTTGGACGGATATAATAGTATATAAGAAAAACTTCCAATCGATTTGGTTCGATTTCTCTCTGCAACTGAACTTTTAAAATAGCGCTTTTAGTGCAGTGGAAAACGCCAACAAATGCTTGTCATGAGCTGTCTAATTTGTAAATATGGTTTATACGGCACACATTTGGCATAGTATTCAGTTGTTATACTTTTGGGGAACAACGCTTCCCGATTCCACGAATTTGATCACACAGATTATTTGAAATCATCCATGCCAAAAAGTACAACGGTCAAAAAACTTTTAATGTTATAGTTTGAGGTATAATGAGACTCCCGAGACTATTTAATTGCAAGATCTAACATTTTTGTCATGCTTTGTGACTTGGTTATTTGGCTCACACCTTTCGGCATGCTTTTATAGATCATGGATGTGTACTTAAATATTTTAATGACATGAATACCCCTCGCGTCGTGCTTCAAGTAACCATGGTAACACCCCAAAGCTTACAACATATTCAGACTCAATGTGTAATCCCGTCGGCTCAACTCAATTATTCACTACTCAGTGGTGTAGCATTTTGTTCTAGGGGTCCTTTACTGGCAGTCGTTCAATTTGAAGAAAAAATGGAGTCTTTTGGTCACATTTCTCAAAAATATGAGACCTTAGGGTGACAGCGAGGCTGAAGGGGGGGGGGGGGGGTGGCGCACTCTTGACGCCTTACATACTAGCTCCCCAAATATGGTACATTATATAGGAATGTATAATCGAATACCGTTTCAAGCTCAGCACTTTCAAAAAGGAATTCAAAACATGAACAAACTAAATGTCATACACTCATTGAATTTGCAAACCCAGACAAAAAAGGCCGTTTCAAAAGTGCACTAACCGTTTGAACCTATAATACTTTCAATTGTATACTCGATATGTTTATTGCTAGAGTATCTACTAGAGCATTTCATCTTCTTGAAAGTGTTGATATACATGTATTTGTGTCTTGGGATGTAAACAACGGCAACATTGCACCAGGAGTCGGGCCAGGAGTACCATGTGTATATCTACCTGCTAACCTTCTTAATTGCTCTCTTTTTCGTTGCAGGTGTATCTAATTGCGGGATTGTTTGGCGTTCTTGCACAAGTCAACTCAGATAATACATGTGGGGTAAGCACGTATTATGGTTTCACCAAATATGTAATCATTCGTCGACATATTTAGTAGCTCACAGTACCGGGCGAGCCAAAAAGAAGTTGTACGAGAATGAATATTTGTTTTAAAATATACCAAACTAATTTGACAAACCAATGAGGCACCTTTTCAAAGAGCAACTTATTCCGCTTATATGACAAAAGGAATCATTGAAATCGATCAACTATATCAGAAGCTATGCCTGTTTTAATAAAAGAGATCCCTTTTTAAGCTGTCCACGGAACACAAGTGAGAATGGTGTGCATAAAATAAAAAAATCAGTGACAACAATAAGAAAATGATTAAACATTGAAGGCCCACTTAAAACAATTAAGACACCTCAGAGGATAAACATCAGCAACCATTTTGCTGCCCACTTAGAGTGGAAAGATTTCAAGAGAAAAAGCGTTCCGTGGACATCTAAAAAAGGGGGTTCTTTTATTAAAACAGGTATAGCTCCTGATATAAATGATCGATTTCAATGATTCCTTTTGTAATACGAGCGGAATAAGTTGCTCCTTTGAATACGTGCCTCATTGGTTTGTCAAATTTGTTTGGTCTATTTTTAAACAAATATTCATTCCCGTACAACTTCTTTTTGACTCACCCTGTAGTTGATTGAAAAATAAGTGCTTTCCATAAAAGTAGGCAACACATTTACCATATCAATAATATACAAAGCATCATTTCATGCATTTGAGGATTTGAGGATGACGGCGACGCTTAAACCTTCAGGTAGGCCTACATATAACTCGCAATAATGCAGGAAACAGAACTTTAAGTAAATGTCACCATCTTCAGTCTTTATGCCCCTACTGCCCACTATTGTTGATTTCAAGTTATCTCTCAAAACATATTTCAGAATAGTTTCTAATAGTTGTTTTTGCATGATCACTTTCCACGCGGCAGGCAGCTGCAGACGACATTTTAAAATGTCACAAAATGTTTCAAAAATGGCAACATTATTGAATTTTATTACCATATTTGGAATCACCATAAGAAATGCATTGAACTAAGTACAAACATGCCTAGTATTGGTACACTAATCCTTGAGAAAGACCTTGAAAGTTGGGAAAGGTTTCTGAAAAATCTGTTATGAATATGGTAAAACTAATAGCGGCGTGGAAAGTCTTAAAGCTATATTATGTGATCTTTCCAGGGAACGCCCTCAACATCGAAAAAAAATTGAAAGCAGATTTGTTTGCAGATTTACATTTCTGATCATAAATCGTACATACATTCCAAGTAACAGGGCGATACCATTCTTAATTACTTCAAAATCATGGTTTAAAATAAGCTGTCGATAACACAAGAGTTTATATTTTCACTCTAAATTCACTCTAAAACCATGATTTTGAGGTAATTAGGAATTGTATCGCTCCGTAACTTTGAATGTATGTACACTTTATGATCAGAAATGTAAATCTGCAAGAAAATCTACTTTCTAAAAAAAAAATCATGAATAGAGGGCGCTCTCTAGAAAAGATCACATAATATGCCTTTAAGGCGCTTTATAAATGTTAGTTATTCTTATCATCATTTCTCCCTTTCCCTAATAGGTTCTTACTTACCTGGTGTTGTGTGTTGTAGCAATATGTATGTCAACGGGACAATGCATTCTATTGTCCCTTGCAACATCCATTGAGTGGTCATGGGAATACTGTCCGGAATGCTTAAATGATATTGTAAGTATCTATATATGTTTGTCAATAACCATTATGTTCCCACTCCCTTAGCACTTTTGGACCTGTGATTTTGACATTTCGCTGGTAATAAATCATTTAAGATTTTGTTAACCGCTGACTATGTGGTCAATATTCAGGGTTATGAAGGTTAGTTAATGCCCTTGCAGACTTTAAATTGGATCACATAGTGGGAAATAAACACATCCTTAGATGATTTATTACCGGCGAAATGTCAAATCACAGGCCCAAATGTGTTAAGGGAGTGGGAACATAATGAACACCTGCTGTTCAACAGGTGCTTCCAGTGTATTTCTCAAGTAAATAGGACAACAAGTGATCATTTGCATGGATTGTAGGATAGTCGGTCCCAATGATCTTTAAAATATTTTTCTACTTCTTTTTGTATTACATTTTATTGTTCCTAGTGCAAAATAGAGCAGTTGCTATCTTCAGTAGATAGCACATTAATATTCCAAATAAATTAAAGCATTTGATATCTTCAGTAGATAGCACATTAATATTCCAAATTAATTAAAGCATTTGATATCTTCAGTAGATAGCACATTAATATTCTATATCAATTAAAACAGTTGCTATCTTCAGTACATAGCACATTAATATTCTAAATCAATTAAAGCAATTGTTATCTTCAGTAGATAGCACATTAATATTCTCTATCAATTGAAGCATTTATCTTCAGTAGATAGCACATTAATATCGGCATTTGTTATCTTCAGTAGATAGCATATTAATATTCTATATCAATTAAAGCATTTGTTATCTTCAGTAGATAGCACATTACTATGTTATATCAATTAAAGCAATTGTTATCTTCAGTAGATAGCACACTAATATCGGCATTTGTTATCTTCAGTAGATAGCATATTAATATTCTATAAGCATTTATTATCTTCAGTAGATAGCATATTAATATGTTATATCAATTAAAGCATTTGATATCTTCAGTAGATGGCACATTAATATTCTATCAATTAAAGCAATTGTTATCTTCAGTAGATAGCACATTACTATGTTATATCAATTAAAGCAATTGTTATCTTCAGTAGATAGCACATTACTATGTTATATCAATTAAAGCAATTGTTATCTTCAGTAGATAGCACATTACTATGTTATATCAATTAAAGCAATTGTTATCTTCAGTAGATAGCACATTACTATGTTATATCAATTAAAGCAATTGTTATCTTCAGTAGATAGCACATTAATATCGGCATTTGTTATCTTCAGTAGATAGCATATTAATATTCTATAAGCATTTATTATCTTCAGTAGATAGCATATTAATATGTTATATCAATTAAAGCATTTGATATCTTCAGTAGATGGCACATTAATATTCTATCAATTAAAGCAATTGTTATCTTCAGTAGATAGCACATTACTATGTTATATCAATTAAAGCAATTGTTATCTTCAGTAGATAGCACATTAATATTCTTTATCAATTGAAGCATTTATCTTCAGTAGATAGCACATTAATATGGGCATTTGTTATCTTCAGTAGATAGCATATTAATATTCTATATCAACTAAAGCATTTGTTATCTTCAGTAGATAGCACATTAATATTCTATATCAATTAAAGCAATTGTTATCTTCAGTAGATAGCACATTAATATTCTATATAAATTGAAGCATTTATCTTCAGTAGATAGCACATTAATATCGGCATTTATTATCTTCAGTAGCATATTACTATTCTATATCAATTAAAGCATTTGTTATCTTCAGTAGATAGCATATTAATATGTTATATCAATTAAAGCATTTGATATCTTCAGTAGATAGCACATTAATATTCTATATCAATTAAAGCAATTGTTTTCTTCAGTAGATAGCACATTAATATTCTATATCAGTTAAAGCATTTGTTATCTTCAGTAGATAGCACATTTATATTCTATATCAATTAAAGTATTTTTTTATCTTTAGTAGATAGCACATTAATATCGGCATTTATTATATTCAGTAGATAGCATATTACTATTCTATATCAATTAAAGCATTTGTTATCTTCAGTAGATAGCATATTAATATGTTGAATCAATTAAAGCATATGATATCTTCAGTAGATAGCACATTAATATTCTATATCAATTAAAGCATTTTGTATCTTCAGTAGATAGCACATAAATGTTATACCAAATAAAGCAATTGCTATCTTCAGTAAATAGCACATTAATATGTTATATCGATTGAAGCATTTGTTATCTTCAGAAGATAGCACATTAATATTCTATACCAATTAAAGCATTTGTTATCTTTAATTGACAGATAGCAAATTAACATTTCATATAAATTAAAGTATATGTTATCTTCCGTAGACAGTACAACCACTTTATTCCAATCATAACATTTGTTATCCTCGAGAGATAACACACAAACGTTTGTATATCAATTGAAGCACTTGCTATCTTCAGTAGACAGCAAATAGCCATTTGAGTATTTTCTATCTTTACAAAATAGCACATAGCCGTTCGTGTAAACATACATGGTATATGTCAAATGGCAATCAAAGCTGTTGCTATATCCAGTAGATATCATATATCATATGGTTTATCATTTATTATCTTCAGTAGATAGCACATTAACCCTTTTATATCGATTAAAACATTTGTTATCTTCAATAGAAAGTACAACCATTTTATTCCAATTATAACATTTGTTATCCCCGAGAGGTTGCACCCAACCGTTTGTATATCAATTGAAGCACTTGCTATCTTCAGTAGACAACAAATAGCCATTTGTGTATTTTCTATCTTTAGAAGAAAAAAAACATAGCCGCTTGTGTATACATACATGCCAATTAAGGCAGTTGCTATCATCAGTAGATATCATATCATATATACATTGGTATATCATTTGTTATCTTCAGTTGATAGCATCGATTAAAGCATTTGCTATTTTCTGTAGAGAGTACAATCATTTTATTCCAATAAAACATTTGCTATATCTACTAGATAGCACACAACAAATAGCCATTTGTTACCTTCAGTAGATAGCACATAAAACCCTTTTATATTGATTAAAGTATTTGTTTTTTTCCGTAGATAGCGCAATCATTATATTCTAATCAGCACATTTGCTATATCTAATAGATAGGTATATTCGTCTCAGCAAATAATTAAGTGTACTTTATTAGAATTTAGCGTTGATTTGTACACTGTGAATCTAATAAAAGCATGGTTTGTTTTTTAATGTTTCAGTCACGTCGTGAGATTGTTGATGGCTTGATTGCTTCAGTAGCATTCATTGAACTGATTACTGCCTTTGTTGCGATTGGATTTTGTTGGTGGCAAATATGTGGCCAAGAATACAGAACCCGTGAAATGCTGGTAAGTGTAACTATTGTTATATTGCAGTAACCATGGCAATATGGAATAATGACACTACGGTAATGAATGTCGTTGCCATGGTAATTTACGAATTGTGTGTTTTCATGTGAAAATCACTTCTCACTTCTCTTTTGTGTATTTATGAGTCCTGAATTGTTATCAATACAGGGTGTCCCAAACAAAATTGCATCGTAATTTTAAAATTAGCATCCAAACGTAATGAAATGTATAGGTTCGTACAGTGCAATCAAGTGTCTTATGACTAGTGTTATATAATCACTCATATCTTCAAAACTACTCAACTGCATCAAACGCGGATTTCACCAAAATGTACTCAAGTAACGATTACTCAAAGGTCAGTTGTAATTTCTATGGGACACCATGTACTAGTGGTTGGAGTATTATATTGTACCAAATTCCTGCACACTTATCAACATGCACAAGTGATTGGTAAAGGGGTACTAAGAGATGTGTTGATGGATGCGCCCTCAATTAGGATAAAATCTGGGATTTCTACACTTTTTACATTTACATACACAAACTTACAGCCGTAAGGATTTAAGAAAATACAGACGTCTTTGTGCAATAAAACGTTGTTTCAAAATATTCCATCTCCACCTCGGACAGCAATTTTATGGTAAACAGTGTTACACTAAATCCTTTTCTATTCAAATTAAATATGATATTACATAGAGGGCGTTTTTTTAAAAAGTTCTAATCAATAGCGATGATATTTCCACATATTACCACATTGTTTTAATCAAGTTTTGCTGATTTTTTGTGAGTAGAAACAACAATAATGGCCAATTAGGCCCAAAAAAACCCAAGTTGTTTGGTTGCCCTCCGCGACCGACCCAAAAATCGCGAGTCACTTTTTTTCTCAACACATAAAATTCAAAAATTACTGTTAATATTTAAGTCTTCATTTTTCTACAGTTAAAATATAAATACCACATGTCAGAGGCGATAAACAGCATTGAAATTTGTATTTAAAAAAAACATATTAAAAAAAATAATAACGCCCTAAAATAAATTTAAAAAAGAAAGCCCTAAATTTTTAAAAGGATCATTGAGGGCAAACAAACATCCTTTTCTTTTGCCTTATAATGATTATCTGTAATATTAAGTAAACTTTGTAAAAAAATAAATAAATCTTATTAACATCTCTTAGTACACCTTTAAGATTGATTGGAGACAAACCAAAGCAATATAAATCACAAGACTTTGAATTCAATTGTTTCACTTCACTGATATTGAAACAGGCAGTCAAGCAGGATGTGAGTTTATAGACAGATAATAACTTTCATTTTCAAGTGTTGCAAAAATAAATTTATTGTTAAACATGTTTGATAAATCAATTTCAATGTGGTTTAACATTAAAAAAAAAAAAAAAAATAGATAAAAAAACAATTAAAAAAATAAATATATATATATATAGATTTCAAAATTAGTGGTGGACTTAACACATCATTGCAATACAAATTTGTTTCGTATGGATGGAAGTTAGGCCATCCACACTCCTCAGTTGCTATGCGTAGAGTGACAAAAATAGTCTACGCATAGCAACTGAGGAGTGTGGATGGCCTAACTTCCATCCATACGAAACAAATTTGTATTGCAATGATGTGTTAAGTCCACCACCAATTTTGAAATCTATTTCGCTCCTATTTTATAGTTGAGCACTATTTCTAGTGATGGTTTCCTCAAGATTTATATTGTATATATATATATATATATATTTAAAAAATAAAAAAATCTGACAATTGCCTTATATTGGCATGAAACTCAGAGTACCAATCAATCGATCAATCAATCAATCAATCAATACAAATACAATATGTCTATTTATATATTTTTATTGGTTAGATTGACTATCCTGGACCAGACAGATCAGGACATCTAACAGTCGTAACTGCAGGAGGATATATATCAGGAGACCGCCATTCAAAAGGAAGTGGACTCAAATATGCCGTCCAGCAACCATCAGGTAGGGGGATAAATGGGGGATAAATGGGGGATATAGAGAGGAGGAGGGGGAGGGGTAATTGTAGGAAGGGATAAGACTAAGAGCCCTGGTAGGGAGGGGGTAGGTCACTCAGATACTGTTTTGGTAGGGATGTGCTGCCATCAAAATAAAAATTGACCCAAACATTTACCAATTTTCGGAGCAAAATGGACCCATATGGTTACCAGAGACCCATAATTTTCCTACAGATTTTGCTAAAATGTATGTGAAAAACAGCAAATTTAAGGATTTTAGACCCATAAATTTACCAAAAATGGCTATGAAAAGTGGTCATTCATTTACCAGACCAATGGGATTTACACAGTTAAGGCATTAAGACATGATTATTACTGCCGCATGACTGAATTGACTGTCACAGAGGAATTCAAGGAGAGTATATGAATAAATAGTCCATACAACAATCACAAGATATATTGCCATATTCTCAAATAGAATACTGTCAAGTGGTAGATTTTCACGCTACATTTAGTTCTGGGCCTTTTTTGCTCTCGACCCAGCTCCCTCAAAAATAACAACATGCTAATATATTCCTTTTGCGTATATGTCTATTTGATGATTCTACAAATTGTGAATTTAAAAACACGCAAAACAGTTCCAAAAAGCGCCAAAGCGTACAAAGATTATCACTTTTACATTAATTCATCAAATGTCCAGCTTATTTACATAATAACAGAACCTACAATCAAGGAAAATAATAGTTGGCACACTTGATACAATTTAATACAACTACCCCTGTGCTCACAACAGAGAACCGACTTGGGACATAGCACTCTTTAATAGCAAGCAGAGGTATCCCCCCTCTCTCTCATCCTTCCCCACCCCCCATCAATCAATGTTGAGAGAGCTGCCAAAGCTTCTGATGGCATATGGCTCGGATCAACATTGCCTCGGGGGAGAGGGGCACTTTTTTCCTTAATTGGGACAAAGTGTGCCAACCTTTTTTTCCTTGATTGTAGATCTATCTAATCTACTTGTATACTCTATCCTCATTGTTTTTCAGCCTATCCTTCCAGTTCCCACCAAACTCTTCACACATCTGATGGCAGGCCATACAGACATAATGAACATGCATTCTAGTGCTGGACATCAACACATTGTTATTATTACAACTCAATTTTTTGTAAATTTTTGGAAGATTTGATACTAAACTTTTGATATTACTATGATAACCACCAATATGTCTTTGGGCCACTCGTATAAATAATCAAGTGTTAAATGTGGTGTGGCATTAAAGGGGCATTGAGAGATGTATCGATATACTAAATGAGCAAATAACGTAAAGATAATCATCAACATAGCACAAATCCAAAATGTCATACAATTCCGACATCACCTTCATGCAAAATAAGCAAATAACGGCACCTAGTTTCGATATAATCATATCGAAACTAAGAAAATCATGACATTTTATATGATAAACGGCGAATGTTGGTAAACTGTTTCAGATGGTAGTTAGTATATGCCTATTACTTTGATGCAAATAAACTGATTTCCAGGATAATTGAGGGCGCACTCCCATACGTATCTCTCAATGCCCCTTTAAAGGCGAGTCAGAAAAAACAAAAAGAACCACAAAAATGTCAGGCCTGCAAATATTTATAAACAAAACCGTTACCGAGACTGATGCCATTTGTGAAATTAATTTCAGCTCGCCAAAACTAATTATGACTCGCCAGAATTGATTATTTTTAATTAGCTGCAATTTGTCACACTGTAATAAGTCAGTAATTATGAACTGCGGATAACCATATATATGTGAACTTGTTGGTTTTTTCAGCAGACTACATAATTTTGTAATTTCGTGTTGTACATTAGAACGGGCATCTTTAATTTTGTAAAAAATTTTAGAAGAAAAAAAAACTTAAACAAGATTTTGTTTTAATTTCACGTTGTAAATTATAACGAGTAATTTTGCACACACACAAAAAGAAATTCGCAACAAAATTTGCAAAAATAAAACCAGTGGTAAATTGTTTCTTCTTCAAAGTACCAATAACCATAAGCTTCACTGTGTACATCAGCAATACTGTTCATACGAGACACATGATACACTGTTGTATTCCCGAGGTTTGTTGAGATTTACAATAAATTGAATACTTATTCATATTTCAAGGGGACTAGGAGATGACAAATAGTCCTTGTTGAGTGATGGGCTCAACTGACCAAAATTTGTAATTTGTTCTTACTTTTTTTCCCCAGGGGGCCACTCTGATAATTTGTAATCTACGTGAATTAAAACACGGAATTAGGGTGTGCGGTTTTTTTAGGACAACATGGGCTTAAGGGTTTAAAAATCACCCCATTTCTGAGAATAAGGGTGTCTTTCTTACCAATATGAATCTGAGCATAGGGTAGCTTGAGACAGTTACTATGATCACAATAAAACAGCTTAAAATGAGAACAAATTCCTGAAAAAAAATGTATTCACATCCTTAAAAAAAAGAAAAAAAGAAGTGTTTTATCCATTAGTAAACTTCATGTCAGTCCCTGCTAAGGTGTGTATTTTGAACCTTTTCGAAAGTGTTCTGGTTAAGAAGTGATTTGCCAAGAAAAATCCTTGTTAAGGCAACAAAAAAGAAACCCTGTTGTACGGGCAAACGGACCTCGCAGGTCGAGTCGGTCAAGCTTCTTTTATTCTCTCTTATTTAAAAATCTGTACAAATTCATACAAATCTGTTAATATTTTGCCATATTTTTACAAGCAAAACAAAAAATGTTTGGGTCTGTATTCATTTGCATGTGATTTTTTTCCCTCGCTGATTTCTAAAAATTGGGTCGGTCGGGCCTGTACAACAGGGTTTTTTTATTGCCTAAGGGTCACTTTTTCACCTTAACAATCCTTGTTAAGGGTGGTTTCTGGGAGTGCATCCACACAGATGCTTACAACCAGGGGCGTAACAGAGGTTGGTTGTCAGGGGGGGCACAGCCAAAAAAAATCCTGGTTAGAAGAATAACTTCGTAAAAGGTTGCCCCACATTTTTCCCCAGACAGTCACCTCGTCAATTTCACGTAAGTGGGGGCCCGGGGGGTGGGGTGGGGGGGGGGGGGTTAAGGTCAAAAAAATTCGCACGGTCACAACATTTCGCACGGTCACAAAATTTCGCAATACAAAAAGCACAACAGTCAATTTGTTGACTGTTGTACTTTTGTACTGCGAAATTTTCTTTCTTTCTTTCCCTTTCTTCTTTTCTTTCTCTCCCCTTTTTCACCTTTTCCTTTTTCTTTTTCCTCCCTTTTTCCTTTCTCTCTCTCTTTTCTTTCCCTTTCCCCCTTCTTTTCCTCTTTTCCCTTCCCCCTATTTTTCCTGGTGGGTAGGTTTGAATTTCCTGCTGAGCACCTTCAGGGGGGGGGGCACTGTGCCCCCCCTGCCCCCCCGGCTGTTACGCCACTGCTTACAACTTTTAAACATGAGTGGCCCCCACCCCCAGGTTTTGTTACACACTGCTTCAGTCCAACAATACACTAGTGTATCTTGCAATGCTCGTAAGGCTTACTCTTGTACCATATGTAGATTTTGTATATATATCATCTCCAGATCTTTAACACTTGGGCGACGAAAAACCACACCACCCTGTTCTAAAAGCAAACGGACCTCTCAGGTAGGGTCAGTTAGTTGGGCATGTTTGGGTTTTTTTACCAAATTTTCGGGGGAATTTTCAACAATTTTCAAAAAAAATCCACCGAAAAATGAATTTTCAACAAATTTCCCAAAATGTTTCTAACAAAAGAAAAACAATTATTTCGGAAAAAGTGGGTCGGTCGAGCCCCTAAGAACAGAAGGGTGTGTTTTTTCGTTGCCTGAACAATTCAAATTTATTTGCATTTGTGAAAAAATATGTGACCAGTCACATCAAAAAAGGACATATTGCAAACATAGTTTAGAGATAGGGGCCAATATATTCGGTGAAATATAAAGAAAATAATAGAAAAAAACATGCTTCTTCAATTCATATCTTGCATCTACAAAGTCCGATTATCTTCACCATGGTATCATTTTAAAGCTTAAAATGTGCTCTTTCAAGTCATACCAATAACTCAGATTTGATTCGGGCCACCAACATGTCCATTTTGATGTGACGGGTCACATATGCTTCTATTATAAATAATGTGTATATTTTATTTGACGATCAAAGCCCTGAACACAGAATTTGTCATACATAGTTTCGTCATGAATTTTAAAACAATGGTAAACAGAAGCCAACTACAGCAGTTATGAAATAGCTATTCATAGTTCAGAGAATAAGGATTTGATTAAAATTGAAAGCAAATATTTGAACAATATATTGTAAAAGGTGAAAAATATGATAAGAGGGATCTTTAATAATGTTTTCAGTAATTTTTTAACGATATAACCCACCGCATGATTGAGACTGAGATATTCCTGTTTAATGGATGGTATGGTATTATGTAACCTTTTACACAAAATAACGATGCTCTTCATATAAACCAAGCATGTGCAACCTTTTCTACCACACGGGCCGCATTGCGATTTTGAGATCTATTCACGGGCCGCAGCGATTGTCAAACATTCCAAAACACGTCCGTAATAGTAATAGGGAGAGGGAAGTCTGTTGCTCATGGAATACCCGCTTCTCTTCGTGTAATTTCCTCTTTTTACTCGCTTTAGCTGCTGCATGCAAGCGCCATTTTAACCAAGAATTTTATCACACAATCACACCTTGGGTTATATTTACTTAATGCAGCGTGTCACCCTACTAATATATAAGGGAGCACACCACCAAATCAATCCGCCATTTGTGTAAAACTAGGGAGTTCCGTTTAAAACGGGCCGCATCATTTGGAATTTTAGGATTGCTTCGCGGGCCGCAGATTAGAGGTCGGCGGGCCGCATTTGGCCCGCGGGCCGCAGGTTGCACACGCTTGATATAAACAGTGGCAGATACGGAGGGGGCGGGCGCCCCCCGTAAAATTTGACATACTTTTTTGTGTACCACTTTACCTTTTTCAGAGGCATAGGTAGGTTCCGTCGGTACATTTGCGACTTGTACCATGCAATGTTTTTTTGCCGGTTTTGGGACGACTATATCGCTACCCACCCCCCCCCCCCCCCCCCAGCAGAATTTCACGAGCTGACGGCAAACAAATTGGGGACCTTTCACAATTTTTTAGGGGTACCAATTAAAAAAAACTTGGTCAGCCCCCCCCCCCCCCCCCCCCCGTAAATTTTAATCCTGGATCCGCCATTGATAAAGGGGGAAATGTAATTGATATTTTGAACCAAAATCACACATTTTCAATTTCAAATGTGCAAACAATCGTTGAATAAGTTCATCAGGATTGTAGATGAAATTGATATTTTGTTGAACAAATCCAAGATGTTTACTCACATTTTGATGCATTGTCGACCAGATCTGCTGACTTCCTCAGAAATGGCTTGATCCACTTTTCCCTGCGAGAATTGTTTTTCTCGTTCCCAGGATGCAAAGTTGTGATGAGTGTATCAAACGTGCGACTCAAAGAATAAATGCCCTCGTTGCGGTTGATTATGTTAGGCCCCTTTGGCGCATCCAAATTGCTTCTCGTTACCATCTTTTCTGTTTTGTTAGTGTCTTTGTCAAGGATTTTTGCCCCTTTCCAGTCGATGGTGTGATTTTCCTGTGTCTAACGTGAGTAAACATCTTGGATTTGTTCAACATAATATCAATTTCACTTCAAACAATCATCAGTAACTTTTAATGAATCTACTAGAGTAAAATATAAATCTGTTGTAATTTATTGTAAATATTTATATAGCCTCACTCTGCAATTCGGTTTTTGAAAGCTTTGAACAAATCCTTCCTGGATGCATTTTAATTAATTATCTATGATCATTATATCAACGCTGTTCTGTCAAAACTTCGTGTATCTCTATCTGGCCCTTCAGCATGTATTAAGTAATATTTCCTATGTATAACCTTTGGGTAGTCTGCTCTAAACATGTCCAAGGGCAAAAAACACAGCTATCAGAAACTTGTAAGTGCTCTTGCCCTTGAACATGTATAAAGCAACACTCCCCGTACATAACCATTGGGCAGTTTTACTTTATTATAGAAGTGCTCAATTTCAAGTTTACGTTACCCGCCTGCGTCACTTTTTGCATGCGCATCAACATTTCAAGATTGCAACAGCAAAAATCAATATTTACTTTCAAAACATTGCAACCAGTTTTAGCAATTTCAAACATATTTTCACTTTGTAAAATATGAAACTGGGAACAAGACTCAAAAGCAAGGATTTTTATCGTAAACCTACCTTTCGTGAATATTATATTATAAGCCCTCCATATCAATATGGGTTGACCAAACATAATTAAATGTCAATAATGAAATCTGATCAAATAATGAATAATGAAAAAGTCGCCTCATCAATCAGAAAAAAGTAACGGTCAACTGCGTAATTGACTTCCATTAGCCTTAAGTATGCGATACTATGTTTGACAGAGACTTTCATCAGTCCACACTCTTGCCGATACTAAGACACTTCCAATATTCAACTATGCCACTTATTTTGTAATTCAATTGGTATGAAATTTGAAATAATATATTGATGTTGTTGGACAACACACCACAAAGGTGTACTTCCTATTCCAGCGAAAATATAGAACTACATTTTGGAATACAAAGTATTAACCCTAACTCTACCCCCCCCCCCCCCCCCCCACCCCCACTTTTTTCAGAATTTTTTCTTCAACGCGAAAAATCGACCAAAATATTGAGGCGAGTGATTCCACACTTCACCACGGCTGTCAAGGCTAGTTTGCGCAGTATATTGCGCAAACTATATGGGCTGGGTCCATTTTTTCATCAAAAAACTTCCACGCCGGGTGGTACCAACGTGCCCAGTCATGGTATTTTGGGGTATATGGTAGGGTTAGGGTTATGGGAGGTACAATATATTGAAATCAGGTCTTAATGTTTTAAAGCTGTGACTGTGCACGGGCTATTAAGGTCCGCATACGAGAGCAATCCCGGGGTGCGAAAAAAAGAAGGACAAAAACAGATATAAAACCAGGCCCTTAAAATAGTTTGTGCAAAGTCACTAATTAAAATCAACATAGGGTTATACAGCACTTTTATTTTTAGTGGTATGCTAATGACTGGAAGAAAAGAGTATTCACCAAGATTTCCATTGCAACTTGCTTGCTTTAAACATATTCAATCAAATCATTTGAGTTTCTAGTAAGTAGTCTGTTCCAGTATCAAAATCACTCAAAACTGGAGGGTTCCTAAGAGTGGTAAAAATCTCAGATATTTTGCACTGGATTTCTCTTCTTGAATGTTGCATAAAATCATCATAAATTGAATTATTCTTTGTTATTTATGCAGGTGTCAATTTGAATCTTGAACCTACACTCTCCTCAAGGTCTTTCCCACAATCTTTGGGGTGAAGATTCACCTCGGTGCACTATGTTTGTACTATAGTAATATATGGGAGAATCTGAAATTAATATAGGTGAAGATTCACCATGGATTCACCTTTACAAAATAAAAATTAGTTCAAGATTCACCACTTCAAAAATATAACTAGGCAAAGACTCGGTGTCTCATCTTTGACTAACCTTGAGGAGGGTAGGTTCAAGATGCACACTGATGCCTGCATTAGTATAAGATATTACAAACATCTCACTGCAGAGTAAATAACAGTCCTGTATCAATAATTTGAAGTTTTGTACAAATATTTAATACACTACATATAAAACAGTATTAACAGTCATCCCACAGGGCAAATGCTGTAGAGAATACAATGGATGCTCATGGTATATATTGAGGATTTGAAGCTACAAGGCCATATATAAAACAGCTGCCATGTGTAATAGTGTATTTTTCATGGGTGCACAGAAATGTGTAACATATAGCAGCTATTACACATAGTGACTTTTTCATATCACTATAGGTATCTGAACAATACGATCATATTTTCAATAGCTGCTTTGAGTTACATTTAGTTTTGATCAATTGCTCAGCATGTAAACAATCCCATACATAACAACTGGCAGCTATTATAGATAGGCCATGTGTGACTAAGCCCTCTGGGTTAAACATAATCAAAACTCCTATTACAATAGGCCAACAACGACAAATTGTTTGTTTGTCCACATCCGGCCGACCGTGTACTACAGTCACAACTAATTTTTTTCTAAACAAAAAAGAAGGAAATAAAAAATTAAAAAATCAAACAACAAAAAATGAATTTTTCTTCTTCTTTGAAGTCAGGAATATGACCTTGATTGACCCCTACATGACCCCATACCATGTAGTATCATGTGGGTTTATTTTTGGTCAAGTATGGGTCATCCAAAAGATCTGACATGGTTCAAAATTTGGCGTGGTGCTAAGACTGGGCCAGAACAACCACTAGCAAAAAAAATATTAAAAATCCTACCGTCCCTACCTTTTGAGGACCCTCTATGGACAAACAAACCATTTATTTTTGTTGGCCTAATGGAGATGACTAAAGAACAGTTTCCAAGGTATTCTGCAACTAAGCTTATTCCACTTCTTCTTCCCTTACCAAGTCTCACCATTTTATAATCACAGATATCATATTGTCATTTGTTTTCAACTAACCATCTGATATAAAAATGCGATATCAGAGCTCATTCCAGTGATGGGTCATTGCTAATAAATGTACACCTCAAATAAAAGTCATATGTGATGCGATCTGTAAAAACCTGCCATATAGTGGCATTTTTCATATTGGAGATATTTATATAATAAAAAGCTAAAACTGCTGATTACTGTTTTCGATCATTTTTCTACGATCACTACAAAAAAAGTTATGAGTGAATGATGATTGTGATGTCATCAAAAGCTACAAAACAAGAAATCATGAAAACAGGCCAAAAAAAATACATAATTCAATATAATAACATTATAAGGTTAATAATAAAAGTGACTTAAGTAAGTTTTTGAAGGTGAAATTTCATGAAAGATGATGACACAAAGTATTAGAAACTAATTTTCTTTAAAAAAATAGAAAAAAAATTTTATAAATTTTTTTAAATTTTATTTTACCCATAATCCCTAGTTCACATTTTGCGATATCCGAGAAGGTTTTCACAGATCGCATCACATATCCTGGCATTTTTGCTTGATGCTGGATCTAATATTTCAATACGCACTAAATGTCACATTTGTGTATCATGGGGATGGAGTAACATACTTAGAACAATTTTTAGTTCATAAAAATTGGACAGGGCAAATTTAACCACTTCTTAATTTATTTGTAAATAAACCAAATCCAAACCTTTTCACCCACCATATTCAGAGAAATATTTGTACATCCCAACACCGCATAAGTATGCAACCCAGCCAGTATGTAAATGCCATTCAATTGCAATGTAAATATTTAACCATTTTATAAAATTTGCATTTGCATCTTTTTAAGGGGGTCGGCCAGTAGTAGGGAGTCACTCTGCTTGAATTACTGTGTGCACATGACACGCATTATGTTCTCACTTCCTTAACACTTTTGGACCGGTGATTTGACATTTCGCCGGTAATAAATCTTCTAAGGATGTGTCTATTTCCCACTATGTGGTCCAATTAAATGACTGCCTAAGGACATAATTATGCCCCAAGGGCATAAACTAATCTTCATAACCCTAAAAATGGACCACATAGTCAGCGGCTGATACAAATCTTAGATGATTTATTACCAGCGAAACGTCAAAATAACCGGTCCAAAAGGGATGGGAACATAATGTGACTACATATTCAAGATATTTTTAGTATGTTATTAATTATTTCATAATGAAAAGATTTTGCTGGCAATATGCAAATGCATGAGTCACTATAATACCCATGTATGTAAAGTATACACTTTTATTAGGAGTGACTCCCCTCTGTTGTATTTATGTATATAAGCAGAAGTTTTGAGATTGAAATAAACTCATAGCTATGTCGGTTAAAACGTGTGTCTAGTCTATATCTTCATTTATTGTAAACTTCGTTAATATTGTATAATTAAAGATAGGTGTTCCGACTGCTGGCCAGATTTTCAACTTGATGTTTTCTATTCTACATGAAGGGTCATCCTTAAAATAACTGTATTCCAAAGTTTGAGTTGCATAACTCCAATAATAGTTCTTAATTTAGAAGCACAAGGTGACATGAAATGTGCCCATCGAGTAGTACACAAACTGGCCGGGTGGTTAACCACCTTTGTAATTCACTGCATTTTGGCCTATTATGTCAAAATGGAACATAAACAGGTCAAAAGAAATAAAATAAGTCCCCCCTGGGAAATGTGAATTTTTCTGGGAAACAGTTAGGCTCCTTAACCTGTTACAAATATGTAAAATGTAGACTGAATTGTTACTCATTTAATGTGCAATAAGGTTTCACCCAACAGTTAACCTTCGCCTTGAAATGCTGCCATTTATTAAATTATGACCAATAAAAAATGACACTTTCTTGCATAGGGATTGGACAAATTGATGAAATTTTAAACCCATGAAAAATTGAAACACATGGTTGTCACTGTTTGGATACAAATGTGAAGGACCTGTTCACGGTTGAATGAATAAGGGGTCGTCCAAAATTATCGCCATTTTCACTTACGTACAGAGCGTACGTAACTTTTTACCCCCCTCCCCCCCTCGAGTTACGTACGCAATAAATGGCGAAATTTTATTTTATTTTGTACTTTAAAAAAAATCTCCCGCCTCTCAAGATCGCCATTTAAGTTACGTACGGTTGGGGTATATTTCGACCCCCTCCCCCCTCTTACGTACGCTTTGTACGTAACTGAAAATGGCGAAAATTATGGACGACCCCTAACATCAATTGAAAGTGTATATAATCCCTTGAAGTACACTTCGGGTCCATCAATGTCATTAGTGAGAAATTGATAACCAAACTATTACAACATATAAAAGGAAATGAAAATAAATGATTTCTTTGAGATGATGAAAGAGGAGGTCGGTCTATGTAAGAGTTTTGTGCAATAGGCGCTCTCATCATGCATCTTTAAAAACATTGTAATGCATGTCACATACAGTTTAGGCAATAGATAAACCCTCATTCATGAATCCTTTTCTCAATCATATTTCTTCTAAATAAACAACTTTGATTTACCCTGCTTCATCATTTCACTACCATAATGAAATGTCACAAAGCCCATCATGATGCATGTATTGCACAGTGATTTACTGAAGATGACAACAATTAGCTTCACTTCTTTCTTGACTACTATCAGGGTGTGCCCAGATAATGCTTGAACCAATGGACGCATGTCAGATGAGGTTGACTTCGCCTAAAAGTACACTAGGTCAACCTCGCCAAAAAAACGGTGCAACGGACATCCGTGGTGCGTATTATGTAAGCTCCACCTCACGACTCTGATTGGTTAGCAGAATTTTGTGAGTTTTCAAGCATGCGCAGTAAGCTGATCGGAGTAGGCCGCGTATGTCGGACTGTGACCAGGAGAATATGTGCCGTAGGTCCATTGACCAGAGGCCTTGGACGGCTGTTTGGTCAAAAATATTACCAACATTAGACTGATGTTACAGTTTCTAAGCTTCAAACCCAAGGGGCTTCAGTGCCCCAAGTTAACACCTGGTCATACCAATGACAATAACGATTGTCGAGGTCTTAGCATGACATTTTTACATTACAGTGCCTTATTTGGTCTGTTTTCAGAGTACTTATTTCAATGTATGGAATGACTGATCTCACATGATTTCACCTAAGTAGATCTGTTTATCACTGGATGCTGATAACACTGAAAAGAAAAAGAAAAAAACACAATTATTTTAACACCATTTTCCAAAGCACTTCTAATTTATCAATGTTTTGCAATAATAAAACTTATCCGAACCATGTCACTTCTTAAGCAATACTTACATGTTAAAGATGCAGATGAGCCTAATTTTACTAACGGACAAAATATTCTGGCAACAGTTCAATTTCTCGATCCGAGCATCACGCTCAAATTCATCCATATGTTGAACGCAGGGTAGGGTGCATCAAACCCCTCATGTAAACCAATTTTTTTTCTACCTACAATGTTAGAAAAAGTGTTCGAACACTTTGTAGGTGTAATGTAAAGTATTCCCCCTTCCCCCCTGATAACTGTTGAATCCCACAATTTGCCCACCATCAGCACAGGGCCTCGCCACATTGATCGGTGGGAAAGGGGGAGGGATATAAGTAAGGGGATACTTCAGGCTACCAGAAACAAGTTTTGATTTTCACGTGACTCAAATAGCGTGCCTGTTATGCTCCAATAAGCATGGCAATTAGGGTCATTGTTTTCGAACACCTTTTTTCTATGATTGTTTATAAAAACGCTAAGAAAATCATCTAATTTCAGTTTTGGCCCATAAATCTGTTATTATATGAGCAAATCCAATGAAATTTTGTGTGCTTTTCGGGATTTTCTACAGCTATAATCACACGAAAGAAGAATGAAGTTAGGTAACGATATTCTGAAGCATATTGCGCAATCGCCATAAGGAAGATAATCTTATTTTCATAGATTTACAGTTCAAAGTAATACGCCAGATGCAGAAGTTTGTCACAGGTTGCAAGAATTCATTTGGATTCTTTTAATTTTTTTGAGAGAATCCACTGATTCCTCTCTACAGGGTGAGTCTTTGGTGACCGTCTTTGCTGCACAACCAAATTTACCTGTTTGTCCACGAGCACAGTGATTTTTATTTGAATTGGCACACATTGCATTTTCATATTTGAATATCCCGCCAACAAAAAAATGGAAAATTTCAGTTTTTTATTAAATTAAATTAACATTATACGCTTTCACAGCATGTGTATGACTATAATTGATTATGCTATCTCACATGTAAACAAGAAAGGATGCATCGAATTCCAATAACATCACAAATGAACTAAAGTTTCCAAATTTGAATGGGAGACACGTTTTGCGATCTGATGCATATTTTGGGTATCTCGTGGACAAACGTGTGAAATGGGTGCACTGGTCAAAAGGTTCACCAAAGGCAAACGAAAAATGCGATCGACTTCATCTTTTCACACAAAGTTAGGATTAAATACATCATTCTTGCAACGTTTAAAAAGTTTTAAAAATCATTTTGGTTTTGAAAACAAAATGGCTTCTTTCCACTATTGCAGTCTTTTTGACTCACCCTGTATTGCAAAAATCTTGTGATTCCTTTCTTTTCAGACAGCATGTTAAAACATTATATTGACCCTAAGCCCTCCCCCCCCCCCCCCCCCCCCCATGCTAATATAAATACTACTTCAAAGCCTATTTCCATGCGCATGTGCGGATGGTTTTCGATGATGTAATCAACTGAGCCTATATAGCGCGAACGAGTAGCCGAGGGTCGTGGCTTAGTGGACGGGGTGACGGGCAGATATCCAGAGGGTCCCCGGATTGATTCCTGGCCAGTCCTGCGTGATTAGTTTGTGTTTTCTCTTCCAAAATTGCGATCCCGGTTAAAAACCCAAAACCAGGGTTAGGGTTATACTACCAAGAATGACACTGGATTCTTGCAACTCTTCTGGTGAATTTTTTTGCAAGAATGGATTCCTGAATGCTACTTAACGATGACTCCAAAAGGAATGTAATATTTTCTGGTTATTCATACTTACATATTGGTTCAAATGGATGGAAATCTACATCATTAATAGATCCTGTATGTCCGGGTAATTTGTATAATATACGTCTACTTGTTGTATCCCATACATATACAAATCTATCGGCTGAACCTGCAGCTATCTTACTACCGTCTGGTGACCATGCGCAACGTAATAGATTCTGTAAAATAATAACAAACAATGTATGATAGAAATCTGTCGGCTGAACTTACCAACCAGGTGCTTTTAGGCCAAACTTTTTTTTGTTACATTGTCCTCGACCGCCCGCTCGTCAGAATTAGGGCCGCTCAGATTTTTTTCTTCTTTCAGATTTGTAAAAAAAAATCACGATTTTTTTTTTTCAGATTTTTTTTTCAGATTTTTTCCCCAGTTTTTTTTCAGTTTTTTTTTCAGATTTTTTTCAGATTTTTTTTTTTAAACAGTTTAAATGGCATTGAATATTAAATAAAGTGTTTATAACATATATGTGCGACTCTTAGAGTGATTTCTACTTCTTGTTGGCTGAACTTTGAGCTTCCGCTGGTAAAAGAAAATTAAAAAAAAAAAAATTAAAAAAAAGTTGTGGAGGACAACATAACAAAACATGTTGCCTTATGGTAGCAGATTCAAATTAAATAATCTTCACCAAAACTCTACATTTTTACCTAACTCAACTGTGCAGGGCTGGAAAAATGCAAAGTTTCCCAGCCAGGGAAATTTGACGAAGTTGATTTCCCGCTGCTTTAGCGGTGAAGGGGGTGTCTGAGGGGGCTGCCCCCCTTAGAAGGTTCAGCTTTTTGAAAAATTAAGGATAGAAGTTACACAGACATGGTATGGGGTCACATGTAGGGTCAAATCGAGGTCATTTACGTGACGAATCTTTAATACTTTAAAAAAGAGATTTCCCACGAGATGGCAATGAGGACCCACAATCCTGGACACACACCGTCACACCGAAGACAAAAATGGCGGTTGAACAAAAAATTGGGTTTCAAACCGCCAACTAGACGGTGTGCTATCCAACAGAGGCCTAAAGGGTGTATGGGGGAGAGCATCACCAAAGAGGACCTCGTTTTGATAGCATTTCTTATGTTGTTTGCAATACTTTGCATGTATCAAGAAACCGAGGACGTCCTCGGTTACAGGTGTGTCCGCAGTTGGAATGTAAAAAACGGGTGTGCGTCCTTGTTTGCAGGTAATTACAAACGCATAGCACTGGTGGATTATCCCACTGAAAACTGGGTCTGTTACAACCTTTTTGAAAGCAGCTCTTACCTTCTCAAAATTATGTTGTGCTCCTTGGAACAATTTCACGCATCTTTCTGCCGGGGCAAATGGCCTTACATCCCATATTCTTACTGTAAAGAGAGAGAAATAGTAAGAATTACCAATGCAATTTCCTAAAATAATGATTGGTTTCAAATTTACAATGACAGTCCTTCTTACCAAAGCATCTAAATTATACAATTTCAAATTCAAAGGAAATAATAGAACAGCTCAAAACAGAATATGTATTGTAAAGCACAAATGGAAAAAGTGTACTTTGGGGTACCAGATTCTGGACTGTACCTAGTATCATCGGATACTGGAACACCCAGTATCTAGTACATAGTCAGTGTTCCAGTATCAACAGATACTGGCACTAAATAAAATGTTCCAGTATCGAGCGATACTGGAACACAATTATGTACCAGTTTCGTTCAATACTTAATCAAATGTCACTGATATCACATGTACCAGTATCGCCTGATACTGGAACATAAAAATGTTCCAGTATCGCTCGATACTGGAACACAATTTGGTGTTCTAGTATCGACCGATACTGGAATAGTAAAAATCGTACCAGTATCGACCGATACTGGCGACTTTTATGCTCCCGTATTGAGCGATACGGGTATACCAGTATCTGGGACCTAAAGTACACTTTTGCCGCACAAACAAATAAATGTTATCAGCAACTTCCCATTAATTGGTTTTGATGATAAAAACATGGACATATTAACCCCCTGAGAACTACCGGCCGATTAGTCAAAAAGATAGATGCATGATTTATTGCACCAATCAGATGCCTTTTTACAATAGTTGTACCCCTGTTAAAGATTGGAGTGAAATATTTTACAAGCTGCATTTTAATTGGCTATTCAAATGAGTATATCTTGAGTATATCATGACCCTGCAGGGGGAGTGCCATTGTGAGCATATCAATATTTGAGCAAGTGCATTGATTTGTCTAATTTTTCGAGAAACAAAACATATGCATGTATTGACCTAATTCATACACGACACTATACATTTCAAAAATCACAATTTGAACATAATTTTGATCTATATGTAATAACGAATAAAACAAGTTAACAAGTTTTCTAACACCCGCAGTGAAAATCGGCGAACCAGTGATGCCTGAATAACGAATTAAAACAAATTGTGTGGTGCGCGCAATGAACGGCGCCCATGCGGAGTGCATTAGACACTTTCAATGCACTCTGCGTATTTTAGTTTCTTGCTTTCAGATTGGTTTGACACTACTAAGAGTAGTGCTGTTATCGAGATCTTTTTTTCATGTCGACATGTTGCTATTTTAGAATCTCGATATCGACATGATGTCGACATATTATGATCCAAATACCAAGCCGATTGTCCCCGCAAATGAATGTCCGCGATAGTATAGAATATAACCGCAGATCGAAAATATAGCCAAGTCAATATGCGAAGTGGTGAGGGGGGAACTAGCGTAGGCCTAATTACTTTTAATGATTTGCTATCGTTGGATATTGGGTTTTTTCACAACTCTTGCCGATTTTCATTTATAAAAATCACTTTGCCGATTATTTTTTTCTCAAATCATTACGGACGATTTAATGTCAATTATATCGACATCCCAAAGTTGATATCGACATGTCGGGATAATAGCCGATATCGACATTGTCCATGTCGATGACAGCTCTAACTAAGAGTGTATGAATAATTGTCTGTGTCTCTCACCTGTGTTATCCATGCAATTTGACACAACATAGGAGCCATCCGGACTTAACTTAAGGCCTGTGATGGAATCTGAGTGACCTGTCATCTTGTACAGTAAGCCATTTTTTCTCATATCCCAAACCTAAAAATAAAAGAAACAAGAAGAGAAAACAAATCGTTATTAATTCATTTCGCTAACTAAAAATATATGAATGAGCGGATTACCCCAGCAGGAGATTTTGGTTATCCGCCACAATTTTAGTTCTCCACATTATCCGCCAGTAAAGGTGGTCATTTCGGGCGCACGGATTACTGCTTACTGCTATGTTGAGCAAGGCTCAAGATAACAGGGTTTTTTACCTGGAGCTACTTTTTTTCCAAAATAGCGCCCGGATCATGGAATTTATTGAGAACCAGGAGCTAATTTCAGTCTACCGGGAGCTAACTTTTTATTAAATCGTATTGTCAAATCGAAATTCGATGTTTTGGGCAAGCTTCCCGTTCGTCAACATGCGCTGGTTTGGACAAAATATCAGCGCTAAGTTGTTTATTTTTCAGGATTACCGGGCGCTATGGCAGGAGGACCGAGGGGTAAAAATCGCCCAGCGCCCGCTTATCTTGAGCCTTGATGTTGAGTCTCAGTAATTGCTTTGACTACATACCTTGACATCATTGTCTATTCCTCCTGATATGATCTGATCACTGGTATCTGTAAATGTAGCTGCTAATACTTGGTAGGTATTCTGAAAGGTTTGTATGGCTCCTCTATGACCCTCTATAGCCCACTCCTACTGCTATGTCGGGTCTCAGTAATTGCTTTGACTACATACCTTGACATCATTGTCTATTCCTCCTGATATGATTTGATCACTAGTATCTGTGAATGTAGCTGCTAATACTTGGTAGGTATTCTGAAAGGTTTGTACGGCTTACTGCTATGTCGGGTCTCAGTAATTGCTTTGACTACATACCTTGACATCATTGTCTATTCCTCCTGATATGATCTGATCACTGGTATCTGTAAATGTAGCTGCTAATACTTGGTAGGTATTCTGAAAGGTTTGTACGGCTTACTGCTATGTCGGGTCTCAGTAATTGCTTTGACTACATACCTTGACATCATTGTCTATTCCTCCTGATATGATCTGATCACTGGTATCTGTAAATGTAGCTGCTAATACTTGGTAGGTATTCTGAAAGGTTTGTATGGCTCCTCTATGACCCTCTATAGCCCACTCCTACTGCTATGTCGGGTCTCAGTAATTGCTTTGACTACATACCTTGACATCATTGTCTATTCCTCCTGATATGATCTGATCACTGGTATCTGTAAATGTAGCTGCTAATACTTGGTAGGTATTCTGAAAGGTTTGTACGGCTTACTGCTATGTCGGGTCTCAGTAATTGCTTTGACTACATACCTTGACATCATTGTCTATTCCTCCTGATATGATCTGATCACTGGTATCTGTAAATGTAGCTGCTAATACTTGGTAGGTATTCTGAAAGGTTTGTATGGCTCCTCTATGACCCTCTATAGCCCACTCCTACTGCTATGTCGGGTCTCAGTAATTGCTTTGACTACATACCTTGACATCATTGTCTATTCCTCCTGATATGATCTGATCACTGGTATCTGTGAATGTAGCTGCTAATACTTGGTAGGTATTCTGAAAGGTTTGTATGGCTCCTCTATGACCCTCTATAGCCCACTCCTACTGCTATGTCAGGTCTCAGTAATAGCTTTGACTACATACCTTGACATCATTGTCTATTCCTCCTGATATGATCTGATCACTGGTATCTGTAAATGTAGCTGCTAATACTTGGTAGGTATTCTGAAAGGTTTGTACGGCTTACTGCTATGTCGGGTCTCAGTAATTGCTTTGACTACATACCTTGACATCATTGTCTATTCCTCCTGATATGATCTGATCACTGGTATCTGTAAATGTAGCTGCTAATACTTGGTAGGTATTCTGAAAGGTTTGTATGGCTCCTCTATGACCCTCTATAGCCCACTCCTACTGCTATGTCGGGTCTCAGTAATTGCTTTGACTACATACCTTGACATCATTGTCTATTCCTCCTGATATGATCTGATCACTGGTATCTGTAAATGTAGCTGCTAATACTTGGTAGGTATTCTGAAAGGTTTGTATGGCTCCTCTATGACCCTCTATAGCCCACTCCTACTGCTATGTCGGGTCTCAGTAATTGCTTTGACTACATACCTTGACATCATTGTCTATTCCTCCTGATATGATCTGATCACTGGTATCTGTAAATGTAGCTGCTAATACTTGGTAGGTATTCTGAAAGGTTTGTATAGCTCCTCTATGACCCTCTATAGCCCACTCCTACTGCTATGTCGGGTCTCAGTAATTGGTTTGACTACATACCTTGACATCATTGTCTATTCCCCCTGATATGATTTGATCACTAGTATCTGTGAATGTAGCTGCTAATACTTGGTAGGTATTCTGAAAGGTTTGTATGGCTCCTCTATGACCCTCTATAGCCCACTCCTACTGCTATGTCAGGTCTCAGTAATAGCTTTGACTACATACCTTGACATCATTGTCTATTCCTCCTGAAATGATCTGATCACTGGTATCTGTGAATGTAGCTGCTAATACTTGGTAGGTATTCTGAAAGGTTTGTATGGCTCCTCTATGACCCTCTATAGCCCACTCCTACTGCTATGTCAGGTCTCAGTAATAGCTTTGACTACATACCTTGACATCATTGTCTATTCCTCCTGATATGATCTGATCACTGGTATCTGTGAATGTAGCTGCTAATACTTGGTAGGTATTCTGAAAGGTTTGTACGGCTCCTCGTTTTCTAGTATCCCATAGCTGGCGATAGATTAGCGACAGGACAAATATACGTCAAATATCAACATTAGTTATATCATCATTACGGTTTAAGGATGCTTAATTAACAGACAATTTGGAATACCACACACCCAACTCATCTACTATACATAATACTTTAATCATTTCCAAAGTGGCGAGAAGTATTCGGTTTGTATCTCTCCGAGCACAAAAATGATCCAAGCTTATATGCGGGATTATATGGCCACACGCACACACGAGTCACGCATATGATATACAGTTCGCTTGTTGTCTTCACGCACGCCCACATCCTTCTGCTGCTGTAATGAGACTTCGCCAATTTGGAACTGATCAAACTATAATCTACTAAAATAGTGTACTATCTTATTCTGTTGAGTTAGAACTAGGGGTCGCATTCTGACGCGTCTGCGCATCCTGGACCTCTCACTTTCTTGTAGTGACGAGTCAGGTTTCAAATTGGAAAGGTTCAAATTGGAAAGACTTGCGGTTCCCGATCAAAACTGAGGTTGCCTGAATGGACATTGTTTTTTTCTGAAGAAAAAGAATCACAAAAAGGGTGGTTTTTGACAGTGTATTCATGCAGATACTTACGACGTTCATATATGGCTCATTCCATGAAGTTGGGGCATTTGTTAAAATAGCAGAATTTGGTACTTTAGGCAGCTTATAAACTGTTTTACTCTATGTGTATATCAAATTTTGTTAGTGTCCAAAAACAGTACTAGGTTATAGTATTGAGCCATGAAAAAAAAAAAAAATCGACCCTTCCTTGAAGAAAAAATAAATAAACAAGGTATTTAAAAAAAACTGGACGGGGGAGATAGAAGACTGTTGAATTATCCCGTGCTTTTTCTCTTACGTGACACGGGTCATTCTATACGTGCGTGTCACGGGTACCCGTATCCCGTAAGTCTCACTCTCCGTGAATTCCCAAACCCAACCCACAGTAGAGCCCAAGCCCCGTAATAACCTGCATAGTGCATACCACCACGCAGCGTTCGATTTAACCAATGTAGCATCACGAAATACGACACACTTTTGAACACTAATGCACAAATATGTAGCAAAAAGTGCTACGCCAAAAGATTCCCTACTTGATCTCTGATCACGTACCATCAAAGCCAAACCTAAAGATTGAGTGTCATCTTCAAATAACTAAAACAAAGTATGGTAAATCTTGAAATATCGGCGGTTCATTTTCACTTTCGTCCAGAGTTAAAAATCCCATTGGTTTACACGTACTTGCGCAGAATTTTTCTGTCGGTTTAAAATGTGTACAAAATGGCGGAGTTCTGCGCATCTCGGAGAAGTAATAATCATGACGTCACTTCTAGTCTTGTTTTCGTGTCGCATGGCAAAGGTCGAGGGGTTGTTGCCATATCATTGGGCTAATCATATTGAAGGGTTCACACCTCTCAGCCGCCCTCTTATGTCGCTATCTTGCAGGCTCCGATATTTGTACAGCTTTAGCGTCCGTACGGTAATATTGATGACTGGGGGATGTAGCCTAGGGTTCGCCATAATCATTGGGCTAATTGCGAGACCGAGACCAAGGCAACACGGAACACGGAACAAAGAGGCCGTGGACTCAGTGACTCAGTATATTACTAAATCATATAATATAATACAAAATAGCATCCAAATAGCTTAGTATATTACTAAATGGCATCCAAATAGCTGAAATAACTTACTGTGTCCTCTTACCTTCATATTATAACAATATCAATTACATTTTACAACAAAATCGCTTCAGAAGATGATTAATGCAAGTTATTAATATTAGCAAATGCCGCGAATTTTAGGGGTTTGTGAAAAGGTTACGACTTAGAAACGTCGTTTCAAATGACGGGGTCGCTAATCTCCCCCGTCAAAAATGAGGTGGTGTCCAAGACCATTTTTGCTAAAAAACGTGACATGGAAAACACAACAATTAATATGAGTTTTATGTAAGCAAAACTATCATAGAATTGCTTGGAAATCGATTTGATTAATAAAAGATACATGTATTCATAGTTTACTGACCAAAACACCTCGTCACGCTGGACTGATTTTTCACCCAAGCAACATGAAAATTGCCTTTCCGATGCTACGCACGGTGTCCACAAAATATACACGTGTAGCATCGGGAGTTTTCATTGCTGAATGGGGGTAGTTCTCTATCATACATTTTTAAACTATTTTCCAAAATTAAGAGCATTTATCAATTGAAAACTATTGCAAATGAGAATAAATTTCATGAAGACCATTCCATATATTCATGAAAAAGTATACCGTGCCGTGTGCATGGTGTCCTAACCATAAAATGTAGCATCGTGATAAACATCCTATGCAATTTGTGGGAATCCCCCCCTGGAGATAAATAAAACATTCCATATTTCTTTTGTAAGGATAGAGGTCAATAGCTATCAGGTTTGTTTGGAATTTGCCACATGTCGGCTAGTTTTATCAAGGTTTCAGTCGCTGGTGTCCCGTTGTAGCATCGGGACTTTTATGTAGCATCAAAATGTAAACATTGGATAGTTTTGTGAATGGTAAGTGCGATTGTAATTATTTCTTAATGTTGCTTGTATGTCTGTATTTATTAATGCATTTTTATTGAAAGGGAAACACTGAATCAGAATTTCTTTTCATGTTATGATATTAATTTTGAGTCACGGACACCATAATAATTTGGCGTCCATGTAGCATCGGGCATAGCATGGGCAATATTTTGCATTGGGTATCGTTATAGTTCGTTGAAATTGTAATTTTTTTGTAGAATCACATCATTAATAAACTTTGAAGTTAATAATGAATTAGTTTTTGCTCTTTTAATGCTAATAATATAGCTTACCAATACGATGCTACATGGACACCATGTACATGTAGCATTTCATAAAATTTGCCTAATTAGACTTAAAACAATTACCCTATTCGAAATTATCCATCACCCAAAACATTCAAAACATTGCCTACATTTTACTACACTTTACAGAAAAAGGCATATTATGAGAGATGTATATCTAATGAAATATATTAATACACAATGCTATATGGACACCATTTCCATTAGCATTTCACTGAATTCACAATAAACATTCCCATTTTAGTTTTATTTACTATAAATAAAACAAATAATTGTAAATCATTTAAGTTCTCTATCCTTTGCTATTCTTTTTCATGTTAAATGAATAATAAATAAAATACTCCAGCATGATTTTAATATAAATATTTTCCTGCAACACAAAAAGTGCAACATGAATAAATAATCTACTCCAATATCAATACACAATGTTCCATGAAGATACTAAGCCATAGGGTTTATTTTGTTTTGCTTTGCAGGTTCTTGACATTAACTCAGAAGACAGTTCTATCGTCCTGGAATTTATGGAGATGAAGACAAGGAACCCATCATTTTCAAAAACTAGTACCTTTCCAAAGAAATCCATCATGGCAATTAAATTATTTTTTTTGCAAACTGACTTTTTAAGTGATCAAACTTTTCAATCATCTTTATCAATAATAGAGGATGATTCAATCAGAAACGAGCAAAGAGACTAAGATCACAAAGGGTACTTTAAGAACAACACTGCATGAAGTTTGTTTCAGTGGACATCTTAACCCTAACCACACCGAATCTCACTAAATCTCACTGGTATAAATCTAGTGAGATTTAGTGAGATTCAGTGTTCATAACACATACAAATAGGTGTGAGATTTTGTGAGATTCAGTTTTAAAGCCATTTTTGTTATAGTGAGATTTAGTGAGATTTAGTGGGGTGTAACTATTTTGTTTCTCTTTACATTGAGATGTTGTACCAAACTGAATCTCACTAAATCTCACTGGTATATTTCTAGTGAGATTTAGTGAGATTCAGTGTTCATAACACATACAAATGAGTGAGATTTTGTGAGATTCAGTTTTAAAGCCATTTTTGTTAATAGTAAGATTTAGTGAGATTTAGTGGGGTGTAACTATTTTGTTTCTCTATACAATGAGATGTGCCGGTACCCGTAATGTCCAACAATAGGCTTATATATAGTAACCTAATGTCATCAAATATGAAATCAATGGTGTCAAATTTAGCAGGAAATTAAAAAAAATAGAGAGTGGATGGCGAGTCTTTCAGGGGAGAATCATGGTGGACCCCAGGCTTTGTCCATGAACCTATGTATAGTTACTCCAAGCTCCATCCACTGTACCACGGGTGCCAGCGCTGCCTTGGTGAGGCGGGGAGATTGTTGATGCGGGGAAGCATCACTATACAACTCCTCTGTTTGTGCGCTGACACTAATACTACAACTTATCATGGTATATATAGTAACCCATGTCATCAAATATGAAATCAATGGTGTCAAATTTAGCAGGAAATTAAAAAAATAGAGAGTGGATGGCGAGTCTTTCAGGGGAGAATCATGGTGGACCCCAGGCTTTGTCCATGAACCTATGTATAGTTACTCCAAGCTCCATCCACTGTACCACGGGTGCCAGCGCTGCCTTGGTGAGGCGGGGAGATTGTTGATGCGGGGAAGCATCACTATACAACTCCTCTGTTTGTGCGCTGACACTAATACTACAACTTATCATGGTATATATAGTAACCCATGTCATCAAATATGAAATCAATGGTGTCAAATTTAGCAGGAAATTAAAAAAATAGAGAGTGGATGGCGAGTCTTTCAGGGGAGAATCATGGTGGACCCCAGGCTTTGTCCATGAACCTATGTATAGTTACTCCAAGCTCCATCCACTGTACCACGGGTGCCAGCGCTGCCTTGGTGAGGCGGGGAGATTGTTGATGCGGGGAAGCATCACTATACAACTCCTCTGTTTGTGCGCTGACACTAATACTACAACTTATCATGGTATATATAGTAACCCATGTCATCAAATATGAAATCAATGGTGTCAAATTTAGCAGGAAATTAAAAAAATAGAGAGTGGATGGCGAGTCTTTCAGGGGAGAATCATGGTGGACCCCAGGCTTTGTCCATGAACCTATGTATAGTTACTCCAAGCTCCATCCACTGTACCACGGGTGCCAGCGCTGCCTTGGTGAGGCGGGGAGATTGTTGATGCGGGGAAGCATCACTATACAACTCCTCTGTTTGTGCGCTGACACTAATACTACAACTTATCATGGTATATATAGTAACCCATGTCATCAAATATGAAATCAATGGTGTCAAATTTAGCAGGAAATTAAAAAAATAGAGAGTGGATGGCGAGTCTTTCAGGGGAGAATCATGGTGGACCCCAGGCTTTGTCCATGAACCTATGTATAGTTACTCCAAGCTCCATCCACTGTACCACGGGTGCCAGCGCTGCCTTGGTGAGGCGGGGAGATTGTTGATGCGGGGAAGCATCACTATACAACTCCTCTGTTTGTGCGCTGACACTAATACTACAACTTATCATGGTATATATAGTAACCCATGTCATCAAATATGAAATCAATGGTGTCAAATTTAGCAGGAAATTAAAAAAAATAGAGAGTGGATGGCGAGTCTTTCAGGGGAGAATCATGGTGGACCCCAGGCTTTGTCCATGAACCTATGTATAGTTACTCCAAGCTCCATCCACTGTACCACGGGTGCCAGCGCTGCCTTGGTGAGGCGGGGAGATTGTTGATGCGGGGAAGCATCACTATACAACTCCTCTGTTTGTGCGCTGACACTAATACTACAACTTATCATGGTATATATAGTAACCCATGTCATCAAATATGCAATCAATGGTGTCAATTTTTTTATTGCAAGTTTCATAATGTCCAACAAATAGGTTTGTGCCGTCTTTTTTTGTAATTTAGAACAGTTGCAAATTTGTCTAGATATAGTATTTTTTTGTGAATTTTAAACGTCAATAAGCTGAGTTTATATTTGTATTCCGTGCATTACTATTTTTGTATAATGTGATAATATGCTGAATGAAATAAAATAAAATAAAATCCACAAAAATAGCCTGTGTATGTAGCCATCATTTCCACCCTTTGAGTTTCAAAGTCAACCTGCAGCAGACAAGTGTACCATCAATGGGTTATAAATGTATTGTCAATTTTAGGCCATTCAGACATAATCCTAATCCATGCAATTGGTTCTTTTATTGTATTCTTTGAAGTCCACTTGTCTGGTCTACCAATTTACACCTTTATGGCAGTAAGCTGATTTATGAAGTGGGTAATATAATAAAAAGATGACATAGACAAAAGGAGACTAAAAAGTAAAAGGCAAATGGGATTTAAACATAAAAATGGTGAGTAAAATCCATGGTGTCAAATTTAGCAGACTATTCCATTTTGTGATGGGTAAGGAACTTTACTTCCCATTCCAAAATAAAACTTTTAATTATAAATAGGCGTTAAACTTTTAGGTTATCTGGCGATAACATTATGGGTAATTTATCATGTGACAGCACTTATCATCATGTGACAGCACTTATCAATATGTAAAACTATGTATAATATGTTGTGCAATAATTTATCATGTGACAGTAACTTATCAATATGTGGCGGGAAATTATGAATAGTTTTATCATGTGACAAAGTATGCGGCGGTAAATATTTAATTAACTATTGTTTCTTAACCAATAAAGAGTCGAAATATAAAAGCTAGATATTTAAATATTTAAATATTCAAGTCTGCAAGGGTATATAAAGGCACCAATTATTCTGCCTCGTCCCTTGTTCTGGCACTACGCTACCAACAACACTGAAGAGTTATTGTACTTATGTTGCAACCCTGCAAAGTGAATGATGACAGCCAAAGAGATGCAAGCATTGCAAGCTGGACTGCATAAGGATGAAGGTGAAACATTCCTGTCCCAAGTTTTAACAGGGGAAGGCAGATCAACAAGAAGAGGAAGCATGCCGAGGATACAAGAAAGGGCTAGCTCCTCTGGTGGAGTAGTACATCAACTCCGAGACTCGCGCTTCTTGGCCACGGAAGACTCGTTATACCTGGCGGAGTTAAGTAGTCCGGAACCACCTGAAGAGTTCAACTCTGATTACGATGGAGATGGGACCAGTGACACTGGCGGAGATGGAGATAGCGATAGCGGAGATGGAGATGGCGGAGATGGAAATAACAGAGATGGTGGAGGTGGAGATAAAAGTGAAGGAGGAAGTGAAGAGGGAGGTGGCAGTGTAGTTGACACAAGCGGAGATGAAAGTGAAGGAGGAAGTGCAGAGGGAGGTGGCAGTGTAGTTGACACAAGCGGAGATGAAAGTGAAGGAGGAAGTGAAGAGGGAGGTGGTGGTGGCAGGGTAGTTGACACAAGCGGAGATAAAAGTGAAGAGGGAGGTGGCAGTGTAGTTGACACAAGCGGAGATGAAAGTGAAGGAGGAAGTGCAAAGGGAAGTAGCAGTGTGGTTGACACTAGCGGAGATGATGCCAGTGTAGAGGAGGGAAGAGAGGATGATGTGGTTGACGAAGGTAGCGGGGATGGTGAGAGTGAAGAGGGAGATGGAAGCGATATTAGCAGTGATGAGAGTGCTGTGGCAAGCGATGAGTTCGTTGATATGGATGTGGATAGCACTTCAGAATCATCCACCTCTGATTCATCCTCGAATTCCGATGACGGGAATAGAAGGCCAAGATATGGACGTCGGAATCGACAACGATTTGTAGCAGCCAACTCCGACGATGATCCAAGCTCGCCTGGCGATTCATCCAGCAGCGACTCTGATGATATGGATCGCAGTGGGTGGAAGAGGCGAGGGAGGCGTCTCCGCTTTAAAGATTACAAGGGGCAACCATCAGGCCCAACCTTCGATTCAACTGGAATGAAACCCATGGATTTTTTCCTGAGATTTTTCCCTCTAAGTCTCATGCTGAAGATAGTTGGATGGTCCAACATTGGTTTTACTGCTGCCAGGAAAACAGCAACTACCCTGGAAGAGGTGCGAGCGTATTTGGGGATCACTTTCATCATGGGCCTGACAAGAGCCAACAGTATTGATTCCTATTGGTCATGCAAGCCGGGGCTACGGAATCATCTTATCGCCAGGACCATGACACGTCTGAGGTATCAAAACCTATCTAAATTGATGGCCTACGCTGACCCAAATGATAACCCGGACAAGTGGCCACAGAACACAGCAGAAGAGAAGAAACATTATTTTAACTACCGCATCAAGCACCCGTTGTATGCTGTACAGACGTTGTGGGATACCGTCCTCAAGAGGTGCCAGACAAATTTTCATGCTGGTAGAAATCTCGCTATGGATGAAGCCATGGTACGCTACAAAGGTTTCAAGGGTGCTGTCCGCAAGTTCTTCATGCCTGGTAAGCCCATTAGGACTGGGTTCAAAATCTACGCCCTCTGTGACAGCGCCACTGGATATATGCTAAACTTCATGACACATCCCAAGCTAAAGAGCACAATGTATGCCATCAGCAAGTCGGTGTTACGACCATATTTTGGCCAGTGGCATCATGTCTTCTGTGATAAGCTATACTCTTCAGTTCAGCTCGCCCAAAAGCTGCTAACCAGAAAGATGTATGTCACCGGCGCCATACAAGCCAACCGCAAGGACTTGCCAGTAAGTTTATCGGCCGATCCGAAGAAAAACAGAAGATCCAAGACGATAAGAGACATGAAGAGGACGAGACGGGGTACACTGTACCTACGACAGAAAGGGTCCCTTACGTATACCATTTGGCATGACTCAAGTCTGATGACGTTATTGTCGACTCGTCACCAAGCATGGCGCAACAAAGCAACAGACAAAGTGTCACGGCGTTTTTCTATTGATGGAGTAGCCCGGAAAGAAGTACATGATGTGCCAGCACCTCGTCAAGCTGTTGACTACATTGCCAACATGGGTGGCGTGGATCGCTCTGATCAGTTTCGGGCGTACCATACAACGACCCGAAAATCCCAAGTTTGGTGGAAGCAGCTGGTTTATTTTCTGCTGGATATATGCAGAGTCAACGCATATCTACTGTACAAGATGACTCGAAGAAATCCAATGAATCAAACCAAGTTTGTTTATGAAATTGGGGAGGCCCTCATTGACGGCTATAGCGAGCAGGTTGCTAAGAAACGTCGTCGGTATAGCCGACGCCAAGATATGAACGCTCGGCCCATGTCATCTGCCAATACAATTACGCATCGGTTGGAGAAACTAAAAGGACCCAAAGAATGGGGGAAATCCTGTGTTGCGTGCAAGCAGGCAGGCAGAGTATGTGCGGGAAAACTGGGAAAACCAATCGTCACCAAGTTTGGCTGCAAGACATGTGACGCCTTCTTCTGCTCTACCAGCAAGAACCGAGAGTGCTTCCAAAGGTAGGCCTATACTTACTTATGCTAACATATTTTTATATATAAAATAAATTGATAACACCTTTCCAGTTGCAGTATTCTAATGTGTTCTTGTTATAAATGAATGCTTTGTGTACACAAAATATTAATTGTTTTACTCAAATTGTAATTTCAGCTTCCATGGTGGACTAAGAGCCGCTGGTGCAGGAGCCGCTGGTGCAGGAGCCGCTGGTGCAGGAGCCGCTGGTGCAGGAGCCGCTGGTGCAGGAGCCGCTGGTGCAAGAGCAGCTGGTGACGCTAATCCATAAACATCGCACATACAAATGAAAGGTAAATGTTTAAATAATCCATTTACATATTAGTTTATTCATTTAAATATTGGTCTATTCATTTAAACACATGTTTCTTCTACTGAAAGGTAAATGTTTATAAATAAACTATTTATATTTATTTAAACACATGTTTCTTCTTATATTTTGGAACTAATCTTTCTTTCTTTCTTTCTTTTCAGGGCGGACGATGTCCAGAGCACTGCCACATACACTTTTTGGCTATTTATTTCTTGAATTTTTGAGAAACTTTTTTCATTATTTACGTTTTATTGGCTAATTATGTGGCAACCAAAATATAAAAGGCAATAACAATTGCCACCAAAAAAAAAAAAAAAAAAAAAAAAAAGGAATTGACAGATTGTTTCTGCAGTGGCAATCTTCATTAATTCCTACCAAAAAAAATGGGGGTTATGGTAGAAGCGTTCTCGTCGCGATCCCCGTCAAGTTCAAAAAAACTTGCGGATTCTACCGACTTATGATCATTGGAAGTATTGATGATTTAACACAAAGCTTGGCAAAACGGTTCACACTTGGTGACACAAGTCCAGCAAGGAATAGGACCTGCAGGTTTTTATTTGAAAAATGCAGATAACAAACAAATGCAGCTGAATAGCGATGGGCCACACGGTTAACCTGCCAACGCCACGTCCAAAGTCGTGGGGCAGCTGCATTTAAAATCAAAACATAGTAGGCCTATATAATTATATAAACACAGATTTGCATACCTGTTCTAAATTACAGAGAAAGATGGCACAAGCCTATTTATTGGACATTACGGTACTTGCAATAAGAAATTTGACACCATTGATTGTATATTTGATGACATTGGTTGAGATTTAGTAAGATTTAGTTTCTACAGTTTGTTACCACATTTGTGATTAGCACTGAATCTCACTAAATCTCACTAAACACCCTTTTTAAAAACTGTAACACGCTGAATCTCACAAAATCTCACTGAGATTTAGTGAGATTCAGTTTGCGATAGATAAACCACTAGTGAGATTTTGTGAGATTTAGTTTGGTACAATTGTTATAATCTCACTAAACACCCTTTTTAAAAACTGTAACACACTGAATCTCACAAAATCTCACTGAGATTTAGTGAGATTCAGTTTGCAATAGACAAACCACTAGTGAGATTTTGTGAGATTTAGTTTGGTACAATAGTTATTAAGTGTATAAGTATTGGGGGTAAGAACTGAATCTCACTAAATCTCACTGTGAGATTTTGTGAGATTCAGTGTGTTACAGTTTTTAAAAAGGGTGTTTAGTGAGATTTAGTGAGATTCAGTTGCTCATACACTTATATTAGGTTTTTATATTTTTACTGGTTAGGGTTAGGTTTCTTTGATCAATGGTGTATTGTTATTGTGTAATTGTAAGAAATGGTGTATCATAGGTAATTATGTTTTATGCTTCATGGCAGGTTATCTTTTTGTGTAATTTGTAGTTTTACAATCCATGTTATTAATTTTATCGTGTGCTTATAACATAAAAAGTTAACATCATTAGTACATCCTCTCTATTGATCTGAAAAAGATGCACCTGTTCAAGCTGTTCCAAATATTCTAGGGCACGGTGTCCATGTAGCATCGTAATACTTAAGTACACAGAAAAGGTAAATTTTACATGAACAGTGTTTAGATAAATTTCAAGCAATTCACTCTGTGTATCTACTTGATATGATGAACAAGTATAGACAAACCATTCACACTCAAATAATTGTAACAGTATGAATAGTCTTATTATTAACAATGTTACAAGACGCGGTGTCCATGTAGCATCGGTAGTGCATTTTATAACATTATACAGGTAAATAATACTTCATATACTTACATTATGACTATAATGTAATCAATGTGCATGGTTTATAGAGTACTTTACATCAAACAAATATTGATATGTACTTTATTTAAATTCATTATACAAATTGCAAAATAAAGAGTCACTTTTCAATTAGTTTTTACATAAAACAGTTAATCTACGATGTCTTGTTCGTTAAGTTATGTTCAACCTAGACAAATCTGGTTTCTTTTCATGTATTTGTGGTTCCAAGTAGTTAATTGAGGTATAGAAACTTGGCCCACATCTTAAGCTAATTTATTAGAAAATGATATGGAAATGGGAAATGGTGTCCATGTAGCATCAGGATTTTTGGAAATGTCATCCAACTGTTGAACATGTGCGGTTATTTTACACCAAATGTTACATTAAAAAAAAAGTTCTACATTGGACTTTGGTAAATGTAGAACCTAAAAAAGAAGAAAGAGTTGGAAAATATCCATTTTGAAAATTTCACTTGGATGTCACATAATATGCCCCAACTTCATGGAATGAGCCATATGAGTGCCGCCCCCTGGTATTTTACATCTTTAAACTACTTTGAGATTTACCTTTATAGTACCGTCATCACTACCACTGACGACTAGAGGAGGCCCTCGTCTGGCAGGATAACATGTGTTTACTATAGCGTTGTGACCTCGCATCTTCTTTATCCTTGTGCCTGTATCTACATCCCAAACACACACCATTTTGTCTGTTGCACAGGTAATGATTTGACTGAAATAGATATAACAAACACAATCCATGTCAATTAATTCATATTAAACCATGAATGTGTTCCAATAAGATGCCAACATTATGTGAATGTGCGAACTTGAGCGCATATAGGCAAAGTATGGTCACTGGAAGCGACGTGCGGATAGCATAGTAATGACTACTATTGAAGGAGAGGTAGAAAAAAAGACTCTACCAGGAAGCAGAAAAACTACTATTGAAGGAGAGATAGAAAAAAAGACTCTACTAGGACGCAGAAAAACTGCTTGGACAGACACCATCAGAGAGTGGACAGACGACGGACTGGTAGCAGCAAGAGTGAAAGCATGCAAGAGAATGCCGACGGTTCTCTGAAGGACTATGGCTAAACAGCAGCAGCAGGCAAAAAAGAACATTTGTTCGTCATCATCAGCATCTGATGACGTCATCATCAAAAAACAGACTAGAAACACTAGCTCTGGATCAAACACAATCCACTGAGGAAGACAACAGACAAGTTGTTGAAACCCGTATGGAAAAATAGTAAGTTTCCATTCTGGAATTTTTCTACGAAAAATTCATAAAGAACATTTGTTGTTTCCCTCAAGTGCCAAAAATCTTGAAGTCGGGTCGGGTTGGTCGATTTTCCTTTTTTTGTCTTTTTTTTTGCTGACAAATATTACTAACAGACTGTGGTCATGTCAAGACAAAATTGGTAAATGTCAATTTGACTAATGTTTCTAGTGTGATAATAGTTTAAAAGCAATTTATACAAGCAAACTTATTCATTTCAAGCAGAAAATAGTAATATTTTGACAAATTGGATAATCATTATTTTTTTCCTCCCTCAAAATAATTAAAAAAATATTCAGGGTCGGCCATGTATTTAGGGTCGGTCGGGTTAGGTCAATCAAACCCTTTTTTATGCCTTAGTCTTACCTTCCATCTGTTGTATATTGTAATTCCATGATGGCTCCTTGATGACCATACATGACTGCATAGTTTTCACACTCCCCAAACACATTCCACATATCTGGGGAAAAAAACCAATAAAATGGAGCTTACTTTGTTGGGCATCATACATACATCAGTGTCGCACCCAAACATAAATACAGTCTCACAAATTCTAGATATATTTTGTTACTGAAAATCTGGGGTAAAGTTTGATTTTAAGTCCATTCGTTCATTGTATAAATCAGGGGTGGGCAACCTGCGGCCTGCGATGCTGCCCGCCAGTGGGTTTTTGGTGGCCCACAAGATGTCTCAAGAAAAAGAAAAACAATCAATCTATTTTACATCATCACAAAAAACAGCTAGCTGCTTAGCATTTATCGGCACAAATGATGTTCCTCAACGTGCGTAAGTCTATTTTCCCCATTAATTGTCATCTATACTGTATTGAGATTATGTGTTTGTGAAGATAGATTATTAAGCACACACACACACACCTATTGCTTGAAAGTCTTCGGAATCAAAGTTTTGAAATCAACAGCAGGCCATTGCTAGGAAATTTGGTTAGGGTAAGGCCCAGTCAATTTTTCACTCCTTATATCTGGCCCACTCATTCAAAAAGGTTGCCCACCCCTGGTATAAATGAAGTCATGAAGTCCATCAGGGGCAATTAGCAGCATACAATGTATCAATGGACACGTTGAAAAATAGGGACTGAAGTTTTAACCAAAATTAGAAAATAGACAGCCTTAGATCATCAATCTACAAATTAATCTTGTAATATATGGTCAATTATTGGTGACTGACTTGCTATTTACTGACAAGTAACAGCCCTTGTTAAAACATTTGCAATACGACTGTCCAAAGATACCTAATAGACAGTAGACACAAGCAGCTCTATAGTTTAATAAGTTCCAAATTGGCGAGAAATATTCGGTTTTTAACTCTCCGCGTGCAAAAGTAATCCAAGCGTATAAACGGGATTTTGCCATACGCATTCGTCACGCATACAATGACACTGCGACATTGCGTCATGCGAGCATTTTACGCACGACATTCTTCTAAATTCATTCGCTGCTGTAAACAGGTTTCGCCAATTTCAAACTGACTGAACTATAGCCAAATATTTCATATATATAATAACAGAGTATTCAAATGCTCTGATGATGGTGTTACACACATGTACAGTCATCAAAAAGAGTAACTATACAGGTAATAAATAGGCTTCTAACTCTAAAAATATATATCCTACCTAAAAATATTCAATGATAAAGTTGTTGAAAAATGTATCTTCTTTAATATGAGATATTGCACGCTAGGATCGTGTGATTATTGTGGAAGTGACACTCCATAATGTAAGGTAAAGTAAAGTCTGATTTTCATTTTCACATTTTTCTTTTCTACACGCGGACCCAGCTATATATGGGTACATTTATCGATTGCCGGTAGTGCAATTGAAGAAGTATGCATGCGTAGTCGGCCGTATTGTTCCGTTGTATCAATACGCCACACACACGCTACCTGTCATACTCTCCCTGTGTTGAAATGTAAAATGTGAAAATGAAATTGTGACTTTACCTTACATTTTAGATTGGATTAAAGAAGATAAATTTCTCAACAATGTTAGGAGGATATATATTTTTTGTGTTAAAAGCCCATTTATTACCTGTGTAGTTACTTTTTTTGATGACTGTATATACTTACATATGGATCTGTCAAATGATGCTGATGCTAATGTGCTCCCATTGGGGTGAAACTTTGCACTGAATATGTCACCTTCATGTCCTGTTAACAGCATTATGGGAGCCAAGAGACTCGAGGTACGAGGTGGACCCTGAAACAAGATACAACAAAACTCAAGTAATTAATCTATTTTCGGAGGAACCAACCCAGTAATTCATCACATATGATGATATTCATCAAAATAGATAGATGCTATCAGAATGCCAAGATTCTTGCTATTACTTGGCATGAAATACAAAATGTTAAAAGAATCAAAGACTTTTTTAATTTAAAAAAACCACATTGACCGACCCTACCTGAGTGGTTTGTTTGCCCATAGAACAGGGGTATTTTTGATCGCACAACATCATAGCTATCACTTTTTTTACAATGGGCTTCAAAGTGTAGTGTGAGCATGCTTACTAACTCAGTGCACCATTAGGTGTTCAGTCAATTTTGAAAACATGTTTAAAATACAAGTGTGTGTAAAGAAATAGGATTCATTTAATATGGTGTCACATGGATGCATTGAGCACAATATTGATGCATGTAATGAACTGAACACATGTGACGGCTATATCCATAATTGCATGATAATTATGGACCCTGAGTGAGAAGCTTTTCATCATTTCTGACAAGACTTGTCTGACTGACAAATCAGGCTAAAGTAGCACATAAACTCCTCACAAAAAGTATCGAAACACTTAAAAATGATCCAATATATAACGGCTCGAAAGGGTATGCATTAATCGAAGCAAGTAACGAAGTGCATAATTTTGTTCTGCATATTTTGACACCTCGATCGATGAGATATGATGTTGCGAAGTGGAGTTATTGTCATTTCAATGGTCGTGGGTCCAGTTTCAAAAATGACAATCATCCTATAGAAAGAGCTTTGCAATTGCATGTACTGTTAAGAATGATCAGATTCATGCTTTTCAATAGGGATGAGTGTCACTTTTGAAACTGGACCCACGATCATTGAAATGACAATAACTCCACTCCACAACATCGTATCTAAACGATCGAGTTGTCAAAATATGCAGAACAAAAGTATGCACTTGGTTATTTGCTTCGATATGCATACCCTTTCGAGCCGTTATATATTGGATATTGGATTATATAAGTTTTTCTTAGTTAGTGTAAACATTTGTGTTAAATTATAAAAAAAACATGTATGGCTCTGTCGCGCAGAAGAATGACTTTTATCTCGCTGAAAATCGTAGATCCAGCGAGATTAAAGTTTATTTGGCTCTGTCAAGAATCAACTCTCTCACTCACAAAACAGCAATAATTCCCCCTTTTATGTTTACCCATCAAATCTTAAGTGTATAATAAAAGCGTACACGCAAATTCTAGGCCGACTTGCGCTGTACATCATAAGTCCAGATAACACGTGTACATATCAACATGATTTTATCGATGATTCTGTTAAAAATATTGAAATTTATAAGAGATGCGCCACTCAAGAAAATAGTGGTAAACAACAAAATATCACGTGCATTGATCAGTCTCTGCAGATTTGTTACGTAAAACGCTACGACGCTGCTGTTTCCAATTCACTTTGTACATGTGCAGCGTTTGTCTGAAACCACAGTCAAAGAGACTAAAATGATGCATCGCTTCATTTACATCGCGGTCCGACAAATCAATGCGTGGAATTTGAGAACTTTGACAGTTGTTGAAGAGACAGGTGGTACACACAAAGGAAGTCGCTATCTTAATCCGTTTAGACGACATGTATTCACGAATTTTCATTTTCACACCTCAGATAATGCGCTGTTTTTCTGCTTCCGTTGTTCGGTTTTAAAAATAAGGTAGGTAGGAATGCACTACTGTGGGAAAACGTATTACTGATAATCTTATTTGCAAACGTCTAACCTTTGCGGTGTTCAAGAAATATTTCCATAGTATTAAAAATAACTCGCTGCTGTGACACAGTTGTATCGGCTTGAAAACCAGGGGCTATGTCATGACAAGACGTTCAAACCTGACTTTACGTCTCATTGATATTACAATAGATACAATAGCCACCAATCATCTTTTGTGCGACGTCTTTGAAATGCAATCTAATCCACTGCTACTTAGCTACTTGACACACGACACGGTGATCAACCTCTCAATAGTGATCACGTGATGGTTATGGTTTATCGATACAGTCAGTCTATACATAGTACTAGCGTGATCGATATTAGTCATCACCGTTAGATCTCAGGAGTGACAGGACCCATTTATTGTCAAAGCGTGCCGCCCTCTATTCAAAATTGCTAATAACAACTTTATAATCTGGTTTTCAATGAGCAGAGTTGAGGCACTTATCTTTTATTATATTGATATAAATATCGAGTTAGGTTTGGACTTGAATAGGAATGAGAATTTGTATTAGACCATCAATTGTTTGCAGTTTATAACGGAAAATCTTTTTTTGTTATTTCGCTGAAATTCTACATTTTCGATTCAACTTTCTTGAGGTGTATGATTTTATACGGTAAAGCAAAGTCTTCTTCAAAACTTGGCGTTGTAATTATTTCAAACGAATATTTTGTTGTATAGTTATTGTCATTTAAATAATACTTTTATCCGAGATTCTATGGATTTTGCTATTTTTACTCTTTTCTAAAAATCTCAAATGAACATTTTTGTGCTACAATTTCTTGTTCTTGTCTTAGAATAAGCCGAATAAAACAATTGTCTACTTTCAGGGCTTAGTTCTCAAAAATGAATTTCATAATAAGTCACTTAAAATAAATAAACGAAAATCAAATTAGCAAAAATCAAACAGATATGGATGACATTATAAACCATAATGGTTATAAAGCTCAATATGCCTAGGTAAACATCTTCGTATCAAAGGTGGTGGATAACATTAGGCCATGGTGCATGGTATTATTTATTATTAATTTCTACTAAAGCCACAAATGACTTCTCTATCTATTATCATTTTATAACAATATTAAATAGTCCGACTTCTAGTCTGGTTAATAAATATTCGCGTATCGTATTAAATTATCTAATAACGAACTCAAATTGGTTATAAAACTAGTTCCTGATATTTGAAAAAAAATCCCGTATATTTCATTAGACAATAAATATTCTATTAAGTGAAATAATGCAGTGGACAAACAACGGCGAGTCCAGCCCTCGCTGATATGAGTTGGAAATGACGTCATGCATTAACACCGACGGCGACACTCATCGATAAGCCTATTCGCCATTAGCCGCCCGAAGTGCATTCTGGGTAATAATCGCCAAATTTACGGGAGATAAACATGCCGAGGTTGCGCGTGCTTTCCAATGTGGCGAACTTCGTAATGAGTCCTTAAAATGACTGTACTTGCAGATTTTATTACCGTAACACCTCCATTTTTTGATATGTATTGCACCTTGGAGTATTGATTATCATGCGGCTGAAAATAAATGAAATGATTACTGATGGCACAAACAAATCACAGGGGATTCCCCAAGAGTCGCAGTTCATCACATGGCCGTCTACGGTCGAGTTTGTCTTGTTTATCTCCCATTTATTTCCGGAAGTAAACTTCTGAGCATGCGCGGTTGTAATGGCGAATAGGCTTATTGGTAATCGATAGCATCGATAGCTTTAATAATGCTGCTAGGTTGAAGTGGAAGTTTAACGACAGCGGATTAGATTGCATTTCAAAGACGTTGCACAAAAGATGATTGGTGGCTATTGTATCTATTGTAATATCAATGGGACGTAAAGTCAGGTTTGAACGTCTTGTATGTCATGTACCAGCAATTGCAAGCAAATTGCTTGGTACATGATTCATGAATGATGAAGTTAGGACAATAAATTAAAAAAGCGTATGTAAGTTACTAAGTGTATATTTTTATCATGCATTATTCTTGGATCTTGAATGGTGTAAACCTCCAAATACTCGTACAGAGTTTTGACATATTACTTGATGAGATCATGGACTTAAGTCCATGATGAGATGTTGTCAAATCAAACACTACAGACAATACATGATAATAAATCGCTTTACTGTCGAATTCTGCACTTTGTCCATGTTTTGGAATTGAATCAACATTTCACTTACACTTTCTACCACAGATTTACGACCAGAATCAGCGACGACCAACTCATTCCTGGGTTTCTTAAAAGGCACAAGAGCACCGTCATCAGCTTTTCGTTTTGACTCCATTATCGGCATTGTAAAGGAGGAAATTAACCTATCAGTTATGGATTCAACTACTGAAGTACGCGTACAAACAACGAGTCAATAGGTACCCTATGCATTACAGTTTCTTTGCACGCACAATATGGTACTGTGTAAGAAAAAGATCCCGAGAACCACCAACATTACCGATCACTCTACAGTCGACCTACTACCAACTCGACCAGTTTCATTTTGGCTATTTTAGGGGAGGTGGACTATGAAAGACTGGAACAAATTACCAGCATCCTACACTGAAAGTTGCACTTTAAAACCGTTCAAAGGTTATAGTGCCAGCCATTTCAGTTACAAAACCTCCAATAGTCAAGTCAATGTCTGCCACCCTCACACGCTGTAAATTTCTCGAATTGAACCAGTTGAAGTGATCATTTGGCTCCATCCTGGGGCGTTGATCAGTATCAACACTGAAGACTGAAGACTGAAGGCTGCTTTTCTGACTAAACCCAATGGAGATTTGGCGGGAGATTTGGAGATGGAGATTGCCGAGAAAAATGTAAAATATACCAATCCCAGTTTTTATCATAATTGAGGGCGCATGTATCTCTTAGTGCCATAGATATCTAAGCGGAGCGTAGATCGGAAACTCCCCAAAAAGAATGAAGCCACGCACCAGCCCTTCGCGCCTTGACGCGACCTATCCTTCCCCTGTTAATTCAGCTCACGAATAATTCAGCTGGGTACTTTTCGGTACCCAGCTGACAAAAGTGCGCACGCGTGCGTACGCGTTTGAATTGTGCGGCGTACTTCCCCGCGTCGAGATACGCACCCGTGCTACGGTACAGCGCTTGCTGACAGTGCTTCGCTCACAGCCAACGTGTTATTATTTCCGCAGGTTTCCCCAAATTAGGGATGGTTTGTTCGCGTAAAAGAAAAAAGGTAAGCCTGATAATAGCAGTGGTAGTCTATTATAAATATATATATACAACACTAAGCTTTTGTTAAAGCAATCAGTTTTACAACGTACAAGTAAGTTAATACGATGAGTAGTGTGTCATGTAGGCCTATCAAACAATTGCCCTCGTTTTTGCGCAAATCGGATTGCTAAATTAGAAAGTGTCGTTTTCAGACGAAATGTCCTTGTTTTGTTCGAAAAGGGGTTCACCCCCCCCCCCCCCCCCCCGACACAATTAAGGTTAATTGGAACAATAATGTGTGTTCTTCATTTTTTTTCACCTGCAAGATCCATGTTAACCCCTTTTGTTTGTTTGCATACCTCCACGCGGTTTCAGAGATTGAAAAACATGATACGAAAAGGGGTGCATGCTTGGCTACCCATACAAACTTTACCCTTACATTGGTTACTTCTCTCAAAGTCACATTTCCTCAAATGATGTCTTCCGAAAAGTGGCGCTTTTCAACGATACATGGAAGTTATTGACGTGAAGGTGAAAGGTGGACATATTGACACATAAAGAATCATTTTTTTATTTTAAATAAGAACCACCTATTTAGAGAGAAAATAACTTTCTTTTAATTGTAAAGACAATCGAAATGAATTTTAAAAAGCACTAAAGACATTGTGTAACTTTTTTGCATAAGATTTTGGAAATTGCCACTTTTTTTGAAAACATCATTTTGGGGGAATGTGAATATTTTGGAAAAGGTGAAAATGATATTGAAAAGGGAAAACTCTCTGCAGGATGTGTCAAAAAAGGTGTCCCATGAGACTATGAGTTAGAAGATTATTTAGAAATACATCCCATGTGGCGTACTCAGCTTTTGGAAACTGGGGTGGGGGGGGGGGGGGCACGACCATAGACGAAAGGTATGATTTACCCACAATTTTTTTTACAGACTCTCATGACTTTTGGTAAGCCATATTATTAGTCCGCTATCAAATACACTTTATCCCATTGAATTTCAACATCTAAAATTACCGAGATATGATCAATTCAGTAACAAGATCAGAGTGCGAATCCCACTTTGACTACTTTGAACAAGAAAATGACTTTCAACTGACTTTGTGATGATAATGATTTTAGGATATGTCAATTTCTTGTTCAAAATACATCTAAAATTCGAATATAATATGGTATGTCACGGATTAGATACAAATATTGTTCAAATTCAAAAACACACATTATGTGTCAAAAAAAAATCGGTGTAACTTGTTTGGGTCCATTTCTTTTTGTATTGGGAAATTTGCTTTTGTTTTTGTTATTTGCCGTTTGTTCTTTCTATTTGTATTGTTCTAAATGTTTGCACTCGAATAATTGAGTGGAGGTGCCTTTTTGTCGCTATTATTATTATAGTAGGCCTAGGCGCGGCCTGTTATAGTTCTTTTTCTATTTAGTCACTCTTTGATCTAGTTTACCTGCATGTCATTAGGCTATTTTACTAGCGTGATAGTGAAGACAGAAATTATCAATTAGTTGTGATTGTGAAAAAATGATGAGAAAAACAACTTATAGATTAAAAAACGGCTATCATAAAATCAAGATTTAATTCAAAAAGTGTTTAGTTTCAAATAAAATTGAAAAAACAAAAACGCTTCCAAACAGTATAAAAATGTTTCTACTTCAATCTAGAAACTCACTTCATATTTTTATTTCAAAAACAATATTACTTTCAACATCACGAGGCCAGGTCACGGTTGTAAAGGCAGTCCGAAAAACGCAGAAGGATCAACTTATTTCTGAGAAAGATAGGATAACTTCGAAACAGTTTCAATCTAAATTAGAAAAAGAGACAGCTTCGTTTCTGATTAAATTCGCTGTTTGCGGCGTGATGATACGCAGCCCCTGACAAATAACGCGGAAAGGGCTGCGTATGTGCGTAATATTTTTTCAGAAGTACGCACGGCTGCGTAAAATGTAAACAAAAACGTTCGGCTTCACTTTACGCAGCAAATACGCGGGGAGTTTCCTATCTAGCGCCTTACGGCGCATAAGATATCTATGCTTAGTGCCCCTTTAATTAGGTGTGTATGTATCATACTAAACAAGTGATGTAAGAAACTATCTCTGTCCCATTTTTCTTGTCTTGTCTGTCTTGTCTTGTCTTGTCTTGTATTTTCTTGTCGTGTCTTGTCTTGTCTTGTATTGTCTTGTATTGTCTTGTCGTGTCGTTGTAGGTCATGTTGTGGCGGGTCATGTCGTGGCGTGGCGTGTCATGCCGTGGCGTGTCATGTCGTGGCATGTCGTGTTGTGTCGTGTCATGCCATGTCAGGTCATGATGTTGCATGTCGTGTCATGTCATGTCATGTAGTGCCGTGCCATGCCATGTTGTGTCGTGTCGGGTTATGTCATGTTTTGTCTTGTTTTGTCTTGCTATTTTTTCAATGGTTAAATGTACATCGTCTTTAGTGTTTAAATAAATTTGTAATATATCATTATAGGTATCTTTTAAGTTAGCTTAATACTGTATTTTGATGTAATATGTTGCAAACCAAAAAATTTAATAAAAAATAAATAAAAATTAGGTCAACAACTGAGTTTTTCATGATTTCTCAATATGGTCACTTTTAGAGCAATTTCATGTTTAATATGGTCAGATTTATCGAAGCCTTCCCTTCAAGAAAATGGTACTTTTATATGGATTATATGAATAATGACTAAGTTACGGAAGTTTTACGTTGGCTATTCCTGATACTTGACAGCTACTGAACTTGATGGGAATTTCTGCAGTTATTTGAAATAGCAGCATAATAACTTCAAATCCTATATATCTTAAAATTCCATTTGTTCAAAATGACTTTTAGATCAATAATTGATAATGGAATACATTAAATCGATGTCCTACACACTAGGAAAATAAAACCCCTTTTTTGTATTCTATTTAGAACCCTCAATGGCTCATGAATGGAACCAAAAATGGTTTTCAAGACACCCTGTAGAACCATTTCGGTCTCTATCTCTGTAGAACGATAAAAGGTTCTCTTAAAGGCATATTATGTGATCTTTTCTAGGGGGGCCCTCTATTCATGATTTTTTAAAAGTAGATTTTCTTACAGATTTACATTTCTGACCATAAATCGTAAATATATTCCGAGTTACGAGCGATACGATTTCTAATTACTTCAAAATTCCTGGTTTTTAAGGGTTGAAAATAGATTGTTCGCTAGCGAACGGTTTATTTTCACTCTGTAAAAGATCACATAATATGCCTTTAAATATTAAATGTATTAAGTTAGAATCATGCACCCACATGTTGAGGAGTCAAACAAAATTGCGAAGTTCAAAGTCTGCTTGCAAACACGAACCTAAAGATTATTGTTACAGGGGTGTAACAGCACAGAGAGAGAGGGAGGCAACAACTTATTTTTCACTCTAAAACCATGATTTTGAAGTAATTAGGAATCGTATTGCTCTGTAACTCAGAATATATATTTATGATAATCAGAAAATAAATCTGCAAGAAAATCTACTTTCTAAAAAACATCATGAATAGAGGGCGCCCCCTTGGAAAGATCAGATAATATGCCTTTAAGGGTATTTAATTTTTGAAGAACCCTTTTTGAAGGTTTAGGTTCTTGAACATTTGAGAACCATTTAGAACCAACAAAGGTTCTTAAGAGACCAACACGGTTCTGTAAGGTGTTTGATGAGTGAAGAACCATTTTGGTTCTATTCAAGAACCATTAAGGGTTCTAAATAGGGTAATTTCTTAAGAGTGTATACCATCGTTTATTTGTAAATACAGGTGTCAAGTTAGTCTTCTTCGTATACCGTGTATAATTTCACTGTCACACAATCAACAACACCCTCTGATATTTCGCCTTGCGAAAACCGCTCCCGTCCGAGAACCGCCAATACACATGTTTTTGGTAGGTTCTCGGATGGCAGGGCCGTCAGAAGGGTTGGGTGCGGACGCACCCCCCTTGAAAATCTCTTCTTATTTTTTTAAGGTAAAAATTGCGTTTTTCTTAGTTTCAAATTTCAATGATAGTAAAACTACTCATAAAACATGGACTACAGTGCTTTTTGGACTGCGAAAATTTGTGTCCGTGCGAAATTTTTTGACTTCACCCCCCCCCCCCCCCCCCCCCCCACTTACGTGAAATTCACGAGGTGACTGACTTGGAAATTTTTTGGGGCAACCTTTTACGAGAAAAAAAACCTAGCTACGCCACTGCTTCCGGTAAAAAATCGTGAAAACGCACCCCCCTTGGGCAAAGCTTCTGACGGCCCTGGATGGGAAGTATCAGAGGGTGTTGTGTGACAGTGAAATTATACAAGGTATACAAAATTGACTAGTGTCAAGTGGGATGTGTTTATAGTGGAAACCTGCACTTCCAAAAGTGTCAATAATATCAAAATGTAAACCAATTGTTAAGAGAATAACATTTTGAATCACCCAGCATACAGACTATATAATTTCTCATTTTTAATTTTAATTTCTATTTATAGGATAGATTACGCAAACAAAATAGACCTGGTGTCATCGTAAAGGCACTTTTCTGAAGCCCAGCAAATGGATGTCGCAGCTCCACCATAAAGGTGTGTGACCCTATTCCCATAAAAATGAGTTGTAATTTCAAAAGAACGCCCATATTTTTCTGATTACAATGTACCATGCAACATTTAAGGCCCAAGTTCCTTTTAGATGCTGTGAATAGTGAATTAATTCCCAAATTGGTAGACCATCCTAGAAGTTTGTACTCTGTTCAAGGAGGTTATTTGAAATAAATGTTGCTTTTATCATAAAAACATTAGAAGCCATGTCTGTATTTATGATGTTTCTTCATGCAAAAAACTAAACACAAGAACAGGTTTTTTGAGTAACACCCACCCAGGGTTGCACAAAGTAATGAGCAGAATTGGGGAAATAATGCTAAGTGGAAAAAGAAAAAGTATTGGGGAAAAGGGTAAAAAAAGATGAAGAGAAAAAAATGCAAACTTTCGGTTATGAGCTGTGGTTGCCGGTATACTAACGTGTTTATTGTTTTATTGCTTTCCCCAGTGGCGACGCTACAGGGGCAAGGGGAGGGCATTTCCCCAATAGATATTCTTGTGCCCCCACCCCCTCAAAAAAATTCTATTTAGTTACAATTAGAAAAAATCGACAATTTTAGCATATAAAGGCATTATTATTGGGCTCCTCGTGCAGATTTTCCTATTAAATTAGACAACATTTCACAATTTTAGCGTAAAATGCCACAAAAAAATGTGCACGCTTCAGGCAAATCATTTTATTTTCATGCTCCCCTAACAAAAATTCTAATCCAATATTGTAATGTGATTTTTATCAAACCTGTAAGTATATGTGGGGAAATGTTAAGCTCAAAACCTTGCTCCTGGGGAAGAAACAACTTTGTGCAACAATGCACCCACCTGTCACCCACCTTAACAGATGGTCAATGGATTGGTCTACATTAACTTTTAACTACCCTGCAATAAATTCATTGTAACTCACTTCACTCCTATCACTGAAACACACATGGATTCGTAATTTGTTTGTAATTCACATTCTCTTTATTTCAAATGAGAAAATCTGGAACATAACATAAATATTGAATAAATCATATCAATTTCCACCTTATCATCAAAATCTTTAACCAAAACGTGCATTTGTGTCCAGCTTCCACATAGCAGGCCCGTAAGACACTTTTTTCAAAGGGGGGGCGTTTTCAAAAAAAAAAATCACCGGAAGTGATAGAGTTAGTTTTTTTCCGTCGGAGACACGCTGATTTTATAATTTTTCTGTTCCATTATGGTGTCATAGTTTACCTTTCTTGTTGGTCGACGCACAGAAATACCGGAAGTAGTTTTGGAGATATTTTTGAGGGGGATTTTTTTGGGGAGGGGGGATTTTCTCTGTTTTTAGTCAAATTTTCCGGGGAAGATTTTCAAGGTCGCCCCCCCCCCCCCCCATCTGACGAGCCTGCATAGTATCCTGATGTATACCCTTTATGTACCGATAATGGGCTCACTCACTATGACTGCTCCCAATCCTCTGATCTTAACCGGAGAAAAAGTGTATTGGTCTGTTCACGGATGGGAGCGGTTTTCAGCAAAGGCAAAGTATCACCGGGTGTTTTTCGATTGTGTGACAGTGAAATTTCACACGGTATACAAAGACGACTAGCTTCCACATGGCTAAAACCAAGTTGAATTTATTGCATAGCTGGTAGCGATAGTATTATCCAGCGATTCCAATCAAGCCAGATTTTGCTGAGAACGTTACATTATGTAATTATGAAGGGGCACAACCTGACTCGTTTGAATTTTGTTATATTCACAAACAAATTGGTTGCAAAGTCTCATATGCAGATTCTGGCAGTAGGATCGAAACTTCAGGCCTCTCTTAAAAAGTACACTTGGTAACCTCTCAAACATCGCAGAGAATTGTTATAAATAATTTGCTGTTTTACTTATTGAAAACATACATAGAAACCTGAATGAGAAATGGAAATCAAAATAGTTTTGCGTATGACTTAGTACCACTTTTTTGTAAACAGCATGAGGAAGTACATTTTGGTAGCTTTAGCGATGTGTGTAAATAGCACATGTAATTGCACTGCATGACTCACAAAACAACACAGGATGAGACTTAAAGGTGTATGTTCCGATCACTTTTGGGGGGTTATGATTTTTTTTCACATGATATTTTGATATCAGAAGAATCCCCATATTTTCCTCATTATGTCTGTAAAATCTTAGAGGCCAGAAATGTTCCATTTAGAAATTATAGGCTAAAATGTGGTGAATTACTGCCAAAGGTGGTTAACCACCAAACAGTTAGTGTATAACTCACTGGGCAAATGTATTGTGACCTTGTGCTTCTAAAAATAGAACCATTGGAGTTATGCAACTCAAACTTTGGAATGTGACAATTTTCAGGATGACCTTTCATGTAAAATAGAAAACATCAAGTTGATAATCGGGCCAGCAATCGGAACATCTACCTTTAATTGTATTGGTCATTTGCAACGCTTTTAATTTGCAGAAAACCCCATTGCAAATGGACAATTAATTCAAGTAATTGAAGGGTTTTCAAAACAATAGAAAACAAAGGAATTTCTATCCTTTGTTTGTTTATATCTCAAAATCAATATTCCTGACTTCTGACTCGTTTCGCTTGATCACATGACATATCGTTATCGTCCAAAACCATGTAAGCACTGCAACAGCAATATAGCATAGGACAAATGTGACGTGTTCTACCGAAACCAGATAGAATTGGGCAGAGCTCCAAACTGAGAAAAAGCCCAAAACCTAATTGGGGTGATTTTTTGGGAATTTGAGTTTCTTGTAAATAATTAATCTTCAGAGTATTTATAACATTATTGTGAAAGTTTCAGATAAAAAAATCAAACCAACAACAACAACAAAATGATTTGTTTTAATTTTATTTTTTTAAGTACATTGTAAAGTACATTGTAAGTGCATTGTATTAAAAGTACATCTTTAAAGGACGATATCTCAGTTTGGAGTTTTCATAAAGACGAACTTGAAAATGATCTAACTCCGCTTTGGGAAGTCCGATTAAAAAATAAGAACGTACCATTGTAAAGGTGAAGATCTCTATTTTAATAATCAATTACTAACTCAATTTTGATATCTTGCCCAATTGTGTCTGGTTTCGGTAGAAAACGTCACAAATGGCTTCTCCATTGTGCCGACTTCCCTACAGTGTACGTCATAACACAAATTGCAATAATAATGATGTCATCAGGCAAATACACTTACAATATTATCTTATAATTATATAAACTCAAAAACAAAAATCATTTTTACATGCCGAACAAAAATAAATCCTATTCTCTGTTGGAAAATTGGTGCTAATGCTACTCAAACTTCGAGGTTGGGAAAATTGAATCAATCCCATAAAACACAAGGGTTCATATAATTTTTTATCTGTACATAGATTCAAGAAGTGAGAGAAGGGATATTTTTCTTCATTAAAAAATAAACACCTGTGCAGTTTTTCTCTTAATTGTAAGTTTCTAATGAGAATCCCTGTTATTGATAAAGGTCAATGGATGGACTGCCATGCACCCCCACACCAACAAAAAAGGGTGGTGTATTGGTATTATTTAGCACTGGATGATTGCCAAACAAAACCAATCACATTTGTATACACAGTTCAACAAAAATAAGTTCCCCTTTAGATTATGCCTGATATTTTTAAAATGAGTTACTCCATCGAAACGATTTTTGGCACACATAATATACGTGTTCACAGCAACACTAGAACGGAGTCAGAACTACGCAGGTGTTGTAATGCTTGAATGAGCACAAATTGAATGGAGGAATACTTCATTTCAAAAGTTGCTAAAAGTTCAATATCACGTGTGTTCATTCAAGCAGTACCTGTCGGTGCAAAGACCCTGGTTCAAGCTGCTTAATCATCCTCCTTCAATACATCATTTAGCAACTTTTGAATTGAGGTATTCTTCCATTTAATGTGTGCTCATTCAAGCATTACAATTCCTGCGTAGTCATAGCCCCATTCTAGTGTTGCTGTGAACGCGTACAATATGTGTGCCAAAAATTGTTTTGATGGAGTAACTCATTTTACAAACATCAGGCATAATCTTAAGGGGAACTTATTTTTGTTGAACTGTGTATATTGACCACTTGTTTATATTTGCGTGTTATACACTGATTCTGCCCCATTGTTATAGCAAGTGCTTTAAATATTGTACACAAGTGTTTAAATGAGTTCAACCATGACTAATCGCGACCAAACAATACCCAAATATGGTCAACAATATCCAAATACACTGAAACCCTGTTAAGACAACAACTCTGATGTAAACACAAAATACCTGATAATAAAGGGCTGTATCCTCGTACTAAACACGGTTTTAGCTTAAAACCGTGTCTAACTAAATGTGTGTCTAACTTGAACGCAAGTTTATCTTTTAAACAACGTGTTTAACAAAACATGGTTTTAAACTATATGCGATACTGTATATAGGTATTTATTTTTGTTGTGGCCCTAATAGATTACAATAGATATCGAACGAATACCTGTAAAGCATGTGTATTTTTGATACTCCACGATCTGAACGTCAGCTTTCAGCAGGCACGGTTGAGTGATCAATCAAGGCATACAGTTGGTATATGAGTTTAGTTAAACACGCTTTAAACTACCTCCCATACCCATGTTTAAAGTTAGACACTTTTTAGTGAGTTAGACATGTAGTTAAGTTAAACAAATTGTGAGAATTGCGTAGTTAAACGATGTGTCTTAGGTCAAAGTTAGACGCGTGTCTAGCTCAAAATCATGTTTAACTTCGTACGAGAATATGGCCAGAGTGTTTTTAAGTACCAAGATTATGTTCGACGTCATGATATGACCTTATAATACAATACCTATACACACAAACTAAAATGTAAGGCCCAGGTGACTTTAACAAGGTTGCAAATGATCAAAATATGTAAGCTATAACCATATTTGGTCATGAAATGATCCAATATGGTAAGCTATAACCTTATTTGGTCATGAAATGATCAAATATGGGGTCAGCTTTAGAATACCCTAACATTTTGATTCCACACTGTTTAAGTGTTTGAGTCGATTTTTTAAAGTCCCCATTGAAGACATGCAGTGGTAGGGTATACTACATTAGGAACTCCAATTAATAAAATGTATCATAGTTCTGCCATATATAGGCTCTGTACACGGGTGATTATCATAAAGGTTGATAAGTTTGTCACTTTGCAAACAAAATATCCAATGCTCCTTTGAACGTCGTAGGATACGGCTTGTGTACCTGTGAGAGAAAGAGAAGAAAACAATTATTGGTCAAATACTTATCCACAGGCCGCTAAAGGGGTGGGGAGGTATTAGGGGACATATAAAATGTGAGGGGGACATCCCCCTAAAATAAATTACAGGTGACATGTTTGTTTTTGTTTTGTTTTGTTTTTGTTGTTGTTTTGCATTGATAAAAAAACAAATTATTTATTGGAAATGGAGAGGTGGCTTTTCGATAACATTTTGGTCAAAAGTATACACCAGATCACACCAAATTAGTTCGAAAATTGGAAAAAAATTCTACTTCTGACGAAGGCACATCCCCCCTCAGACACCCCCTGTTCGAGCTTTTAAACCATCTATACTTACAGGTATATTATGTGATCTTTTCTAGGGGACACCCTCAATCCTCAAAAAAAAATTGGAGGCAGATTTTCTTGCAGATTTACTTTTCTGATCATAAATCATAAATATATTTCAAGTTACAGAGCGATACGACTCCTAATAACCTCAAAATCATAGTTTTAGAGTGAATTTAGAGTAAAATTTGAAAAAATAGATTGTACCGCTCGGTACAATCTATTTTCAAACCATGATTTTGAAGTAATTAGGTGACATAATTTAACGTCATACCATAAATAACCATTGTAGTATTAAAATTGCCAAAGAAAATCTTAACCCTACATGTAACCCTAGAAGTGTAGCAGTGGGAATCAACCGAAGAACCCGTTAAACGGGAGGACCAAAACAAGTATGTCCAACACCCAGCCCCTCCCCCTTACGCTTGTTCATTTGGTGACAGATGGAACAGAGTTAAGATCGAGAGATCTTAAAGGTATATTATGTGATCTTTTCCAGAGAGCGCCCTCTATTTATGATTTTTTTAAGAGAGTAGATTTCCTTGCAGATTTACATTTCTGATCATAAATCGTACATACATTCCAAGTTACAGAGCGATACGATTCCTAATTACCTCAAAATCATGGTTTTAGAGTGAATTCAGAGTGAATATATAAACTGTCATGTTATCCCGACAGTTTATTTTCACTCTAAAACCATGATTTTGAAGTAATTAAGAATCGTATCGCCCTGCAACTTGGAATGTATGTACGATTTATGATCAGAAATGTAAATCTGCAAGAAAATCTGCTTTCCATTTTTTTTCGATGTTGAGGGCGTTCCCTAAAAAGATCATATAATATACCTTTAACCTTGAGATATTCCAACATACTATGCTGTGTACATACACACATTTGGTACACACATTGGACTGCCTAATCGACCACTTTTTATTGTCAATCAACTTACTCTTTTGTAATCCTCTTGTAGTTTTTCCACCTCATTCCCATGATGTGAAAACTCTGGTACATAGGTGTTGATCGAAAATTTATTCAAGATTTCCTGCTCGTTCATTAGGCTGTAAGAGGAGATAATCAAATATTAAATTACCAAATTAGACAGGGTGTCCCAAAAAGATTTATGTCATCATTTCAATAATACTATAAGAAAACACATAAAAACAACAGGCAGTCTTATAACTTGATATAGATTCATCAGGATTACTCATAAACATGGACAAGACACTATGAGGACAAGACTCTATGAACAAAGACGAGGGGGCTTACAAGTTAATCAACATCTACGACATACTGATTGAAGCTCCACCCTCTAGACAATAGGCATGAGTAGTGCTAATATATTCAAGGTGGTTGCCAGTCTGATGAAGTCTCCAGCTCAGTAAGGAGTCGTAACATAACCAGGGGTTCTATTAATTTTGGAATAGGAAAGTGCTATACTGGTGTATGTAGCGAAAAAGGTCCCTTTTGCATTATTACATAAATTAGGGTAATCGTCCGGAATGCGTCTGTGACCGGTGTTTAACGCGTTGAACCAGGGTTAACGTCATTTTTGGTCAGCAAAGGTTTGGTGGCGCTGTTCTCGCGGTAGATTTACACAGACGACGGTGGCCACGCGAAACCAACATTTTGAATTCGTATTATCGTTAACCCAGCCAGGCGATGACTGTTAAAATAATTCAAAATGGTGCACTCCCGTTGCCATATTGGGTCTTCCGACTGACGCCTGGCCAGCGTTGCGTCGTCTGCTACAATCACGCCTTATCGGTATAGCGCCACCAATTCTATGCTAACCAAATTTGAATTTAAAAGTGGCTTCCGATCAGCAAGCTGAGTGGCACACCCCTGATGTAACTAGTAAACTACAATTGTATTGGATTTCTTCAAAAGAATAATTTTTTCCAACCTTGCAGTCTAAATCTAATACCTGTCCAGACTAATAACTCTGCATTATTACAAAACGATGTAAATTGGATTTTGAAGACGCGTCATAAAACTGTTGATTTCTTGGGTCAATTTGTGGTATAAATTGCACAAATCTGGCTCAGAGATACACAAGACATGGCTCTAACATAAGGTCCCTAATTTTTAAACACAGAAAACGACATTTTGGTGAAAATTAGAAAAAAATGCACAAAAAACGTTCAAAACACAAAATTTATAAATAGTCTTGAATAAAACAATATTAAAAAACGATACGTAATAAAACAAAACAAACAATATTTAAATATAAAACTCCGCTACAGTAATAGTAAGGCCAAACAAAGAAGAAGGTCTGTCTTAGAAGCCCGCCCGCATTGGTACGTGAAATGAGCTACGGCGCGTAGGTCTATGCGCTGGGGGCTAAAAAACTTATTTCTTTTTTTCTTTCTTTTTTTGTTGATTTTGTTGATTTTTTTTTTAATATTTAAAAAAAAAGTTTAAAAAAAAGTTCTCCGCAAGCTTGGATAAGCAAAAAATAAATAAAATCGCATACCTCATAGCCTATTTTCTAAAAAATAAAAAATAAAAATTTAAAAAAATCGCACAGCACTTAGCTTTTTTGCACAATGTTTCTGAGACAGACCTTCTCAAGGGTCGCATTATGACGCGTCTGCACGTCCTAGACCTCTCACTTTCGAATAGTGACGCGTCAGATTTCAAATTGGAAAGCCTTGCGGGTCCCGATCAAAATTGAAGGGACCCCTCACATTTGACGATGTATGGAAATGGAAACCTTAAGAAATTCTGTAAATTACATATCCATCCTTTGCTCACAATATAAATTCAATAAAACTGTCCTCATCATCGATCATACCCGTCGACCCCTAACTAACCAAACCATAAGTCATCGACTCATAGTGTGGCCTCGAATTTTCCTAAATCAGTTTCGTCCATTTTCAAATACCCATACTTCGGGACCTCTCATTTTCTTGAGGGACCCCTTAAATTTGTTTTTGAAGTCCTACGGGGTCCCGAAAAATTTCATGGGACCTCTCACATTTTTGATCCAGTGCTATCCCTGGACCTTCTTTGTTTGGCCTAAGGTAAGCCTAAAAATCTAAAATGATATGTTTTTCTGTAAATTGTGTTTATTTTGGTTCTATAGATCATATATTTTAAGCTTTCTTGGGGAAAATTACATCACAGAAAAATGCAAAATTTACAGAAAAACACGGAATTCGACAGTTACAAAGCAGAAAATTAGTGAGCTTACTCTAACATGTTTACCTTTTAGAATGATAGCTGATTTATTCTAGAGGTACATTTCGATGCAAACATTATTGCATTCTTGATACACTTAAATTTCAAATCTACACTTATTTATTTTTCAAATTGAAATATATTTTAATATCAATTTGAAATTACACAATTTGAAATTGAAATACATACTACAAAATAGGCTGACTTGCCTAGTTGGACACACTTCCTTTAATCGGTGATGGATTTTTCTCATTTTTTCAGGATTTTAACTTTATTAGTTGTACTTTACAATGAAATCAAATTGGTCATTGTCAGTGGTTTATATAAGGATTAAATCCATGCTAAAAGAAAGTCCTATTTTTTTTATACACCCTATTATAGGTCTATGTTAGGAAGTTCAAAATCGTGGAAAATAAAAATAAGCAAAATTGTTCAAATGCGCAAAGTGCGAACATTTACATACGACTGTTTACATAATTAAAACTCACAAGTCATATACGTTGAAGATCTGCTTGTCTGATAGTTTATTCCATTCAATGTCTTCCCATTCCTTAGGAGTAATTAGCTCATAGTCTTCGATTATCTAATAAGTAACACAAGAAGATCCATGCACAAAGGATTAGAATGGAGTCATGATAGAATAGACAACAAGGATTATAATGAGTACATTATAGACTAGACGTACAACAAGGATTAGAATGGAGTCATGATAGACTAGACAAGAATCCATTCTTGCAAATATTTGCCAAAACAAATAATTTTCTGATATGTGAGGATCAAAGTTGGTTCTTGCAAAATTTTAAAGTTTATATACACAAATTAAATGGAGAAGAATCTAAAGATTTTGGAGAAATCAAGGAAAAGATCAAGGAAAATAATAGTTGGCACACTTGATGCAACTTATTACAACTATCCCTGTGCTCGCAATTGAGATCAGACTTGGACATAGCACTGTTTAAAGGAGGTGTCCTGCAAGCATAAAAGTGTGCATTATATGTTAGAAAATTAAATATCGCGCCCAACTTTTGTAATTATATAGAACAAAACACCACACTTATGACAAAAACAAATACAAACCGCAATCTCTCAACATGCACTTTTTAAAATTCGCGGCGATCGAAAGTCCCAGTGTCGATGATGTCATACTTATACAATGCACATGCGCAAATTTGAGCACCGATACCCATGACGTCATCGACACCGGGACTTTCGATCGCCGCGAATTTTAAAAATTGCACGTTGAGTGATAACAGTGTTTATTCATTTTTGTGACTAGTATGGTGTTTTGTTCTATATAATTACGTAATTTCGGCTCAATAATTATTTTTCTAACAAATAATCCTCAATGTTGTGCTTGCGAGACCCTTCCTTTAATAGAAAGCAAAAGTCTCCCCCTTTCTTATATCCTCCCTCCCCCCCCCCCCCCCCCCCCCCTCCCCTCATCAATAAATGTTGGGGGAACTGCCAAGGCTTCTGATATAATATGACTCGGATCAACATTGCCTCCGGGGAGAGGGGTGGGTTTTTTCCGTAATTAGGACAAAGTGTGCCAATCTTTTTTCTTTGATTGTAGATAGGTCAGCTATATGGCACACTATAAGTTGCCCCGGGGTGTTGTGTCATTTCGTTAGAGTCATACTGTATGTACTACAGACTATTGTCTCGCACCACCAGTACAATTTCTTGAAATTTAGTGTATTAATGAAGCACATCACTAGCGTATCTCACAGGGGGTCAGGCAGATACCACCCCCCCCCCCCCCCCCCCACCCCACCGACCTGACAGCCTTGACCGGGAAGAACAGCACAAACTAACGGGCTAAAAGATGGACATATTTTTTGTTTTATGTAAATATAGACTGTGTTGTTGGGGAGAGGGCAACAATTTGAGTCTGGTTGGCTTATATAGCACTTTTGGTTAGTTATCAAACTCATTTTTTCGTGCCAGTTTGGAAAACCCGTTTCACGTCATCAGCCTGGTAAAGTTAAATGTCACCAGTCACCCAAAATGTTGCCGCACACAGGTGGACTGACTGTTATTATTGTAACTGTTTTGTTTCCTTTGAGGGGACTATGCATCCACAATATTGCGTACAGTGTATATTGGATCACTCTGTCAGTCATATCCTATATATTTCTCTCCATACTGTATGAATATAGTAAAATAACCCACTTATCATCTCAACATTATGCAATGGGATACTCCAATCATATTTTAAAATTGCCCTTTGGCTAGAGAAACTTGATTCATAGTTCCTGTCACCCACCCGTGTTATATTGTTTGGCCGTGTTTGTGTTGCAAAATCTAAAAATAATTTATTATTTGGGAAAATTCTACTTTTTTGTCCCTTTTATCAATCAATTTTGGAAGTCTTGCCTGTCTGAATGAGTCGAAAAAGAGCCTTTGTTTAAAATATTTAATGGTCATGGGAAAGTGCGGAATTCAACTATCGTAAAAGTTGAAATATTCGCGGCGCTTTTCACACAAAATCTTTTTCCGCAAAAATTCTAACCTGCGAAAATATTGTTTTCAACATTCGTGCAGTGCATCCAGAAGGTAGCCTGCGAAAAAACAATTCGCGAAATGTCTATGATATCAAGATCCGCGAAAATATCTGTACGCGAAAATATTGGCTTTAACAGTATCGTGTATGGTATTACGTCGTGAAATCCAGGGTTGAAATGAAAACAAAGAAATCTTGAAAATAATGAATAATGAAAAAAAGAGGTTACATGGAAACTAACAATCGAGTTTCATTGAGCTTATGATTAAACACATAGTGGACTTACCCTATCAACATTGTACATTGGATCACTCCAATCATATTCTAGCAATATGCTACCCTCTGAAGCTGACGGCAGATAGCGTGTCTTGTAAGCATCATCAATGTGCTGTAAATACTTCTTGGTGATGTTCTTTTCCATTCCCTGAAATGTAGGATTAAAGGTTACGTTATTTTATGATTCAGGGGTGAAAACCAGATGATGTCATATGACCCATTTGACCTTTGACACTTTTACAATAAGGCCTAAAAAATGGTTTGATTGGCCTAACATGACAAAAGGGGCTTTAGGGACTTAAAATAGCTGAAAATGAAAGCAAACAGTCAGAAACTCTGATACTTTGTTCAATTATTATATTAAAAGAAATTAATATCTATATTTTTACCATACAAAACAGATTTTGAAGAAACCTTTCCTAACTTTCAAAGTCTATCACAAAAAATAATGAACAAATAATAGGCATCTTTGTACTTAATTTAATACATTTCTCATGGTGATTCCATGAAATTCAAAGATTTTGACATTTTTGAACATTTTGAAACTGTCGTCTGCAGACGACTTCGACATAGAAAGTGTTTTAAATAATCAATCTGCGAGGCCAATACTTACAATCCCTCTCTGTTTGATTTTCTCACAGATTTGGTCAACAGGGACATCCAGATACACCACTACATGCGGTTTTACCAGCTTGTACATAGAGAAAAATACGAGTTCATCATAGATCTTCATACCTGTATTGAGATAAAACCAGTTTAGAACGATTATAAACAGGGTTAAGATTTTGGCAAAAGAAATCTACACATATTTTATTGGCATAGTAATCCAATATGTCCATTGTGCATTGGCGTCGGTAAAGGGGAGGAGGGTGGGGGGGGGGGGGGGGGGGGGGGGTCGGTAAAGTTAGTTCATTATAGATCTTCATACCTGTATTGATATAAACCAGTTTAGAAAGATTATAAACAGGGTTCAGATATTGGCAACAGAAATCTACACATATTTTATTGGCATAGTAATCCAATATGTCCTTTGTGCATTGGCGTTGGTAAAGGGGAGGGGGAGGAGGTCGCCCCTGTAACATTAGTTCATCATAGATCTTCATACCTGTATTGATATAAACCAGTTTAGAATGATTATAAACAGGGTTCAGAATTCAGATATTGGCAACAGAAATCTACACAAATTTTATTGGCATAGTAATCCAATATGTCCATTGGCGTCGGTAAAGGGGAGGGTGGGGGGGGGGGGGTGGGGGTCAGCCCTGTGAAATTAGTTCATCATAGATCTTCATATGATATAAACCAGTTTAGAACAATTATAAACAGTGTTCAGATATCGGCTCAGATATCCACACAGGGTCAGAAGTTCGTCAAAGGTTGCGAGCATCCATTTAGATTCTTGCAATGGATTCTGAGATTTTAGAGTCCATCACTGAGGGCAACACAACAATTTAGTTGTTTGCCCTATAATAGGCTTGGTGATTTAGCTGCACACTAAATATGCAGTAATGGAAATACCTACATCATGTACATGACTGTCAACCCGGGTTGATGATCATGTGTATCGCAGCTCTATTCATTATATGTGACGTGATCAAGTGAAATGAGTCACATGTCGGCAGTTTTAAATTTTGATATTTATCCATCATTCAAAGGCAGGTAACAAAGTCAAACGTAAGAATGTGTCACTTCTTTTTACCTATATCAAAATCAATATTCCCTACATACGACTCATTCCGCTTGAGCGTGTCACATATTGTGTGTTCTGATCATAATAGTAGTATTGCTTTATTGCGTAATGTTTAAAAGGGATCAAATTCATGTCCAGGTCAGTTCACCCCTGGCTGCATACTCTGGTGGTTGAGAGATATGCTTTGCAATGCAGAGGTCCATGGTTCGATTCCCACTAAGAACACTTATCAACTGATTTATTTCCCTTTGTAAAAATTAAGGTTCAAAATTATATTCTAAGTCCACAAAGTGTGTAGTTCCTACAGACAACCCTGGGTAGACAGTCATGTGGGTATTTCCATTAATTCCAAAATATAACCTATGATCTCTCCAAAACAAAGTGTTCCATTTTGCCCATTGTGCAGTCTGAACAAAATTAACAATTAAGTATGGAAATATGCCCCCCCCCCCCTAAAATTACACTGTTGGTACACTGAAATACGTCAAGGCCATATGATATAGAGAAGGGAGTAAGAGAGGGCAGTGCAAAAATCTTCTAAATCTTCTGAAAATAGAAAGTAAAATATGATATTTCTGAGCTGTGAAAGTTAATAATAATTATAATAATAATAAGCAGGATTTATATAGCGCATAACATCAGAACCAGTCACTAGGCGCTTTACAATGGTAAAAAAGGTACAAAATGATAAAAAACATTGTACAATATATATAGCAATATAAAAATAAACAAAAAATATAAACTGTGGAAAGCCAGTACAATAACATTAAATAGCAATATCACAATTATAAAATGTCATTGTTAAAAAGATATGTCTTCGGGCAACTCTTGAAAATGTTGACAGTGGCAGCAGTCTTGATATTTAACGGAAGCTTGTTCCAAATAAAAGATGCTGCGAATGCAAAAGCGTGATGTTACAGTTTTAGCCAGCACCTTAGCGACCCTGAAATCCCAACAGTTTCATCAGTATACTATGTCTTGCATGTTGTGACCGCCTCGTTTTAAAAAGCTGGCTATGCCACTGCCATTGTGCACCCTTTATATTACTTACGATTAGGGCCATGTGTATCCAGGTAGTTCATTTTGTTCATGGCCTCAGCAAACACGACATCACTATACACAGATCTCTCCATTACCACACCTTGAGCTATTGAAAGGAAAAAAAACATGGATAAAATTAACACTTATTAGATGAATCTATACAACCAAATTGACCACTGATCAAAATATAGTAGTAGCAACTGCTATAGTTGGGTCTGTTTTAATTGACAAGAAATATGTGGTTGATTTTTATCTCTCCCATATTCATCTGTATATTTGCTGCTGTAATAAAGGAGGCTCCTTGGAACTGACTGAACTATAGTCTGAATTTATGTACATCTTCTGGTTTCTATGTGAGTGTATATAACAGAAGTTTGAGTTAGCTTATAAGTGCAATTAACTATTGCAATAAACAATTAGAACTGGTGATGTTAATGTCTCATGGACGTGAATTGGACTTTACCATGGGTATTAAAAGTATGCAATACCTATGTTAATACTGCATGCCATGATGCCATGTAGCTCAAAATTACATATTGTCATTATTTGCCAATTGTTGGAGATGATCAGATATCATTAAAGGGGCACAGAGAGATTTCATTAAAATTGAAATTCAATATTTTCACATTATTGTTTAGATAGACGATATACATAGAAACCCTCTCATGTAAGATTTCTTCCCAAAAAAATCATAAACATAAGAAAACTAGCGTACTTTGCGTAAACCATGTCATTTACTGGTTTGTACAATGGGATCTACCTGTACAGGCCAGTAAATAACATGGTTTACGTTTCAATACGTTTTAATAATTGTTAACATAGTAAATAATCTATCAGCCAATAGCAAAGTTTAGTTTGGTAATCCATTTAATTCTGGCTCAAATCAATATTGGCTAAAAAATGCGCAAAACAGATGCATGCATATACTGTACAAATTAAAAAAGTTTTGTTTAACAGTTCTCGAACCCACTGTGGATGGTTCATTGAGTTACAAATAGAGCACTTTCATGTTACTCGACTGATACTGTGTGAATTCCCATTGTACAAACCAGTAAATGACATGGTTTACACAAAGTACGCTAGTTTTCTTATTTTTCATCGGATTGATCTCATATTTTCAGGATATCATAATAATTAATTGGGCTTTACATTGAGACTAAATTGGTCATGGTCCAATGACTATAATAAGAATAACACCGTCATGAAACAGAGTCCTAATTTTTTTTGATACACCCTGACAGCCTGTGATGGTTATATAATACTCACCAGTATGCATGACATGCTTGATAGCGTCTACCATTTGGAGATATCTATTGAAATACATGGAAAATTGGAAGGCGAACGAGTGACCGTCTTTGCTGTAGGGATCGGCATAGAACTTTTCTAGCGACACATCGCCTGAAAAAGGGGGAAAATCAAGATAATATATAAAACATCTGTCTTGCAGAATATGTGATCATAAATCAATTGGCAATGAATAACACATTCATGTCGTAATGAGGAACAAGATTTTAACTTGCATAATCAATGATTTCAGGACTAATCACTCAAACCTTGCTCTAACTGAGTCAATCCACCACTGTAAGTCTTGCATTTTTATTCCTGTGCACCGAGCAGCAGACTAAATACAGGGCGAGTCAAAAAAACTGCAATAGTGGAAAGAATCCATTTTGTTTTCAAAACCATTGGATTTTGAAACCTTTTAAACGTGACCAGAATGACATATTTGTTCCTAACTTTGTGTGAAAAAATGAAGTCGATCGCATTTTCTGTTTGTCTTGGTGACCCTCTTTGCCGCACACACCAATTTACGTGTTTGTCCACGAACACAGTGATTTTCAATTGAAATTGCACACATTGCATTTTCATATTTGAATATCCCGCCGAAGGTTCAGTGCTTCATCCAAATTTAAAACATTACAAGCAATTCATAGCATGGGTGAGGCAAATTGATTATGTTAACTCGCATAAGAAAGGATGCATTCAATTCCAATTACATCACAAATGTACTCAGGTTTCCAAATTTGAACGGGAGATGTTATGCTCTTATGTTTTGGGTATCTCTAGACAAACATGTAAAATTGGTGCACCCTATAGTTGTGAGTTTGAAGACATAGCAAAACATAGACATTTGGGCATCCCTTCAATTTATTGCTTGTCAATATTGGGTTTTGCCTGGCATCACTGCCGAATGTTATAAATAGAAATAAATAAATAGAAATAGAAAGAACATTTCCATTATAGAGGCCTTCAGCATTTTTCAAGCAGTTGTCCCAAACAACAATGTGTGTTTGTAAACAGGAGTTGCATGCACCCACAGACTCACTCCTCATTAACCCTAACCCCAGAGGCACCTTTTCCAAAGATTTTTTTTCACGGCCAAAAACGAGGGGAAAAAGGGCCCCCACGCCCCCGGAGCTCGGACCTTTTATGGCATTATTTCCGGAATCCTGGAAATTTTCGGAAGTCTTGCATCCCTGCATGAGAAATAAAAATCTTGACTTACCTACAAACCTTTCTTCTAAAGGGTGACCCAGAACTCTGAGTGCTTGATATTGCACTGTAGCCTCTGGCATATGTTTCATACCAAGCTTATCTGCCAACTCCTTGGCTACGGTACTCTTACCGGAGCCAATATTGCCATCAACTACGATGATTTTACTCTTGTCTGTCATCTTGTCGATCATTTTTCCAACTTTGTATGGAGTGAACCAGAATGTCCGTTTCTGAAAATAGAAAAAAGGGAGAGATGTGTACAATATTAGTGAATGAAAACTTCCGTACGGTCTTGTCATGTCCCAATTTCAATTATTTCTAAAACCAATTTAAGAACAGAAATGAACCCTAACCCTACTACACCATACAGAAGCACTTCTAGGCGCAGTGGCGCACACACACAAATTCTATCCCATGGTGCACTAAACCCGGGTATATATGTGTACCGCCGCGGCAAAAGGGTGCAGTTGTCTGCAATATGCATTTGGAGATATTAATAGAATTAGACATTGAAAAACAAAGAAAGTAAAGACAATCTGTCAGTAACTTTTCTTCATAAAATCAGAAAGCATTATCCAATCTTAAATCCCAAAGTTGTCATTTTGAAGGCGTTAACAAAGCTCCTATGATTGATTTGAAGACTCAACTTTTCTTTGAGAGACAACTGCACCCTTTTGCCTGTGAAAATTGTGGTGTGGTGGTTGGTGGTTGGGGGACTTGCCTGACCACCCCCACCACCCCCCCCCCCCCGGCGAACCAGGTTCAATTCGCGGGGCGGCAGACATCGCCCTTTGTTGGTCCTCCCATTTAACCACTCCTTCCATGGTCAGAAGTTTGTCAAAGGTTGTGAGAATCCATCTAGATTCTTACAAAGGATTTGCGAGAATCTATGGATTCTCCTCCATTCAAATAGTGTGTTAGACAGATTATCTACAAGAATCAACTTGGATTCTCGCAACTTAACCGGCGGGAATCTCTGTGAGAATGGACTCTCGGATTCTTCTTGAATTCCTAACCCTGCATTCTTCCGCTACACTTCTAGGGTTGAGTTAAAGGTATAGTCAAGCCTCCAATTAAGCGAGTCTGGACCAGGAGCCACATATTGGAAAACGTGGCTCCTGGTCCTCTAATTTTCTAGTGAACCAGGAGCCATTTCAATAGAACCAGGAGCCATTTTCAAAAAGCATCAAAATGCTAATATGTTGATTTTTTCTGCAGCTTAAAATAAATGTTTATATTAAACGAGTAACGAGCATTTAAACATTTCCTTTAACATTGTCTTCAATTGAAAAAAGAAACTTTAAATCCAAATATATCCCTGACCCTTAAGTATGTTACCACATACACCCTGAAAGTATAGTTGATTAGAGATATAAAAAAAATGGAAAGGATTGCCCATCCACCAGCCCCCACCCCCCCCCCCCCCATTTTCAAAAAGCATCAAAATGCTAATATATTGATTTTTTCTGCAGCTTAAAATAAATGTTTATATTAAACAAGTTACGAGCATTAAACATTTCCTTTAACATTGTCTTTCAATTGAAAAAAGAAACTTTAAATCCAAATATATCCCTGACCCTTAAGTATGTTACCACATACACCCTGAAAGTATAGTTGATTAGAGATATAAAAAAAATGGAAAGGATTGCCCATCCACCAGCCCCCACCCCCCCCCCCCCCCATTTTCAAAAAGCATCAAAATGCTAATATATTGATTTTTTCTGCAGCTTAAAATAAATGTTTATATTAAACAAGTTACGAGCATTTAAACATTTCCTTTAACATTGTCTTTCAATTGAAAAAAGAAACTTTAAATCCAAATATATCCCTGACCCTTAAGTATGTTACCACATACACCCTGAAAGTATAGTTGATTAGAGATATAAAAAAAATGGAAAGGATTGCCCATCCACCAGCCCCCACCCCCCCCCCCCCCCATTTTCAAAAGCATCAAAATGCTATATATTGATTTTTTCTGCAGCTTAAAATAAATGTTTATATTAAACAAGTTACGAGCATTTAAACATTTCCTTTAACATTGTCTTTCAATTGAAAAAAGAACTTTAAATCAAAATATATCCCTTACCCTTAAGTATGTTACCACATAAGTGATACACCCTGAAAGTATAGTTGATTAGAGATATATAAAAATTGGAAAGGATTGCCCATCCACCAGCCCCCCCCCCCCAGCCCCCTCCACCCCCCCCCCCCCCCCCCCCCCCCTTGGACCATGTTACCCACCCATGACGTCAGCAGGGAATTCACTTGTTTTTTAGGAATGAATAAACATGTGTGTTCATTTACCAAATATGGTTCATTATGTAAATAACATTGGGTTATCAAACTAGGCAACCCGTTACTTTTGTGGTCAATTACTCATGCAAGGTTTAATATTAAATATTAGTTTTGGTGTATTTTGAGAGCTGGGGAATCCCTTTTCTAAATGTAAATAAGAGCGATGTTGTTGTTGACCCATCGTAGCAAAAAGTTCGAAGTTCATTAATTCTGACGTAACACTGTATTCCCGGTATCTTTTTTGTATCCGATGTATCGCATAAAATTGGCTGGTCCCAAAATGTTTCTTGCAGATTTACATTTTTGATCATAAATCGTACATACATTCCAAGTTACAGGGCGATACGATTCTTAATTACTTCAAAATCATGGTTTTAGAGTGAAAATAAACTGTCGGGATAACACGACAGTTTATATTTCACTCTAAATTCACTCTAAAACCATGATTTTGAGGTAATTAGGAATCGTACCGCTCTGTAACTTGGAATGTATGTACGATTTATGATCAGAAATGTAAATCTGCAAGAAAATCTACTTTCTAAAAAAAATCATGAGGGCGCTCTCTGGAAAAGATCACATAATATGCCTTTAATAAATGTAATGAAATGCATGGGAAGTACATATTTTGGGTGAAATATGATACGCACTAGAAATATGGTGATCGACCTGATTCAGAGCCACTGAGAAGGACTTGAGCGACTCTATACTCATGTACTATACTATACTGGCCGAAAAATGCTTGAACAATGATTAAAAAGTATGAAAGTCCCTGTAGACAGTAATACCTCATGAAAGAAGACTGTTACTCAAATTACAGATTGACTTGTTAAGTGAATTTGGTAAAACAGGCATTTATGATTAGCTGCACTGAATTCCCGCACTTAATTTATAAATTGAACGAACACATTGGTATTGCTTGCGTACATTGCATTGCGTGAAGCGCGCACAACCATAAGCGTGATAATTTCGGGCGCGATCATCTTTGAGCTGCGTGCATGTTGTTTGTTCTATCATTAATTAGACTAGTACATGACACTTTACCACCCAGTCACATGCATCCTGATCCTCGACCTCTGCTCTGTACAGAGAGAGGCGGTGAATTCCCGGCTATCCACATCTAATTGGACTTGTTGCCCGAGGGCCGGACTGCAATTGATGAGCACATCATAATACAACAACAAAAACATGATAATTATTTAAACTCAACTTATATGATTAATTAATCATATGAGTTGAGTTTAAATAATTATCATGTTTTTTATTTTTTAACATTTTTAACTCTCTTCTCTATTCTTAAGGGCTCAGCAGACTCCACAACGCTCGAACTCTTTGCGCTCTCACCACCACAAAACGACGCAGCCTGATAGTGATTGGTCAACACTTGAGCTCAACGTTGATTCGTTGGAGCGTTGTGAAGTCTGCTGAGCTGAGCACTTTAGACTCCTAGCTAAATTATATCTTCATGAATATTGTCATCATGATTGAATGTGAATGATATGTATGAATGATGTCACTCAGCTGCTCAGTCATGAGACATGATGATGATTGATGTACAGTATTGTATAATCAGTTTTAGTTTATTTAACAAACATCAGAACCATGAACCTGTTGCCTTTAATCATTATTATCATTATAATCAATCTATATACGTTGATACTCGGCAGAAGTCCATACAGTATATGAACGCTTAGGTTTAAATAATATTTACATTTGTATAGAGATGATTTTTAAACTTATACAAACCTGCTGCTGTTGACATGGTGGTTGAATTCGGCAGAGATTCGGCGTCAATTTTGTAGTCAGACCTACGGTCACTGATGGCGCTAAGACACCATTACTGATGCCTCTAAGACTAATTCTGCAGAGGTTGATCGACATTGTGAATGTTCTGCCAGTCTTAAAGAAGCAAATAAACTTTCAAATATGTGTAGCAGTCGTACAATGTTTTATTTTTACCGAGCGCAAAATCGGCTATACAGCCTGATCAAAATTCTGCTCTCGCTGGCCTCACCTCTGAATGTTGAAAGAGGGCAGCAAACAAGTAATTATTAATAGAGAATAAAGGTATTGTTTTTAGACCGTACCCGTGTTATATTGTCTGACATAAATGCGGACGATAGTATTATTTTAAGTAGAACAACGACGCCGCAGGCGGAGTTGTTCTACGCAAAAAATAATACTATCGAACGCATTTATGTCAGACAATATAACACGGGTACGGTCTAAAAACAATACCTTTATTCTCATTCTTAAACAATGCATACTTTAGACATTTATCAAAGAAATAAGTATATTTTATTGTCCACATTTGACAACTTTTACCCCTGCTAGGATCGAATAACCCACAAACATTCCATCCAATCACATGCGATGAGTAAACCATGCGTAAGCGTCGCGGCGCCGGCATAAACGCAGGAAAAGCGCTAAAGACGCACTGCAGAAGTGCGCGTTATGGAGCAAACCACGCATTGTGAAGGTCGGACGCACTGTTAAAACGTAGGCCCCATCTCCCCGTGTTCTATTGTCTCATAGAGATGTCGCCGATTTCTCTGAGAACCAATGAGATTGCTTAAACTTTCTTAGCTGTTTAAGAATTATTATTTGTGTGTGCGAAGGCCGGTTGATACAGTAGATAATACTAGATTTAGATTATTTGTTTTACCTTGTACATGTCAGTGGCGGATACAGGGGGGGGGGGTGGGGGGGGGGGGGGACAATAATACCCTTTTCAGAGGCATAGAGGTAGGTTCCGTTGGTACATTTGCGAGTTCTACCATAAGGTTTATCGTAGATAGAAAAAAATCCACCCACAATCCACCCACAATGCATCATAATAGGATAATCAATGGCTTTTTTTTCTATCTACGATAAACCTTATGCGATATTTTTTGCCGGTTTTATGGAACGACCACATCATAGACAGAAAGCATGTTGATAAGACCATATCCTAAAAAGCCACAAGAGCTTATTTCCATTGGGGTCCTTTCAAGATAGCACAAAGAAGAGAGAAACAACTAACAAGTCAAGGAATGCAACCCCTCCCTCTCCCAATCTTGCTTTCATTACAAGATGAGATTTTACTTCTTTTTTGAAGTAGGCCTATAAGGCATAAGTATTGCTCGATTTTCGATGTCATCACATCGAAACTACCCAAATTCATCTAAAAGGCCACAGATGGGTTCTTACTTATTTGTTTCATGTTTATTCAAAATAACCTTGAAGACCACCTATGGCATGTTATGTGATGTTTAGTCATGACCTCCCTGATTCAATTGGTGGTGACTTTTAATTAACCAAAATACAAACAAAAAAAGGTGAACAGCACCAATATACCTTCGAAAATGCTGACAAAATGTCTTTATTTTTCATTTGTACTGATTTGTTTTGAAGAAATCTTACATGAGAAGGTTTCTAGTATATAATCTATCTAAACAATGTGAAAATATTGAATTTCATTTTTGTGAAATCTCTCAATGCCCCTTTAAGAGCAGTGCATGCTCTGCTGTGTTGCATTGGATGACATTTCTCTAAGAGTTTGCAACCGATTGTAAAATAAATATTGCCATTAATTTTTAGTTGATCTTGCCTAGGTTAAAAAAATTAATAGATTTGTGTAGATTGATGCGCTTTACTCCGTAAAGTAGTTCAGGTTGTAAACCAGGCAAGATTCTTCTTCCTGCGCTTGCGCTACCTGTTATAGGGAGTAAACCCTATATATTATAATGTATTATTAGATCACCAGATCTAGCGCTTTACATAACGCATGCGCAGTACTAAATACATTGAGTTAATAACATGTCATCTAACCTAAAAGTATGGTCTCCAAGAGTCCTCTTTATTTAACATGCTTGACACAATACCAATCCACGTTACGTGGTGTCAGAGTGGGATTTGACATTTGCGAAAGCTCCCGCCCATTTTGAACCAGGTCCTGTCGCCGAGGATTCCTGAATACAGTGAGAAATGACCGATTTCAGAGTCAACATTGTGGGCGTTAAACGAGAAAAAACTTTCGTCCAGACAGCAGACCGGATATGATTACAAGCTGCGCATTTGACGCACGGGACTACCGGCTGTAGATAACTGTCAGCGAAAAACGGCGTGAGCAGCGTGAATACAGACAGCTAGCTGAAAATAAGACGACGAAAAGACAACTCAATAGAGAGAAAACTTCAGAAAATCGTCGGGAGAATATTTCAAGCTTATTGATTATACAAGCAGAGACTTGAGTGTTTCCAGCAAGGACTAAAGGCCATTCAGTTAGACTGTGATGATATATGTAACTGTTCAATTTATACAAATGCCAGCACTGAACCTCTGGTAAGCCATTCAACAAGAATGTTCAGGATGTAATCCCAGAACTTTTGCTACACAAATAAGACGTTCAAACAACGATAGTACGCAACGTAGCTGTGACAGTGTGATAAATAAGCAATAGACTGGTGGTAAGACACACAACGATGATGTGTAAAATGAAACACCGGCAACGCTTGACTGTATTGTGAATATGAACAGTAAATAGTCTACTATGAATAATATGAAAAAACAAAGCCTTGTGATAAATATGAACTTGTCGATGATGATGATGATTCGCTTCACTGAAAGAAAGCTGCACAATAAGAATGACAATGTTCGGGATGTCCATGCTGAGACTGATATTAATAAACTCTGCTGATATGCAACATGAGAGCTGCAAAGATAGACAAAGATTAAAGGGATTGCAACATCTGGATTTTGAACTTGAAAATAGGCCATAGGATGCCTAATAAGCAGATTGCAACTTCTTTGTTTACAAATATTTATATTCCATTTTTATGAATCAAAAAAGGCTATTTAAATGATAAAGCCACCTCATTTTCACAACAGAGGAAGATGGACAACAATGTGATTGTTATCTGAACTTTAGTTCAACAACAGACTGTTATAATGTGCTCACATAAAGCATAGTGTTTATTTCAAATACATATGTAACTTGACAGTTGATAACATGATAATCATATAAATATATAAATGACTTTAAAACCTACTTCCATAAAGGAAGGGAGATGTTATAGGGAGTAAACCCTATATATTATAATGTATTATTAGATCACCAGATCTAGCGCTTTAGGTTCCATAAAGGAAGGGAGATGTTATAGGGAGTAAACCCTATATATTATAATGTATTATTAGATCACCAGATCTAGCGCTTTACATCACGCATGCGCAGTACTAAATACATTGAGTTAATAACATGTCATCTAACCTATAAGTACGGTCTCCTAGAGTCCTCTTTATCTAACGTGATATATCTAATACTAATCTACGTTACACTACCCTCGGAACCGAAATAATCCTCTGCACTTCCCCAACGGATTTAAAGTCGGTATAAATATTTAAAAGTTTGTTCATTAACCATTATTTACTAATTAAAACCCTCATGGCTGACGAAATCCTTTTAATTTTTGCGTAGTTTTATAGTTTTTACGAAATGTGAATTTGTATTTTAGACCGAAAGTAGCCCCCGAACCAGGGTATACGATGTTGCGAAGCAATAAGTATTTATGTATTTCTTTATTCTTTGACGTTTGATATCGAACGTGCCTTGGTGGCCTAATGGACTAGAGCGTTGCAGACAGATGTCGCTGATTAGCATACGTGTATACAGTGAGATCGAAACCTGGGGATCGAATCTCTCTGACGTTGTGATTTCTTTTGTCTTTATTTTTGTACAACTATGGCGTTGTTTTATGAATTGAACATTGGAAATTTAATTGATACTTTACAAATGCCTTTTTCCCTCTGAAATATGATATTTGAATTATTTTTATAATTGCAATACTAATTTGCAATATGAACAGGGGCGTAACTAGGTATTTCATTTTGGGGTGGGGGCGGGGGGGGGGGGGAGGGGGCATCAGGGGTGCATGGCCTCTGACTGGGGGAGGGCATATCCAGTGGCGGCGCCAGCATTACAACAAAAATGGTGGGCAAACGGGGGGCAAGATACATTCGTGGGGGGAAATGCGAAATGCAAAAATGTGTGCCTTTTAATATCAGAATTACCTAAAATTGGCTTAATTTGGTCTCAGTAGGTTTCAGACCATTTTAGAGTTTTTACTTTAAAAGTCAAGCCACTGGTCAAATTAGGGCATTGCACTGTCATGGGTCATTGTATTTTATCATATTTCATTTGGGGGGGAGGGCATCAGGGGGACCATGGTTTCTGACTGGGGGGAAATCACCTAAAAATAGCTTTTTGGTTTAAAAGTAGGACCGTATTTCAGACCATTCTAGAGCTATTTTTACTTTAAAAGTCAAGCCACTGGGCAAATTAGGGCATGTACTGCACTGTCATGGGTAACATTGTATTTTGTCATATTTCTCTTTTTTTTGGGGGGGGGGGGGGGCGGGCATCAGAGGGAGGGGGCATGGCTTTTGACTGGGGGGGGGGTCTACGCCACTGAATATATGAACGACGTTGTATGGGTGGCCATTGGGGTTAAAGTATTGAATATAGTCTAAAATCGGGGTAAAGAGATATTAATAATCATATTGCTAATTAATATTCATATTGCTAATTAATTAATTAATTATTCATATTGCTAGTGAATATTCATATTGCAAATTATATAATTTATATAATTTTGTAATGAATATGAATATTAATTAGCAATATGAATATTAATTAGCAATATGAATATTAATTAGCAATACGAAAGATCCAGATTGAATTGAAATGGTCCTGGTTGAACGAGATGATCCAAGAGGATCCCAAATTAATCATGAATATTCATATTACTAATTTATAATCATTACCAAAAAATTATCATAATTTATTCATCTCTTACAAATTACAAGATTATATTCAATACATCTAATTTATACTGTACAGATGCGTTTTCCCCTCTGAAATATGATATTTGAATTAATTGCAATTTAATATTAGAGAAATGTACGGCTTTTCAAGAAGCACGGCGCGGCGACAAAAAATATCTTAATTTACTTATCTCTTACAATTACAAGACTAGGCCTATATTCAATAAATTTAATTTATAATGATCCATATTGGAATGAAATGGTCCTGGTTGAACCGAGATGATCCAAGAGGATCCCAAATTAATCATGAATATTCATATTACTAATTAATAATCATTACAAAAACATTATCATAATTTATTCATCTCTTACAAATTACAAGACTATATTCAATAAATCTAATTAATACTGTACAAATGCTTTTTCCCCTCTGAAATATGATATTTGAATTAATTGCAATTTAATATCAAAGAAATGTACGGCTTTTCAAGAAGCACGGCACGGCGACAAATCTTAATTTATTAATCTCTTACAATTACAAGACTATATTCAATAAATTTAATTTATACTGTACAAATGCTTTTTTCCCTCTGAAATATGATATTTGCCACAACAAATTATTATAATTTATTCATCTCTTACAAATTACAAGACTATATTCAATAAATTTAATTTATACTGTACAAATGCTTTTTCCCCTCTGAAATATGATATTGGAATTAATTGCAATTTAATATTAGAGAAATGTACGGCTTTTCAAGAAGACGACGCGTGTTCTTACGATACCAGCAAGCTTGGAATAAGTAGAATGAGCAGCAAGTGACTAGGAGTCTTGCAACAACGAGTTCTTACTATTTTTTTACTTTTTAAAAATAAATACTGTTGTTTTACAGAAATATATTTCGGTGTGTTTTCCTCGGTCTCAGTGTGTTTTCCTGGTCCACGGCGCGGCGACGACGCGGATCCCGACGGTTTTTTGTGTGTTGTCGGTGTGTTCTTCAGACACCAGCAAGTTTGGAATAAGAAGAATGAGCAGCAAGTGACCAGGAGTCTTGCAACAATGATTTTTTACTCAATCTTTTTACTATTTTTAATAAATACTGGTGTTCTACAAATATGTTTCGGTGTGTTTTCCTCGGTTTCAGTGTGTTTTCCTGGTCCATGTTCAGGTATAGTAGGCCTAATAGATCTTTTCAACATGGCGCCCTTTGCCGTTATTTTTAACCCCCTAATATATATCATTTTACAGTTCTATTTCTGCCAGTAAAACGGGAATACCAGCCAAGTTGAGCAGTAATTACCCCATACTCGATATCTAACGATTGGTGTATATTTTGACGTTTCTGCATGATGTAGTACGTGCTTTGTTATCAATTTCCAGCTCATTTCCATTGCTTTTGCGCACGCACACATTACATGTGGGTTGTTCGGCACACAAACTATCATTTAAAAATACATTTTGACAACATTACATTTGAAAAACATCTGTATATTATACCTGTACACTACTTCAGCACTACAATACAACCTTAATTAGTGTACTTAGGTCCCAATCCTGCACCAAGTCTAAGGTGTAATACAATAAATTGTCCTTTATTCTATTGTATAGTTACACATTACGTCCTTTATCGCTTGCTTACAGTTATCGTTGTGTTTAGAATCACCCATGGCCTGAAAAAATGTTTTTTTTCCCGGCAAGCGATTCCAAATTTCCCTCCAAAATGGAATGCATTTCTTAATGAAAGAGTAACATTTCCCTCCAAATGCCAAAATGTTCCTCAAATGCTCAAATTTCCCTGTAAGGAGCTTTCCGTGTTGCCTACTTTTTCAGCCTGTGGATCACCCCACGTCCCCTATTTGTTCAAAACGTGGTCCTAGGCTTACAAGTATGCATGTCCCATATGGCAAACCTGAGAAAAAACAAATCGCCTGTTGCCATTGATGTACATAATTATAGCCTACAAATTGACATGACGACAATTTATACCCCATATTATATTAAGTTATAGAATAAAAGATATGTGGCATAACATCCAGGAGTGGGAAAGGTTTTCCCCGTGCACGCTTGACCGTCGTACTGAGTCAACGAAGTTAAAACAACACAATTTAGGGACATTAATTAGTGTCCCATCTCCACCCTCCAAAAAAATGCAGTACTTCTCAAAAATAAAACAAAATTAACCGCCCAAGTTCACTCATCGAACCCAACATTTAACCGCCCAGGTTTACTCATCTAGCGGGTCCCGCGCGAAGCGCGGGTGCCGCTAGTACTTGCAAATCACACAGGCAAATATTAATGATATGCTGGTTATAATAATATGATAGTAAAAACCCTTGTCAATATCATACTGCACAACACAGTGCAGCCTACGTAGTGTGCTGGTACCAACCATGCATGAAGTTCATGTACCAACAAACCAGTGCTACATTACAGTATAGGCCTACTGTAGTATAAATTGTAAGGGCAGGCTAGCTTTGGTCAGGCCTTGAGTCACAGGAAGTGCCCGATGGTCAGGGTCCGTTCTTATCAACCCCGTATCAACCGTAGCTGGCAAACAAATTGTTTAGTTTGAACATGTATTGTTGAAGGTTCACTAGCCATATTGCATGTATTGGCCTGTACAACGAAATTACAAGACCTGTGATTGCGCTATAGTATCAACCTGTTAAAATGAGTTCCGAACAGAAGCAAGGTAACGTGTTTAAGTTGATTTTCAACAGCCTGATCTGCTGACCATATTTTACACGGGATTTTACAGAAACAGGGTATTTCGCGACGTCGTTAGTCTATGGTGGAGGGTATAGTGGTACCGTGTATCGAAGATACACTTGCACTACATGTACGGTACCGATTGGGACTACTTGGAACCATTGGAATTGTCTTAGGTTCAGGGGGATGTTGTTTGATAAAATAAAAATGTGATTAGCACAAATTATAGAAAACTGGTAATAATCAGCTTTTGTATATAATGCGGATGCTTTTTGTTTGAGTTTAATAAATCGACTTTTTTATGAGACCTTGCGTGGTTACCATTGCAACCAGAAAGTTCAAAAGTACTACTAGATTAGAATTGCTCTTTTAAAACTTACTGTGACTAACGGTGTAAAGTATTAGCAATTTTATAGTATACAAATATTGAATGCCGGAGAGTGTGATAGTAAAAACTATATCACGAGGTCAAATTTGGATTTTTCCATTACACGAGGCGCAGCCGAGTGTGATGGAGCAATCCAAATTGGACAGAGTGATATAGTTTTACTATTGCACGAGCAAAAGGCATTCAATATTTGTTTTATATAATGATATCACAAATTTAATATCTAGCCATAATGATAGTAAAAACTATCACATGGCTGAAATCATGCCCATCATGATATAAAGTTTCTTATTAAACATGTTAAAGGAAATCCTTGCCATGGAACTTTAGCGCTCAGATATATGTTGCATTATTATTATACAGACCCCATCCGTGGGTTAAAGTTTTTAAAAGTGCCGCGTTAAGACAAAATCGGCTTTAAAAGAAAAACAATCACCTGTATGGACGTCGCCATATTGATCGAAGCTATGACGAAACAGTTACGAGATTAACACATCTCTGTTTCGTGTTAGGGGGGGGGGGGTGGGCTGGGGTACCGCGCCATTTTGCAATATTTTGCGAAATCGATCGTGTGGGGGGGGGGGGGGGGGGGGGGGGTAGCGATGAACTTGTCTGCATAACCGGCCGAAAAAAATCGCATGGTCAATATCGCAAATCTACCGACGGAGGGTCGTTTTTACCGACATGGTTATTTCAGGGGGGCCCTAGCCCCCCTGGACCCCCCCCCCCTTGGGTACGCCACTGGTTTCACCTGGATTCCCTGTAGAAGATAGCATCGGCGATTTAGGCCCTTGCAACGTATGGTTTATCACGTGATACGTATCGTGGAAATATAATGTACACTGTTTTAACGAAATGCACTGTGGGATTGTGTTACCAGCCTAAAATTATAGAGGTCGCAAACCCGGTCGCAAACTTGCTTATATTGATCCTAGCTATAACAAGCTAAAAGTGACATCTCTAAATGTATTACCAAAGTGTGAAATTGTTGGACACACTGGTAAAATGGTTTTACAACAAGTTTTGCTATATTATCAAACTGAACTCAAGTTAAATCACTCTATATCGAGCAGTAATATAATTGTTTACGCATTTTAATTGTTTAGACAAAGTTAACTTAAATCAAGGATACATTTATGATAGATAAATAAATAAAAAGAAAACTATAAACGCATGGGCGGCATTTATAATTGATAACAATTGACATAACAATGATGTTACATTAATATACCATCAAGTTTAAAAAATAGAAAAATAATGGGAATATTCGAACCCGTGATTTCCGATTGCCAACGACATGGCCAACCTACGCACGCAACAGAGATTTACGACTGTAATTGTGATAGTTTTATTATTTAACCATGTCCATTTATTTATAACGAACGGATTTTTATTGTGCCATTTTTGCCAAATGTGTGTGTTGCTCTCGCACAAAATGTGTTTGTAAATTGATTATAATTCTTATTTTTAAAAGAACGGTAATTTTTTTTGACATTTTCGAGAGAAAAAAATGGCGTAACCCTGCTCCGGTAAACGCCAGCAGTGTGGTGTCCACGTGGGAAGCAAATCCAGCATATAAAACAAAAAGTGCTCCTAATGGGAATCGAACCCACAACCTCTCGCTCCTCAAGCGACTTTCTTTCCACTACACTAACCATGCTAATTGAAAAAAATGAACGCAAATAATTTATTTATATCATGGGTCATGGTTAATGCACTGTGTTAAATTCTACAATCCCGGCCGCCACTCTGTTCAAAGGCACAACAAAGTTGACTTGTTTTATGCTTTTTTTGCAATTCTGAGGTGTGCAGTTCGATTTTCTTTCTCGAATTGTTTAGAAAACCATCCATTTTAGAACATCTGAAATTTAAAATGAACTGCACACCTGGGAAAGTATGATGCCAAGGGCATATTTTTTGCACGTAAATCCAATACAAGAGTTCTGAAAATCGACAAAAATATGACGTCATAACCATTGCTTCGGGACAAAATGGCGCGGTACCCCAGCCCCCCCCCCCCCCCCCCCCCCCCTAGTTTCGTGTATTGATATTTTCGATTTATGCAATGAGTGCAGCGACCTGTCACTGATGAGGCGGTGTTAGTAACGATGACGTCACAATATTGGGTATGGTTTTCCCAACAGCACTTACGACACAGACAACGGGCGCGAAATTCAAATAATCACAGGTTGGGGATGTGCAGTTTAAATTCGGTTTAATTGAATATTATAGTTCTGTGTTCAATTAAACTGATCAATATACATTAAATAATTATTTTCCTACCATATAATGATTGGTTTCATGAATAGCACCTTATAATAGCTGAGACGAATATACCTGAATTCAGGTATATTCGTCTCAGATAATAGCATGTATAGTCATTGCTACCGTATCAAGTGCTATGACGGGTAGGGGAGAGCGGGGAGTGTACGCCCTATTTCGCCCACCACGTGATCTCAGTCTTTGCGGCCACTGGTTGAATTTGGCAAACACAATACTGATAAAATTGTATGTTTCAAGCTTCCCAAATTAACGTTGTGTAGATCACCGTAACATGTTTGTCAACTTATCATCCAAAACCCAGTTTTGCCTCACAAAAGTGAATTTCCTACCATTTTTCATATTGATTTTTTCCAAAGATATTCGTAGAGAAGGTTTTAATGTAAATTATCATTAAGAGGTATGGGATTGATTATGGATTTGATGCAGTTAACAACCCATCAATGTATGTGGGACATCCGTAGTATAGGTCAATGCACTTATTGCGCTATGTGGGGCACATACGCCCTATGATAATGGGGCAGGTTCGCCAAATACGGATTTCATTTATGGGTGTAGTGCGCTTCACATGCGGCCTCCCCAGCTCTGTCTATTTTGCTTCCTTCTACTGTTTGGTGTATCGGTGACCACCCTCTTTTGCTACCAGATGATTGATTATTGTATCAGGGTCATCTTGGACTAGTTTGGATTGCCAACTTCATCTTCGTTTTCGTGTTTAAATTGGAAACTCATTTTTGGATTTTGTTTCCTCATACTGTTCTACCATTTTAAGCTTATTCAGTGCATGATACTGTATACAACACACTGTTATACCTGCCTGGACTTTCTCTAAGTGTCAATCAATACCAAGTACCAGTAACTATCTACAAGTTTTGACTGAAGCACTTTCAATTGTATTGATTATATTGACTGAAAGCACTTGACTGTTTCGGATTAACAATGGGATTCTACCTACTCCTGTTCATGGTACTGCATTTAACTCAACCAATAGACCCACCTTGCTTGACTTGTGTTTATCATAATGAACATGACTCCGCCATTTTGAAAGCCCCCCATCGGCTAAAATTTCTCGGTACTCGGGTCTCATATTATGGTAACTCTACAGCAACTGTCCAATTGGATATACTAGTATCTGGTGATGTATGCCCCAACCCTGGCCCTGATGAATTGATAAGCAGCAAACACACTGATTCTTCATCTATATTGTACAACAGAGAACTATTTTTGTCAATGAACCGACCATCATGGCCTATCTCAACCCCCCTTCTCAACCATATCAAGTATCTGGGCATTCAACCTCCTTGTCGAACGGACAGAGTTCAACTACTCGTCAATTTCAACCTCCTCGTCGAACACACAGAGGTACCAGCGGTGGTTGCCGTAAGAACAAGAAGCAGCTCTCTACAGGAGATGAAGTATGGATACCTGCACCCAATCCCAATGATGAACTAAGCATCGGTGCATGGAATGCTCGATCTTTAGGAAACAAAACTGATTTTCTATGTGATATGGTACTTAGAAACGAACCGTGACATTATGTTCGTAACCGAAACCTGGTTGTATGAGAACAGTACTGCTGTAATTGGTGAACTAACTCCCCCTGGATACTTATTCATGAATTTTCCTCGAGGAACACGTGGCGGTGGAATCGGAGTTCTCTACAAAAGTCATCTCAAGCTGAAACATAAATCTTTGCAAGAGAATAAGTCTTTTGAGCACGCAATTATATCAAACTCCTCCAATACTCTGAACTTTGTGGTTGTTTATAGACCTGAACCATCTGGGGTGAACACAGCTGCTTTTATGAATGAGTTTGAGGGGTTTCTTGGTGAAGTGGATCTTCTTTGTGGGAGAACCTTACTGCTCGGAGATTTCAACCTGCACATGGACGTTCCGTCAAAAAATGAAGTGATACAGTTTAATGCAATTCTCTCATCCATGGGGTATGCAACATGTAAACGTTCCTACACATAGACTGGGCCACACTCTTGACCTACTTATAGTAAAAGATGACAGTGACTTAGTTAAGAAATGGGATGTAAATCCTATTTTCCATTCCGATCACTTAATTGTTAATTGCTTACTTGACGTAACAGCTTCGAGAGCATCTAGAACTTTCGGTATTTCACGTAATTTCAAAAACATTAATCATTATGTTTTTGCGAGTGATCTTACAATCAAGATTAACACTGTGCTCATGCATGATCACTCAACTGTTGATGATCTGGTTAATGGTTACAATAAAGCTTGCCAAACTGTTCTGGATGCTCATGCTCCTGTTACGCTCAAGTCACGTTCTGTAAGGTATAGACCTAAATGGTACAATGATACGGTTATTGGGGTACGTCGCCAGAGGCGTCGTCATGAAAGACGTTGGCGTAAGACCCAGTGTGTTGTGGACTATCAGAATTACATTGATGCTAAACGGGCTGCTGCAGATACTATTGCTTTGGAAAAATCTAGATACTATGCAAGCAAGTTTGAAAACTGTAATGCTAAGGACATGTACAGGACAGTAAATGAATTACTTAATGTGAGCAGTAATAATCTACCTGAGTGTGGCAAAACAGTCGATCTTGCTAATAATTTCTGTGATTATTTTATTGGCAAGGTCAACAAGATCAGACATGAACTTGATGCAAATGTAAATGTTTCTGGTGATAGCGGTTTTACCCCTTGTGACGATTACAACTCTGAGCCTATGTGTAACTTAAGTGATTTTCAACCTGTCACTGAAGATGATCTTCGTGATGTTATCATGAAATGCCCTTCTAAAAGCTGTTCCTTGGACCCGATGCCTACATGGCTGGTGAAGCAACATCTCCCGATCTTGGTTCAGATTATGACTAAAATTGTGAACACCTCTCTTTCTTGCGGTGCTTTCCCAACTGTGCTCCGTAAAGCCATCATTACACCTATTTTAAAGAAAGCCTCCCTGGACAAAAACAATTTGGGAAATTATCGTCCTGTTTCAAATTTATCCTTTGTTGGTAAGTTGATTGAGAAGGTGGTTTCCTCCCAGGTGTCCAATTACATAAATTCCAATGGTCTTTCAGATCCTTATCAGTCTGCCTACAGGCATGCTCGTAGCACAGAGACAGCACTTACATGTGTCCAAAATGACATTCTGAGGGCAATTGATGATCAGCAAGCTGTTTTTGTCCTGATGTTAGATCTGTCAGCGGCATTCGATACCGTGGATCACGGTATCCTCTTGGAACAACTTGCTGGGGATTTTGGTATGACTGGTAATGTTCAAAATTGGTTCAAGACATACCTTGAGGGTAGAACTTGCTCAGTTAACATTAGTGGTGATTTCTTGGATGATAAGGACCTTATATATGGTGTCCCCCAGGGCTCAGTAATAGGACCCCAGACTTTTAGTTATTATACCCGCAGAGTTGGCCAGATAATTAAGCACCATAATCTTAATTATCACACCTACGCCGACGATGTCCAAATTTACATCATGTTTAACCCAAACTGCCATGGTGATGCTGCTTGTGCTTTATTCAAATTGCGTCAATGTGTAAATGATCTGCAGTCCTGGATGCTTAACAACAGGTTGAAGCTTAATCAAGCCAAAACAGAATTTTTCGTTGCCTGTTCTCCCAACCACTATAATAGTTCTCTTAAACATCTTACTCTTCATATTGATAATCATGACATTCCCTCCTCTCCTTCCATCCGCAACCTGGGTGTCATTTTAGATCACTCCATGACAATGGCTGGGCACATCACAAAGTTGTCTCGTTCAATAAACTGGCAGTTGCATAACCTTAATCGCATCCGTAAACATCTTGATACCGAGACGTGTCACAACATTGTTCGCACTCTCATCTTATCGAGACTGGATTACTGCAACTCCCTCCTATATGGCATCGACAAGAAGCATCTTAATCGTCTTCAAGTTCTACAGAATAAATCTGCTCGTCTCATTTTCAGGAAACCTAGGCGTGCCCACGCTTCTCCTCTCCTCCGTTCTCTTCACTGGTTACCAATCGCTCAAAGATTGCAATTCAAAGTCCTGCTTCAGACTTTCAAGGCCTGGCATTTTAAATCCCCTAATTATCTGTATTCATATTTTAAACCTCGTACTCTTAAGACAAATTACATGCTACGTTCTGACTTGGCTATCACCTTTGAGGTCCCTCGGTCCAAAAAACATGCTGGTGACCGTGCCTTCTCTGTGGCAGGGCCTCGCCTTTGAAACAATCTTCCGATCAATATTCGTGGTCTTGGTAGTTTAAGTGTATTCAAGGGTCACCTCAAGTCTCATCTTTTCCCTTGCACCTAGTCCTTCTCCTTTCCCTTTCTTCAGCGCCTTGTCTACTTTGTAAAAGGCGCTTTATAAATCTCATTATTATTATTATTATTATTTATATAGACCTAGTTATGATTTTGCACAATTTCATAATTGCAATTTTCCTCTTACAGGATAAATGTAGTTATAAAAACAGTTATTAGGAATGGCGTAACACTAATATTAGAGCAGAATATTTCAAAATTTGGTATTTCTTATTATTTTTAAATTCTGAACGAGTATGTTCCGCAAAAGTGCACCAACCCCTATATTTTGGACCTTTAGATTTTATTTTGGAATAAAATAACGAAGAATAACGAATCGATATGTATTGAATATTATGGTACTTTGTGTAGCCTAATTCTGAGCGTAGGGTGAACCTGCCTGTGGGTGAACCTACCCCGGCGTCGGGCAAGTTCGCCTTTTGGAGACACCTGTATTTATCATTTACTCCTGCTTTTACAGTAAGGCCTATAGAGTACTGAGATCATGGTCGTATGTAGCCAAGATATTAATCTTTCGCATAATATCAATAGGTCCATTCAATCTTTAAAATTGGTGTCTCTAGAACGCTTCAAATGAAAATAGGCCAAACACTCCCCGCTCTCCCCAATAGCTCATCTGAAAGATGATTTAAAAAACAAACAAAAAAACCTCTTTTTGGTTATTTTAATTACGTTGGTTTCTCATCCTTATATCACTTTAAAAGAATGGGAATTCAAGTTGCAGCCTGGTGCGACTATGGAGGTGACGGAGGACATGAAGGCGGCGTTCGACAAATTTGGCATCGTTGTAGTCAGGTGGGTTCCTAACTTGAATACCATATATGCAAATAGTTCGGTTCAGAAAATGTCCCAACTTTCAACTGAGACAATACTAGGCATTTTGTTGAACCTATTAAGGGAGCACATCAAAACTCGACCGCGCGGTAACCGGCGGTTCCGCCCGGTTGGACCGCATATCATTGTTTAGAACAATAGAAACCGGCTGCAACCTCACGGAACTGCACGGAACCGGTGGTTGCCGGGCGGTCGAGTTTTGATGTGCTCCCTAATGTATTTCTCCTGCATGGCGAGTCCAAATATTGAAATGAAATTTTAATTATTTTGCGACATTTTTGAAACATTTTGTGAACTTTTGCAACTGTCCGTAGGCTACATTCAAAAACTCAAAACGTCAAAACCTGTGCCTAACCGCGTAATAAAAAAATCAGAAAGGCAAAAAAAGGAAAGGGATATAGAGAGAGGAGAAACAGGAAGAAAAGAGATATGGGAGAAAGGAAGTGGAAAATAAATACATGAAAAGAGTATATAGGGTTAGGCGTGAAATATGTCAAATACCGTGTAGAAAGATCAACTAGTGCAGTGGGCGGGCACTGATTTTATTTTATTTTTGTGGAGTGGGAGGACCAGCGGTGTTATTGGCTCTACCATGTCTATTTAACCCTCATATCAAAACGAGATATTGTGTGTACCCAGCTACCAAGATGAAACCTCAAAACTAGGCTGGCTAAAATGTTTTGTAGAACAATTTCTTCAAGTTTGACCGGGAATGAAGTTTGGCAGCTCGGTGACTTCTGTACCAGCAATGATGATTCAACATTAGTTAGGGAGCAAATCAAAACTCGACCGCGCGGCAACCGCCGGTTCCGTGCGGTTCCGCCCGGTTGGACCGCATATCATAGAACAATAGAAACCGGCTGCAACCGCACGGAACCGCACGGAACCGGCGGTTGCCGGGCGGTCGAGTTTTGATGTGCTCCCTTAGGCCTATGTCAAAGCTGAGACCAAAGCGCTGCTTATTGGATTAGTGGACAAAATACAATTTGTAATTCTATGATTTTTATACATATATATGTACTTATATGGCAGATCTTTGATGGATAAAGAAGATATGGGCAAATTAATGATTGCAGCAGAACATAAGGACGGAGTAGGTAGCCATTCTATGAAGCAAGCAGATGCAAATGACGGATCTGATTGCCGCCAAATTGAAGTCTCTTTGTGGAATCACCCCGGAAATGACGTCACAGGCATGATGGCAAGGGTTCATAAATTGGGAACTACTATGGAAAAAGTGAGTGGCGGAAAGTTGTTTGGGGTTTTATTGTGTATGGTTTTTTCTTCTTTTTTCATTTACTGGGGTAGAAACCGTTCCTATTTTATTACGGAAGTTATAGGCCTACCGCTTAGCCTTTGAAGTATTCCGTTTGCGCTTTTAAGACTCGGAGCCATGTGAACCAACCGGACCTTGGAATTAATTCACACAGGTGTCGGTTCTTCTATAGTGTTGAAAGTTCAACTCATTTGACAATATCTGTTCACTCAACAGTTGATGGGATGCGAAGAGATGTACCATTGGCACTCCAAACTGATAATGAAACATGCCCGAAGTGGTGGTGCTCATGTGTGGCATCAGGATTACGGGTAGGTCGAAAAGTACTGATAGAAGACGATTCCGAAGTAATGGACCGAACTTGAACTTTAACCCTTATCGACAGTATAATAGAGAAGCTCATCCCAACTGAAAGAGCGAAATAAACACATAATTTTAACAAGCCGCGCCGCTGAATGTCCCAACGAAAAAAGCAAGGACATTCACCGGCGCGACATGACATAAATTGCCCGCTTAGGAGCGCTATTAATTCGGTCTGGTAAACCTATTGTTATCAATTACTACGAGAGGATTGCCTGGTTGTATATTTAAGTTCGGGGCGTGTATAGCGGTACTTCTTGCTAACTTGCTAACTGCATGATGAGTTTCCATTATGTTGCAAATTACATCCACGCTCATGCGTTTAAACTACTCAATGGGCGTTGCAATACAGCCGGTTGGTTGCACACGAGAATTATGTCATATAGCAACCAGCTTTGATGGAAGGCGAATATTTAAATTTGTTGCCGGTTTTTATGGCACCAATTTATAGCGCTGCTAAGCGGGCCTTGTAGCGTAATGGGACTCGAACCCACGATCTACCGTTGATCCCGTTATCTTCAACTATAGTTAGCTTCACGCAGTAACTTTCAACTGATCGCTGGTCAAGGAGTGCTAGAAGTGCGATCTAAAATGTCTATCAAACGGCCATAACGCCCTAAAGCTTTATACCACAGATTTGTATCTGGTGAAATTAACTGCAGACATGTTCGGTTTGGTGCCATTTTTAGACGATAGTAGGAACTTAGGAAGCCGAATCAAACCTTATTTATATCAACTTAGATAGGGAATTAGATTAGATTAGTGAACAGGGGTCAAGCGTTGTGGAGTATGATCGGATTGCTGAGACCTTTACAATGGGTCGGATTTGATAGGTTTTCCTTGATCTCCTGACCATAATTCACACAGTCGTCCGCACACGGCTGTTTGACTGTCAGATTTATAATTAAAATTATGGAATAAAAAAAGATTACATCGTGGCCCAGTTATGGTTTGACCTGAGTTAGGTAGCGCTAATGAATACGAGTATACGGTGAAAAATTCACGAAAATTGTACGAGCCATTTTTAAATTATCGGCATTTTACACTACTTTACACACATCTTACACGTAACTCTATGGGAAATGTGGCCGATGAGGGCGCTATTATAGTAAATAATAATATTCAAAGCTCTATTTCTCAGAAATGGCACCAACAAATGTTCTGAAATTTCTACAAAAGATGACCAGTATATTCAGGTACTTGAATAAGTTAAAACCAGAACCGGGCCAGCAAATTACGGTGTTCTAAGAGTAAAACGGACAAATTATGTGGGATCACACAGTCGTCCGCAAAGAGTCTTTCGGTGGAACTCTTGGCGCAGTTGGGTGTCGTTAGTTGATGAATATCATGAACACGAAGAACATGCAGAGTAGTCCCAGCACGTTACATATCAATGTTACATTGACGCAGCAAAACAAGTAGAAAGGTTAAGGAGCATGCCTTCAAATGACTTCATAAAGTCATCTGACAGCATTCTACGTGTTACGTTGTTTAATGCTTAGTCTTGCATTTTATTTGTACATTAACCATCTCTTGTTTTTTATCTGTTATCCAGATATTGGTACACTAGCGGACTCCTCTTCCCTAATTGTGCAACAGTGCTTATCGGGCTGGATAAAAGCAACCATGAAAATGGATGCCTAGAGGTAATTTTGATATGAACTAGCGGGCGAAAAAGTGATGCCAGGCGCGTAGCCAGCATTGTCATTCCGGTGGGGCAAACATCAATAGCGTCCCTATTTTTTTTTTTGTCCCTAAAATTTTCGTAAAAGGTTGCCCCCCCAAAAAAAATCTAGTCACTTACCTCGTGAAATTTCACGTAAGTGGGGGGGGGGGAGGTTGGTGAGGTCTCAAAAAATTTCGCACAGTCAAAAAAAATCGCACAGTAAATGTACTACATTCACAATTTCTCGTCCCCATTTCTCTTCTCTTTCCCCTCTCCTTCCCCTTTCCCTTCTCTTTCTCCCTCTCCTTCCCCTTTCCCTTCTCTTTCTCCCTCTCCTCCCCCTTTCTTTTCTCTTTCTCCCTCTTCTTCCCCCTTCTTTCTCTCTTTTCTCCCCTTCTTCTCGTCCCCATTTTTCCGCTTCGCCGTCCCCATTTTAGGTGTCCGGGGGGGCAGCTCGCCCCACCGGCCCCCCCACTGGCTACGCTACTGAGTGATGCGGTAAAATGCGAATTTTTAAAGCTACGCGCGCGTTCTTCTGAGACAAACTATTCTTGTATATACCCGGCACGCAAGATAGTGTGAATGTATACAAAGTAGGCCTGTATTTACTGATGAAAACGAAGGCGAATATATGAACATGATGAAGATGAAGATGATAATTTATAATGATGATGAATATTTTGTTATGGTTTATTCTCTATGAGGGGGGATTAGGATCATAAGATCATGAGATCATAGGTCGTAGTAAGTCGTAGATCAAGCTCGTCCTCGGTCAAGTCGTAATCAAAATCGTATGGTCGAAGCAAGTCCTCGGTAAAGTCGTAATCAAGGTCGTAGCTCGTAAGCTCGTAGCTCGTTAACTTCGTAGTTCGTCCTCAGTAAAGTCGGAACCAAGGGCGTGAAGTCGTAGCTCGTCCTCGGTAATGTCGGAATCAAGGCCGGGCAAGGTGTTAGCTCGTCCTTGGTAATGTCGGAATCAAGCCTACACATCGTAGCTCGTAGAATAGAAATGCCTAGAGTGATAAATAGAGGCCGAGGGAACATCCTATATATGCTCTGATTGATTCCGTCACTGGTATTAGGGTGTCCGAGCGTACATCCTATATATGCTCTGATTGATTCGCTGTATGATTAGCTTCCAACCTGCGTCATATTGATTCGTTAAATGATTAAACGAATGATTATTATATTTATTAATCTCTTACACATACACATATATAAATATTAGCTTGTACCAAACTGCAATAAATGTGAAGTTGGTTCCGGTGGCGGGACACAATATATATTGACAATATCATTCAGTGAATCAATCACAGAATCAATCACAGAATCAATCAGACAATCAATCAGAGCATAGGATGTACGCTCGGACACCATTACCAATCCCGGTAACAATTTGACCCGAGCTTACAAGCTACACCCGACCGTTTGACCCGAGCTACGACCTTACGAGCTACGACCTTACGAGCTACGACCTTATGAGCTAGGAGCTTACGAGCTACGACCTTACGAGCTACGACCTTATGAGCTAGGAGCTTACGAGCTACGACCTTACGAGCTACGACCTTACGAGCTAGGAGCTTACGAGCTACGACCTTACGAGCTAGGAGCTTACGATCGAGCTACGACCTTATGAGCTAGGAGCTTACGAGCTACGACCTTACGAGCTACGACCTTACGAGCTACGACCTTATGAGCTAGGAGCTTACGAGCTACGACCTTACGAGCTACGACCTTACGAGCTAGGAGCTTACGAGCTACGACCTTACGAGCTAGGAGCTTACGAGCTACGAACTTATGAGCTAGGAGCTTACGAGCTACGACCTTACGAGCTAGGAGCTTACGAGCTACGACCTTACGAGCTAGGAGCTTACGAGCTACGACCTTACGAGCTACGACCTTACGAGCTACGACCTTATGAGCTAGGAGCTTACGAGCTACGACCTTACGAGTTACGACCTTATGAGCTACGACCTTATGAGCTACGACCTTACGAGTCATTACGATCTTACGAGCTACGACCTGACGAGCTACGGCGAGCCACGACCGTAACGCCCTTGATTACAACTTTACCGAAGACGAACTTCGACATTACGCCCTTGAATATGGCTTTACCGAGAACGAGCTACGGCCTTACGATCTTCGAGTTATAATCCTAATCCCGCCTCATGATTCTCAGGTACTCGTGGGTTCGCACACATGCGGCAGAGTTGAACATTTAAACATTGGCGGTCAAATGGGTGTAGAACCAACAAGATTGAAATTGTTGAGGGATAACTTACAATGTGTGGAAGTGCCTCTTGATCCGGGAGATGCTGTTTTTACACACGGTATAGTATGACAACTAAACAAGCAAATCAAAGTTTTACGTTTATTATGCTGATCTATTTGATTACAAATACACTATGAGCTTACTACGAGAATATTATGTATTCAATTAATCTACCGTACTTGTGATTTTACAAAGCCTTGACCAATTATGCCATACTAATAAGATATATAACACTTCCGTGCGCATGCCATAAGCCGGGATTGTTGCTTAATGCTTTTAAAATAACATAAGCAATAAGCATGATAAGAGAGAAGTAATTAAAAACCTCATAAATATACACGACTAGAATTCGCGGTTCGTGAGTTGATCGGTTCTCGAGTTGGGGTTCACGGGATGTGTACTCTTAAAATTCAGTTATCACAGGTGCCCTTACTATTCCAGATACCCCATTTACAGGCAACTCCAGGTGCCCTTAAATCCAGGTAGGCTACCCCATCCATGGATATCCATGTAATTCAGTATATAGGCATAGGGTCGGGTTTTTATAGTGGGGTCATAGTTCAGAGTTGGTCTTTTAGTTTTATAGTTGGTGGAAGGAGGGGTCTATCGTCATGATTATCTGTACCCAAGTCTTTAGAACTCTGTGTGCAATATCCGTTCACTTTGTTAGTCTACATTAATTATTCCTCCAGTAGGCATGTAGGCCTACATGTATGCCTAAACGAAAGTGTATTTCAATCACGCATGTTTGCTCACACCTTCCCTTTTAACATGTCCATCATGTAACATTTATATAAAAGACATCCGATCCTAATTGTTATATAGTAAGGGAGCACATCAAAACTCGACCGCGCGGCAACCGGCGGTTCCGCCCGGTTGGACCGCATATCATACACTCTTGGAAAAAGGGTGCTTCAGGGTTTCTTGGCTGTCCCGTATATGGAACCCTTTTTAGAACCTTTATAGGTTCCACAAAGAACCTTTAAAGGTTCAAAAAGAACAAAAAATGCGTCTTTAGAACCTCTAAAGGTTCTCTACAGAAGATTTTGGGGTTCTTTAAACTAAAAGAACCTTTAACCCTGAGGGTTCCATATACGGGACAGCCAAGAACCCCTGAAGCACCTTTTTTTCTAAGAGTGTAATATGGATAAGTTGGGCCGGGGATCCAGGGTGCAGGGAACCAGCATATAAAAACACTTATTATGCGGGTTTTTTTAGTCACGTTAACATTACATATACAGAATGGCACCGGATGTTTTCGCTAAAAGTTGGATTCCATATTATTTGAACAGCTCAAATAAATTCATGACAATTTTGATTTCTTTGATTCACAATGTTCAAATTACTGTATATTGCTAATGTTATAGTGTGATCGCTATATTTACAAGTGAGGCACAGCTCACAGCTGAATGTTTCATAACATTTAAGGGCATTTTTATTACATCTTATACATGGAACAGTACTTTTGACGATATGTGTGAATTATAGATGAATATGATTAAAGGCATATTATGTGATCTTTTCTAGAGAGCGCCCTCTATTCATTATTTTTTTTAGAAAGTAGATTTTCTTGCAGATTTACATTTCTGATCATAAATCATATGCATACATTCCAAGTTACAGAGCGATACGATTCCTAATTACCTCAAAATCATGGTTTTAGAGTGAATTTAGAGTGAAAATAATCAATCCTTCAAGTTGATTTTCACTCTAAAATCATGATTTTGAAGTAATTAAGAATCGTATCGCCCTGTAACTTGGAATGTATGTACGATTTATGATCAGTAAATCTGCAAGAAAATCTGCTTTCAATTTTTTTTCTATGTTGAGGGCGTTCCCTGGAAAGATCACATAATATACAGGATGATTGACGCAACGAATAATGTTATCCTCACCGTATTTTCATGTACTGCAGGAAACTTGGTTCATCACGCGCCCCAGAACCATAGCGACACCAGACGATGGTGCTATGCAGTAGCCTACAACGACAAGAACAACCCGCCATTGCATGATAAATTTCATCCACAATACACACCCTTAAAAAAGGTATCGTAAAGATTTACAGTTGTCATATTTGTAATAAATGCTACGTTTATTCATCTATAGCATTGGTTCTCAACCTTTTTGGCCCACGACCCCTTTTGACATTCTTGGTCAGTACCGTGACCCCCCAAAAAACCACCCCGATTTATGCAAACTGAAACTGCTTGGTTATATGATGCGAGCGTAGCGAGCAGGAAATTTAGCATATTTGAAGGTTCCTTTTGAGTTGTTAAGTCTTTTTTAGAGCGAAATATCAAAATGGTTCCCCAAAAAGCTAAATTTATGACCCTTTCATGACCCCCTGAAAAACCCTAAATGACCCCCATGGGGGTCACGACCCCCAGGTTGAGAACCCCTGATCTATAGCGTGTCAAGTTTCAGAAAGGTGCAAAATACGCCTTATAGGAGGCCTATCGCGCGTGTGAAGTAATCATAAGGGCATTTATGATTTAAATTTAGAGTGAAAATGATACGTCCTACTACTTGTAGCAGGACAGGTTTTTTTCACTCTTTAAACCATGATTTTGAAGTAATTAGGAATCGTATCAACCTGTAACTCAGAATATATACGGTATATGATTTATGATTAGAAATGTAAATCTGCAAGAAAATCGGCTTTCAAACAACAAAGTCAAGGATAGAGGGCGTCCCTTGGAAAAGATCGCATAAGTTCCGCATAATGTGCCTTTAAGTGGCCTAATTCATCCTTCAAATGGGAATCATACTGGAGCATCGTATGATTCATCGTTCTAGATATATCCGTTTATTCGGCAACATATTCGTGCGCGTCATTATACGTTTGTATAGATAAAATTATAACGAGGGTAAAACCATCCAATGGAAGAGTGCTCAACCCTAATGCGCTTATCAATTGCAGTCCCGGCCCCGGGGGACCCGGGGCATGGCGGGGACTATGCGGGGACCGTACGCAAACGTACAAAAAACATGGCCCGGCTATGCGGGGGCGTGTACCCGGGGCGTACAAAACGTGCCCCGCTAGCCGGGGCGTGTAGCCGGGGCATAGCGGGGACGTACATTACTGAAAATTAGGCCGGGCATTGTAGCGGGGGAGTACACTAGGGTACACGAATGTACACCCCGGGGCATAGCCGGGGCATAGCGGGGATGTACGCTAAGATACATATCATCCACACCGGGCATAGAGATATAAAATACAGACATGCACTATATTAAACTTTAAAATTAGTCACCGCGATTGATCAATGCCTGGATTTTCACTACCATGACTACGGTAAACTTAGTACAATTTGACCATATAGTGCTTTTGCCTGGAATAATGTACACGGTAGGGCCCGGACAGATAGACAACACCTACTTGCAGGCCCGTAAGTCAGGGAGGGGGAGCCCACCCCCCTCAATTCCCCCTCCCAAGTCCCCCAAGAAGGTCCAAAATCCCCCTCCCAAGTCAATTAGATCAATCATCATGTTGTCGGTCCATTTTAAAACTTAAATACTGTTTGTTCATAATAAATAAATTGGATCAAAACTTTCCAATGTTGCCGGTGGGTACGCATGATCTATCAAAAATAAAGCTACACAAATATGATATCCATAAAGTGATTTTTTTTTTACTCGATTCATTTCTGGTTGACAACAGACTGAGATAGATCCCCATGCCAACATTATAGTAGTTTTAGTTTTAGGCCTCTGGTAAGTTTTGTTGTGGAGCACTGTATAAACAAAACTATTCACAAAACCATAAAGTAGTGAACGGTAAATCATGAAATGCTCGCAGTGAACCGTGTACCATGATAACGATTCGCTAATATTGGGCCCGGCTGTCTGAGGCCGGGCGTAGCCGGGGCGTACACTATGCCCCGGCTATGGGGGCCGGGACCGTACGCCGTGGCCGTCGTACACTTTGTCCCGGCTATGGGGGCCGGGACCGTACGCCGGCGTACACTTTGTCCCGGCCATGGGGGGCCGGGACTGTAGCGGGGGCGTACAAAAAGTGGTGCCCCGCACTGCGGGGACCGTGCACGACTGTAGCCGGGACGTCACATCGGCAATTTGTACGTCCCGGCCCTTATCCCCGGGTCCCCCGGGGCCGGGGCTGCAATTGATAAGTGCATAAAGGGGAGCCTTAGTAAACAAAAATGTAAGATTTGATTTTACATTGCTTTACAGTACTGTTTCGTGGGGGCCTGAGAACAGACCCTCACTCCTCAGAAGCTAGATGTTCATGGTAGCAGGGGCGGACTGGGACCCGAAAGCGGCCGTGGCAAAATTATTAAAGCGGCCCTATTTGACCATGTCAGGCAGAAGTACATGTATATGTCGTCCCGGTAGTAAATTTTCGTAAAAGGTTGCCCAATTTTTTCCCAGTCAGTCACCTCGTGAATTTCACACGTAAGTGGGGGGGGGGGGGGGGGGGGGGGGGGGGGGGGGGGCCGGGGGAAGGGTAAAAAAAAATTCGCACGGTCACAAAATTTCGCACGGTCACAAAATTTCGCACAGTCATAAATTTTCACAACGCCCACAAAATTTGAGTAACCGGCCCTGAGAGGCCCAAAACCAAGCGGCCATGTGGCGATCGCCACAACGCCACAGTGGCCAGTCCGCCCCTGAATGGTAGTGTCACACAATGGTACATATTATAATACATGTTCACAGAAAGTGATTAATATATGTCAAAGATTATGTCAAACAAGTCAAGTGGAGAAAGTCATGGTAATGTCAAAAGTCAAGTGAAGATAAATCCATTGTTGTGTTAAAAAGTCAATTGCAGACTATATCCATGGTTACGTGTATGTCAAATGTCAAGTGATTAGGCCAAGTATAAATAAATAACATGTTTATCGTCCACACCGATTATTTATAATATAATATTGTGTTGTTATTTTTCTTATCTAAATATAGATATATTAAATGTGATTCTTTGTGGGAAGGAGTACTCGTCTAATACGGTATACGGGGATGTGTCGCTCTAATAGGTCGCTTTTTTGCCAAACATCCTTAAACGTGGGGTATGATTTGTGCTGGAAAATCCCTAATAATGGGGTCACATTTTACGGTCTATTTTCGCAAAAGAATGCGAAAATGTTGGTCTATTTTCCCGATAATTGGATCTATAATGATGCAAATGGGTAGTGGGTACCGTTTTTTTCCAAAATCACCCTTAGAAATGGGTAGGGGTTTTGAGTCTCCAGCGGCACCCCCCCCCCCCCCCCCCCACCCGACCAAGCCAAATCCGAGTGCCCCCACCCCCCCCCCCCCCCCCCCCCCCCCACCGGGCATTAAAGAGCCAACATTGATTATGTACAAAGTGATATCGTAACGAAAATTTGCAATGACATACTCCATAATCGCGTGACGCGATTTGTCGCTTATACGCTCTTATAAAGAGTGCTATTTACCAAATAAGGGGCGTCAGCGGCAAATCGCTCCGAGCGATTGGGTAGTATGTCATAGACTTTATGTATTATTATGTATGTCTCTTTTGTATTAGGTGAATGATGACGCCATCAAGACTTGTAACAACTTTACTGATCTGTCAGAGAAGGAATTCTACACACCTGCCAAATTCACTTTCTGAAATTGAGATGATGTTGATCTTCAACGTCAAAACTTGTGACGTGTTCTACCGAAACCAGACGGAATTGCAGCGGAATTGGGCAGAGCTCCAAACTGAGAAATAGCCCAACACCTAATTGGGGGTGATTTTTTTGGGATTTGAGTTTCTTGTAAATAATTAATCTTCAGAGTGTTTATAACATTATTGTGAAAGTTGCAGATTAAAAAATCAACCCAAAATAAAATTAAATGCAATTTTTTATTTTTTATTATTTTTATTGCACAGTAAAAAATAATTACACAAAACGCGGTAACAGGGAACAAATCTGCGGTGTAAAAAGGGAACTCCCGTGCCGACTGAGTAAAGTTTACAATTCATGGCTTGGTACAGCTTTTACCACGCTCAGGGGTTATATATTTACCAATATTGTGCAATTTTTTAACAACTATTACTGTGTAATACTTTGTACACATCTGAAGTGTAAAGTTTACACACCAGATGGGAGTTCCCTTTTTACCAGACTAAATTGTAATGTTTACCAATTCAATAGTTGTTAAAAAAATTGCACAATATTTGGTAAAAAATATAACCCCTGAGCGTGGTAAAAGCTGTACCAAGCCATGGAATTGTAAACTTTACTCAGTCGGCACGGGAGTTCCCCTTTTACACCGCAGATTTGTTCCCTGTTACCGCGTTTTGTGTAATTATTTTTTACTGTGTGTGGGTCTTTGGGTGACAGCAGGGACAATCAGCAAAAATATGGGGTCATTGGGTGACAGGAGCGCTGAAAATAGGAGGTCTTTGGAGCCTTACATCCGCGTCACCTCCATAATGGGAGTTCCCCCCCCCCCCCCACCCCCCGGCCCGGGTCAATATGGGCCGCCTCCCCCGGATTTCTGAACAATAAACAAAAACAATGAATGGTGGTGATGATCAAACTGTGGTTACGGTATTTGTAAGTTATAAATCACATCATCATCTGTATCTCATATCAGACTGTATACATACATGCGGGCATACATGCATACCGAGATACCGCATAATAAGCTTACATGCAAGTGCATGGCATGCATGGAGTGTGTACTATTAGCCAAAATAATATCATACTGAGTGCGAGCATAGACAACATGAGCGTAAAATCAACACATGACAGTAAATTCTTACATTCAAATTGCGGTATCAAAGCTTCTAGACCCCACAGGCTCAGAAATTTGGTGACGTTTTCCATGTATGTTGTATCAACATGCCACACCGACAAATCCATGCGCGAGGACTTAATTTACAAACGAATGGTAAGCAATACACAGAGCGCGGCGAAATCCATTCATATTTACTTGCCGCATGGTAAGCATGACAACTCAGATGCTCAACTTCCATGCAGCTCGGTAAATCTTTACCAAAGATGCTTTGTAAGGTTTTCCCATCATGATATGTAGTGCTCGAACCGAAGTTTTACCTGAAGTATTGTAAAGATTTGTACACCGCACAGCCTACCGCGCTAATAATTACCATCTGTTTTAACTGTGTGTAAATATTGTAAATACATTGTAAGAACATTGTTAGTACATCTTTAAAGGACGATATCTCAGTTTGGAGTGTTCATAAAGACGAACTTTAAAATGATATAACTCCGCTTTGGGAAGTCTGATTAAAAAAAAGGAAGTACCATTGTAAAGCTAAAGATCTCTACTTTAATAATCAATTACTAACCCAATTTTGATATCTTGCCCAACTGTGTCTGGTTTCAGTAGAACATGTCACACTTGAACATGGGCTATCTCTTTTTAAAGGGATTTATCGTTCTAGATATATCCGTTTTTATTCGGCAACATATTCGTCATTATACGTTTGTATAGATATTGATATTAAATGTGATTCTTTGTTAAATACATTAAAGCCCGGGGGAGGGGGTACTCGCCTAATACGGTATACGGGGATGTGTCGCTGTAATGGGTCGCTTTTTTGCCAAACATCCTTAAACATGGGGTATGATTTGTGCTGGAAAATACCTAATAATGGGGTCACATTTTACAAATGGGTCTATTTTCGCAAAAATTTGCGAAAATTGGGTCTTTTTCCGATAATTTGCGAAAATTGGGTCTATAATGAAGCAAATGGGTACCGTTTTTTTCCAAAATCACCCTTAGAAATGGGTAGGGGTTTTGAATCTCCAGCGGCACCCCGACCAAACCAAATCCGAGTGCCTCCCCCCCCCCCCCCCCCACCGGGCATTAACCCTAACCCTAACCCTAACCCTACCTAACCCTACCCTAACCCCTACCCTACCTAACCCTAACCATACCCTAGCCCTAACCATAACCCTAAACTAACCTAAACCTAAACCTACCCTATAAACCTAACCCTAACCCTAAGAAACTTTTATGACTAGCGCACTCGTGGTATGGAAAATACACGTTATGACTAGCGACCCGTATGACTAGCGGTAGACCCAACCAAGTAACTTGTTGCATTTTTGCCATAAATGATAATACTGGTGCAAACATTTAGCACTCTGTAGTATTAAAGAGATACAGATTTACTTCAAAAAGTATGTTTTCTTGTTATGAATACAGATAGCTAGCTGCTATCTAAACTATGACAACATGTTAGAAGACCGATCAAAACCTTAGATATTCTCGCCTTTCTACCAAATATCCTGATAAAAACCGGTAAACCTCCTCATTAGCATATTAACACAATTGGCCTATCGCGCGTGTGAAGTAGTCAAAATTATTATAGTCAGTCACATACGAGGTGGTATCAAAAAGTTTTAGAAATCACCCAGAAGTGAAGGAGCCATAAACTTCATTTTGATATGTGATACTTCAGACATCTTTACAAAGTCCCTGTGCAAAGTTACACATGTCTCCTTCTATTTTATAGACTGTCCACAGACCGCCATTGACCGCCATTGATTGATTCGCAGATTGCGTTATTCCCAAAAATAGCAATAAATAGTTTAAAGTGATGACAGAAACGGGTCAAAGGTCATTACAAACAAGCTTGGTGACAATAATCTTATGGGTAACATGGGGTGTACAAATATTTACCTCTAATGACCCCTACATGACCTTTGACCCTTTGTGTTAACACTTTAAACTATTTGTTGCTGTTTTTGGGAATAACACAATCTGAGGCAATCTGAGGATTAATCAATGGCGGTCAATCTGAGGATCTCTACAATGGCGGTCTGTGGACAGGTAATACTAGTGGGAGAAAGTTGTGACTTTGCACAGGGACTTTGTAAAGATGTCTGAAGAATCACATGTCAAAATAAAGTTTCTGGCTCCTTCACTTCTGGGTGATATCTAAAACCTGTTGATACCCCCCCCCCCCCCCCCCCCCCCCCCCCTCGTACAACGATGTCGTCGTCATTACATGACATAAATTGCCCGCTTAGGAGCGCTATTAATTCGGTCTGGTAAACCTATTGTTATCAATTACTACGAGAGGATTGTCTGGTTGTATATTTAAATTCGGGGCGTGTATAGCGGTACTTCTTGCTAACTGCATGGGTGAGTTTCCATTATGTTGCAAATTGCATCCACGCTCATGTGTTTAAACTACTCAATGGGCGTTGCAATACAGCCGGTTGGTTGCACACGAGAATTATGTCATATAGCAACCAGCTTTGATGGAAGGCGAATATTTAAATTTGTTGCCGATTTTTAGGGCACCAATTTATAGCGCTGCTAAGCGGGCCTTCTAGCGTAATGATCATGACTCTTGGGAAAACGATACTTTCTATTGACTTTGAAGAAAAATCTTTACAATTTAAAGACATAATCATTTATCTGTTCCCGTGATCCCCTCAAATAAATCAAATATCACCAAGTAGGCCTATATTCCTAATCTCTGAATAAATTTATCAGGTTTAATTAATACCCCTGTCACACATAAGGCGATCAGGCATTGCGATCTCGTTGCGCTGAAAAAAGCCATGCAAAACACAGTAAGGTCTCTGAGAACCGAATGGGGACGCCATGGACACCATCTAGAGTGGGGAAGGGTCCCCATAATCGCCTTCGAGGGCCATACAAAGCGCTGAATAATTTCTTAACAATTTTTTTAAAACATGTTCTTTTAAACAAATGTTAGTTAACCGGTGAATCGCTCAACAGTTGTTGAACATATTTTTGCACAATGTTGGTTACATTTTAAACAATTATTGGTTAAATTTATGAAAATCAAAGTATATTTTACTAATGTTGTTTAAAATTTAAACAATAGTGGCTACATTGTTTTAAACAACACATTTTTATAGATTCAAACAAAATATTAAAAATCAATTAAGTCTATAAAAATGCTGAAGTCTCAACATTATTTTAAAACAATATTTTGAAGATAGCGAAAAGTGTTTAATTCATTATTTACAGCGAAAACATCCCAGGTACTTTGGTGCGAGCTCTATTATCCGCGTTCGAATTTCTAACAATGCCAACAGGTGCGTTGGCTTGCCGGGTGCTCGGCGCGAGACAACATTGTGCATGTACATGTACATATCCCTATATAAAACAGTAATCACGGTATGGATAATAAGTGGCGCTAAATTCAAAAGTTACGCGGAGAGCAGACGACGGTGGATACGAACGGCCGTTAATTTTGAATTTCCGTTGTTGTTGAACATATTTTTGCACAATCTGGGTTAAATTTTAAACAATTATTGGTTAAATTAATGAAAATCAAAGTATATTTTACCAATGTTGTTTAAAATTTAAACAATGTTGGCTAAATTGTTTTAAACAACAAATTTTTATAGATTCAAACAAAATATTAAAAATCAATTATTAAGTCTATAAAAATGCTGAAGTCTCAACATTATTTTACAACAATATTTTGAAACTTTTACGAAAAGTGTTTAATTCATTATTTACAGCGAAAACATCCCAGGTACTTTGGTGCGAGCTCTATTATCCGCGTTCGAATTTCTAACAATGCCAACAGGTGCGTTGGCTTGCCGGGCGCTCGGCGCGAGACAGCATTGTGCATGTACATATTCCTATATAAAACAGCAATCACGGTATGGATAATAAGTGGCGCTAAATTCGAAAGTTACGTGGAGAGTAAAATTTTGAATTCAGTCACAGCCAACAATTAGCCGGTTATCATGGAAGTATGGAAGTGTCTCGTACTTCCGTGAGTGTCGCTTATATTGATATTAAATTTAAAGAAAGTTGAGGTCAATTTAAAAATTTAAAAAAACAAGAAGAAAAAAATCAGTGTCGATGCAGTCGGGCCCCGTTAGTATATAAGGCGTGCTATGATGTGTCGAACTCTGGGGAGGCGTCGTGTGTGTGTGTGTGTGGGGGGGGGGGGGGGGGGGTGTACGGGTTCAAGTGGATAGAAATAATACCGTCGACAAACGTACACGAATGTACTGGCTACCGAATTTTGCCGCTGTAAAATTGAGGATTTAAGGCAAGTAGGCCTACGAGTAATTTGCACGCACGCCTAAAAATATAGTTAAAAATCTTAAAACCCGACATCACTAAATGGAACATGAGTCTAATATGCAAGCAATTGTCTCCACATTTCGTGATATGATTCAAAAAAAATTGTAAATATGCTGATATAAAAAAAGGTGTATACATATTCATCGTTCCTTTGAAATTAGAGGTCCAAGTTCAAAAATGTATTTTTGTATTAAAAAGTACTGATTTCAGTCAAGTTCGAGCGATTTGAACGCTTAATCACGCTTGTCTGCCGCGTGGAAAGTGTTAAGAATAACATTTTTTTAAATTTGATTTCATGAATGGCACCCTTGAAAGTGTTAGCTACTTCAATTTGACCTAAGATTTATGTTCAGAGTTAAGAAAACACCAGCATTTTACTTGAATTCAAAAATCCATGTCAGGAGATTCTGAGACAACGAAGCGCGCTAAATTATCCATTTAGCGAACTTTATAGTAAAAAATCTTAAAACCCGACATCACTTAATAGAACATACAGAGCCTAATGTGCAAGCCATTGTCTCCACATTTCGTGATATGATTCAAGACAAAATTGAAAGTTTGCTGATATAAAAAAGGGGTATACATAGTCATCGTTCCTTTGAAATTAGAGGTCAAAGTTCAAAAATGTATTTTTTTAATAAAAAGGTACTGATTTTGGCCAAGTTCGAGCGATTTGAACGCATAAGGATAGCATTTTTGTTTAAATTTGATATTATGAATGGCATCATTGAAGTGTTAGCTATTTCAATTTGACCTATTATTTATGTTCAGAGTTAAGCAAACACCAGAATTTCACTTTAATTCAAAAATTCATGTCAGTAGATTCTGAGATAATTGAAGCGCGCTAAATTATCCATTTAGTACGGTGGCCCTGAAGGGTCATGACGAGTTAACCAGATGATGACATGACGAGATAAATGACGAGATAATTGCGAGATAATTTACAGATGACGTGATAATTGACGAGATAATTGCGAGATAATTTACAGATGACGTGATAATTGACGAGATGACGAGATAAATTACAGATGACGTGATAATTGACGAGATAATTGCGAGATAATTTACAGATGACGTGATAATTGACGAGATAATTGCGAGATAATTTACAGATGACGTGATAATTGACGAGATGACGAGATAATTTACAGATGACGTGATAGTTGACGAGATAATTGCGAGATAATTTACAGATGACGTGATAACTGACGAGATAATTGCGAGATAATTTACAGATGACGTGATAATTGACGAGATAATTGCGAGATAATTTACAGATGACGTGATAATTGACGAGATGACGAGATAATTTACAGATGACGTGATAATTGACTACATAATTGCGAGATAATTTACAGATGACGTGATAATTGACTACATAATTGCGAGATAATTTACAGATGACGTGATAATTGACTACATAATTGCGAGATAATTTACAGATGACGTGATAATTGACGAGATGACGAGATAATTTACAGATGACGTGATAATTGACTACATAATTGCGAGATAATTTACAGATGACGTGATAATTGACTACATAATTGCGAGATAATTTACAGATGACGTGATAATTGACTACATAATTGCGAGATAATTTACAGATGACGTGATAATTGACTACATAATTGCGAGATAATTTACAGATGACGTGATAATTGACTACATAATTGCGAGATAATTTACAGATGACGTGATAATTGTCGAGATGACGAGATAATTTACAAATGACGTGATAATTGACTACATAATTGCGAGATAATTTACAGATAACAGTTTTGCCAATACCACGATTTCGTCGCCCAATTGGGCTACTTTTGATTTTGACTAGTGTGCCGCGTGTTGAAAAGCTGTGGTGTGGTTTGCTAAAAATTGGGCTACCTTCAACTCGGAGTTATTTCGGGCGGTTCCTAACAGAGTAAATTGCTTCCTTCATTCGATGCCAAGTCTATCAGAATAAGTTGCTATCTATGCTATCTTCAGTAGATAGCAAGTAATCACAGTGAGTTGCTTTATTCAGTAGATAGCAAGTCTATCAGAGTAAGCTGCTATCTCAGTAGACACCAAGTATATCAGAGTAAGTTGCTATCTTCAGTACATTAAATAGCAAGTCTATCAGATTAAGTTGCTATCTTCAGTAGATAGCAAGTTTATCAGAGTAAATTGCTTTCTTCAGTAGATAGCAAGTGTATCAGAGTAAATTGCTATCTTCAGTAGATAGCAAGTATTATATATCAGAATAAGTTGCTATCTATGCTATCTTCAGTAGATAGCAAGTATATCAGAGTAAGTTGCTATCTTCAGTAGATAGCAAATATATCAGAGTAAATTGTTATCTTCAGTGATAGCAACTTACTCTGATAGACTTGCTATCACTGAAGATAGCAATTTACTCTGATAGATTTGCAATCAACTGAAGATAGCAACTTACTCTGATAGACGTGCTATCACTAAAGATAGCAATTTACTCTGATAGATTTGCTATCTACTGAAGATAGCAACTTACTCTAATAGACTTGGTGTCTACTGAAGATAGCAACTTACTCTGATAGACTTGCTATCACTGAAAATAGCAATTTACTTTGATAGATTTGCTATCTACTGAAGATAGCAACTTACTCTATTATATAGCAATGGGTAATTAATTAAACCTGAGACTAATTAGTCTCAGATTAAACATGATGATGGCGAATTATTGAAATACTTTTAAAGCAATATTGGTAGGCTTCGGTACATACTATAATAAACCTGCTTTTATCAGGATGTTCACAATCTTATCGAAATGTCTTTGATAAACATTTGAAATTGACCTTGAAGTATTAATTCATAGGAATGATAAACAACATTCTTTATTATTCGAAGAATCGAATATAATTCCAGTTCTGTAAAGATTTTACGGAATAAAACTGTAATATCTTTCTTTACGATAATTTGATTAAATCTCAGTTACCGCCCGACATAGTTTTTGCCGCGTGGCGCCTATTCTTCAAATTAATCTAATTTATTGAATAAATGTTTTGTTGTTAGATGCTTCATATTTTATACTTTCCCGTTTGAATTTCTAAATTTAAGCAGACTACAATTGGTATTTTAAATATAGCTATTTTATTTAGTCCGAAAGCAGGTACACTTGATACCCTCCAACTTTTTGTAGTGCAAAATGATGTGTTTCAGGCGCGCTAAATTGTCTTCGAATATGTTAACGTAAATATTTGAATTTAACACTTTCTACATGGTTGTAACTATAGTTTTACCATTTACAAAACATTTTTCAAAAACATTTCCCAATTATTCAAAGTCTTATCTAAAAAATTACAGAACCAATACTACTAGGCATGTTAAATTATAGCATTTACTAATCTCATAAGGTGACTATTGGGTCAAATATAAATTGCCAACACTTGGGGGATGTCAATGTTATTACATTGTTAAAATAATTCAAATTATAGTCGTGCGAAGATCTATAAACATGCCGAAAATAGTAATTATTTCGTAAACATTTTGAACTTTGACCTCTACTTTTACACAGACGATGACATGGTTACAATTTCGTTTTATATCCTAAACTCAACTAGGCCTATGTGTCTAATACTTCTCCAAATCTGAAGGCAATTGGTTGTATATTACGCCGTATATGGCAATATGGTCTGGCAAAGTTTCAGACGACAACAAATAACCAACCTAAAGCCGTTTTAAACACTTTCCACGCGGCAAGCATCTGTAGACGTCGACGACATTCCAAAACTTTACAAAATGTTTCAAAAATGTTGAATTAAATTACCATTTTTGCATCACCAAGAGAAATGCATGGAAATAAGTACAAACATGCCTGGTGTTGGTTCTGTAATCCTTGAGATAGACATGGAAAGTTGGGTAAGGTTTCTGAAAAATCTGTTTTATACAATAAAACCAATAGCCGCGTGGAAAATGTTAATATTATGTCAAATTTAAAATAGCCAACACTTTGAGGATGCGATTCAGATTCACAGTATTACCTTTGTTAAAAACAAGTCTATTATGGTTTATGGGCGAGCAGAGTTCATCCGGGAGTTCATCAACTTGCCACAACATAGTAATTATTTAGTAAAAAATACAGCTTTAAACATTATTAGTTAATTTATTCATTTTATTTACCTTTCGAACATACATCTTACAAGGAATGATGAACAATAAATTATTAAAAATAATGTAACATTAACAATTTGGAGAAATTATTCTGGTATGAATAATTATAAAACAACAGGGGAACTATTCTGCTAATTAATAAAACAGTAATTACCGTCCCTACATGTATACAATCATGTACATGCAAGTTGGGGTTTATGACCTCTCCACAACAATAGCTAGTGTCTGACGCGTGCTCTGTTTCGACGCCACGCCTTACTCTGTTAGGAACAGCCCGGACTCAGGGTTGAGAGTAGCCCAATTTTTAGCAAACCACAGCACACTTTTTCAACACGCGGCACACAAGTCAAAATCAGAGGGAGCCCAATTGGGCGACGAAATAGCGGTATTTGCAAAACTGTTATCTGTAAATTATCTCGCAATTATGTAGTCAATTATCACGTCATCTGTAAATTATCTCGCAATTATGTAGTCAATTATCACGTCATCTGTAAATTATCTCGTCATCTCGACAATTATCCCGTCATCTGTAAATTATCTCGCAATTATGTAGTCAATTATCACGTCATCTGTAAATTATCTCGCAATTATGTAGTCAATTATCACGTCATCTGTAAATTATCTCGCAATTATGTAGTCAATTATCACGTCATCTGTAAATTATCTCGTCATCTAGACAATTATCACGTCATCTGTAAATTATCTCGCAATTATGTAGTCAATTATCACGTCATCTGTAAATTATCTCGCAATTATCTCGTCAGTTATCACGTCATCTGTAAATTATCTCGCAATTATCTCGTCAACTATCACGTCATCTGTAAATTATCTCGTCATCTCGTCAATTATCACGTCATCTGTAAATTATCTCGCAATTATCTCGTCAATTATCACGTCATCTGTAAATTATCTCGCAATTATCTCGTCAATTATCACGTCATCTGTAATTTATCTCGTCATCTCGTCAATTATCACGTCATCTGTAAATTATCTCGCAATTATCTCGTCAATTATCACGTCATCTGTAAATTATCTCGCAATTATCTCGTCATTTATCTCGTCATGTCATCATCTGGTTAACTCGTCATGACCCTTCAGGGCCACCGTAATTTAGCGAACTTAATAAAAAATCTTAATACCCGACATCGCTAAATGGGACCTACAGAGATTTGTTGTTGGTTTAAGTTGTAATTGTTGATTGTTGTTGTTGTTACCCTGTTTAAAAATTGTTGTTTAAAAAAATGTAGCCAACATTGTTTAAAATTTAAACAACATTGGTTAAATAAACTTTGATTTTCATAAATTTAACCAATAGTTGTTAACCAATAGTTGTTTAAACGTTAACCAACATTGTGCAAACATATGTTAAACAACTGTTGAGCGATTCACCGGTTAACTAACAGTTGTTTAAAAGAGCATGTTTTAAACAACGTTGAGTAATTTTTCAACAAGTTGTTTAAAACATGTTCTTTTAAACAACTGTTAGTTAACCGGTGAATCGCTCAACAGTTGTTGAACATATTTTTGCACAATTTTGGTTAAATTAGCTATTAGTGTTAGCTATTTCAATTTGACCTATTATTTATGTTCAGAGTTAAGCAAACCCCAGAATTTTACTTGAATTCAAAAATTCATGTCAGTAGATTCTATGGCAGGTATTTTGCACAATGAAAGAGATAAACCTGGTTTTTCGCTATCGATTGATAAACCTGGTTTTTTGACGAAAAACATGGTTTATCGGACGATAAACCAGGTTTAGGGGTCACACTACAGCTAAATAGAGCTCCATAGGGATATGTACAAAAACACTGATATAAAACTCTGTGTTAGACCACTAAATTGCAATATTGGACCTTGTAGAGTGATTTTTTTCTGAAAGATGATCAAATTTTCTCACCAAAAAGTGAAAAAATAGGTAGGTGAACCTGCTCGATTTTTCAAAATACACCCATGGAGTTGACTACCTCTCTGACGAGCTCGGAAATGGCGCCGTAATCGTTAATGTTTCCAGTAAAAAACAAATTTGAAAGATCTCTCAAGATTTATCTAGATGATATTCACAGTTTATAGTCAGGGTGCATGTAGGTGATGTCCCATTAATCATAATTAATCAAAAATCATAGGCATTTACGCAATTGTATTACCGTCAAGTTTTTTTAATTGAGCATTTTGCCATGCATATTTTCCGATTCTAGTTTTAAACACCGCATTTAAGGGTAGGGGATACCCCATTTAGTATAGTGTACCCTTTATCAAATACTTTGCTTTTTGAATCGAATCGAATAAAAAAACCAGGTTTATCAAATTCCATGAGCAAAGTTTTTCGACTGATAAACCAGGTTTGAAAAACTAAGTTTTCGAATCGATATACCAGGTTTATCGATTCGAAAAGCAAGGTTTTTGATAAACCAGGCCGAAATCACGGAACACCTCCGATCCATCACTCAGGACTTTGATGGCTTTCCAGTGGCGCGCCACTTCAACCGCCTTTCCCTTTTCATGAAAAAAGATCTGGAAGTGTCAGTGCTAACACAGACCAGATGGTCTACCAAACAATGACTTGAGGCCGAGCATCGGCTCATCCACAGTATGGGCACAATGCAACCTACGCGTGGACTTAAATAGAGGTTCGCTTTAGCTAAGTGGCATGGTTGATTGATCGTTGATCGATGAACAATATATAATCAAGGATCGGTGACATTCAAGTTGTAAGTTAACACTTATTTCAATGCATTTCTCAGGGTGTATCCAAATAATGGTAATGAAATTCAATAATGTTAACACTTTTGTAAAAATTGTGTGAAATTTTGGAATGTCGTCTAATCTACAGACGCCTGCCGCGTGGGACAAATATCCCGGGAGGGGGCACTGACATTGGAAAAGGGTATAGGTATGTGCCGCACTGAAGACCCCCCTTTCACCCTCTGCTGCTAGCTCTTATGACCCCCCTTTTGAGCCTGCATCAGTTCTTAAGACCCCGATTTTATTGAAAATTCAAAAATCGCGAAATTTTGCGTTCCAAAGCCCCAAATTTGCTCTAAAACCAAAAACAAAATTCGAAAATTTGCGTTCTTGCTAATCAAAATTGAACTATAGGCCAGTTCTCAAGACCTACTTTAAAAAAAAAATCAGTTCCTAAGACCCTATTTTTCGTCATAAAATCCACTCAGTTCAGTTCTGTAGCCCCCCTTTTTGAGACCCTGTGCGGCACACCCCTACCCAAAAACAAGTTGAGTGCCCCCCCCCCCCCCCCCCGGACAAATATATAACACAAACAACAAAGGCAGTTGTGATCGCCCTTATAAATATCATATAATTTTATTTATTTATTAATGTACATAATATGAAGTGCATAATATTAGTATACATACGGTATAATTATATGTAAACGATTATAATCGCGTCTAATAAATATCAAATAATTTATTTAATGTACAAAATATAAAATACAAATTTGATTATTATACAATCATTAATATATCAAAATGAATGTCAAGGAAAACATATGTACGTACAGTCATCAAAAAAAAAGTAACTATACAGGTAATAAATGGGATTCTAATTCTAAAATTATATATCTAACCTAAAAATATTAAATAATAAAGTTGTTGAGAAATTTATCTTCTTTAATATGAAATATTGCACGCTAGGATCGGATGATTATTGAGGAAGTGACACTTCAAAATGTAAGGTGGGGTCCGATTTTCATTTTCACATTTTTATTTTCTACACGCAGACCCATGTACAGGTACCTTATCGATTACCGGTAGTGCAGTTGGGGGATGCATACAGGTTGGACAGTCGGCCGTATTGTTCCGATGGATCAATACGCCACACACACGCTACCTGTCATACTCTCCCCGGTGTTGAAATGTAAAATGTGAAAATGAAATTGTGACTTATCCTTACATTTTGGATTGTCACTTCTTCGATTTTCAACCGATTCTAGCGTGCAATATCTCATATTAAAGAAGATAAATTTTTCAACAACTATAGAATTTAATATATATAAGTAGGATATATATTTTTAGAGTTTAGAGTCAATTTATTTCCTGTATAGTTACTTTTTTTGATGACTGTAAAAATAATTTCATGCAATCATCTTACATAGGGATTGATCAGCACAATGGAAGTGGCTTGAGGGAGTGGTCATATTTTAACGCAGGAAATAAAATATTTAAAATAATTTTCAGCAATAATTTACCTTTTCCCAGTGTAGGCCAGTGCACATGAACGCTGCAAAGATTCGAACCGGCAACTTTTGCATCTGGTTCGAATCCGGTCAGACGCACATGCGGGTTTCAGCGTTTATGCCCACTGCCCCATACTTGAGAAATCAGAGGGGTGGAGGTCAAGGTTCAAAGATTGAAAGATCAAGGCAAAAAGGATTCAGAGCAAACTGATTGACAAAAGTGTACAATTTATTTTGGCCAGAATAGGGTTAATGCTTCCAGGAAGAAACATGCCCGGGGGGGGGGGGGGGGTACTCAAGATTTGGTTTGGTCGGGGTGTGCCGCTGGAGATTCAAAACCCCTACCCATTTCTAAGGGTGATTTTGGAAAAATCGGTACCCATTTTTAGGGGTTTTGCTTCATTTTAGACCAAATTATCGGGGAAAAAGACCTAATTTTTGCAAATTTTCGCAAAAATAGACCCATGTCTAAGGATTTTTCAGTTGAAAAGCCATGGCTAATGATGTCTCATGAGAAAAAACGACCCACTGGAGCGGCATGTCCCCGTATGCCTTACATACGTGAGTACCCCCCCGCCCCCCCCCCCCCCCCCCCCGGGAAACACGCTCCCTAATCACTGTTATACCGACGAAGGTAAATACTTGTTTGTTCTAGTCAACTAGAAACTATATAAGTAAACAATTCTAAAACAAGTTTATGCAGGGTGTAAATTATCATATTCAACAATGAGAGAGGTATCATATTCAACAATGAGAGAGGCATCATGATCTTTTTCAAAGATATAAAGAAAATAAAGAGCAATGTAATGTAATTTGTTTAGTCGCGTATCACCACTAAATCATATCTAATATTAAATGTGCTTAAAAAAAGGTTTTTTAATAATACAAATTCAATGATCTAACTTGTTAACTTGTGACCTATTCTGTGATCATGTCCCTTATCGATGCAAAGCGATATCCTAATTGACAAACACCACCACCTTGTAAACGATCATTGAGGATTCGCCTTCACAAAACTGCAGTGGAGTCTCAAACTAGTTTATGAAATATAACATTAATTAAGAATTGTGCATGGCAGTGCAGTGGCGTGCGCAAAGGGGGGGGGGGGGGGGCCGGTCAAAAACACAGATGAAAATTTTTCGCGCAATATTCTTTGGTACAAGCTTCTTTACAGCCAAAATGTAGCTCAATCGTGCAAAAAAAGGGGTAAATTCAAAATAGTCGGGGGAATTTCATTTATGGCCAGGTGGCGCCCCCACTCACAATATCCTGCGCACGCCACTGTGCATTGGCACGCGGTGTTTACACCATGGAACCCATTTCTGCTGGCTAGCCGTTCAATTTTGAAGTCAAATTATACAATTTAATATCCATTTGGTTTAAATGTGCGAAATCCGCATTACAACCCATCACTTTATAAGAATAAGAATCAATGTGTCCATGAAAATCAACCCTTTTTCATGTATAACTCGACATTTCCAGGAAACATTTTCTTCGATACGCAGGTAAGGTTTTCAGATGTGGCCATATCCACATCTGCTGCTTATAAGCCCCCAATGCAACCCGCTCAGAATTACAAGTTCAATAGCTCAATAATTAAACAAATAGTGTTGATTTTAGGATATCCATCACGTGAACCATGAACCATTGAGTGGACTTTGAGTACACTTTTGTTTTACCTATACTATTATCATGTCAGATAATCCAAGAAGCAGGGCTTGAAATAAGTAATTTAAGAACAGGGCTTCTTTTGAGACAAATTTGCCCCTGGTTCCCGGATTTTCCTTCTGGATCAGGGGTAATTTTTCATATACCAGGGGCTATTAAGGGGCAAAATCTCATAAATATGTCATCCTGAAGATATTGTAAAGGAATAACCAGGCGCAATTTTCAATGTAAAATTCGCTCCTGATGATACAATTTACATAACAACCAGGGGCATTATGAGGTTTAGCGGGGGTACATTTGCTCCCTTCTCCTGCTTATTTTAAGCCCTGCCAATAAGTCTACGGTCTGTTTTCCTTCACGTCCAAGTTTACGTGATCTAGTGGATCGGGTGTTACCTTATGCTGTAATGTTGTCTCGAGACTCCTTCATTGCAACCCGAAGGTTATAATTAATACTGCAGGCCTACCATCCGAAAATAGATTTGTCAATACCTTAGTCTTACAAGTAGCATTTCTTGAAAGATGTATAAGTTTGTAGATAGTTGCCACTTTTTTCAGCTTGTCGTTTTGATCCATTTTGGGTTGTTGCCGAGTTTCTTCTGGACGATCATAGACCTATCATGTGAACCATTGAGTGTATCTGATTGAGTTTTTACATATCACGTGACCCATTGAGTGGATCTGATTGGGCAGTACATGTCACGTGACCCATTTGAGTGTATCTGATTAGGTATTACCTATCACGTGACCCATTGAGTGTTTCTGATTAGGTATTACCTATCACGTGACCCATTGAGTGTATCTGATTAGGTATTATCTATCACGTGACTCATTGAGTGAATCTGATTGGACATTACATATCACGTGACCCATTGAGTGGATCTGATTAGGTATTACCTATCATGTGACCCATTGAGTGCATCTGATTACCTATCACGTGACCCATTGAGTGTATCTGATTAGGTATTACCTATCACGTGACCCGTTGAGTGTATCTGATTAGGCATTACATATCACGTGACCCATTGAGTGTATCTGATTAGGTATTACCTATCACGTGACCCATTGAGTGGATCTGATAGAATATAATCATGAATATCAATAAAGAGCAGAATATACGTCAAATAATCCAAGAAGTCTACCGTCTGCTTGCCTTCACGTCCTAGTTTATCAACGACCTGAAATAGAAGAAAAGAGTATAACATTCACTTTAATCTTAATCAGTGATATCAGATTCCTTCAATGAGCAGTTACGAAGACTTTAAGGATATGGCTGTACCACCATCGTAAGTTTGTTTTGGACATTTCAGGGTTATTTGTGGATTTTTACATCTCAACATAATATAGGCGGTTATGAGGATCTCCAAAATATGTATTGTAATATTGCATTGCTTGCGAAGGACAAGGCGGTAAAGGCAGATGGTCCTCAGTATTGTTTAGCAACTCCTCGGTATTGTTATGACAGAAGATTATCCCTCGAGCTCCTCACCGATCGACTTTATTGATGATAGACGATTATCCTATCAAGTAACCCTCCTTGAAATCGATTAAGTTCAATCGTGTGCCTATCAATACAAACAAATTCACGAGCGTACATTAACCATGTTGATCGCCCACGCACAAGTTCGTATGGTTATTGTAGTAACCTCGTGTATGGATTGCACAGTTCCCTGTCTCAATAGTACACCATGATAAACTATATTATTACTTTGTATTGGGTATGAGTATATTGGCAGCAGGTCCTCTCATCATCCCGGTGTTCTCTCTTCGTATTCAAAGGGGTAACACATGATCGTTCCAGGATCTTGAAATACCCCCCTATTTGACGGTGTTTCACGGACAATTTTGTCAATTTGACCCCCTTTTTCGCACAAAAACGCGGACATTTTGCCTGAAAATAACCCCCCCCCCCTTTTCACCATTCCAAGGACACTTTATATATAGTCCCTCTATTTGCGTAAAAATGAGGACATTCTATTTTCTTCTTCGCGTACATAAACCTCTACAAAAACACCCCTAATTTTTTTGAAATCGCGGACATAGGTTTCAAAATGACCCCTTATTTTTATTTTTGGAAAACGTGGACAAAGCTTCAAAAAACACCCCTAATTTAGGGAAATTGCGGACATAGCCTCAAAAAACACCCCTAATTTAGCAACCCCCCTCTACCATACTTTTAACTTATATCATGGACTTAAGTCCATGCTTATATATATCCACATCCAAAAAGTATAAATAAGTTGACAAGTTGATTTTTTTCGGGGAGGGGGAGGGGGGTGTAAAAAGTTACTGGTTAGCAGGGGGGTCATGTAATTTTCAGTTTCAGCTGTATGGGGGTGGGGGGGGGGGGGGTAGGTAATTTTAACATACGAGTCTCGAATTTGTCCCAACCGCCCTCCACCATAAATAATGAACGGTCCCTAAAACTGGATATATGCAAAAACAACACTTGACTTTATAATTATCAAATAATTTCATATATTAGTAAATAATAATTAATTTTAATAATTTATTTGTAATTTATTTGTAAACAATTTGAATCCAATCTCTCCTCCCTTCCGAACATGCATGCAGGGATACTATTAACTTTGGGATAGGAAAGTAGTATACTAACGTACGTAGCGAAAACGGACCCTTTTGCATATTTGAATAAATTATAGTAATCGTCCGGAATGCGTCCGTGACCGGCGTTTAACGCGTTTAACAATGTTTAACCAGGTTTAACGGCAGGTTAAACGGCATGTTAGTCAGCATAGGTTTGGGGGCGCTGTAGACGACGGTGGCCACGCGAAATCTAAATTTTGAATTCGTAGTGAATAACACGTAATCGCGAATTTTAAACTATCATTTTGACAAATACATCATAATTAAAAGGATTTTTATCGTTAACCGGGCGATGACTGTTAAAAATAATTCAAAATGGTGCACTCCCGTTGCCAAATTGGGTCGTCTGAGAGACGCGTGGCCAGCGTTGCGTCGTCTGCTACAATCATCACGCCTGACGGTATAGCGCCCCCAATTCTATGCTGACTAAGTTCAATTTAAAAGTGGACCCGATCGGCAAGCTCAGTGACATACCCCTGATGCATGTCAACGGCCGCCCCAGCCTATACTATACTGTACTCGTTCCCTCATACTCAGTTAGGAACACACGTTAATAACGAACTGCGTCATTTAAGCACGATGTAAAAATACAAAGTTTATAATAATTGATCCGTGCTGTTTTGCATTGACACATATTCGCACTATGTACATCGATACGTCGGCACCGTCTGTTAATCAAATGTATTGTTATTGTTGGATGTACTTGATAGGATAATTTACTAAGTCGATCGGAGAAGTGCTCAAGAGGATAATCACTACCAATCTTCTGTCAGAACAATACTGAGGACCATCTGCCTTTACCGCCTTGTTTGCGAAGGCTGCTATTTGCAGGACACAGTGGTCACTGCGCATAATGGGAGAACGATCCGAGGTACTGGCCAAACACTAATCAAAGAACTGACGGACAGCTAATAAATTGAATTGGGAATTAAAGGTGTATGTTCTGATCACTTTTTTGGGGCTATGATTTTTTTTTTCACATCAAGATATTTTGATATCAGAAGAATCCCCATATTTTTCTCATTATGTCTGTAAAATCTTAGGGCCCAGAAATGTTCCATTTCGAAATTATAGGTTTAAATGAGGTGAATTACTGACAAAAGTGGTTAACAACCAACCAGTTTGTGTATAACTCAATGGGCGAATATATTGTGACCTTGTGCTTCTAAAAATAGAACTATTGGAGTTATGCAACTCAAACTTTGGAATGTGACACTTATAAGGATGACCTTTCTTGTAAAATAGTAAACATCAAGTTGAAAATCGGGCCAGCAATCGGAACATCTAACTTTAAATGAACGAAAGCTTTAAGTAACAAGTCCAACTCCAAGATACAGAGAGACACGCGGAATCACCAGAAGAGCTATCATTGACGTCTGTCGAACTACGTGAGAGAAGTATACATAACCATAACCTGTGATGCCTATTATTATACCTACCATCTGTACATGTTCTTTGCTTAAGCCACCTGCTTCGAGTTCAACTCTCAAATTAAGCAGTGAAACCTCACCACTACTAGACCCGTCACCGTCTTCATCCGCCAACAGATAGAAAAGTTCCTAAAATTGACAGAAAATGTATAACATTTTTAGTAATAAAAAAGTTTGAAAAATAGAAAATAAATTTCACATCGGATTAGAGCATTGTAGATTGGAGTAATAGTGGTCTGAAGCATACGTCGGCACGTTGAACACTGCTTGTTTATCATGGACTCTTTCACATAGATATAAAATAGTTAGATTTGATTTGCTGCGTTTTTATACACAAGAGATCATCTGTGTTTTGGATTAGCTTAGCTGCCATCTTGTCGGGAATAATAACTGTGTTTAAGATTTTCAGAAAGAAGACACACCTGTTTCATGATATATGTAGACCAATTTTGGTAACACGGTTTATGCGATGAATTAACGTCATGCACCAATTAAATTTAATATAGAATAGGCCGGGTGCGGTTCCCCTTTGTATTCCTGTTGCCAATGGCTACATGGATAACCTCAATACGATGTGAATGTGAAGGTATAGTAAAATGAATCCATTGGATGACCATGTTTATGACGACCGCTTTTGCAATGTAATCAAACTGTTATGTCAAAGTAAATGCACCATAAGATAGTGATTGGAAGTTACCTTTGCTCTGTTCATCTTGACATCCAGTGCTTCGAAGTCCATTTTATTGATCATCTTCTTGATAAATGGTCTGTAACAATAAGCAAGTAAAGATAATGCATGCTTGAAACATGTAAACAAAGAACTCTTGTGGTCGCCTGCTCTGTAGCAGAACGATGCATCATCATCATCTTCCTATACTGTGCAGAAACCTCTGTTATGAATATATACTCGCACAAGTGTTGAGGCGCATTCAGGTTGGAGTAGACAAAAACTCCATTGGCAATAATAAACATTATAACCGTTTAATACAGATTTCTACATAAAATATATTGCATTGTAATGTATGTAAATTTAAGTTACTTGTATAAAAAAAACCAGTTCTTTAATTGGAAGTGATGCTGCAATTTGTATGATAAGAACAGATCCAGGAAATCCACACTTACTCAAGATTGGACACTTTTTCCGACAAAGCTGCTACAACTGTGAATAGTTTGAAATCCAGTCGATGTCTCTGAGGTAGGTCCAATATCTAGAGGTAGAGAAATATCAACAACAGATAATTTAAGAGTAGTGATCGCTATTTTGTCAAAGAGCATAATGGAGGATATATCATGTTAAGGGAAGTGTCAACCCAAAATATATGAAATTTATCAAGCACTGTAGTAACTATTAAACGAATAATGTAATGTACATAAAAGTATACAATTTTTCAAATGAAATGAATCGGAGAATCCATTATGATTTTGGTGCAATTTCAACATTTTTTACCAAAAAACTGATTTTGCTATACTTTATCCGAAAGATTTTGAGCAAGAAAAGTGATTTGTTGGTCAAAAATCTTAAAATCTGCATTTTTAGTAAAATTTTATACCAAAAATTGATTCTCTGACTAATTTCCTTTTTAAAAATTTACACTTTTATATACATCACATTAATACATGAATGATGAGTCCATGCTGCACTCTTCAGATTAAAAGTTAAAAAGTTACGGCGCTTGGTAGATTTCATATTAATTGTGTTAACACCCCCTGATAGGAGTGTGTAAGTTTATTAAATTCCTTTTCAAGAATAAAAACTCTTCCTAGGATAAGAATTATTTACTTTCTTAAGAAGAATTCCGAAGTTACTTAGTAAAATATCCTCTAACCTCTTCTAAAGTTAATAAGGATGATGATTCTTAAGTTGCTTTATGAAATAGAACATAATTAACTTCTTAACTTAATCCAACTTAAGAAGATCTTACAGTTTATAAAATAGGACCCTGGTATATACAAGGTCATTATAACGAAAATATTTAAAATGTGTCTCATGGCCGGGATGCGATCATTATTACCGTAAACAACATTTGATACCTGACGGAGTAAAGTGCATAGCACATGTACATTGTACAGCAATACATTTGGGGAGTGAGTGAGTACGGCTAATAAATTCGCGGCCGGGATATTGTAAGCGGGGTCACTTAGTATAGATACAGGATACTAACGGAATTGCTTATTCATATCACTGAGTGAATTCTTTCAAGGTAGTGTACGCCTAATTTTATTAATTGAACAATTGTTATCAATAACAAACTTACATGATAGACGTATTGGCATTCCTTATCCGTAATAAGATTCCGGTTTACTTGGCGCATGAGAGGTTCCACATCGGTTATATCAATATCATGTGTCTATAAAATAGAAAATTGATTTGCTTGCTTAGTTATAAAAAAGTGAAAAAGTAACATTATCCCAGCACGCATTATGAAACTTGACTGATGTTCTTATTCGCATATAAATACGACTGCAATTCCCTTGTTCTGGAGGATTAAAGTCCATCTAAGTAATACTGAACAAATACTAGGCATGTTTGTACTTATTTTAATGCATTTCTCATGGTGATTTCAAATATGGTAATAAAACATTTGAGCAGTTAATTTCATGAAACATTCAAGGGGCATTGAGAGATACGTATGGGAGTGCGCCCTCAATTATCCTGGAAATCAGTTTTTTTTGCATCTAAGTAATACTTAGGCATATACTAACTACCATCTGAAAAAGTTTACCAACATTCGCCGTTTATCATATAAAATTTCATGATTTTCTTAGTTTCGATGTGATCATATCAAAACTAGGTGCTGAATTCGGAAGTTATGCTATCGTTTTACTCGCGGACTTTCGCGGCAAATCTCAACCCGGAAGTGCCGTTATTTGCTTATTTGGCATTAAGGCGACGTCGGAATTGTATGACATTTTGGATTTGGGCTATGTTGATGATTATCTTTACGTTATTTGCTCATTTAGATTATCGATACAGCTGTCAATGCCCTTAAGTGAAATTTTGGAACTGTCGTCTGCAGACGACAGCCGCGTGGAAAGTACCATGGCGAAAGCTCGATATGTCGGACATGAGCTTATCGTATGTTCTCATATTGATCCTGAATGCAATCTAATTCTATGTTTTCTGTCGAGAAAAACATAACTCATTCTATAGGTCGAGTAGATTGATTAAATTATCTATTATTTCCCAGAGTAGGCCACAAAACAAACAAGCTTAACAAGACATGTGGTCTTACAGGATTCGACCCAGCAACCTTTGTAATACACGAACGACGCTCTCTTTCAAACTGCAGGCGCAACTTACATAGGAGAACAATATTATAATCTACCGCATAGGTTTAAGTTTCCTTCAAAAATCCCCAGGCGGAAGTCATCATTTCATAACGTCATGTTGTAGATTTCATACGAAATTATGCTAAATGCATACCTTTTGTGGATTCATATGCCGATAAAGAGTTGACTGTTTCCTTCTGAATCCACCATCACCTGCAGGTCGTTTGGATAACTCCTCGCTTCTTAAACCTTGTCCCATTAACGTCACTACCTGTTTTTCTTCTGTAATTGTCAAAAGAAAATGGATGAATGATGGATACTTCGTTGTTACATGTTGCTTATGTTACATCGCATGTATGTGTTTTTTCATGAACAGCTTACCTCGAAACTATATGCTATTAGTCATTACGCTACAAGGCCCGCTTAGCAGCGCTATAAATTGTTGCCCTAAAAACCGGCAACAAATTTAAATATTCGCCTTCCATCAAAGCTGGTTGCTATAAATGACATAATTCTTGTAGTGTGCAACCAACCGGCTGTTGCAATGCCCATTGAGTAGTTTAAACGCTTGAGCATGGATGTCATTTGCAACATAATGGAAACTCACCCATGCAGTTAGCAAGAAGTACTGCTCGAATTTAAATATACAACCAGGTAATCCTCTCGTAGTAATTGATAACAATGGGTCTACTAGACCGAATTAAAAGGGCTCCTAAGCGGGCAATTTATGTCATGCAATTGCACGTAATCGGCAATCATAGTTGCTTATATCAATATCAAGGGTCTCTGCCACTGTTTAATGCACCCTACCTTGAATTTGAAATTTGGCTCTGTTTTTCACTATTTTATGTGTTAACATTCTCATTACTTATACATTTTTTATAAAAGCAATGTAGAATTCCACAGCTTCACAGTCATTGCTTTGTTCATGATATGTTTTCGTTTATTGGAAGGTTATTTAATAACTTATCAATAGGATACTATAAAATCATAATGATTAGAGAATTAAGGTGAATTCCGGAGCGGGTTTCTTCTGGCATTTATTTATAACATTAGGTTCGAATCCATGTCATAAAACTCATACTTACTAGTAAGATTATGCAGGCGTTGTTTAGCATTCTGGAGTTTCTCCTCAGCACGCTCAAGTCGTAGCGTTAACATTCTTACGTCGGGGATCTTTTCAACCTGTCACAAATAATGCAAAGTGTGTTTGGGTGAAATTAATACTAAATGTGACTTTAAAGTTAGACAGTGCGATGCGTGACAAGAAATTGATATAATAGGAATGGGGGAGGTTATTCATCTCTCAGTTAAGACTGCTCTGTATATTTGCTTCATTGAATTTGTTGATGAGCATCAAGGTTTCAATGAAAATCCAGTTACATACAATAACTGCAAATGATAAACCAGCAATATGTTTTTACCTGTTTTTGTTACCAATCATTTAACCTTTATGATAAACCTTTATGATAAACCAGCAATATGTTTTTACCTGTTTATGTTGCCAATCATTAAGCATTCAGGATAAACCAGCAATAAATGTTACCTGTTTATGTTGCCAATCATAATAAACCAGCAATATGTTTTGCCTGTTTATATGGCCAATCATTAAGCCTTAATGATAAACCTTTATGATGAACAAGCAATATGTTTTGCCTGTTTATGTGGCCAATCATTAAGCCTTCAAGATAAACCAGCAATATGTTTTTACCTGTTTATGTTGCCAATCATTAAGCCTTCATGATAAACCAGCAATATGTTTTTACCTGTTTATGTGGCCAATCATTAAGGCTTCAAGATAAACCAGCAATATGTTTTTACCTGTTTGTGTTGCCAATCATTAAGCCTTCAAGATAAACCAGCAATATGTTTTTACCTGTTTATGTTGCCAATCATTAAGCCTTCAGGATAAACCAGCAATATGTTTTTACCTGTTTATGTTGCCAATCATTAAGCCTTCATGATAAACCAGCAATACGTTTTTACCTGTTTATGTTGCCAATCATTAAGCCTTCAGGATAAACCAGCAATATGTTTTTACCTGTTTATGTTGCCAATCATTAAGCCTTCATGATAAACCAGCAATACGTTTTGACCTGTTTATGTTGCCAATATACGTTTTTACCTGTTTATGTTGCCAATCATTAAGCCTTCACGACAAACCATCAATATGTTTTGACCTGTTTATGTGGCCAATTATTAAGCAGTCTTGGATAAACCATCAATATGAGTTTACCTGTTTATGTTGCCAATCATTAAGCCTTCAAGATAAACCAGCAATATGTTTTTACCTGTTTATATTGCCAATCATTAAGCCTTCATGATAAACCAGCAATATGTTTTTACCTGTTTATGTTGCCAATCATTAAGCCTTCATGATAAACCAGCAATATGTTTTTACCTGTTTATGTTGCCAATCATTAAGCCTTCACGACAAACCATCAATATGTTTTGACCTGTTTATGTGGCCAATTATTAAGCAGTCTTGGATAAACCATCAATATGAGTTTACCTGTTTATGTTGCCAATCATTAAGCCTTCAAGATAAACCAGCAATATGTTTTTACCTGTTTATATTGCCAATCATTAAGCCTTCATGATAAACCAGCAATATGTTTTTACCTGTTTATGTTGCCAATCATTAAGCCTTCATGATAAACCAGCAATATGTTTTTACCTGTTTATGTTGCCAATCATTAAGCCTTCAAGATAAACCAGCAATATGTTTTTACCTGTTTATGTTGCCAACCATTAAGCCTTCCTACTACCCATTCGTCGTTGTCGACATCAACAGAGACGGCAGAGGATGGTTTAGACTTCATTTTAGCCTTCAGTTGTTCAACTACGGCAGTATCTTTTTCTGTAAAACAATACACATCGGATTAGAGTTTGTACGTATTGTTTTTGCGCTCAACAAATTAACGAGTTGTAAGTGGTCATTCATTGTCATATAATAGTAATAGTAATCCCCTATAGTAGATGAAACTGCCACACATCTAGGTCTTTTAGCCCAATTGGGCGTCAAATTGTACTAATCATATGTCAGGGAGTGATTAAATTGATTAGGCAGTCATTGTTCTTGAGAGACGAAAATGCTAACGTTCAATAAGGGTAAATAAGATCATACGCAATAAACTGATGGATTCATATTATTTAAGGCTAGTGTAAATTGTCATTGAATGTGACTTGTTGAGAGTGATATTTTCTCATGTGCCCTCGTTATTTGGTCTTCATCCGACTTATCTGCATACGGTATATAGGCTATCAAAGTCAAATTAAATTGAGCTTGATTCCAATAGGACCGGGCGTGTATCCATCAGGACGATTGTTTTAAAACAATAAGGTAATAGAGAATATAATAGCTAATATATATTACATGTATTTCGGCCGCTTGAGACTCGCAACAAAGAATGTATACAATTAAAGCGCTCGTTCATCTGTCACCCACGTATAACCATATCTTCTGTGGTCTAGTAGGTAATTCTTCGCCGATAGTGAAGAGGGACTAGGATTCGAGATCGTGTATTTTTACAGTCTTTGTTAATTGTATTCACGCCAGTTTATCTGCAACCACCACCCCCGTGTTTTTTAAACCGGACAATGTTGCGGCCTATGCCATAAATACACTGCCCAGTAGATATCAAAACGCATAGATTTGGGTGAAACCCGACCTTTTTTATTGCATTGTGTAATACACCTACACTGGATCGGAGCACGCGGGAGATCGGGAACCTGGTCCTATAAGAGCACAAATTGGTTCAAATTCATTCAAAATTGATATCAACTTTTTCAGCGTGAAATTATGAACAAACTAGCCAAATAATATGACAATTGAACGAACGTTTTTGAAATAATGATTTAATCATGGAGGCCGCATCTTCCGTAAATCACTGTTATTTTCCGGGTTATTTACTCTGGACGCGGCATGCTTTGGCTTGTTAGGCCTACACTCATGAAATTAAAACTTTTTGACTTAAATCCAACTGATTTTGATTTTGATAAGTCTCTGATTATGTCGACCTATCCCACCATTAACACAACAACTGAGTCTATATATTAAATATTAATTATTTGTTATACAATGTAGGAATAAAGTAATTCCCGGTAGATATAATCAAAATCATTGCTACCGAATTATAACTTACGTTTGCTTTTCTTCTTCTTCTTTCCCTTCTTCTCAGACTTGGGGGGTTCTAGCGCAGCATTGACATCATAGTCAGCACGTAATACTTCAGGGAACTCTTCCCTGGTAACCCTGGCAAACTCTATGCTCCTCATTTCTGTAAAAGACAACGTTCGTTGAAGTTACATAACTACATTTGTTTACACATACTACATTGTTACAATTTTAACGAATATAGTAGTTTGAATGAACCAGAAGATCGTCAAATTCATTTGAAAGATTACGTTATTATATGCATTTACATAAATGTACATTTATTCGAAAGGTACAGTTGCACTCAAAGTTGTTCTCTACAAAGAAGTTAGCCTGGATGGCTAGGAAAGAGAATAATGCAGGATTCGGTGAAGGGTTTTGCATCATTATTTTTATCATGATCATGATGATATATCATCGATGGCAAGTAGTAATGAAAAATCGGACAGTCTATAAAACCCTGTTCTATGGGCCCGACCGACCCATTTCTTTCCTTCGAACTTTTAACGAAAAAAATAAGAAAAAAATCAAACATTTTGGAAAATTTGGAATTGATTTTGAATTTGTTTCAAAAACTCTCAAATTGTTGAAAGTTCACCAAAATGTCCCGACATTTTTAAGAAAACAAAACGTTTGCCCGTCATTATAGGGACACAGCGAGCACTATTTTGTTCACATTACAGCACCATATTTTTGGTGCTGTGAGCACAGACCATACACGCTGGTTGCTACGAGATCAGCTGGAGTGCACACATCGATATGCACATTAACCCTAACTCTACCCCCCACTTTTTCAGAATTTTTTCTTCAACGCGGAAAATCGGCCAAAATATCCCCCGATCCCCCCGGGATTTGATCCAGGGACCTCTCGCACCAGAGACGAAGAATTCCCCACTACACCACCGCTGTCAAGGTTAGTTTGCGCAGTGTATTGCGCAAACTATATGGGCTGGGTCCATTTTTTCATCAAAATACTTCCACGCCGGGTGGTACTAACGTGCCCATTTGTGGTATATCGTGGTATATGGCAGGGTTAGGGTTAAACACTTCCCTAACTACGTGTCCATGCCTGCATCAACACAATACCGAGTTATTGTCCTAGTAACAGTGGGCAATAGGCACTACAGCCTATTTAAGCAAATTAGTGCTTGACACTTTTGTCATGAGAACAAGTTTTCATTCGTCGCCTTATATAATATGCTGAATAAAATAAAATCAAATAAAATCAAATAATCAAATGATAAGAAAAATCATGAAACTCTTTATATTGTTGTCTGTTTTGTACCTTGTAGTTGTTGTATTTCATCTTCTAGATCCACAGCTTTATCGACGAGATTTCCCATGGTGAACGCTAATTTGTCAAGATGCTCATCTACATCGATCTGAAGATATAAACCAAAATCAGATCAAAGGTAAATATCGAGTTTATTCAATTCAAACGGTTTGTAAAGTAAACATGTTAAAACGGTTGATAATTGGGCATAAAGTCCCTTTTTTCTATTATACACATGGAAAAAAGTATCTGGGGTCAAATTAAACAAAAAAACTCCTTTTTTCGTACGCCCAACGGTTATGGGGTCTAAGGTCAAAATAGGTCAAATTTTAAAGAAGTTCAAATGACAAAAACAATATTGCGAAGGTGTTGACCTAGGTCAAATAAACAAAAACAAAATCAACGGTGACTAATATAATGACTATTTTAAGTTTTTAAAGTCTATTCAATATCGCGTTATACCCAAACTTGTTTCATGAATGTTTCTGGACAAAATCATGCATTTTCCCCTTGGCCTTGAAAAAACATTACATCGATAAAGTCACAAACTCAAATGTGGCCCTTTTATTGCACAACATTTTGTTGGACAGCTTACGCAAACAAATTATCCTTAATATCACACCATGGTGGCAAAATTCGAGGCCACATTTGCACTTTTCAAAGAAAAAAAAGTGGTGCGATACTTTTTCCATGTGTATATATAACACGTAAAATATAAAGGAATGTATACTATAATTTCCATCAGTGGGCTAAAACATGATTTTGAATGAATGACGTGACCAGGGCAGAGGAACTTGGGAGCTCGTTGCAAATAGTCAATTCAACAAAGAAATAATTGAATAAGGCAAGACGTTCACTTTTCCAGATGAAAGAATGAAAACAAAAATGTTTCAGTGTTTGTAAACTTATAAATCCGTTAGTCAGTCAGATAATGTCGAAACCATACATATATAGACTTACTGATTCACGAGGCGGATTAATAAACACTGGTTTGTCCTCAGCAGTCTCACTTTCATCATCAGATACCGATCCATCCAACTTCAGAGGACTGACATAATTCGACTCATCTATAGCGTCTTCATTGTGCCCCAATGTGTCCTCATCGCGCCCCAATGTGTCCTCATTGCGCCCAAATGTGTCCTCAAACTCCTTCTTGTCACCATCTGGTCCGTTGCCATTTTGTTGAGAGTTGCCGGTAGATTTGTTAGCACTTATTTCACGGTTGTTTTCATCGTTGTCTGTCTCTGGTTCAGAGTCAATATCCACGCCTTTCTTATGCAACAACTGGTTAAATATGTGTTCATATTGGGGTACCTTCGCTTTGCTGTAACAACAAATATAATAATTATAAGGTGACGAAAAAAGCCCCTGTTTAACGGGCGGACGGACCTGTCAAGTAGAGTCGGTCGATTGGGCTATTTTGTTTTGTTTTTGAATTAAAAATAAATAGAAAATGACCTAAAATGTCACCAAAAATGTTCGACATATTTTCGGCCCAAAACTGGCTGCTTTTACATAATTTGAGAAAAAATCTCTGAAAAAACCACCAACATCTTGAAAAACCGCAAAAAGTGGGCCGGTCGGGCCCGTTATACAGGGCTCCGGGACGTAACAGTACTGTACATATGTTATGTTGTTTACCCAAGACAATATTCAGAAACTATTAATGTTTCAATTGCATAATGTGCGAAATTAAACATGGGTATCGGTAAAGAACTATTTATAATGTGTCTCTGTGAAATGTGAACAATTCTTTCATAATTACAGTGTCAGTACATTTTAATGCTATGTGCTCCAAAACGAATTATATATTTTGTAACCGCCCCCCCCCCCCAAACACACACACACCCCCACACACTTAAGAGCGTTTACCCAATGGCGCACAGCATCGTACGTGTGCAGCTTATTGGTCCTAAAAATATACAAAAACTCACTGAACGATGCAGTATCTCGCTAAAAAGTCCAACGCATCACGCAGCGTTGGGTCTGGGCTGTCGCACACTGGGGTTGATGCTGTCACTCGTCGAATCTTCCTCTTTTTCGGTCTGAATAATACAAGGAAGAAAGCAAGTAAAGTTTGTTGGCAAAACTATTGAGTTGGTAATAGCACAGGGCTGGTGGGATTGGATCTCAGGGGAATACAGATTTTAGACTCGTTTGAAATTCGTATCACCTTCCTGAAATAATTGCAATGGTTCAATGATATTTAATCAATGGCTCGTTAATCTAAGGAAAATAATATATATTTGATGGTAGAGTATTAAATGGTTTACAAAATTACAATCATTGCAAGTATATTTAATATTTGTAGGTCATGACGATTTAAAATAACACTTTCATAATGTTGTTTTCTTGTTTAAATGTTTAAAATGGAAAACAGTGAGATATATATATGATAAGAAACAAAAATGATACATTTTCATATGTGTTACTAAAGAGTACTACTAGAGTAGACGATGTACCCATCAAAATCGTTGTTAACCCCAAAAACATGAAATTTATCAAGCGCTGTAACTTTTGAACTATTAATGTGATGTATATAAAAGTATACAATTTTGGAAGTTAATGAGTTGGGGAAATATATTTCTGGTATCAAATGTCACTAAAAATGCTTGATTCTTTTGAATTTTGACTAAAAAATCACGTTTTTGCTCAGCATTTGCTGCAAACGTAGCAAAATCAGTTTTTGGTAAAAAAAATTCTGAAATTGCACCAAAATCATCTAAAGACACTTCTCTAGGAATGGCTTTTGTTAACATAAACATTTTTAGCTTTTAAAATTTTGACCAAAAACTAAAAATGTTTATGCTTATAAAAACAATCCTAGAGGGTTAACACCCCCTTAAATAGTAGAGCTTTATATGGTAACAACTCTTACTTGTACGTCGGTCGTTTCCTCCAAACAATAGGTTCGGGTTTCGTAATAGGTTCAGGCGTTGGTGGAGCTTCTGGTTTTGTTTCTTCCTCAATTTGTGCATTAGGTGACATTGCGGTGTGGGTGGCGATAACTGGCAGTGGTGGGAGCTCCACAGTATCGGGAGCTTCTTCTGGCCAATTTGGTAAGTCACGTTCGTCCCATTCGTCTTTCCATTTGGGAATGTCAGGCAATTTCCATGTAGTAAACTAAGAAAAACAGACACCTTGATTACGTTTCATACCATACTACGGAAGCATCTAAGTGCCATCCTACATGACGACAAATAGCGAGATAATATATCTCGACATGTATTATGTCGACATGGTCAGATCATTGTTCTCACCATGTCGACTTGAAAACCTTATTAATTCGTCATGGTGAGATATACCATCTTGCCCAGTCGACTTCACAAAAAGTAGATAGTACTCCATACAATTTATATAATTTCAATATTTGATTTTAACACTTTCCACGCGGCAGTCGTCTGCAGACGACAGTTCCAAAATTTCATTAAATGTTTCAAAAATAGCAAAAGTATTGAAACCCGTCACCATAGTTGGAATCACTATGAGAAATGCATTAAAATAAGTACAAACATGCCTAGTATTGGTTCAGTAATTCTTTAAATAAGTCTTTCAAAGTTGGGACAGATTTCTGAAAGATCTTGTTTGTAATGGTAAAACTAAATGCCGCGTGGAAAGTGATAAAGTATACTTCAGTGTACAATACAAATTTAAAACAAATGAGCAGTTACCATAGACTCTCTAAAAGCTATGTCCAAACATAGTGCTAAATAGATTCGCATTAAAGGCATATTATGTGATCTTTTCCAGAGAGCGCCGTAGATTTTCTTGCAGATTTACATTTCTGATCATAAATCATACATACATTCCAAGTTACAGAGCGATACGATTCCTAATTACCTTAAAATCATGATTTTAGAGTGAATTTAGAGTAAAAATATAAACTGTCGGTATATCCGACAGTTTATTTTCACTCTAAAATCATGATTTTGAAGTAATTAAGAATCGTATCGCCCTGTAACTTGGAATGTATGTACGATTTAGAAATCAGAAATGTAAATCTGCAAGAAAATCTGCTTTCATTTTTTTTTTCGATGTTGAGGGCGTTCCTGTAAAAGATCACATAATATACCTTTAAGTTGAGATAATGAAGATACTCACTTGGCGTTCTTTCTTCACGTATTCCTTAATGACAAGTGGTATTTTAGCCTTAAACTTTGATTTAGGCAATTTTGCCCGTCTTTCCTTCTTTGACAACGCTATCGCAACAGGATCTAAAAGATATTGTAGAAACAGAACTGGTAAATTAGTATTGACGTATGCGCTTATATTTGAATATGCGCTTATAATTAGGGTGCGCTTGTTTGCGAGATAAAACGGTATATGCGCGTTATTATAGATACATCACTTGCAAATAAGTATTATAGTATCATATATGAGTAGGTCTATGCGCTTATACGTCGGATACGCTTGTGTACGAGATAATACGGTATATAAGCGTTATTATGAAGAGCTCAACAAAATTAAAAATCATACACTTTGTTTATGTCCTATAGAGTGACTTCCAATTATTTTTTGACCAAACAGGCTAGATAGATATTTGGATGAATCTTTATGGCACAATTTGGTATCAAATTTGCCACAAAACAGCAAAGATAAGCTATGATTGGCACCCGTTAATGAAAATCCGTGATGTTTCCAAATTCGCATATTCAACACACTACGCGGGAGAAAAGACCGAAGGTACCAAGCACATATCCCGTATTTATCCCGTATTGATCACTGTGCATTTCCCCCGCGCGGGCTAATTCAAATTCAAACTGTCATGCATGGGTTGTGTAGCACGGTTGGAAAGTGTGATTGATATCCCCAGCGGTCATCCATGCAATGCCATACACAGCATTTTCTCTCCGCGTATTGTGTTAAAAATGCGAATTTGGAAATATCGCGGATTTTCTTTAAATGGTGCTTATCATGGCTTAGGCCTATTCGTGTTGCTTTCTGGCAAATTTGGTACCAAATTGTGCCAAAAAGATTCCTTCAAATGTCTATTTAGCCTGTTTGGTCAACAATCAATCGGAATTCACTCTATAGGGCACAAACAAAGTGTATGGCTTTCTTTTGTTGAGCTCTTAAGATACAGCACTTGCAAATACGTATTTTAGTATGTGCGCTTATGATTAGAGTGCGCTTGTAAACGAGATAATGCGGTATATAAGCGTTATTATAGATATAGTACTTGTAAATAAGTATGATAGTATGTGCTTATAATGAGTCCGCGCTTATAAGTAGGGTGCGCTTGTAAACGAGATAATGCGGTATATAATAGTGTGCTTATACGAGTATAATTAGGGTGTGCTTATTTACAAGGTAATACGGTATATAAACGTAATCATAGATACTTGCAAATAAGTATTATCAATGTGCTTATGAGTATGCGCTTTTAATTTGGTTTCTTATTTACCAGATAATACGGTATATAAACGTAATATTGCTCCAAAAGCGCTTGCAATTAAGTATTATCGCATGTGTTTATAAATGAGTACGCGCTCATTGTTAGGGTGCGCTTATTTACGAGACAATACGGTATATAGGCATAGTTTAAATTATTGCCAGAGTGAAGGAAAATCTAATATCTCAATAACGTTCTCACCTGCAGTTGATATATATAAGAGGTCAGGCTACTTAACTGTCTTGGGTTTATGGGCTTAGCTCCAATAATTGTGAGACAGACGACAATATATAGAAATATGATCAACATAAACCCACGAAATTGACAAATGTCTAAGTACATACACCAATAAGTTTGAAATAGTTGTTCAACAGGAAAACATCTAAATTAAAGTGCATTTGTTTGCGTTCAAAAAAAGGGAAAGGAAAATGCTCAAGTATTTTAATAGATTGAATTTCATGAAAGGTATGCCCATAGATATGCCCATAGATAAGAGAAGTTGAGCTAATGAAGATCAAATGTTGAGAAATTGGTTTAAATTGAAAGCAGAAAGTGTTAAACTTGAAAAGAGGTATGAAACAAACATAAGAACAAGAACTGTCTTTAAAAGACAACACGGTTAATTTTAGGTGTATGAGGTGAGTATTAAAAGAACAGTACCATTACAACAGCAATGAGACGTGAGATTGGATAGCTGTAAGTAGAATATATGGTAACATTTTAAGACAATTAAAACGTTTACCTTGATCATTCAACGGTTCTACACACAACTGTTCCATCATTTATTTCAACAATTGAAAGATTTAAATATTACAGAAAACATTCAATTAAATCGATAGGGATGTATTGTCTGACTTATAGATCACGCATTATCATGATTAGGCAATTCTATTAAGAACGGATGCTCCACCTGTAAGTAATGTAACATACATAATGTCGTAACTATTGTTCCGAGTATTGTACCTGACGGTGGAGAAGATGTTGTAGGTTCCTTAGAGGCCTCTTCCTGAACCACTTCTTGTACTACTTCCGGTTTAGGTTCAGTTTCCGGTACCACCTCCAGTACTGTTGTTTCTGTTTCCAGTGCTCCGGGTTCGCCATTCATGATCGAGTTAAGCGCTGGATCAAGATTGGCTGCTGAATTCTTGGTGACAGACTTGGAAACTTTAAACACAAAATGTTGTCATTGTCAAATTATGAACAAGACCATAACTTGTTTGTGTTATTAACCGCACATCACATCAAGTACACTTGGGTATTCAATTCGATTATCATATTATTAGGTGGTGAAACCGCACCTCGTGGGAATTTGATGTTAACGGTGTGTGACCCGATCTCATTCACTTTCCCCGTCGAAATTGAAATTTTTGAATGAGAGACCCATATTTTTTCATCGTTTGATTTAGACTTGGGAGATGTTTTGTTTAGATGCTATAAGTAGTGAATTGTCTCCAAAATTGGTTTAACATCTAAGCATTCTTTTCACGTTCTATGGGCACATTTCAAATGAAAGCTTCGATCATAAGAAAGGTTGGAGCAATTTAACTCAAATATTGGAATACGGTATGATATTATATGATAAACAATAATTGAGAACTTTTTGTCGATATCGAGTCACCCATCTTTAACCATTGACCATAACACACGCTATAAAGGCCTATACTATAGCATCGGCCTACCATATCAATATGAATCAGTGGTACACTATGGAGGTGGATGGTTTGAATCGTATTTCTGAAAATGGTTTTCATATTCAGCGTACATGAAGTTGAGGATGTCGGAAACGAATAATGTAAAATTCGGTAAATTAATGAACGATTGTGACTTCTTATTTTGTTAATGAAAACATTACATTTGACCATATACATGTAGGGTGGATTTATTAACCTGTTTGCACTTTCCCGTCGCTTTTGTAATTTGGCACGGTTTTTCCCTTGCCATAAATCTTTTCAAAGACCAATCCCGAGAGACCGATAGTTCATTGTTTATAATTTTAGCTTGGTTGCATAAGTGTTTACAACATCCCACTGACGATAGTAACATATTGACAACACTTCACAGTTTCCTTTCATAAGGTAGCATATATTGTGATAATGTTAGGGCGATGTTTAAATAACGTTATAGATGTTGTAAACACTTTCCTTTTTGCAACTAATGTAAGTCACAATCACAATGTGTTATAATGTAAAGACTTGATTTGACATCATTTAAACCAACTTCATTCGATTTTCTCCTTGATGCATTATTGACTTTTCTGTAAATATATCAAATGACGTTACGATTTAAGAACAACATCAATCGAAATATGAACTAAAACAGCGTGTTCTTAAGCAGGTGGTCAAAATGTCTCCATAAATGGCACACACTTGATTATAAGTGTTCGTGTTCAATCAAATAGTCAAAGCAAGATTATACGGTAAAACAAACGGCAAGCGTAACGATTACGCAATCAGGACCATACACCCAAATGTTAAGATTAATCTTAAGTTAATTCATTATTCTTAGGTTTCCAACTCGTCACATATGTAATTTGTAATAATTCATAATTTGATATTCATGAAATAGGGCCCCATTTCAAACTTAAGACCTGGTACCTACTTCATAAAACCTCAAAGAAGAATTCGTTAATATTCTTAAACAAAGCCTAAGAAAAGTTCACTTAACAATGCTTAAGAAGAATCTTAACTTTTTATAGGGCCAAGATTAAGTTGATGTTGAATAGCTACCACACCCCCGGGAAAAGCGTCATACTGATAATGCGATCTTAAGGACAGGGTATACTCCACAACGCTCCAACGCTTTCACGCTCGCACACATGCGTATTAGCGTTCATGATATAATACGCTGGTTTCCCGCGATCATTACCCAGTACAAACACATATAACGGAGCCAGTATGACACGTGTACCAGTGGCAACCGCTACTACTCAGCGGTCAAGCGTTGTGGAGGATGCACAGCCCTTTAGTTCGTCATTTATTTCTCGCCCAATAGTCGATTCCTGAGTTTATATTATATCAACATTTACACGGTACACAGCTCAAAATGTAACCTACCAGGTTATACACGACCATAACTCCAGAGTAATAGCTCCTTCAAAAATTAATTATAATATCATGTGAAAAGAAATTTCTACTCTGTAATTTGAGATGTTTCACATGAAGATTGACATAGATATGTGTCAAAAACGAGAACATAGTATGTTTTTCGATTTAGCTTCTGGTTTCTCTACACGCCTCGATATACCAATAGACAGATTATTGATTAAATGATAGCGACAACTCACTGGTCGATAGTAAGATGATGATCGATGCCCTTTGTCTCATACTTTTCGATGTAGCGTTCTTAATTGTTAACAATATCTCAAATTGAAGAGGGACAATTTATCCATAATTTTGTAATTTAATATTTTTAGTTTGGAACTCTAATTTAGAGTGATGGGCATATTTATAACCTGATAAGTGCTTTCTAGCACTGTAAATGTAATGATCAACATGACAGTCCCCGCGTGAAACATTTTAGGAACACGATGTTCATGCACACCACGAAGACATCATATCCCACAACGATGATCGATTACATGAACTACAATTCTGACATTATAGAATATAAAAATGCTGACACGGTTCGTATTTGGCTTACAGGTTTAAACATCATAGAGTATAGTCAGTTTCAACATTGATTCAAAAATTCAGCTTTCTGTTTTAAAATACGGAAGAAAATGCTCATACAGAATATGGAATGCTGGTGTTATAATTTCAATACTGTGCGCCGCGATAAATTATTAAAACTGAGAATTAATTCAAATGCAGATTACCGTAGATGAAAATTGTATTGGTCATGTTTCAAACTAGGTCTTATGTGTGACACTGTGCGCTACGATAAATTATTGAAACTAAGAATGAACTCAAATTCTTACTGTGGTGAACATGGTAAATGTGAATTTGACAGGTCAAACAAGTCATGTTTCAAACAAATGGGTCTCTTACATGATCTAAAAAATATGGGTGTAAGACTCCCTAACCCGACCAGTGAATTTACAGAGTACAATGTACTTACACGTGCACTTACATAGTGATGTCATAACATTAACAGTTTGCAAAATAAATGCGAATGTTTCGACCTCTTCTGATGGTAGGATGATTTTATAATGCCGACATACAATGATACTACGAAAATATGCTAATGACCTGTCACCATCACGAGGATCTGATTGGTGGATGGGTGATGACATCATCAACATGTATCATTGTACATACCTCTTTTACGGATTAACTTTGGTTTATGTTTAATATCATCCGGAACATCACTGATGTTTGAATTTTTCTCCGTTATCATCTTAAGAACTTGCTTTATTTCTTGAGATGTTTCTATTTTCTCTGGTAAATTTGGGTCCGATGCTATAGCAATTGGGATTGTCTCCGGTAGTACTATATCCTTGGGTAGAATGTTTGTTTTCTCTAGCACAAACCGCGGTTTGTTTGATACCGGGGTCGATGTAGAGCGGATTGATAACGTATCGTAATCTAATGGTGAGATTTTTATAACCAGTGCTAGAAAATTATAAAAGAATAACGCTTTTATTTGTCAAAATTAACAGAAATTATATTCAAATCAAGCATTTTGAATGAAATGAACGACGGGTGTTTAGGCGCGCAACTCATTCATCAGACCGCAACAAAAAACAAACAGATTATAAACGATAAAACAATAATTACATGCTTACATTTTGATTGTCACTGCAAAAATACTTCCGCCCACATTTGTTTTAAGTCCCGCATTAAATTTGTATCAGAACTTAACTTTTGTTCCCACCTTTTTATTTTACTGAATTATTAAGATTACAATCACATCCAGTTTTTCATAAACCTTGCAATTGATATATGATAAATTAATCCTTTAGCACAAGCAAATACAGCAAAAATAAAATATAGTTCGTTAACATAAAAATAACAATCATATTAATCAAAACTGCACAAAATATCACACACAAAAAAAATAACTTAATGTGTTATAATGCACAACAATCACACGACCTGAAATGTATATCTATTTAAAAACATAAGTAATTCAGACAAAATTTCAATCCTCGGTAAGGTATTGCATCCAATTACAGGCTGTTCAGACTATGAGAAAAACATTTCTCAGTAGCTGAGTATGTAAGTAGCGGTGTAGCCACGGTGTCATGATACCTTTAGTTAAGCAACAAACAATTAATTAATATTCCTGCTCCCATTGAAACAGGGAGGAAATATTAATCAATAACGTACATTTTTCTTTTCCAGCGCTTCCTCTTATGATCAAGCAACATTGTGCGTTTCCTTTTCAAACGCTTCCTTTATATATCAATCAACAATGTACATTTCCCTTTTCCAGCGCTTAATTTGAATATGTACGTTTCCCTTTTCAAGCGCTTCCTTGAAATATTAATCAACAATGTACGTTTCCCTTTTCCAGCGCTTACTTTAAAAATTAGTCAATAACGTACTTTTCCCTTTTCCAACCCTTCCCTTAAAGATCTAGCAACAACGTACGTTTCGCTTTTTCGAGCGCTTCCTTTAAATACTAATCAGCAATGTACGTTTCCATTTTCTAGCGCTTCCTTTCCTTTAAACATTAATCAATTTACGTACTTTTCCCTTTTCCAACCTCCCTTAAAGATAAAGGAACAACGTACGTTTCCCTTTTCAGCGCTTCCTTTAAATATTAATCAACCATGTACGTTTTCCTTTTCAAGCGCTTCCTTTAAATACTAATCAACAATGTACGCTTTCCTTTTTCAGAGCTTCCTTTAAATACTAATCAACGATGAACGTTTCCATTTTCCAGCGCTTCCTTTAAATATGAATCAACGATGTACATAACCATTTCCTAGCTCTCCCTTTCAATATTAATCAGTAACGTACATTTCCCTTTCAACCCCTCCCTTTAAAAGTCAAGCATCAACGTACGTTTACGTTTTTCCAGCGCTTCCTTTAAATATTAATCATTAACGTACATTTCCCTTTAATATCGCTCTCTTTAAAGATCAAAGAACAACGTATGTTTCCCTTTATAAGCGCTTCCTTTAAAGATAAAGCAACAATGTACGTTTATCTTTTTATTTGACACCATGGATACACCTCTTCATACATATCACATATTGATTGTCTTTATCATAGACTAAACAGGGTATAGATGTTTATAATATCATACCCACGCATATCGACGTTGCATGCATGTGCCCAATTATTGGTATATCCTTCGTGTAAGACATTCATAAGTTAGTCTAGTGTCAATACTCCATTACGAAATAAAGCTGTTTATTCCTTTAATCCTTCAATAAAGGATTCTGTGCTAGGTTAATTATGTGCTGTCTTACACCAAGGATAAACCCAATTATTGTTCCATAACGTTTAACCATTGGTAATACAATACCATTTTTCATACAGAGACACGTGATAGCACTTTCGTGAATGCGCATGTGCAGAAATTTGGGAATATCTCCGATTGGTTCTTTAGTGCCATCAGGCATTTTCATAAATTCACTTCGTCACAATTCACACAAATGCAGATCACTACACACGGATACTCACCGGAGGTCTTATTACCAACAACTTTTCTGTTTTTAGATGCTTTCTTTTTCTCACGTTTCGGTTTTATTTTCCTGATCTTGTTGACCGTTTTTGTAACTAGTTTTGTAAGCATGTGTGTAAATGAGGAATCGTTAGTGAACTTTCACCTGTTATTTCAAATATCCCAATCATACGTGATCGTGGAAGAGGTTTTCATTGATGTTGGGATCAATTACTACTTTAAAACATTAATCAAATTACATGTTAATACAAATAATTATTCATGGTGAGAATCTTCTTAACACATCACTGTTATGTCAAATAACCAATTATCCATTATCAATCAAATAACTTTACGAGATGATAAGAAATATAGAACTCTATGATGAGCAATAATCAATAAGAAGAAAAAGATTCGAGAGATATGTAGTGCGATGAAGTTAGTCTATGATATCTAAGTTCTGAATAGGTTAGCATGCTATAAAGGGCAAAATGTTGCCCAAATTTGGAGTGAATATTTACAAGTCCTTTGTTGAGGAAACAAAACCTGACCGACTTACCTGGAGTTCGTGGTTTGGGTTCAGGCGTTGGATCCTTTGGTGGTGGATCCTGTGGTGGTGGTGTAGCTTCTATTGGAGGTGGTGTCGGGTCCTTCGGCGGTGGAGGTGTTGGTTCTTTTGGAAGTGGCGTAGGTTCCTTCTCCGGTGGAGGAGTTGGCTCTTTGGGAGGAGGTTCTGGAGTAAGCTCTATAGGTGGAGGCGGAGGTTCTGGTTCGGGTGTAGGTTCTTTAGGTGGAGGGGAAAGAGCAGGAGGGGTTTGTGGGGTAGGTGTTGGTTCAGGAGGGAGAGAACTTGCTTCTGAGCTAGGTGTTGTAGGAGCTGGCGATGACGCCAGGGAGGACCCAGTAGAAGATGGAAGAGGCACATCACATGGTGATATAGTACGCTCTGATGGGTCGGGTGAAGGTGCCTCTGAAGGTGGTGTTGGCTCTGCGATGACTTCTGCTTCAATCACTTCTGGAGTCTTGACACTGAAAGAGTAACGTGTTCAATAATTTAGTGGATTATGTGCTTTCAATCATACAATAGTTGATAATTTCAAACTATCACAATGATAAAACCCAGGCTATTAATATAATGACAAAGATAGGCATACAGGACACCCATCGCCTCTTAGTTAGCTTTTCAAGATTGAAAGATGCGGATGAAACTTGTGTTGAGCATGTCACCAAAGCGTTGAAATGTATTTGGAAAACTAACGTCCCAAGCATTACCATGTCAGGTACCTATTAACATATTTCCATGTTGATGGTGCGCAGATTATGTTATGAATATGGCCATATCTGTTTTCTATTTCCTTCTTGTGCTATATCATCATGATCATATAAAGCTATAACCATTCCAGGTGTTTTAAATCGTCATACAAAAACAATTATCACCTTTGATTAGGTGAATTTACTATTTTCTCATAATTCGGCTCCTGATCTGGTGCGGATCATTTTGATACCAAAGTCTCATTTTGGCCAAAAATGCAGATATCCCTTTGTTGCACTAAACCCTCGAAATGTTGTAATTCTACTCAGCCAGTGCTATACCATCCTCTAAAGCCTTAGGTCCACTCATAACAGCCAGATATCTCCTGGTCGAGATTTCTCCATCTCAACTATTTTCGTCTGTCACCAAGTGAACAGGTGTGTGAACTCGTCTAAGTGGACCTATGCCAATAGGCAAACCAACTCACCTTTGTTCCTGTTTTTGACCAATCTCCTTTTTCTCCGTTTTCTCGATTTTTGGTAGTTTCTTTACATTATTTGCAACTTTTGCAACTTTTATATTCTCCTTTATTGGTTTCTCCTTAGGTTTCCTTGGTTACCGATGAGTGATTTATTGTGGAAATGATATGAGAGTGTTAATGTAGATGGAATGAAATATCACAATGAAATACAGATGAATGATGTTAACACTTTCCACGCGGCAGTCGTCTGCAGACGACATTCCAAAATTTTACAAAATGTTTCAAAAATGTCAACATTATTAAACTTCATCACCATATTTGGAATCGCCATAAGAAATGCATTAAAGTAAGTACAACTAAACCCAGTATTGGTGCAGTGATTCTTGAGATAAGAATATGAAAATTGGAAAAAGGTTTTGAAAAATCTGTTTTGTATAATATGGTAAAACTAAAAGCCGCGTGGAAAGTGTTAATGATGGGAGGGTACATGTTTCAGGCATGAGAATGAAGTTTTTGAAAATAGCAGAAAAGTGGTGAAAATTCCTGAAAGAGCGCGTGAAATTTGGCAAAAAAGCCAAAAACAGGCTGAAATTAAATAAAACTGCGTAAATTTTGACTACAAAAGAGCAGGAATTCCTGCTTTTTCCTGAAGATTCTCATGCCTGATGTTTACATGATTAAAATGCCCTCTAATGATCTTGGTGAAAAAAGCCCCGAAAAACTAAGATGCCTTTGCATAGCAACCGTTCAGCACGTGGAAGAAATCACCTGTTCGAAAAAGATCCCAGAGAGTCAACCTATTGGAAAAACGTGTGTTCTAAATTACTGCATAACGAATGATAAGAATTAAACAGATACAATGATGAGCATGAGATATGATGCAATGTTGAATGAAGGTGAGTAAAAATGAATATATAGCAAAACAGCTTCGAACTGTATTTATTCTCTAATTGTACTATTCTCTAATTGTACAATATAGCTTTATATATTGTACAATATCGTCGTCGTCGTCTACGCTTTCCGGCTATGTTGCCATTGCGCTCGCAACTATTGCTTTCCAGGTCTTGACCTGTATACGCTCAAGTTGCGCTTTGACAATTAGAGTAATAAACCCAGTGGTCCGTTACGATCCACTCCCGACAACCTAATCTAACCTAAATGTGTGTACAGACACAGACCGGGGTGATCCCCTGCTCTTTACGAAGGAGTCTGTGACCTTTTAACGTGCTCGGGGATAGCTCTTCCGATACACGGGACCAACATTTCTACGTGTCTTCCGAAACACGATGCGCCATGTACATGCTACTTAAGTATATAATTTAGTTTTGATAGCGGAACCATGTTATTCACTTTAATCACACGGGTTTAATAGGTTTCATATTACAAAATTCGTATTATGTTTGAATGATTGAATACACCGTCAAATGTTCAAGGTGAAACGCAACGTATTAAGCTGGTAACGCATAACAACTATTTAATGTGTTGTATAAAAGCATGTGTTTCGACAACTCGACAATACCCTTAAGCCAATGTATGTTACAAGATGTATTAGCTGTATGCTCCATTAATTGATGGCATTGGTATTTCACAATATGATGGATATATGAAATATATGAAATAATCAAATGCTATGTTGTGACGCCGCTAATTTTATCCCACTTTATACATCCCTTTCAATAGGTTGGTCCTGTTAAACCGGCACTACACTTCGGGAGCACCGTACTTGAAATCTAATTTCCTGTACAAGCGGTTAGTTCCAGTTTCCTAGTCACATACTGTGGTTCCTCCACCATATACCAGTCTGCCAAAGTTTGTTTGTTTAAACGGTCGTTCGGACACACGCTTGGGTCCTGAAGGGACCAGGCTGAAGCAAAATGCTCGGGCCAGGCTTAAAAAGCCTATATACATGTAAGCATGCTGGCTGAATGAAATGAAAGTTGTGACTGTGAGGTTACGTTAAATCGTATAAAATAGGGCGTTAAAAGTCGGATTGAAGCGTGTTTAGTTTTAAGACTGTTGGTATTAGCAGATCAGGTAAAACAGATGTATGAAGGAGGTAAGAACTATATGCTATTTTATGATATGAGTCAAGAGTGAAATATGTCCCATGGTGTTATCTAGTTAGACTTACTTGATTACAGGAGGTGGTTTCTTTTCCACCAACTTGGGAGGAGGTTCTTCCTTTGGCTTAGGCTCAGGTTTCGGTTTCGGTTTCGGTTTTTCTTCCACCTTTAAACAGAATAATTAGAATAAATTTAAATATAATTTGAACATTATACAGTTAGTCGCTTCCCGTTTACGCTTGTTTATAAGACAGATATGTGCACGCCAGATATCATTTCACTTTCAACGTGGAAAATCGTACTTTAAGCTTGAAAATTGCAATTTGGAGCACGTCAAATAATATTTCTGCTAAACAAATTATAATTTCAGCGAGACAATTTACAAGTTTTTACCACAGATGCAGCGACGCTTTGAGTTTTGCCATACTTATTGAAAAATGAAGTCAACGCCTTCAATTAAAAATGGAATTAAACCTATGCGTGATATCACAATCTTGGTATAAACCGGAAGTATCAAAGCTATCTGACCTTTCTTCTTCTTGGTGGTGAAGCGGCAGGTTCCCGTAGTGAAGCTATTTGTTCCAAAGGTTCCCTTCTCTTAGGTACAATTGGAAGAGCTGTGGGTCTTTTCCGTACTATAGCTGGAGGAGGAGGTGGGGTCTTTGGTCGCAGTCTGTCTTCTCTCTGCGGTGGTTTCCATTCAGCAGTAGAGTCTTTGGAAGCGGCTGTTGGTATAAGAACAGGGCATGCAATGTAGTTGTCACATTCACGATAGCACTAATAGTGTAAGGCCAAAAAAAATGTTGTGTTGCCCTCAAGTGCCAAAATGTTTAATTCGGGTCGGTCGGTCGGATTTTTTATTTTTTTCTTCCAATTTTTGTTTTCCAATTTTTGTTCTTCCATTTTTTTTTTGGGGGGGAGGGGCTGAAAAATATATGGTTTATGTCAAGACAAAATTGATATATGCCCATATGTCAATTTAACTAATGTTTCTAGTGTGAAAATAGTCTAAAAAACATTTATTTAGGCTTATTTATTCATTTCAAGCAAGAAATAGTAACATTTAGACACTTTTAATCAAATTTAAATCTAAAAAAAAAAATGCGACCCTAGTTTTTACGATTTTAGGGTCGGTCGCTGAGGGCAACACAACTTTTTTTCTTCCTAAGTAATAAGTCACATTGTTATCATGATACATAAGGTCACAACGTAAGTAGAATATTTAAACTATGACCATTACAATTACATCTACTTTCAGCATTCAATTACACTTTTTACTTGAAAGAATTACAGTGGTAGCGAGACAAACTACATTTTCAACTTACTTGACTTATTTGTCCAAGACAATTAATAAAAATCAAGCGTGACAATTTACCATTTCTGCCGGAGAGACAACAGTTCAGCATAACGAATTATACTTTCAGCTTGAATTTTTTCGGCCAGGCATAAAGAATTATATTGTCAAAATATCACATTCAAATATGTTATCATTTCTTAATTTTACATTTTGTTTTCGCTAATAATATGAAGTGATTTGTTCTTATTTTAAAATTTAACATCTTACTGAGTGATATTGATTTTTTGTACTTATTAGGCCTTTAACACTTTCCACGCGGCAGGCTATTGATTTTACAATATACAAAACAGATTTTTCAGAAACCTTTCCCAATGATTACGGAACCAATACTAGGCATGTTTGTTCTTATTTCAATACATTTCTCATGGTGATTCCAAATATGGTAATGAAATTCAATAATATGACATTTTTGAAAAAAATTGTGAAATTTTGGAATGTCGTCTGCAGACGCCTACAGCGTGGAAAGTGTTAAAATCTGGACTTTTATTACCAATAATACTAGATGAAAACATTCATTATGAATGTACTTTACCTTTCTTGGGCTCAAACTTCTTTGGTTTCTTCCAACTACTGTCATCCCTTTTAATCTCCTCATGTTTTGTAAGTGCCTTGTCACTTTTCTTCAACTTGAAGCCGTTATTTTTAGGGAGGTTAAATAAGCGGTCCTTTGAGAAGGGATCTTCGGCTGCCGTCACCTGACTTTCGTGCTTCTTTATCGTATATGCTTTCGGTGCTTGATTTGAGAATACAAAGACAATAATGAATATGAAATCAAATTTAATATAACGTTTTCTATTTACGCAAAAGTTATTTGTTAGTATACATTATTTTGGAGTAATTAAAATGACAAATTATATCAAATGAAATGGTGTATAACTCTGTACCGGTTGTTTCTTGAAAATATGAATTGCGTAGAATTACTCAACCGTAACAAAGCTATAGTAGGTTTTTTATTATGTAAATCTGAGTAAATGTTACCAGAAAAATACGAACATTATGACAATTTGCGCACTCAATTCGATTTGTCCAATATGATTTGCACATAAAATAGATTTCATTAGCATGTTAGCTAAAATCCCTCAGATCACAAATGCTCACAAACTGTCACGTATTAGGACGCATGAATAAGATACACATTCCTTTTGTATTTGATCTTTATTTGTCCCTTTAATCCGAAAAGTAATATTAATTTGGAAAGAAATCCAACGCAATTTCACAGATGATTTGCTAAATACAAATTGGCAATGACTTTGATTTTTTTTTGTCTTCTTCTCATTACGCTACAAGGCCCGCTTAGCAGCGCTATAAATTGGTGCTCTAAAAACCGGCAACAAATTTAAATATTCGCCTTCCATCAAAGCTGGTTGCTATATGACATAATTCTCGTGTGCAACCAACCGGCTGTATTGCAACGCCCATTGAGTAGTTTAAACGCATGAGCGTGGATGTAATTTGCAACATAATGGAAACTCACCCATGCAGTTAGCAAGAAGTACCGCTATACACGCCCCGAATTTAAATATACAACCAGACAATCCTCTCGTAGTAATTGATAACAATAGTTTACCAGACCGAATTAATAGCGCTCCTAAGCGGACAATTTATGTCATGTGAAGTGTGTAAATCCCATTGGACCCACCTTTATACAGATTCTTTCGTCTCTCTTTTTCTTCCTCTTCTTTTTGAATTCTCTCCTTCTCCTTGTGTTCCCTTCGTTCTCTTTCTTCCGCGTCTTGTTCTTCAGCTCGCATTTTGATTTCGTCTTCCAATTTTTGTATTTCGGCTGTTATCAAGCATTTGAAAGGAAAGTTATTACAAAATAAATGTGGAACTCCGTATATGAAGAGCTGTGTTGCAAAAGGGCCTACATCCACTTCTACCTGTTACTCATTTTGCATCATTGAATGGATGGCTTTTCATATGTGGAATGTGGCTTGTATTGTTGGTGCCTCAATTTGCGTGCATGGATGCACTAATCAAAGTCATGAAGACAGCCATACAATAATTTGATTAACTCAATTATGCAAAATGAGTAACATGTAGGAGTGGTCTGTAAGTCCTTGTGCAAAAAAAGCTCTTCATATGATTTGTATTTTAAACGAAAATACTTTACCTTCATCCTGAGATTAAACATGAGTATGATAAATATGCTACAGTCCATTCTCCAGCAGTGATCATGGTGACTGATGTTTTCTATCTACTAGCAGACAATTGTGCAAGCTATTTTACAAATGATTGACCACAGGGCAATTGTTTGTCAATAAATCGCAAATCATCATCCAATTATAAGCTTACGTAAAGACTTTTGTCACTGATTTTTATATTTTGACAACAATTTCACTGGGTGAAATCGTCATGGTGAAAAACCAGAATGATGACCACAATTTGTGCTAATCTGGTGTTTTAGGCAGCAAAATAATGTAACCAACAATTTTGACTCTTGACTCTTGAGTGCAATTTTCAAGGGTGAACATACCTTTGTATAGGGTTAAGCATGGAAAGTGAAAATACTGTTTGGACGCGCATCAAGGTATACATTAATGGAGAAAACAGTATTACAACGCAACAGCAATCATATTTGACGTGGCTGATTACTCAGACACACGTTCTGGTTAGTAAATCATATAAATCATTAATTACAAGACATGTTAGGTGATTCTCCCACTGTAAACAGAACACACAAAATGAAGGGCGTTACGGTATCCAACATTCATACATAGTAAAAAATCATTAGTAAGTGAACGTGACTTACGCCACACCTCCAAACATCCGTTCAAGTTTTTAGATTTTTTAGATTGAAAGGTATATTTTTATCGAACATCATTGTTTCAAATGAAGATAATACACATACTGCAATCAAGTTCGTCTAAACATTGGAATAATACTATAGTCAAAGGATTATAAAACATTTCGATGTAAAATAAAAACTTCCCCATCTATACATTATATGAATATTGATGGGTATTGCAATCACGCCTTATACAGAATCCTTGGTAGGAATAGAGAATCTTCCCGAGTCTGATATTTATACACAAACATGTAGACGCATTTTGTTTTGATGATGCGATTTTACACTTTCCACGCGGCTATTGGTTTACCATACAAAATAGAAGTTTCTGAAACCTTTCCCAACTTTAAAGGTCTAGGCCTATCTCAAAAATTGCTGAGCCTATACTAGGTATGTTTGTACTTATTTCAATGCATTTCTCATGTTGATTCCAAATATGGTAATAAAATTCAATAGTTTTTAAATTTTTAACACATTTTGTGAATTTTTGGAATGTCGTCTGCAGACGCCTGCCGCGTGGAAAGTGTTCTACCAACGTCTACTACATATTGTCTACAAGGTTATTACGGAAATGTTGTCATCATTATAGTAATGACGTGGTATAACAAGAAAAGCAAGCAAAACGTTTCAAATGTATAACGTGAGTAATCATGGCAATTATATAAAGCTTTAATACCAATTGGAGCAGCATGAAAGTGTACACTTTTGATGCACAAGCATAATATTTGACAGCAATATCTACAGACGAAGATTATAAATGTGTTAAATCCCTCACACACAACCACATACCAACACCCTATACGGATATTGAAAACCATTGTAATCAATATCTTATTAAGTATACCTTGCCTTAAATATGTAATACATTTTCTCCTGTGAATGCAGCCAAATTGCTATTCATTAACTGTTCATGTGGGGCTCATCAAATATTGTAATCTAGTTTGCCTGACGACAGATGACATTGGATCACGCTTCCCTCACTAAAATGTGTTGTATTTAAGACAAGGTAACCTAATGTAAATTTTACATTAAAGGTAAACCAAAATGGTGATTAAAGTTTGTTTTATTCGATGGAGGATATTGTAAAATACAAAAAGAATTACCCTTTAATATTGCACCGGAAACAAAATATAGAGTTTCTAAGCATGCATATTTTGTATCATATTATATTGACGCTGGTAGGTTACTACCCTGTATAATACGTCATAGGTGTTATTGAGGCTCGCACACAGAACCTCAATAGGTCGATAGCGTAAGCATCCACTCATGACTTTTGTTTATGCAGACTTATCGATCGAGACCTGGACCGATACCGAGTTGGGAGTAACACCTGTTACGTAGTAACGCCGTATACAGTTCATCCCACACTAAAAAAATAAACACGGGCAATTATGATTTATTTTATGTATATCTTTTTCCCTGGACACTATTTAAAGAAATTATTGTTGCATTATATTGTTCTAAACATACCCCATCGAATAAAATATACTTTGAATCACCATTTTGGTTGACCTTTATACAGTACAGTGTATGTTATAAAACTGGTGCAGTGCATACGAAAACAACAATAAGTGCGCATGAGGAATTTAGAGGCCCTGCATGCACATGACGTAGTTTACCGGAATCGTGGCAGATAACTTGATTTTTATTGTACAAAATTGTAACAAACTAAAAATTCCATTTTATTCATACGACTTTTCATCACTTTCAAAAATCCCGCGTCAATTCAAAGCATAAACTGAATGGATTGTTAATACCCCATGATCCGGTGAATGGCGCATGGTTGATTCCTTTCTGTAAAGCCGATCGATGAATTACGTGCAAGGCCTCTATACATTTTGCAAGGCAAAGTGCGAACAGCAACAACGTCTGACAATAGCAACGAGTAATCAAGACAAATAAATAACCTTCTGAATAAATCGAGGATCCGATTCCCGATGTCGATGCCACTTCTGAATGGTCGCCTTTCTCACTTAACAATCTAAACTCTCTGGTATAACGTATGTATTGAGGAAAATGTGGCAAAAGTTGCCGGAGTGCTGCGAGAATAGGAGGGAAAATGGTGATGTTTGGCTTGATAAGATAGCATTGGAAAGGCAGTATGTAGATCAGGAATATTGTGAAAAAATATCTTAACATGATGAACATATCATCTACCATAGGAGCAGTACGATGGTAACAATAGCAAGCATTATGACTTCTTTGCAGTGTTTTGTGTTGTTATTTTGTGTGTGTTTTTTCGTTTGTATAAGTCAAATTGTATGATTTTTTTGATTAACCAAAAATGATAGTGCAATGTTCCTTCAATCGATGCTAATAATTGAATACGACTCGAAACCGGTAACCACGTGTCAAGCGCTTTACATCATTCAAATGAAGACGCCGAGTTTTAAATGTGTCATTTACTTTATTCATATTTGTTATAACCTACGAGTGTATACATGTTTTTTAAATAGTTTCAATGTGTTTGTATCGCAGTGTTAACTCGGTAATTATTTACAATTTATGATTAATAAAATTGTCAAATATCTCAATAAATACCATTTTAATATGAAGGATAATGAGCAGTCGATGGTTTCAATTAAAAGAATATTAAAAATACAAAACCCATTGAGTTTTGATGCAAATAGAATGATAATATAAGTAGTTAAGTTAGTGATTACCTTGTTCGCATGCATAACAATGGTCTGGAAGAAAAATGGGATGAATAGATGAAAGAGTTACAACATTGTTACATTATTAGTTCATGGGATAGTTTAGCCATTATACTTTTGGTGAAATGGAAGGGCTATCTCAAATAATGTAATAGTTGGAGTAATAAAGAGTAAATTATGATTTTTGTCGAATGGAATATACATTATATATATAATACAATTAGTCTAACAGCATTTTTCTAAGATGAAATTTATACTAATAAAATGTTTGCAAACGTTGATACATTATATAAACATTGGAAATTGGTATAAAACTATGTATATAGATGTAGATACTCACAAAAAGTGTTTGTCCAAATGGACATAATTTTAAGATGGGGTAGAGTACTGGTACTAGCTGTCTTGTATGAACATTGATAACAATAGGTATGTGAATACAATATAAACAAATTATTTTTCATGCTTGAATTTCTTAATTTAATTTGGTAAATGTTTAATTCACAGTGGGTGGCGGTGCGGTGTGCAGACTGTTACCTTCATAATATCTTATTTTATGAGCAGCATTTTCAGGAAGTGGATCTTTAGCAAGATCCACGATCCATTGGGGTATCTTGGGTGGTTTCAGTCTTGGTACGGTGTGTTGGTGCACTGGCTCTATGGGGCTCATCATCTTTTCCACTCTAAAAATGACGGGGTCAGCATCCTCAACATGCTCACCACTGCTGGCGTCCTGTACCGGCTCTGTTACAGACACTAAGTTATAAGAAATTAGTTTAGTTGTGATTATTTCGGAACTTGATTATAGAATATTGAATATGCAGTGGTGTTGGCGTGCGAAATAATCTATTGCTGTATATATTTAGAATCAACGACAAAAGGTGAAGGTTATAAACGTGGGAAAAAATGGCATATACTACGAGAGCGGATAAAAAAGGGTTTAAACTTTGTCACCTACTATGTGAATTTATTATGATTTGAAATTTTGATTATCCACAACATGGTACCACCAATATCACGTTTGCATCATTCATTGCATTGGGACACACAGGGCGGAAAAAGCCTATTTCGTAGTCCATAGAATTGTCATTTTAAACATTTAAACACTGGAGGTTCATAAAAGATAGTTATTTGGATATGGGATAGTAATAAAACTAGAAAGTACCGTAGTGACATTCTTCTGTCCTATTCATAAACGCATCGAGGGCTCAGAAACACAAGGCCTTATCTCCATTTTGACCATTTTGAGAAAAAGATTATTGAAGATTGTGAGCACTATAGGGAGATGGAGATGAGGCCTTGTGATACCGGCTTATAACTTTAGGGGTGGTGTTATGGAGATAAGGCTGTGTGTTACTGGAAAGAGAATTTCTTTCTGAACATTTTGATACTAAAATCTCATTTTTGAAAAAATGGAGATGAGGCCTTGTGTTTCTGAGCCCTCTATACATGAATAGGACAGATGGTATTTAAAACAGCTGACAGACTTCAGTACCAGTGATATAGTCACCACAAAAGTTTCTCTTATAGACAATCCTATAAATATATCTGAAGCAATGCAAAAATATGATGTTGGCGATTCAATGTTGTGAAAGAACAAATAACAAATTATACCAAAATGATATGGCTGGGCCAAAGCTTGGTACCCGTTACAGGAACTTATTGACCCGCCCTCGTATATTGTTTTTGCAAAATAATAATGAAGCAAGATATACATACAGATAGAAAATATGAGAAATGAGAGATAGAAGATGCTTTTGGAAATACTTATAAATAGAAATCTCCACATATAACATTCACTTACAAGATTGATTATAAATATAGGTCACAATAAACAGCTACAAGAGAAATCGGGTAAGCTTTAGAATACCCTACCATTTGTAGACCTCACTGTGTAAGTGTATGGGTCGTTCTTTAAAAGCCCCCATTGAAAACATGCAGTGGTAGGGTATACTAAAGGAATTAGAAAGTCACAATAATATCAAGATAGTCATAGTAGCATATATATATATATATATGAATGGAATAAATGTGTACACATATGCATAAATAATGTAAATCCTTGGTGTAAGACATTACTTTAAGACATTATTACTTGTAAGACTATTATCAAGACCCCATTACGGAATAAAGCTCTGTCATCCTTTAATCCGTGAATAAAGGATTTTGTGGTAGGTTAATTCTATGCTGTCTTACACCAAGCATGAACCAATTAAGGGACCAACTTCCATGTATGTTGTACCTTACCTATATGTGGAGGTGGTACGTTACGTGATGTACCATGAGTTTGACTAACAGAGTCATAGTGTCCGCTATCTACACTAGATGTTGAATATTGACTTGGAGGTGGAGGTTCAATAAAAGCAAATCCACCGCCGGCTCGCTTGATATCAGAAACGTTGTGGTGGTAATGAAAACTGAATAGAAAACAACAACATACAAACAATTTATAACTTTGTAAGACGTAGTATGATGAAGAGATGTTAAACAGGTCTCAAATTCTCATATACTGTAACTACTACTCTACTCGTGGATCTGTGAATCTGCTAAAACTGTAAAATGCCAATCGATCAGAAAACATATTCGTAAAGGCAGGAGCTAATCCGGGGGGGGGGGGGCACTCAACTATTATTGGGAAGGGGTGTGCCGCACAGGGTTTCAAAAAGGGGGGCTACAGAACTGAACTGAGTGGATTTTATGATGAAAAATAGGGTCTTAGGAACTGATTTTTTTCTTCAAAAAAGTAGTCTTGAGAACTGGCCTATAGTTCAAGTTTGATTAGCAAGAACGCAGATTTTTTTTTTTTTTGGGGGGGGGGGGGGTTAGAACGCAAATGTTTCGAAAATTGGGGCTTTGGAATGCAAATGTTTTTGAATTTTCAATAAAATTGGGGTCTTAAGAACTGATGCAGGCTCAAAAGGGGTCAGAGCTAGCATGCAGCAGAGGGTGAAAAGGGGGTCTTCAGCGCGGCACATACCTATCACCCTCTTCCAATGTCAGTCCCCCCCCCCCCCCCCCCCGGGGGGCTAATAGCAACGGCCACCGGACAATACTAAACTACTGATACCAGCGGTCAACGTGCATGTAGATACTTCCATTCTAAAATACTTTCCCATACTGAGAGTTACTGAGCCCAAGACTGATCTATCTGCTGATGAAACGTTATATCAGGTCATTTGGATTTTATTACATCAGTAGGATCAATGTGTGATAAGTTTTGCTATGATATTATAAACTTACTGTGGCAATTCACTTATTGCACATCCATGGCACACATTCATTAACGATCTACCTCCGATACCTCCCAACACGCCGTATTCGAGATCTTCAAATTCCGACTCGCCTTTCCCGCTTTCAGTGTCATTCACACCATCAATTCTATCACCACCGTCTAGATGTAAATATCCCTTAAAATGATGCATGTGTGCAGTGAGACTTCTGCATCCGTGACAGAGTTCAGGAAGTGTGTGTAAAGGATGTTTGATCACAGTCCGTGACGCTACTTTTGGATGTAGAGATGCTGACCCGACGAAGGGTAGGTAAACGGGCTGTTGTATTGGTGTGGGAACCTTTAGTTTTGGAGGAAGACTGGCTGACAGGTCAGAAACCATACTCTGGTATAATCTGTGAAATGTGTGTACATCGTTTGTAAAGTTTAAAGTACTTTAAAAGCAGCGAACTAAATATAAGATCCGGGATAAGATCACCATCATAAACTAAACATGACTGTTTGTCGTTATAATGTATTGAATTTTGACAATAATCAAAGCAACAAGAAGAAGCCCTGTTCTACGGGCAAATGGACCTCCCGGGTTTCGTTCTGGTGAATTGTCAACAATGTGTGCAATTTTGAAGAAAAAAAAACACCTTTCAATTTGTTTTAAATGAACCAAACCAAACCTACTGCAAACAAATTTCAAACAATGTGTAAATATTTTAAAACAAACAGAAAAATGAGTAGTTAGGGTCGTACATATGTTATCTCTTCCAAAACGGATACAAAAATATGAATAATGTTCGTTGTATTTAATTGTAATATAAGTTGGATAACACACACCTGTTCATTGACGACCATATTCTTAGAAAGAACTATATTGCCATTATCTACCCAAAACAAACAATATGATTTCAAAATATGAAATATGCTGAGAGTCGCTCTTCGAATTTGCTGTAATATTTTTAATCAAATGTAATGATTTGAAAAATACTAATGGATTTACGTTACAACATTTTAATAAAAAGGTGGTATACATATTATGATACAGGGCGTGGCAAAATGTGTCCCCTGAGATAGAAAATTAATTAAATTGTTTTAAAAACGGACCGTTGGTAAGCCCTATTAGTAGTCCTCTATCAAATACACTTAATCCATCAAATGTCACCACCTAACTACCGAGATATGATCAATTCAGCATCAAGAGTGCGAATCTCACTTTGACTTTTTTGAACAAGAAAATGAATTTCAATTGAAAATTCCGATTTCAATGTACGTATTTCTTTGAATGCCGTCTCAAATTTAAATATGTTATGGTATGTCATGGATAATGTGGATTAAATTATGGGTTTTTTCTGTTCAAATTCAGCGAACTATCAACATTTAACAGGTAGATTATTATTGATTTTATTGATTAGGTTCAATTACACTCTGAATGACGATTCTAATACCGGTATGACATGAATGAGCTCTCTTCACGTGAAAAGTGGCCAAAGCTGAATTTGAACATGCTCGAGTAGATTTGCCATAATTTGATAATGGAAGCTTCGAAATGGATAGAAAAAAATTCTCATGGCACATTTAAGATTGCTGAACATGATTATTAGTATTTTGCGAACAATTTTCATATTTTCATGGCCAAAAAATGATGTTTCACATGGGACACTTTTTGACACCCACTGTATAATATATAGAAGATGGTTATATCCCGTGTTCATGGTGATTATCATTTCATCTCTGAAAT
>CM069444.1:65352576-65486815 GCA_035610835.1 Ophiura sarsii
CAACAACATAGTTGATACAGGGTACATAGGCATAGGCCTATAAACAATAGTGTAGGACTACATGTATAATCTAATCAACTAAAAAAGGTACTAATCGTAAGAATTGAAAATTCCAAAGATGTTTCTTCAAGAAAGCGGTAGGTAAATCAATAATTTCAGTTCTCATTAACTCTTAGTATAAGAAATTACCATATAAAGTTTAACGCGAATAGGTAAAAAGCCATTGATTATCCTATTCTATTGCATTGTGGGATTGAAAAGAGGCAAAATATGCCCCCTTTTCTATCCCACAATGCATCAAAAAAGGATAATCAATGTATTTTCCCCGATAGGCGATAAGGCTTATTGCTGTAACTGTGCTAGGAAGCGATGTTGGACTAAAGTAGTTATTATTAAATAATAAACCATGTCAAATGATTAATACTGTTTAGAGTGACATGGGCTATTTCAAAAAGTCAAAAGATTAAGCCCCAACTTACACTCTTAAATAAAGCCTAACTAATTGCTCAGGATCCGTGTATTTGCGCGATTGTATAGCCCAAGGTAATGCCTGACTGACAGACAATACATCGGTAAACATCCTAAAGCAGTTGTCAATATTTATCTACACGACGCGCGCACATTAGTAGTCGCCAAAATAAAATAACGGCACACCGTTATACAAATATCGTAAGCCTATTTTAGGACAAATAGTCAAATAATTGATCAAACTGTGGGATAGGATATGGCTACTGCAGTAAACAGTGGTATAGCTTTTAAAGAAGTTGACTCCCAGCTCGTTATGTTATAAGGGATCGGGCTACATGTTATAATTTTGCTTAACATTTCCCACGCGGCTATTGGTTTTACCATTATACAAAACAGATTTTTCAAAATCCTTTCCCAACTTTCATGGTCTACCTCAAGGATTACTGAACCAATACTAGGCATGTTTGTACTTATTTCAATGCATTTCTCACGGTAATTCCAAATATGGTAATGAAATTCAATAATTTTGACATTTTTGAAACATTTTGTAAACATTTGGAATGTCGTCTGCAGCCGCCTGCCGCATGGAAAGCGTTTTAATTATGTTAAATAGTATAACGCTTAAGTGTGAGTCGAGGTCTGTAGCTTTGTAAGTGAGAAAGTGAGGTTGGCAATTCAAATTGTTAGCTATTGTTCTCAACCGTAAATAAGACCTTGTATATATCTGACACAAAATCGTATTTTATTGATCATTTTCCGGCACCCCAGAAAGTTAGAAGGACTATTTTGTGGGATGATAATGTTCTTGCACAAACAAGACATCAACCATTAAGATTTATTGACTTATATGTAGCAAGTGTTCATCTTATTAGAAGAATTATATTTTGATAAATAATAAGGGTTTTGAATTTCTACAATTGTTGCTGATTCTATGCTCTTGAGCTTCAGTATGGCAGTGCAGCACCTTGTTTTTGAATGTTTATCATTCCAAATATGGTAATGAAATTCACAATAATTTTGACATTTTTGAAACATTTTGTAAACATTTGGAATGTCGTCTGCAACCGCCTTCCGCATGGAAAGCGTTTTAATTATGTTAAATAGTATAACGCTTTAAGTGTGAGTCGAAGTCTGAAGCTTTGTAAGTGAGAAAGTGAGGTTGGCAATTAAAATTGTTAGCTATTGTTCTCAACTGTATAAGACCTTGTAAATATCTGACACAAAATCGTATTTTATTGATCATTTTCCGACACCCCAGAATGTTAAAAGGAATATTTTGTGGGTGATGGATATGATGTTCATGCACAAACAAATTATACATCAACACACAGAAAACACTATGTAAAAAAAATACACAAATTATGTAAAAAATACACAATCTGTGTAAAAATAGAACTCCATAATACTATGTAAACAGTTGTGTAAAGCTTTTGCATAGGAATTTACACAAGCTTGGGTATATATTACATGTTTTATGTAAACTCTTACATAATAATTATGGAGTTCCATATTTACATAATTTTTTACATAGTGTTTTCTGTGTGAACCATTAAGATTGATTGACTTATGTAGCAAGTGTTCATCTTATTAGAAGAATGATATTTTGATAAATAATATGGGTTTTGAATGTCTACAATTGTTGCAGATTCTATGTTCTTGAGTTTCAGTATGGCAGTGCAGCACCTTGTTTTTGAATGTTTGTCGACAATTTTCTAATTTTAAAGTTATGAAAAAGAAAAGAGAAAAGAAAAGAAAAGACAGAAAGCACATGAAATAAAATGGAATGGATAGGCCTACAATGAAATGCAATTAAATGAATAATTGTAATGAAATGTGATGTGATGCAAGAATGTAATGTAATGTATAATGTAAATGTAATGTATAATGTAATGTAATGTATAATGTAATGTAATGTAATGTAATGTAATGTAATGTAATGTAATGTAATGTAATGTAATGTAATGTAATGTAATGTAATGTAATGTAATGTAATGTAATGTAATGTAATGTAATGTATAATGTAAATGTAATGTATAATGTAATGTAATGTAATGTAATGTAATGTAATGTAATGTAATGTAATGTAATGTAATGTAATGTAATGTAATGTAATGTAATGTATAATGTAAATGTAATGTATAATGTAATGTAATGTAATGTAATGTAATGTAATGTAATGTAATGTAATGTAATGTAATGTAATGTAATGTAATGTAATGTAATGTAATGTAATGTAATGTAATGTATAATGTAAATGTAATGTATAATGTAATGTAATGTAATGTAATGTAATGTAATGTAATGTAATGTAATGTAATGTAATGTAATGTAATGTAATGTAATGTAATGTAATGTAATGTAATGTAATGTATAATGTAAATGTAATGTAATGTAATGTAATGTAATGTAATGTAATGTAATGTAATGTAATGTAATGTAATGTAATGTAATGTAATGTAATGTATAATGTAAATGTAATGTATAATGTAATGTAATGTAATGTAATGTAATGTAATGTAATGTAATGTAATGTAATGTAATGTAATGTAATGTAATGTAATGTAATGTAATGTAATGTAATGTAATGTAATGTAATGTAATGTAATGTAATGTAATGTAATGTAATGTAATGTAATGTAATGTAATGTAATGTAATGTAATGTAATGTAATGTAATGTAATGTAATGTAAAATTCACCCTTCAAAATTTTTCTCAAGAGTGAAAATTATGGAAATTTACATTGTTTTTACACAAATTTTGGCCATCTTTTTGGTTTTACACACACCCGTGAGAATTTTACCCAGTGAAATGCAATATAATGCAATGCAATGCAGTGCAAACGTAGTGTAATGTAATGAAATGTATATAACGTAACGTAACGCAATGAAATGCAACGTAATGTAACTTTATGTAATAATTGTCAATGCAATGCAAATGTAATGAGTGTTAGTTAATCAAGCAACGATTGAATGCCTCATCTTACTATATAAAGAGATGTGTAATGAATAAAGCTCTCTGTCCTAATACATTGTATCAAAGAGTCAGAACTTTAAATGTTTATCCTGTTTACCTTTATACTCTTTGGATATGTGTCACTTCGTTTATGTCTTCCCTTCCTCCCTCTCCTCCTCCGTATCTTCCCTTCATCTCTTACAGGTACCACACGTGACAGATCAGGTCTAGCAGGGACGGGGGCATGAGGCAACCTCCATTCTTCTTGCTCTCTCGGCAAGTACCCTGCCGTGAGTCTCTGTTGAGCCTTCAATAAAGCTTGTTGAAATGAGTTGTCTAACCATTCGGTTTTGATCTTGGTAGTCTTTTTGTTGGATGGCCCATGATTAATGATGTCTTTTATTGAAATAACAGCTGGAAGGTGGTGATCTGTGAGGTTGTTTTTCGAATCCTTTCGAAGGGATATATCCTCTCCCGATTCCCCCGATGCTGGGGGTGCGATGAGCCGATCCGAATCTGCTAAAGATGACGGAAAAGCTATCACATTTACTGCCATGTCGTCTTAGGGAAACTTACAAACGATACTTTATTTTTATTCCATCAATTGACATCTTCAACATGTTCAATACAATGCACGTATTCATAGTGGCCATACAGTGATACTTTATAGAGCTGATGAAACGATAATCGTCTCAGCTTAAAGAATAGGCCTATCCAAAAATACATGTACTTCCTTTCGAGACAAATGTGCTAACTTTAAGATACCGTCACGTCACCACGTCCATCCCACACGTGTGTGAATTATCCATGACTTACGAGAACAGTTATGACGAGTAAACTAAGTAAAAATATCAGATCTAATGTGAATAATCACTTGTCTTCTTCAGTGTAACCCTTTAGGAGCGGTCCACTTATGTGATGAATAGACAATGTATAGAGAATATTATTCATAGCAAAAATACACACTTGAAAATCCTGTTGTTGTTTTTATAGATCCGACATTACTGAAGTTGCTCATCCATTGTAGATATTATTTCCGCTATTAACTTCCTGGGTGCCTTTGCAGTTATGACTTTAGAGATGTCTATTTATCTAGAAAAGTCATCGGGTTGCTTCTTGAAGTTAGGTTGTGGCCGTCATCTGGAAAGATGTTAAAAGTCCATTTCAGTAAATGAATGATGTTACGTGCTAAATTAGTCTAGCCGTATCATAACACGCTTTACATTGCAGACACTTTTAGTAAAAACACGGAGGGGTCTGTAATCAATATGCCCATGAAATATATATGACGCCTCATCGTTACTAACCAATACCAATTCATTGCATTGATCAATAATTAAATCATTCGCATGGTATACATGTCGAATACATCGTTCCCCGTGTGAGCAATACACAACCGTGTACCGTGACGTTGATAACGAGGTTAGTATAAAGTCCCCTATAGGTCTGATCAGATAGCGTATGGTAACTTAGCAGTGCTTGATGAAATGGAACACAAAAGGCATTACATGCGTATTACTTGATATCGGATTTGATAACGACTGGATAAGTAGAATAGCAAACACTGCAGACGAGGAGTCAGTATTTCACGGGCTTGTTGTATCGCACTGGGTTAAGTTTCATCAGGAAAGGTCACCTTTCCTGATTTCATCAAGGGTTGGGGGGGGGGGGGGGGGCACTGACATTTGAAAAGGGTATAGGTATGTGCCGCGCTGAAGACCCCCTTTTTCACCCTCTGCTGCTAGTTCTTATGACCCCCCTTTTGAGCCTGCATCAGTTCTTAAGACCCCATTTTTATCAAAAATTCAAAAATCGCGCATTTTTGCGTTCCAAAGCACCAATTTTGTGTTCCAAAGCCCCAATTTTTCGAAAATTTTGCGTTCTTAAACCAAAATAAATTGAAAATTGAACTATAGGCCAGTTCTCAAGACCTATTTTTTGGAAAAAAAATCAGTTCCTAAGACCCTATTTTTCGTCATAAAATCCACTCAGTTCAGTTCTTTAGCCCCCCTTTTTGAGACCCTGGGCGGCACACCCCTACCCAAAAAAAAGTTGAGTGCCCCCCCCCCCCCCCGGGAGGGTTTCATTGCTTTAATTTATCAGAATGTCAAATTTTCAAACCGAAAAAGTTAGGACCTTGATTATTATTGATCCTTATGGAGCGCTTCTCTAAGGATTATGGATGGAAATCATGGAATGATCCAATGTATTGACGTACAAAAAAGGGAGAAATTAGTGTATAGTATACATGGATCAGGAAAGCTGGAAAGGTGATCTCACCTATCCTGCATGGACTAATGATAGCCTATTAAGAATATGTTTGATTTCACTTAACTTAAGCTCATCATGGTTTCATTAACAGTTAAAATAGTTCGAGGGCTCAAAAATGAGATTTTGGTATCAAAATGTTCAGAAAGAATCTCTTTCCAGTAACACAGCATTAGTCCAAAAAAAGTCGTTTGTTTGTCCACGTCCGACCGACCGTGTACTATAGCCCCGACCGAATAACCTTTGATTTTTTTTTGATTTTTTTTTTTAAAATGATTTTATTTTTAAATAGCAGTCATGCTGTCTTCAGTAGATATCAGTCATGCTGTCTTCAGTAGATATCAGTCATGCTGTCTTCAGTATAGATAGCAATAGCAAAGTCTCGTATATGACCTTAATTGACCCCAGTGACCCCAGTGACCCATCATGTGACCCCATACCATGTGTAGTACTATGTAAGTTATTTTGGGTCAAGTATGGGTCAACCAAAAGATCTGACACGGTTCAGAATTCGGCGTACTGGCAAGGACTGGGCCAGAACAACCATTCGCAACAAAAAAAGAAAAAAGAAATCCGACCTACCGACCCTACCTTATGGACAAACAAACAACTTTTTGGCCTTATCTCCATAACACAACCCCTTTCAAAGTTATAGCCAGTATCACAAGGCCTTATCTCCATCTCCCCAATGTGTTTAAACATCTTCAATAGTCTTTTTCTCGAAGTGGTCAAAATGGAGATAGGCCTTAATGGTTTCACACCACTAAATAACGTCTGGCCCTACCCCCTTTGAGGCAAAAGTCCAAAACCGGCCCGTTTCTATGCCGAAACGGGAGACCTATTGTAAATTACAGTTTAAAATTAGGGTATTTACTACATGTTATGGCGAAATTAATATAGTGTGAATTTTGACAGACACATCAGCGTTCTTCAGGTCCAAACAAATTGATGCAATGATGATTTTTTAATATTTTAACAGAGACATTTGTGTTCAGGTCATTTCCGGTATCTGACGCAATAATCTTAATCAACAATTGCGTGTGACCAGGAAAACTCAACTTGTACTTTTTGAAAAGGCTCTAGCTCAAAATTATGCCGGTTACCCCCCATATATGAGTTGTTGAGTTAGTAGTCATGGCTTTCATCTTCAAGTTGAAACCTAATTTCAAGTTACCAGTTTCTTATAACGTCGAGAAATATCCATTTTAAAATTGTGCATTTCACGTGTAACCCTATGGGAGATGTATTTGGTGGTGTGCAACCTATAGTGTTTCTGAGCCCTCGAGTTGTAAAAACTGTGGCCTAATAAATCATATATTAACGTTTTACTAATATTATAATATTTTGTTATGCATAGTGCGCTAACGTTTTTAACAATAATGACGTTACAAATTAAAGGGGTACTAAGAGATGTGTTGATTTCTACATTTTTACAACTTCTATTACATACACAAACTTACGGCTGTAAGGATAAAGAAAAATCAGCCGTCTTTGTGCAATAAAAACGTTTCAAAATATTCCATCCACGGCTCGGACAGCATTTTATATGGTAAACAGCGTTACGCTATTTTTCTTTTCGATTCAAATTACATACGATACATAGAGGGCGTTTTAAAAAAATATTTCAATAAATAGCCAGGCTAAATAGCGATGATTCAACATATTTCAACTCTGTTTTAATCAAGTTTTGCTGCCTTTTTGTGAGTAGAAACAACAATAATGGCCAATTATAACAATTCTTTTACAGGCTCTTAATACCCCTTTAATTATTTTTTTATATGACGCCTTATAGAATTCCGGGGGGGGGGGGGGCACTGACATTTGAAAAGGGTATAGGTATGTGCCGCGCTGAAGACCCCCCTTTTCACCCTCTGCTGCTAGTTCTTATGACCCCCCTTTTGAGCCTGAATCAGTTCTTAAGACCCCAATTTTATTGAAAATTCAAAAATCGCGAAATTTTGCGTTCCAAAGCCCCAATTCTTCGAAAATTTTGCGTTCTTAAACCAAAATAAATCGAAAATTGAACTATAGGCAAGTTCTCAAGTCCTATTTTTTGGAAAAAAATCAGTTCCTAAGACCCTATTTTTCGTCATAAAATCCACTCAGTTCAGTTCTGTAGCCCCCCTTTTTGAGACCCTGTGCGGCACACCCCTACCAAAAAAAAAGTTGAGTGCCCCCCCCGGGATAGAATTTCTCTTGTCTTTGAATGTGCGCAGGACTCTATCCGGACACTGACATACATAATTTAACAAAATGTCCCCCGCGATGACACATGACTCCGGGAATAACCCGGTGTGTGTATACTGTAACAAATACTATTCCACCTGCTTGGATGCAATGTGTAGCATGGTGAACAACCAGTAGCTATAGTATAGTGCATCCGAATTTATAGCATTAGAGATCCTGCTCCATGTATTGAAGAAAGTAAAAAAACATGGCAGTCTGTATGCTTAATCCTTGCTATCGAGAAGATATGGTTGTATGGTGTCTTTTATTTACTGAAGACTGCATGACTGCTCTCTACTGAAGACAGCATGTCTGCTATCTACTGAAGACACTCATGACTGTTATCTACTGAATAAAGCATGATTGCTATATACTGAAGACAGCATGACTGCTATCTACTGAAGACAGCATGACTGCTATCTACTGAAGACAGCATGACTGCTATCTACTGAAGACAGCATGACTGTTATCTACTGAAGACAGCATGACTGCTATCTACTGAAGACAGCATGACTGCTATCTACTGAAGACAGCATAAATGCTATCTACTGAAGACAGCATAACTGCTATCTACTGAAGACATCATGACTGCTATCTACTGAAGGCATGAATGCCATCTACTGAAGACAGCATGACTGCTATCTACTGATGACAGCATGACTGCTATCTACTGAAGACAGCATGACTGATATCTACTGAAGACAGCATGAATGCTATCTATTGCAGACAGCATGACTGCCGTCTACTGAAGACAGCATGAATGCTATCTACTGAAGACGGCATGACTGCTATCTACTGAAGACAGCGTGAATGCTATCTATTGCAGACAGCATGACTGCTATCTACTGAAGACAGCATGAATGCTATCTACTGAAGATAGCATGAATGCTATCTACTGAAGACAGCATGACTGCCGTCTACTGAAGACAGCATGACTGCTATCTACTGAAGACAGCATGACTACTATCTACTGAAGACAGCATGACTGTTATCTACTGAAGACAGCATGACTGCTATCTACTGCAGCCAGCATGACAGCTACTGCAGCCAGCATGACTGCTACTGAAGACAGTATGACTGCTATCTAATGAAGATAGCATGACTGCTATATACTGAAGACAGCATGACTGCTTTAAGGGGTCACACTACTAAATAGAGCTCCATAGGGTTATGTACAAAAACACTGATATAAAACTCTGTGTTAGACCACTAAATTGCGAAATTGGACCTTGTAGAGTGATTTTTTCTGAAAGATGATCACATTTTCTCACCAAAAAGTGAAAAAAATAGGTAGGTGAACCTGCTCGATTTTTCAAAATACGCCCATGGAGTTGACTACCTCTCTGACGAGCTTGGAAATGCCGCCGTAATCGTCAATGTTTCCAGTAAAAAACACAAATTTGAGAGATCTCTCAAAATTTATCTAGATGATATTCACAGTTTATAGTCAGGGTGCATGTAGGTGATGTCCCATTAATCATAATTAATCAAAAATCATAGGCATTAACGCAATTGTATTACCGTCAAGTTTTTTTAATTGAGGATTTTGCCATGCATATTTTCCGATTCTAGCTTTAAACACCGCCCTTAAGGTTAGGGGATACACCATTTAGTGTAGTGCACCCATCAACTAAAGACAACATGACTGCTATCTACTGAAGACATGAATGCTATCAACTGAAGACAGCATGACTGCTATCTACTGAAGACAGCATGACTGCTATTTACTGAAGACAGCATGACTGCTATCTACTGAAGACAGCATGATTGCTATCTACTGCAGACAGCATGACTGGTATCAACTGAAGACAGCATGGCTGCTATCTACTGAAGACAACATGACTACTATCTACTGAAGACAGCATGACTGCTATCTACTGAAGACAACATGAATGCTATCTACTGAAGACAGCATGACTGCTATCTACTGAAGACATGAATGCTATCTACTGAAGACAGCAATAAATGCTATCTACTGAAGACAGCATAAATGCTATCTACTGAAGACAGCATAAATGCTATCTACTGAAGACAGCATAAATGCTATCTACCCAAGTTGAAGATTTATTTTATTTTAAATGTTAGAACTTATTACTGACTTTGTGTAAAAAAATGAAGTCAATATCATTTTCAATTTGCCTTTGGCATGTTTGGAGAACCGCTTTACCTGCACCCATTTCACATGTTTGTCATTAAAAAAAAAGGATAGATTGCAGAATGCGTCTCTCATTCATTTGAAAACTTTAGTGAATTTGTTTTGAATTGAAATTGAATGCATCCTTTCTTGTTTAGGCCTACATGGGCGTTAACATAATCAATTTATATACCTTACTCGTGCTAGGAATTGCTTATAATGTTCTAAATCTAAATTTTGTTGGGGGATATTGAAATATGAAAACGCAATTATGTGCAAATTCAATTGAAAATGACTGCTCGTGGACAACACGTTAATTGGGTTGTGCAACAATTAAAGGGTAACCAATGACGAGCGGGAAAATGCGATCACTTCACATGCACAAAGTTCATGTCCTAATAAATCATTCTTTTAACGTTTAAAAAGGGTTAACCTTCCACTTGGTTTTGAAAACAAAACGTTTTTTTCCCCACTATTGCAGTTTCTTTGACTCACCCTGTATATTATATTGCATGAGTGTTCCAAAAATAGGTTGAACTTTTTCAGAGGCCGATTACTCAAAATTGTATAGACACCATATGATTATATTTACATATTTTTAAACTGCACTGGGCATATGGTGAAAATGGCGTTAAAATTGAAGCTCTCAACAAATAGCGTTATTAAGAAGAAAAAAGAAATTCTAAAACCAATTTATCCACAAAAAATCGAATGAAATGTCTAGAATTGCAAAAAATTTGTACACTTGTTTTAAACACAGGTATCTCGGAATTCAGGACAACTTTGGTTGTGTGTATTTTTTTAATAGTCATAAGGTGTGTTGAAATTAGCGTGACATTTGAACAAAAGATAACGAATAGTAACTGGTAAATACTGGTGGTTTTTCCCACCGAGTCTATAAGAATACAAAGATTTTAACACAATAACACAACACGCACAAAGAAGGGCAACAATGAATGACCATGATCTACAAAAGATAATACCTTTATCAGGTTTATGGCTGAATGGAGGTCTGCTAATCTACTGAAGATAGCCTAAGGCCTAAAAAAGAAGTTGATTGGAGCCGACCCTGAATATTTTTTATTATTTTGAGGGAGAAAAAAAAAAAAAATCTATATCTATATCTATATCAAAATTGAACAAAGTATTAAAGTTTCTGACTGCTTGCTTTCATTTTAAGTCCCCAAAGCAGGTGATTTAAAAAAATAAAAAATAAAAATCCTGACCGACCTACCCTATTTGTTTTTGTCATGTTAGGCCAATCAAACCATTTTTTAAGGCCTAATGAGGTCAACTGAAGATGGAGACTGTACAGGGTGAGTAAAAAAACTGCAATAAACGAAGAAGCCATTTTGTTTTCAAAACCAGAGTTGAATTAGAAAACTTTTTAAACGTTGCAAGAATGACATTTTCGTTTTGTGTGGAAAAGTGAGGTCAATCGCATTTTACCTTTGTCTTTGGTGACCCTCTTTACTGCACAACCCAATTTACATGTTTGTACACCAGCACAGTAGTTTTGAATTGAACATATTGAAATTGCACTAAGACCTTCTTGAGAGGTAAGCAAGACAAATTTCCAGTATTATAGTTTTAACAGAAACAGAACTTTAACTAATACTGAAAAGTAACATGTAAATGAGTGTTCAAATCTTTTGATAAATAATGAAGTAATGAACAACTTCTTACTGATACTATATATATATATTTGATAGTTGCACATGACAGGTGTATGCATAAACCATGATGTTCCAATACCCACATGCTAATCAGCCATGCTAATGGACAGGCCGCCTATGGCCTCCATCAAATAGGGGAAAACTACTTTGTTGGGCTGTTTTGTCTAAATTACTAATATTATTGTACATTTATCTAAATTGAAGATCAATTATTCATTAATAACTTTTTGGTATTTCAATTTGTGTTGAAGTGTTGTAATCCTGCAATAAATAAAATGTTAGTATATAAGGCAAAGTAAAACAAAACAACAGTTGATCGTACTCGCCCGCGTCCTTTTTTCGTGCCGCATTGATTTTTTTATGATTTTTTTATTTTTATTATTTTTATAGTAACACTTTTTGAAAGATTGCATGTAAAACTATTAAATGTGTAAGTTGCTCTAGTAAAACTTGATTAAAACTGTATCTGTACATTAAATAAATGCATATACAATGTAAAGAGGCTCAGACTGTAAAATCTTTACTTCAAGAAAGCCGGCAGGCATCTTGGGAAAAAAAATTTAAATAAAAGCCCCTCTTTCATCCTTTTTTGGGAAAGACCGGACGATCAACTGTTGTTTTGTTTTACTTGGCCTAACATGTGACATATCCACTCGACCGTGACCATGGCACTGTGCGCCTACCATACTGGGGGCACGGCACATCAGAGAGACCATATTTCAGAACTGATTCACGACGTGGAAGCTCGACTTTAGATGAGACCCCATAGAAAACCTGCAGGAACGGTATGGGTCGAGAAACCAAATTCACATAAAGCTGTAACAGGAATCGAACTCGGGACTCATTGGTGAAAGGCGAGGGAAGGAGCTGCCCCACCCGTAATTATTGCTTTGTATACCATTACACGGCTACTTGTATAATACCACTCCTTAGTTAGCTATAGGTACGTTCAGACGGGCATAAGTTATTGGAGTTAATTTAGACCCTGCAGCTATTAAAATTCCACAAATTTGTCCTTGACTCCAAAGTTTTCCAACAAAGTTAACACGACCATAGCAGGGGGCCTATGAGTAAATATCGGAAGTACACACACCGCGCCCTTTGACCTTTGAAAACCGCGCGAGTTCTGATTATTTCAGCCAGGTTTATTTATCGCTCGCTTGTAAACATGAATTCAAGATCGAAATTTCTCTTGTTGTTACTAATTTTTCGATAGTAATGAACAGCATCCGATGCGTTTGCGAAGGTTTATGCCAGAGATTGTGTTAAGTGCATCCACACGGGCGTGCTACTCCGACCTGCAGGTCGTTTTAGCGCGTTACTCCTGAGAAATCTCAGGATTAAATCTGGTTGGTGTAAGGTCGGATTAGTTAACACGAGCGCCGTCCACACGGTCACTACTCCGACCTTTAACACGACCAATCTTTACTCCAACCTTCCTCAGACCCAATTTATGCCTGTTTGAACGCAGCTTATATCTAGGCAGAGCACTATGAAAACTCTCTCATTGCTTGCGTGGTAGATTTCGATCGCGACAGGAGCATGCGCAAATGCGATTTTTGTGTAAGTGGTCTGTGATTTTGTCAATATATTTTTACTGTGATTTGTCGATCTGCATTAAATGCAAAAAGTAACAACGCCCCCGGCTGGACTCGAACCACCAACCTTTCGGTTAACAGCCGAACGCGCTAACCAATTGCGCCACGGAGATGATTATTACTAGGATGTTTTGGTTTGTCATGTTCACTCGTACACTTCCCCGTACACTTTCTTGCAAAGTCGGGCATCGTTTTTTCTCAAATGTTGCTTGCATATTGCCTTTGCTGTCGCCTTTAATACATGTGCTGTTACTTGAACTTGGAACCAACGTTTAATTTGAACTGTCTATTTTCAATAAAAAAATACTCCAATACGGGAAAAAAATCAGAAAAGCTCACAGACAACAAATAAGAACATCATTTTACTCGACCTAGAATTTCAATCAACGTATTTCAATCATCGGCAAAACCCAATGATGTGAGTGACGTCATTTAATGAGCTCATTAGCATAATTTATGTCCGTGAAATATACAATAGGGTTTTCGTAGTGCAGAGAGACCATTGTAAGAGCAAGACAACCAGCGTTTATTGGGTAAAGACAATAGGCTTTTATTCAATACAATTCCAATATTCTCCTGAGTTTTTATAACATTTGTGGACCTATTAGCAGGAGATAATAATATACAGACATGTCATGTGTACAAAGGTTAAACATGTTTAACTAGAATTTAACTTGGTTTAACTATATCATTCAACTTGGTTTAACTGGGTTTATCACCACTTCATGTTAATATATAAACCACCGTTATGTCACAAAAGGTACGGCTATGCACAAAGTGTATGGAGTTCAGTCATATCACTGTACAATAGGATTGTCTCAACGGTTTTTAAAAAAATTACGAAAAATTGGCTTTGAATTTTACACACAACTGTATGAAAATAGTTGGCATGGTACACGTACGTATAATTACAGTTATCAATAATGACCTAATCTCATCTCTAAGGACACAGTTAAGTGACCTGTATACACACATGGAATAATAATCGCACTAGGTATATTCTGGATATAATCAATGTTGCCAATTAACTGTAGAGATACTTATCTCTTTTTTAAGGTGGTGTTAACCCCAAAAACCATGAAGTTTATCAAGCGCTGTAACTTTTGAACTATTAATGTGATGTATATAAAGGTATACCATATTTCAGCATTTTTAGTTTTTAAATTTTTGAGGTAAAAAATATCAAGCGAAAATGCTAGAAAAGTGTCTTTAGATGATTTAGGTGCAATTTTGGCAAATTTTAGGGCTAAAAAAAGAGAGATATTTGGTCCAAATCTTAAAAATCTGCATTCTTAGTGAACTTTAATACCACAAATGGATTCTTTATCTTTAACTCATCTCCTTTTCAAAAATGTAGTACTTTTATATAAATCACATTAATAGTTCAAAAGTTACAGCGTTTGAGAAATTTCATGTTTTTTGGGGTTAACAGCCCCCTTAATGGAGTCAAATCCCTATCATGGCCCCCGGTTGCACTGTTGGTCTCTGAAACTAAAGTAGCCCCAAAAGGTTGCTGATCCACGATGTTGGAAACATTAATGAGTCAATACACTCGAGTTTATGATTATAATTCTAAGATTTACAATCAAAAAGCAAGTTGTCAGTTTCAATAGTATAGGAAAAACAAAGAAAGAAGTTAACTTGCCCTTTGACTGCCAACATCTGTGTAGGTTCGCCTCCCATTTTATTTATTTATATATTTTTTAAGGAAACAAATATTACACAAATTTTAAAGAATGCTGAACACATGCATCTTTCTTCTTTCCTAAAAGAAACTTTCAATATTTAACAAATAATGGGTAATTGACAAAGTTGCAGTTTAAACATATAACAGAACACATTTTGCTTATTAATTATAACCAATAAATGATATTTAAAATAGTTTAGAAATATCAATATCATTTAAAAAATTGAAAAAAAAAATTGAAAACAAAAGGTGACCCTACATTTTCAGTTTTTAGGGTCTGTCCAAAGGGCAAGTCAACTACTGTAAAAGCCAATATTTTCCCGTACAGATATTTTGGCACATTTTGACATCATAGACATTTCGCGAATTGTTCTGTTCACGGGCGACCTTCTGGATGCATTGCATGAATGTTGAAAACAATATTTTCGTGTGATATAATATTCGCGGAAAAAAACCCACCGCGGAAATTTCAGCTTATACAGTATATTTTGTTGTTGTTGGCCTAGGACAGGGTGTGAGGGAGGCAATATCATTTACCATAAACAACATTTGATACCTTGACGGAATAAAGCGTATAGTATACACTGAAAATACATGTATACAGTGTTTGGCCCAATGTTGTTTATGGTTAATAAATTCACATGAGGGAGGGAGCTGGTAATGATATATATAAATATAAATGTGCCAGGCAAGGAAGAGTCCCCATCATAATCCTTTTGCAGACATACCTTGACCAAAGTCACTCAGTGATATAGTTCAATCAGTTCCAAATTGGCGAGAAATATTTGTTTTTTATCTCTCCGTGTGCAAAAGTTATCCAAGCGTACCCGCGCAATTTTGGCCACATGCACACGGTTTGGGCCGCTACACATATGATGCACAGTGCGCTTGTTGCAGTCATGGGCATCCTCGTCCTTCTGTATTCATTCGCTGCTTAAGGAGACTTCGCCAATTTGGAACTGATCAAACTATAGTGGTTGACTTTTACTGACTGTCAGTGCATATTTGGGAAAAACCCGAACACTTGGGTTAATATAGCATGCGCAAAATTAGAATGACGTCCCCAGGATAATGACTATGATATTGTGCTAAAACTGAGCTACGGGTAAGTGCTCTGGGCTACTGGGGCTGGTGACTGATAGACTTATTACATAGTGTATGGGTACAGTATTGTTATATTTTCAATGGAATTATCATCCAACATTTCCATGGCTATTAGTTATACCTTATCCAAAAACAGATTTGTCAGAAACCTTTCCCCAACTTTCCAAGTCTTATCTCCAAGAATCACTGAACCAATACTAGGCATGTTTGTACTTATCTTAATGCATTTTTCATGGTGATTCCATATATTGTTATAATTTTGACATTTTTGAAACATCTTGTGAAATTTTGGAACTGTCGTCTGCAGACGACGACTGCTGTGTGTTAATATAAACGACACCAGATACATATAATCACCTCTCTAGCCATAAAATGAACAGCCTTAAAATCTTGTAAAATGCCCTACTTTACATGTTCTCCTATACCGTGTACTCTTTCATCGGTTTCATATCAAAAGGAGGATAACATAATTTAAGGCCAAATATTGGTGTTTTGTAGAAATTATGTAAAATAACTGACAATGAGTGGATCGATCAGTCAGTAGTAAAATTAGCGCTGATAAAAACAGACCATGCTGTTTGCTTTTTGAAACATCCATATAAATAAAAGGCATTGCAATGTTTAGCTTGGCTTTCCCTGACCGACACTATGTCTCAAATTTACGTTTCCATATCTGCTGATAATCCAAAATAACAAGTAAGAGCCAATCATTGTTTTGTCGTAAGAGCAGAGTATTCACAACTTCAATGTCCAAATTGCATTAATCTCAACAATGTCAAACTGTCAATGTAAGGTCAGTTCATATGCGTTGCGCATCGTCAGACGTCTCGAATATCGACGCCCGAGTTGAAGCAATGTCAACTTTTATCCGCCCGGTGTCGGCTGATGCTCAACGACGCGACTATGAACAGACCTTTACAGGGTGACTCAAAAAAAATAGGACTGTTTCATGACGCTGTAAAACTTGTTATGATGATTGGACCATGACGAATTTAGTTTCAATGTAAAGCCCAATTAGTTATTATAATATCCTGAAAGTATGAGATCAATCCGATGAAAAATAAATAAACTACATTGAAACTAAATTCGTCATGGTCCAATGATTATAACAAGTTTTACAGCGTCATGAAACAGAGTCCTATTTTTTTTGAGTCACCCTGTAGTTGTAACAGATTAAATTCTCATAAAAAGCCATTGATCCGAGGAGCTCTGAACATGTAATAATAACTCATTTTGGATGTAATATGAAAACCTTAGTCCACAACTGATTTTTTTATCATTGAACACTTTCCACGTGGCCATTGGTTTTACCATATACAAAACATATTTTTCAGAAACCTTTCCCAACTTCCAAGGTCTATCTCAAGGATTACTGAACCAATAAGCATGTTTGAACTTATTTTACTGCATTTCTCATGCTGATTACAAATGGTAATGAAATTCAGTAGTATTGACAATTTTGAAACATTTTGTGAAATTTTGGAATGTCGTCTGCAGAAGCCTGCCGCGTGGAAAGTGCAAAGAGCAGCCTTTTTTAGATTGATGATTCAAAGCAAGCAAAGCAATGAAAACCTAAGCCTGTGTTGCCAAAATATATATACCACAGTATGAGCTCAATTTACAAAGTGACAAATGATAAAAAAATCACCAATTTGGGCTACAAATTGTTGGCACATCGTCACTGGTAATAGCAGTAGTGACAATTTTGTGAAAAATTGCAGAGAAAAAGCCTGATAGATTACAAAAATAAACAACATTAACAAATCAGTTGTTCAATCTGGTGTGTGTATATATACATAGAATTAAAATCAGTGTACGTTGTAATTGTTTATCTATACAATTGTACCTATAAATAGAGGAGTTTTAATGCAAAAATCTGCAATTTCCAAATTTAATGAGATGGGGGGGGGGGGGGGGGGGGGGGGGCGGGGCTATCATAACATTACATGATTTCGGGGTTTCCGCACCGGAAGAAGAGTTGTACCAAAAGTCAGTCCCACGATGCAGAGTGTAGAATACAACAAAGTCAATGGATTAGCATTTGGCCCATAAGGGTGCACACAACTATTACGTGCTATAGTGTATTTCTATGGGAAATGTGCCTTAGGTAAACGGCGATATCTTGAGTTACCTTGCAACTACTTTTATAACATTTTGAATTAGTAATTAACACACATCTAACTTAGGTCAAAATTTCAGGTCGGGTTGCCCTTTAAGATTTTTCAATATTTCCATCTTTATACAGCGTAGTCATTTTGAACAAGAAATCTCACCTTGTAGCGCGTTGTGTTCAATGTGTATCCTTCCGCCAATATTTTTAAATAAAACTTTAAATGTATAGGGTAAAGTCGCCTATTTTCGGTCAGCACCTATTTTCAGTCACTTCCAAATCGTGTAAAAAAAATGACTTCGTCGTCATAAACTGACGACTAAAAAACCCGCATAGTTGATGCCCGGTATTGCTTTTAAAATGGCGGCGTCCGATGCAATTACACGATTTTGACCAGTGACCGAAAATAGGCGCTGACCGAAAATAGGCGACTTTACCCTACTCTTTTCATTCAAAATATATCAGGTACAATTCAGTGAGCAAATAGAGACCAAATTCAATCATCTTTGATGCCAAATAATGTCAATATGAATCACTCTTTCCGTTATTTAGGGACTAGCTGGGTTATGACGATGGCCGGAAGCTTTGACGTTGACTGTAATAGTTGTGTGCACCCATAATCATTGTAATGCATAATTCGCTATACATTGTGGGATTGAATTTCAGTACATCTTAGATTCTGGTGTGGTGCGGAAACCCCAATACAACATAATTATCAGATGAGTTTTCAGATGACCACTTACTTTCAAAACTTCAAACTGTTGTACATATGATCAGGAGTGGCATATCTTTTTTCAATTACTGTGAAACACTATCATTTTGTGGATACTTTATTTCGCAAATTTAAAATCGCTGCTATTTTAGCGGGCATTTCATTTTGCGAATCTGGAAGTTTTACTGTTACATTCAATGCAAAATGTCAGCTTCGCAGGTATTTAATTTCGCAAGGAATGTGGATCCCTCCCGAAATTCAAGAAATGAAATCCCTCAAGAAATTAAGTAGTTTAACAGTACTATTTTAAGTGCTGTTATTTGCTTATACCTTGAATCAGGAACAATTGAAGTCCTACATTTTTCAATGAAACTCTTGAAATAATTTTGCATTAGGAGTAATCACTAAAGGTAGTAAATTAAACAGCTTTATATAATATAATTTCCGATCATCTGATGATTACAGAGAAAGATAGAAATAATAGGCATATACGACGGGTATTAAATTATAAATATTTGTTTTAAACAGGTTCGCCGTCGTGGATAGAAACGACAGAGAAAGATGTTTACATAATTTTCTGTAAATATATAAATGTATAATTTACCATACTTTAACCCATGCATTTTGTTATAATACGCCCTATATTAGATATACAGTCAATGATGATGTAATGAGTCAAAATGACATGAATTATGGGCTATTTCAAGAATGCTAATTCACAGAATTTAAAAGAGATCATGCAAGGATCCCAGTTTGTTTGTGTTGCTGATGGGGAAACAAATTAAGATATGATGGCATTTTATGTAAATATATTTATTCTCTCACATTTAGACTAAGTCACTTCATTCAGCAGACAGAAACACTGATTGTGGTGTAAATATGCTACCATTTCCCAAATTTGAGTTCACCATAACATTACTTAATGTAAGGTAAACAATGGTGCCCATTACACGACAAGAATTTCTCTCTTTAATCTTGTGATAGTAAGTAAAGGCAAAAAGTGAGCGCAACCTGAAATATTTGAGTTCGATATACAAGGCCGACTAAAATACTTCAATTGATATGGTAGGAAAATTTGATGTACGGTTTCAAAAAGTGTGATTCGGAGTGTTATAAATTACCCCAGAAATCAATGGCCTATATGGATTTATTTATATCGCGGTGTATGTCTGGTATTCTAGGTATCATATTATATTAGTTTTATCAGTTTCACTTATTTAGTCAGAAAAAGTGAATATATGCTGTATGCTGTATTATCTGAATAGTACTTCTAGCATATAGTGACGTAGGATCAGAAGTAATGTCATAGAGGCTCTAATTGGTAGTCAAGAGATCAATACACACATTGCTGACATCCTTTTCCATCAGCATTGAATAGTTACACAAGCAACCATCCCAACATGTAGGTTAGGCCAAACAAAGAAGGTCTGTCTCAGAAGCCCGCCCGCATTAGTATGTGAAATGAGCTACGGCGCGTAGGTCTATGCGCTGGGGACTAAAAAACTTCTTTCTTTTTTTTGATTTTTTGTTTTTTGTTTTGATTTTTAAAAAAAGGTTTTAAAAAGTTCTCCGTAAGCTTGGATGAGCAAAAAAACAAACAAAAAAAAAGCAAAAAAAAAGAAGAAAAAATTGCATACCTCAGCCTATTTTCTAAAAAAAAAATTAAAAAAAAAAAAAATTGCACAGCACTTAGCTTTTTTGCACAATGTTTCTGAGACAGACATTCTTCTTTGTCTGGCCTTATCAGTGCATTATTCATGTCTACATTGCATCAACAATCATTTGAGATCACACATTAAATATTGATCGGATGTTTTTATCTGGGTGTGATTACTAGTACAGTTATATTATCAAATTCATTACAGGTTACCATGGTAATTAGACAAACTGGAGTGGCATATATAATATTTATTCAAACACTAAATGTGGGTATACACACAGAAACACCACTATCTGATATTGATAATACATAATTGTCAATTCACTTATACACTTCAATACACCTGGACTTCACATGGGTATGATGGATGTCCACGTGTACAGCCATGTGACTATCACATGAGCTCCACATGGGTTCTGCATGGGATCACATGGTTATCAAATGGTTACTACAGTGGAGTCCACATACAGCCACATGACTATCACATGAGTCCACATGGGTTCTGCATGGGATCACATGGTTATCAAATGGTTACTACAGTGGAGTCCACATACAGCCACATGACTATCACATGAGTCCACATGGGTTCTGCATGGGATCACATGGTTATCAAATGGTTACTACAGTGGAGTCCACATACAGCCACATGACTATCACATGAGTTCCACACGGGTTCTGCATGGGATCACATGGTTATTAAATGGTTACTACAGTGGAGTCCACATGACCATCACATGAGTTCCACATGGGTGCTGCATGGGATCACATGATTATCAAATGGTTACTACAGTAAGTTACAATATTACTCCAGACAGAAATGTGCATCATGTGTGCACTTCAAGAGTCAATGTGCATAATTAAATGCATTCAATGGATTATAGTTGGTTCCATGCACTCCCTATTTCAGAAAAACCCAGAGAAGTATGTTTTGTTTAAATAATAACAGTTATAAGACAAATCTTGTCATCACATCATATCATAATTCTTTCGGAATCTAACCTGTAATCTTTGTTACTTTACTGGTAAAATTGCCAAAAATCATGAATTTGGTGGGGCATTCAATCATATATGACCTGGCACGACAAGATGACAGAAAAGTCGCTGGGGCTGATTTTGAGTTATGGCCTGAAATAGTTGATTTGACAAGGGGAGGTCTAAAACGAGATATTTTCATTTTCGGAAAGATAAACTATTTATGTACCACATTGCGAAGTATTAAGAAAATATTTTGGGTCTAAGTATGTTTTTAAAGTAATTTTAGAGAGAAATCCGCAGACCGCATTAGATTTTCATTCTCTCCTGTCATCTGAGACAAACTCTTTTTCTTTCCCTAAGCGCAAACAAAATCCAAAATGTTGTTGGTTTCATATTTTTCCATCATAGTTAATGATTTTCCTTGAGGTATACAATATATACTTGCCAATCTCTGTACAAATATTTGGTACCCACACTAACTGAATCGTTTTGAGACAAAACTGTTAATTATTATCCAATTATCAGTAAGAATAATATGTATACCGTCACGGCAAAAGGGTGCAGCTGTCGGTTCAATGCATTTTGAGATATTGATGGAATGAGACATGGAAAAACAAAGAAAATAAAACAAATTTTACAATAGTTTTTCTTCATAACGTCAGAAAGCTGTGTCCACTCTTAACCACAAAGGTGTCATTTTGAACCATTCAAAAAGCTCCTCCAACTGGTAATAAGATCTCACCTTTTTCTCTGGGAGACAACTACACCCTTTTGCTGTGACGGTACACATACACTCAGTGCACAGTAACACCATAATCCAATAAAATATGTTATCGATTATCAACTTAATGTATGTATATAGGACTATAATAAAGCACACCTACCATTTTGATATAATTCAGTTATTTTTGGAGTTGCTATTTTTTAGGTATAGTGAAACCCTGTTTAAACAAACTTCCTGATGACAAGTCCCAAACTTATATTTTACATTATAATATAACATAACACAAATACCAGTTAAGAAAGTAAAATGTAAGGCCCTTATTACATTGTGTTAACAATGCTCCACTGTATATTCATAATGTTGGTGTAATCATGGCTCTTCAAATCACATAACTATCTTTCAATGATATGTTTAAAGCACCTAATTTCAATAAAGCTTACAATACTCATAAGTCTTAGAGGCATGCAAGTTCTCTATTTCAAAAGGTGAAGAAACTGGTTGTCAATGTTCTTTCATTTAGAGTAGAGCTTAAACAAATAGATTTAAAAACAATTCCAATGTGGTCCCTGATTATAAACTGGGGCAGATCTAGCATTTTAATGCTCTTATTACGTAGCAATTCGTGGGTGGGCAGTGTAAATGAGACTCATTAACACTTTCCACGCAGCTATTGGTTTTACCATATATACAAAACGGATTTTTCAGAAACCTTTCCAAACTTTCAAAGTCTATCTCAAGGACTACTGAACCAATGCTGGGCATGTTTGTACTTATTTCAATGCATTTCTCATGGTGATTCCAAATATGGCAATGATGTTCAATAATTTGACATTTTTTAAACATTTCGTGAAATTTTTTGAATGTCGTCTGCTGTCGCCTGCCACGTGGAAAGTGTTAACATCCGTTCCTACCTACTCCATCCATTCTGACGAACACTTATTGGACAACATACTGTTAAACGTGGACATTTTTCGCACCACTTTCATTATTGTGCTTTTCTCGCTTCAAGCAGCTACCGTGAAATTAAACATGCAAATATATTTCTTTTGTGTAATTTAAGTCTATGAAATGAACTTTCAAATAGCGAATTTAAAAACAAGCAGATTTTTTTTTAAATCAGCAAATCATGAAAAATTAATTGCACAAAAAATGACCACTTTTATAGTAGAGAGGAAGCAGACAGACGTTCAGGCATTTTAAATGCTGAAGATCAACGATGGATTATGATAAGTAAAACGAACATAAACAAATAATATACAGGAAGAAAGAAAGAATAAAAGAAAGCAAATCTGGCAAGTTGCAATATATCTTAACACTTTCCATGCGGCTATTGGTTTTACCATATATACATAACAGATTTTTTTCAGAAACCTTTCCCAACTGTCAAGGTATATCTCAAGGATTACAGAACCAATACTAGGATGTCTGTCCCTATGTCAATGTATTTCTCATGGTGATTCCAAATATGGTTATAAAATTTAATAATTTTGACATTTTTGAAACATTTTGTGAAGTTTTTGAATGTCGTCTGCAGACGCCTGCCGCGTGGAAAGTTTTAAGAGCAGTTTTAATCTAATAAATATAATCTATATCTATGGCTGTTTCTAAGTTGTAACTAAATGACAGAAGAAGTATCAAACTTTTTGTAGAACTACTTTTGAGGCTTAGTCTTTATTCTGTCTATCTTGCCATTAATGGCATATCACATCATAAGACTTTCCGGTATCCAGACCCAAGTTTTACAAACGAAAAAGGCAGATTCCTATTATCCCAAATTATAAATTTGCCTTGAAATTCTTCTTGGTATAAAGTTAAATTAAATTTTAAAAACTGAGTTCCTAATTATTGTGTCATAGAAATGATAAAACAAACTTGGTTTGACCAAAAAATCAAAACATTTTACTCTAATAACAGAAGCATGGATACATTTCAACTTAACTGCAACAAAATTGTCAATTTATAATTATTATAATATTTTTCTATCATTAACATAATATCATGTACATACTTATATATGACAAATTAACTTACAAATGGCATTAACTATAAACAAAATTACAATTATATAGCATCTACTAAATAATACATATTTATGGTGTTTTTTTATCATAACAAAACATTATTGCAGTGATGGTCGAATTGTAAATATTGTCCCTCTATGTAAATAATATATGTGGCCTTTTAAAAGTGTACAAAGTATTAATTTGCATTTACTTTGGTCTTTTAACGCTCATGTGCTGTTCAAGAGTCTGTTTTTCTTCAAAAATCCATTAAAAATAAAAAATAAATGAGAACTTTAACGGGTGTCTTTAATTTTGGAATCAAACATATTTCAGCTATACAACAACAAAAATTATCGCAACTTCTGCTATTTTTAAAGTAGGGTAAAGTCGCCTATTTTCGGTCAGCGCCTATTTTCGGTCACTTCACCCAAATTGTGTAATAAAAATGACTTCGTCGTTATAAACTGACCATTAGAAAAACCCTGCATAGTTGATGCCCAGTATTGCTTTTAAAATGGCGACGACCGATGCAACTACACAATTTTGACCAGTGACCGAAAATAGGAGCTGACCGAAAATAGGCGACTTTACCCTATAACAAAAGAATGCATTATGTATTTCAAAAGAATTCTCAAAAAGCAAAATAAAACAGCCTTTAAGTAGTTGACGGTCTGCAAATCTCATACCTTCCATTAGTTCATATCAATTCTATGAAGTCATGGTTGGGGTATGGTATTACAGGAGAGCAATTATTAGCCAGAACCCTATTTCATAAAAGTTAAATTTCTTTTTAAGTGGATCTACATGTAAGAACAATGCTTCTTTAACTCTTCTTAAGTCTTGTTAAATCTTCCTAAGTTTTAAAAGCAATATTCTGTGATCTTTTTCAAAGTTTTACACATATTTTTGTCAATGAAAAAGATCGCATAATACACCTCTAAGTTGGACCCAGGTCTAAAGTTCAAAGTTTGCCAAGGGTCCTACTCATGGAGACTAAATTATAAACTCTTAAACTATCCTATTAAGAAGAGTTGAAAACTTGAGAAGAATCAGAGTAGAATCACACTTCTTAACGGGTATGTAATAGAACCCTGGTCTGCTTTTAACTTTTAAAAATTATCAAAAAACATAGCAATGCAATCAACTTACATATCAATAATGACAACTCATTCTTTGGGCTTTGAGCAATGTTCAAAGCACTTGTTCTAAAAACAAAATTCTTTACAAGGATATAAATCTACTTCCGTATATAATTGCACATTTTAAATCATGCTATAATTACAAATCATAACTTATCAAAAAGTATGAAATCTGCTTGGTTACAATCAATTCTTTAAATCCCCATGTTGACCATTGTAGTGTTTCTATATGTTCCAGCTGTGCATATTAGATGCCCTAAGAAGAAATGTGTACATATTTACCTTAAGTTCAGTTCCAATCCTCGATACACAAGCCTATGATGAAACATAGCCACATTTTATCAACATTTTGCCAGCCATGTTGTACTCTTGAGCTGTGCAGAGTGCAAAGGTCGCCAAAGGTTGCAAAAACAGTTTTGCGTGGAATCGCGTTAATTCAAATATTGTGTTACCCAGTTAATAATCTTGCAACTTGGATTCTAGCAACTCAACTGGCGAGAATAGATTCTTTGCAAAATTTCTGACCCAGCTGTGCAGATAAAGTTGACTTTATATGTGTTATGCCATGATGATCCCCTGTGGCACCCAACTCATAACCATGCGTTCTATACGACCCTTCCCCAACATTCTATGCCATTATTTTTTTAAATTCATTCAACAGGCTATCAACACCAAAATATAAACAAAACAATAAAGGTGGTCTGCTGAGCAGCCAGGGAGCACTGAAAGCACAACAGAGTACTATCACCACAAGGTGCAGTGCTCCAAAGAAACAAAATCAAACCTTTGAAAAGCAACGCAATTGACCCCATACACATAACTTGAATATTTGATTGATCTTCAGATTATTTTTTGACATCAATTCGTAGCAAATGCAATTGGGACCATATTATGCATTTAAATGCAATGCATCTGTTCTATATGTGCAGTGCACTTTTTAATATATGAACATGAAAAAGGTAGTAATATATGAGATATATTAACAATTACCGTATATAGTTATGTACTATACAATGACGGATATATTTCTGCATATTTCTTTAAATGATATGTTTCATTCCTTCTTCATGTTACATTTTACACTCATTGTGTGTGACCTGCTCTACCACCAAATCTACAAGTCACATTCAGGTAACATGATTTTCAGGTATAATATTTAAAACCTATAAGTTTAGTTTAATACAACCCAAAAATATGTTCATATGTCGAGTTCATGAAAGTCAAATGTTCAGCTCATGTCGGTCACATGTTGAGTTCATGAAAGTCACAAGTTGAATTCATGTAAGTCACATGTTGAGTTCATGAAAGTCACATGTTGAGTTCATGTAAGTCACATGTTGAGTTCATGAAAGTCACATGTTGAGTTCATGTAAGTCACATGTTGAGTTCATGAAAGTCACATGTTGAGTTCATGAAAGTCACATGTTGAGTTCATGTAAGTCACATGTTGAGTTCATGAAAGTCACATGTTAAGTTCATGGCAACCACATGTTAGATTATGCTAGTCACATACTTGAATCATGACAACCACATGTTACATTTATGATAGTCACTCAACAGCTGCATGCTACAATCATGACAGCCACATGCGAGTTTCATGATATCAACATGCTAGATACATCCATAAATAGTTACATCAGGTCTGTAGATAATCATGAAAGGAGTGGTTTTTTGGGTGGGTTTTTTTGCAAGACCAAAGTCAGATAAAGATGAAAAAATGAAGTTTTTTCCATCTATATCTGACTTTGGTCTTGCCACAAAACCCAACAAAAACAATTCTTTCATGCTAGATACATGATAGTCACATGTCATCTACATGACAATCCCAAGTCAGATTTTTGGCACTCACTCAACATACTAGAGACAAGTGAGATGAAAACAGCAACCATTATGCTAAATTATTGTCACACGCTAGATACAGGATACAACAATAATCACCATTTGTGTGGTACATAATAATAAATGTTTTGTACACATATCTTCCAAATTGGCTCTCATCCCTTCTGCTCACACACTAATCTATCTTCTCTATGCTGCCAATGTGATAAACTAAGGTTATAACAAATTCTAGACTCACATACCGTATGGCTATAGATTCCTCAGTCACATACGCTGAAAATGTCCATAGACCAGCGAATGTAGATTCCAAAGCACAGCAAATTGAGGACAAAAGGTAACCAGAAGTGGTTTACGTACAGTAGGAAACAGTTGGGACATGACTGGGGTAGGATGACAAATCTGGACCATCAACATCGTCAGCTCAATCCTCTTGGTAATGACATCCTCTTGATGATCTTTGAATATCAAACGCTTTGTACTTACAGATTGGCAATTTCAAAGTCCACTATAGTTATGATGATTCACACAATGTTTGCGGCGTGACAGGTGCATGCAGCTGACTGATAGTCTTTCACAGATGTTATGATAAGCTGCATGACAGCCACATGCTAGCTGCTGTATAGTCACATGTAAGCTGAATGGCAGTCACATGCTAGCTGCATGGTAGTCTTATCCATGCTGCATGAGAGCTATGGGCTATCTGCCATATAATCACATGGTAGCTGCATGACAGTCACATGGTAGCCGCATGACAGACACGCTAGCTGCATGACAGTCACATGGTAGCTGCATGACAGTCACATGATAGCTGCATGACAGTCACATGGTAGCTGCATGACAGTCACATGGTAGCTGCATGACAGTCACATGGTAGCTGCATGACAGTCACATGGTAGCTGCATGACAGTCACATGGTAGCTGCATGACAGTCACATGTTAGCTGCATGACAGTCACATGCTATCTACATGACAGTCACATGGTAGCTGCATGACAGTCACGTGGTAACTGCATGACAGTCACATGGTAACTGCATGACAGTCATATCTTATCTGCATTACACTCACATGCATGCTGTACACCAGGCACATGTTAGCGGTATACTAGACACAAGCTAGCAGCACGATAGTCCTGTGCTAGCTGCATGTTGGATGTATATCAGTTGTATAGCAGTTACATTGGTAGGACAAAGTTCCACACCTCAAGGTTGGCAATAACAAAGTCCTCTTGGTGCGATAATACTTCATTGGCAAATGTCTTACAGGATCTGCTCCTACCATGGTATAAATCTCCATCAAGCCACAATCCAAATGTACCACTGTGTACAAAGAGAGAAAATGTTGTTTTAAAACTTGCTTATGAATGAAACAAGAAGCATATGTGACACGATCAAGCGGAATGAGTCGGATGTCTGGAATATTGATTTTGAGTTATAGGTAAAAAGAAGGGACAAATTTGTATGTTTTACTTTGTTTTCTCAGTTTGGTAAATTGTTTGTAACTTTTAAACTATATAGAAGTTCGATTTTAGTGGGGTTTGGACCATACTGTAGAAGTTTTCACCTGTTTAAAATTGATTGACAAGTATAAAAATTGAAAACTCCGAACATGTGACTCATTTCGCTTGATCACGTCACATGGGGGACCGTCACATGTATGTTATTTTGGTAGCTTTTATTGGATATATTACATTTGCAGAGAGAATATTAAGAGCTATTTTTTTTGCATATTATCCCGTTACCAGTACAAGGGCTATCAGAGGTTTTCTTAACTTCTATGTTTTTATCAGAGGTTTTCTTAACTTGTATGTTTTTATCAGAGGTCTTTATGATAGGTGCTCTACTATATGAATCTGTGAGGATTTCTCATATTGTTCAAGTTGAGATTGAACAATTGTGGGAAAATAAAACTAATTCATGAATGTTTCTTTTGAGGATATCATATGACACCGTTTCTAGAAAGTAAGTTGAAAAAACCCAAAAAAACTGGATCGGAAGGGAATATTCTTTACTGTTTACGTAGATACGCAAGTCTCATTATGGATTGATGTAGAGCAATTATGCTTCGCACATTTTGCGATGCAAGGTATAGAATTGATACTCAAGTTTGCATCACATTTTGCGCTGCGATACCGTCGAATTCGAACCCTGGAGGTATTACTCTATACATACTTAAACACGCCAACTCTCTTTTCGAAATATCAGCCAGGGTGGTTGTGCCATAAATTCATGTAATAATGAGCTAGATGACAGAATAGCCTTTACTAAAATTAGGGGAATTAGCCTGAGTAACAGGCCCTGTTACTTTGAACAAATTCAACCTTGACCTTCCTTGTCCTAACAGCCTTGATTGTTTTACTATGTGTGGTTCGCTAGTGGGGAACTAAGAGAACGCGGAACACCTTTTTTGGGCCTGATGGAAATACGAGGGTTTGAAAGAACGGTGACGAAATGTGAAATGATTTGAACTTACTCTCCTCCTCCAATGGCCAGGCAATCTTTATCTCCTTTAACAAAGAAGTTATTCTCTCCTGTCCACTTGTAACACGCCAACTCTGAAAAGTTGAACTTGTATAGGAATGTCTCCCCTGTGCCATAGTAATGGTCGCTGATTTTCACACCACAGTTCACTAATGTACCAAATAGCTGCAAATTAAAACGAAGATTACAAAAGCATAAAAAATGTTGACGGCTGTTTTTGGAAGCTTCTCAAAAGAATAATGGCAGCAGTGTTTCCACTTTCCAAGAAATCACCTGAAATTCAGGAAATTATGATTGTTTTCGGGTAATGTTCGGGAAATGAAATAATTCCAGGTAGGGCAAAAAAAAAAAGAAGTTGTGTTGCCCTCATCCGGCCGGGTCAAAATTCCGAGAATGTGGGCCGGGTATTTTTTTTTTTTTTTAATTTTTTTTAAAGAATTTGGGCAAGAAACCAAAATATTCACCATTGGGTTGAAAATACATCCAGTAAGCGTTTTTCTTAGTATCTTCACACATGTTGACTGAAATAATAGGTATAAAATCGTTGATTTGGTAAAATTAAAAAATAAAAAATAAAAAAATCCGGCCGGCCGTCCTTCCCTATTTTAGGCTTGTGAGGGCAACACAACTATTTTTTTGTGTGCCTAATTTCATGAAATCTGGGAAATTTCCAAATTTGCGATGATAATTTATATCTCAAAAAGAAGAGAAAACAATCTTTCCCCCTTGTATCCTTTTTTCATTCATGTTTGGTGCCCTGTAATAATAATTTATTAAACAGTTGCTATCATTAGTTGACAATCAACCCCGGGTCCATTTTGCTTTTTCAAAACACATACTGAGCGTTCTCTATATAGACCATTCATTAATGAATCATTTCAACTTTACTCCCCTAAATTTCTACTTCGTTCGATGCCAATTCCTGAGTTTCTCACATTATATCCTTGCCATGCTTTGGACCTCCATAAAATTTGTTAAACAACCAAAAATAGCACAAATATAGCAATTTCAAAGATTTCAGGAAATCCCAGGAAATTTAGGATTCTATTTCAGGAATTTGTTGCACTGGGCAGGAGTTACCTGACCTCCACTCATTCAGTCAATACCTGATCCTTAATAAAGTCATGGTTCTTTTATCATATTACCGTAAAACAAGTTAATTTCGCGGCATGTTTGTTTCGCGTATTACTAATCATCACTAGTTTCGCGGCAACTTAATTTTGCGAATCTAAAATTTCATTGACTATTTGCCACACGTAAAAAGACATAGAGACTGCCGAATTTTGAACCTGAAACTCAATTACAAAAGAAGTACGATATGGTTTTTTAGCCGAATTTTGTTCTATTCTGTGCCTTTCGTAGGCACAAACTAAAGTAGTGTATTTAGCCCTCCTTTTCTTCTAATAAACCTACTGATCTTCGCGAAATTCGCGAAATTAAATTGCTTGCGAAATTAAATTGTGTTACAGTATTATTACATTAAAGATCTATTTAAGTTTGATATTATTAACAACTCATAAGTAAAAGGTTACATTTTTTCAACTGCTAATTACTGGCATTTTCTTCTTTACAGCTGCCAACTAGTGATTAGTAATTGCTCTTATACTAACATGTCATTGCAATCAATTGCTGACTTTTATTAAGATTTAAGAAAATAGCGAGTGAAAGTAATTACCAGTTTCTTATTAATTCAAAAACAACTATTTTGTCAGCAGCGTTTGCTGCGTTTGGAATCTAATGTGCCCTTGTTTAGGAAGAATAGAATTTCTCAGTAACTTCCATTGGCATGAAAGCATCACAGGAGAAACCAGTGCTCAGAACCAGCATGTAGATATCAGCAAACTTGTTGTAATTCATTGAGAACATGCTGAAATTCTTAACTGGTTTAGTCAGGTTAGCATTATAGTACAATAGATAAAAAGAGCTCAAACATTCTTAATGCCCCCCCCCATTTTATTATTTGCCCATGAAGAGTTACACCACCAATGCACTATGGGATAGCACGTCCAATAAAAGTTAATCACAGTAAGAGTTCCTTTTTTTTTCGGTACAAATTGCGAGATTTTGATAGACTTTTTTCAATTATATCTATTACCCAATTTGAAGAGTGTGAACAGTAAAATTTTCAAAAAAAAATTGCACTAGTTTGAACATTTTAAAGTTTAAAATGACTGAAATCAGCGTATATAGGGCCCGTTCCTAAAATTATTTAGGAATAATCTCTGTAAATGTCATATAAGGACATATGGGATAACTCAAGTTAGAGCCGTTTGTTTGACCCCTACTTTGCACGTAGCGTCTATGGGGAGTGCATTGGTGGTGTATACCCTAAAGTGAAAATTGGCACCTCACTTATGAGGTTTTGGTGGCATTCCTATTCATGGGATGGAATTTGTTTAAGGCAACAATGGAGACAAAACCCCTCAAAAAAAATTCAAATCTCAATTTTGCACAAGAAAGTTTGAAAGTTCTATCGCAATAGACATATTTTAGGGGCAAATTGTAATGCGATACAGAATACTTTGTAATTCTGTTTCTAATTTTATCGTAACTGATTCCCCAGAATACTTACTGTATTATCTGCATCTTTCACAACCATAAGTACTGGGCTATCGATAGTTCGACAGCTGCGGTAGAGACTGGTAAGGCTGAAGCCATGGGTTGAAGTGCTGTATAAGAGACTCCAACTGTAACCTTCAGTCCTAGGAGGGAGTTGTTTGGCTAACTGTGAGTGTGTGGAGTAAATGAGTAACACAAAGTTTTTAAATGGGTATCTACAGTATGTTTTGATATGAATGCCTATTAAACTTCGACTTATATTTGAATGTGATCCGGGGGGGGGGCACTCATGTATAAAAGTTGTAATCATCCGTGTGAATCTACTCTCAACAACTACCCTTAATGCTGATTCTAAAAGAAAGAAAAGTGGCCCTTTAATTATCAAGGATTATAGCTCAACGAATCATACTCATAGCAAAGGACATAGGTCCACAAGACAGAGTTTAGTCTAGAAAAACGTATGAAGTAATTGGGTGATTCAGTATGGTTAGTAAATGTCTTATATAGGCGTTATTCTTAATTGGCACATTTACGTCAAAAGAGGGAGTGCAATGCAACTGTGCATGCTCAGAGCAATGAGACTGCAATGTAATGAACTGTGAACTTTCAGATTTTCCTAGATAGTGCTGGGTTACCAGCAAACATTTCATTTTACACTTGTGGGAATAAATACTTTATGTAGTAACATCAATATTGAACAGCTCAGAAGTATGAAGATTTGTTTATGATTAGTGCAAAGTTCACCCCATTGAAAAACTACAGCACTCTCTTAAACCCTCTATGCCGTAAATGCGCCATTAGGAATAACGTCTATAGGCCTAAGAATTCGGCTATTTTTTACAAAGATGACACATGACTAATGGCCCAAGCAACCCTTAGCTCAGATTCAGGTTGAAAAAGACCACCCTTATTCTCTGAAATTGGCGATTTTGATACCCTTAGCAAGGTTGTGGTTAGAAAAAAGCACCTTATTCTGCGTTTTCGTTCACAAGGATGATTACAACATTATACCTGCCCCCCCCCCCCCCCCCCCCCCCACACCCCCCCCCCCCCCCCCCCCCCCCCCCCCCCCACCCCCCCCGATGTGATCAAGCAAATTCAGTCCGAGGTTGCGAATATTGTTTTTGAGATATAAGCAAACAAAGGATACAATTTCTTTTTTTTTCTATTGTTTTGAAAACCCTTCAATATATAGCTAATATCTTTTGAATTATAGTGTCCATGGGTTTTCTGCAAATGAAGCTGTGCAAATAACCTATACGATCAAGTAGAGAACTGATATTAGATGTTTTAACTTCAGACTGATTTTGCTTGATCCATCACATTATTTGATTGACTCATCATCCACACAATGTAGAATTCCTCACAGTGTGATATTGCCATCTCTTGGTGGGTAATGCCGGTTTTCTGTCCCCTTTGCCAACAATTACTCAGGATTCACTCTAATTCCCCACCCGCTGCTAGCTTTGTGTAACACATTCTGCATATATGTGCACACTTGTTTTTTAAGCGCAATTCCCCTTTGCGAGTTTTTTGTGACGTCATCAGCCCGAACGTGAGAATCGCATTAGTTAGAGTTACAGGCTTAATATCAAGCTGCTTCTATTGTATTACACACTAAGGTCACTGCATCAATGAAGTATAAATATAATCTGTATAACCTTACAGAGGAGGACCAGCATATAATAATAATTTTTTTTTTTTTTGGGGGGGGGGGGGGGTCAAGCCTTTAAATAAGCAGGCACCCAGGAGTTTTTACCCCTGGTTCCAAGTTTTGGCTCCTGGTATTTTTCAAATTTTACACAGTAAAGTATAGGACCAGGAGCTATTCTGTTGAAAAAGTTAAAAAAATAGCTCCTGGTCCATGCACGCTTATTTGGAGGCTTGGGGGGGGGGGGGGGGGGGGTACTCATTATTATTTTTTAAAATTGGTGTGCGGCCAAGGATTTTGAACAATGACCAAAACATTTACCACTTGATTATCGTTTTGCCACCCATATATTTACCATTAACCCTAACACTTTTGAAGGATTTTCCAACAAAAAATTTTCAAGCAAAAAAACACACACACAACAAGAGGTGCCACGCCCCGGGGTTTGAACCCACGACCTCTCGGTTACAAGTCGAACGCTCTACCAACTGAGCCACGGGGGGAGCTATGTAGCCCGGGGCCATTATTTCACCCAAAAACCTCGGCGCCGGGTGGAATCGACAGGCTGGGAAATGGGATTTCATGGGGTGCGGGGCTGTAAGGGTTAATGACCTTTTAAGGCCCCATTGATGAATAATGAACCCATACATTTACCAGAAAATAAGAACAATAAGGTGCCATCTGTTTACCAGACTGGTGAAAAGGCGACCCTATTTGGCGGAACATCCCCCGTAACCTCAGATCCCCTGAATACCCCCCCCCCACCCTCCTCCTCCGGTAATAATATAGTGTGCTGACACAGATGTGCAAGTTGAAACAAAGTATAAACCAACCAATGATCTTCAACAATCCCTTCTCTGCGCCTCAAATCTCTTGTGTGTCAACTGACCATTTCTTAGATCAGAATCTTGAAGACGTCATCACTGTTTCAAGGACACAAAATGGATTTCATTTCATTACCCTTGAATTGAATGTAATCTCCACTCTAAATGGATATAAGCTTACTTTGCGTATATGTATATCCTCCAATAATTCACTAGTACTATTCAGCTCGGGCAGGGGCAAGTTCATCTCGCATTCTAGAATTGTCATCCGTCGCCGGTTCGCTTCTTCTTTGGTTATTATCTGTTACGGATGAAAATAAATAAAAAAGACCACCAGAGAGATTAATACAATGGTGCTGAATAGACCTTACATATAGGCTAAGTGTATTTGTATGGAAACGTATCACCACTTACCACCACATTGTATTTACAATACATGGTCTTCTACATGCAGGCCATATTTGAATATAAACTTGTTTGGTATCTCCATCCCATTCAATTTTCATTTCCTCTCATTACTTAGTATTAATGACATTTTTTATTTGATGACTGAGATGTTGAAAGAAAGTTGTAGGTGCAGCAGCATGTATCTTAAACTTTCATTGCATGCACTCAATAAATTGCTTAGATGCCTACAATTAAAATAAAATAATAATAAATCCACCTGCCTAAAAAAAAACCCAACACAAACACTAAACAAAATTTCCTTCTCTAATACTGCACAGATGGCATATTATGAGGCATACGTGACATTCACCTCAAAACACTTCATATTTTTGGAGTGAATCTTTTAAAATAAAACACAGACTTTCTACCCCACACCCACAGTAAATCTTTTTGACTCAAGGGAGTGGAGTTTACATTGTACAACTGCCCTGCGCAAGGCGTGGATATGCAAATTGTGAATATCATGATATTATATTATTGTTTTATTCTAAAAAAGTATCAATAATAATTATTGATTTTAGAATTATTTCACACTTTTCACATTCAATATCTTATAAATTCAATACACATCGAGGGTTAAGTGCAACAAAGGGCTATCTGCATTTCGGTCATTTTGAGAAAAAGTGAATTAAAGATTTGTACCCATCATTGTCACTTATTGGTTTTGAAAAGTTAAAAGAAATGCTATTCAAACCTTTTAGATTAGGTGAATTTACTATTTTCTCATAATTAGGTTCCTGATCTTGTGCGGATCATTTTGATACAAAAATCTCATTTTGGCCAAAAATGCAGATCGCCCTTTGTTGCACTAAACCCTCAACATTTTCACATACAACGATATTAAAAATCTTAAATTATGTATGATGGTATAAGCCTGTTACACATGAGAGAAACACAGAATTGGGAATATTTTGATTTAGACACAATAAATTTGTCAAAACAATCAGTAATTTAGTAGAAAACCGACAATTCCCTATGTTTAAAATTAATAATTTAAAACAAAGCTGTGTCCTTGTACTTGTTGCTCTCAAAAACGTCATAATGCAGCTCAATTCGGATACAATAATTCCTATTTTCTGTATTTCAAAACAAAAAGAGAACAAGAGGATTTGAGAATTTCCAGAAGATTTGATATAAAAAGTGCACAAATTGAAACCAATCAATTTATAAGGCAATTTGTTTCACATCTTATCCCAAACACTATTCATAATTACGTGTATACAGGGTAAGTAAAAAACCTGCAAATAGTGGAAAGAAACTATCTTGTTTCAAACCAAGTTGAAGTTTGAAACTTTTTAAACATTGAAGAATGATGTATGTGTTCCTAACTGTGTACACCTTTTTGCTGCACAACCCATTTTAATTGTGTTTGTCCATGAGCATAGTCATTTTCAATTGAAATTGCTCATATTACATTTTCAAATTTGGAATCATTTTTTATTCACATTATAGCATCGTTACCATGTAAACAACAAAGGGTGCATTAAATTCCAATTACGTCACAAATTTACTCAAGTTTTTAACATTTGAATGAGAGAGCCTTTATGCTATCTTATGCATGTTTTAGGTGTCTTGTTGATAAACATGTGCAATGGGTGCATGAGTAACAAGATTCACTAAGGGCAAATGGAAAATGATATTGAGTTCAATTTGTCACACAAAATTTGCAAAAAATATGTTATTCTTATAACGGTTGAAATGTTCAAACATCAACTTGGTTTTAAAAACAAGATGGCTTCTTTCCACTATTGCAGGGTTTTTTGGACTCACCCTGTAGTTCACGGGTGGGCAACCTTTTTGAATGAATGGGCCCGATATAAGGAGTGAAAAATTGACTGGGCCGCACCTAACCAAATGTTGTTGCAATGACCTGCTGTTGATTTCAAACCTTTGATTCCGAAGACTTTCAAGCATGCAATAGATGTGTGTGTGCTTTGATAATCTATCTTCACAAAAACGTAATCTCAATACAGTACAGATAACAGTGGCGTAACTAGGTTCTTCAATTGGTGGGGGGGGGGGGCAAAAATGAAAGTCAATCGACAAGATTGTTCTGAGTCAAGCAATGCGTGTGTAGCGAGCGGAAATTGCCGACTTTACACTTATTTTTGCCCCGATTGAGGTATATTTTTGTATGTTTGTACTTCTGTGACGATAGCTGTATAACATCAGTCGGCTAGACACGGTGTCCAGGATAGGAAGCGAAACAAGCGCATTATTATATCTTGTTGTTTCAGTTTTGCTCCAGTTTGCTCATTCCTCTTTCTACCTAACAGGATGAACTGGAATATTCATAACTCTATAGAATATTGGATCTTAACACATTCCACGCAGCTATTATATTTACCATACACAAAACAGATATTTCAGAAACCTTTCACAATTTTGAAAGTCTATTTCAAGGATTACTGAACCAATACTAGGCATGTTTGTACTTATTTTAATGCATTTCATGTGGTGTTTCCAAATATGGTTATGATATTTAACAATTTTGACATTTTTGAAACATTTTGTGAAATTTTTGAATGTCGTCTGCAGATGCCTGCCGTGTGGAAAGTGTTAAAAAAGTTCCGAGTAAAAGGGCACTCCATTTGGATTTGATGACCCATTTCAAGAAACCACACTTTACTATTATGAAATACGATCATTAGAAATCTAGAGTTTCCTTTAATTTTTTACAATATTTCATAGACTTTATTGTTCTCTATCCCAAAACTGTAGTCTGGTTTCAACCAGTAGAGCAGCCCAATTGAGCTAGTGAGCTGACAGTTTGGCAACACAACATCCGTGATGGGAGAACACCTGTTACACGCTGAGCCTTTTCATAAATTAGCGGATTCAAATTGATTCAATACAATTGATTTCAATAATTGTTAATTTATACAGTTGTTCCGGTCAATAGTACAGATTTTTGAGCGAGAGGTGAGCTGCACATCCACAACTGATGGAACTACGTAATGGTTCAACATATTTTACTTAATGTGATGCAGCACATCAAAAGGGGGAACTGAAAATGAACAGAAAAAAATTCAGAAAATAATTAGAATTTAGGAGTCATTTTCATTCGTTAAATCTAAATGCCTTGATCAATTTTGATCAATTTTGTGTCATTTTCAAGCTTGGAAAATGCTCTGAGAGCACATATGTGACCATCCACCACGAACCAGGTGCAAAGTAGCAAATTTGACTTTTGGAGTTATATGCATATCTTTAGAGAACACACCTTTAGCTTTAAAATGATACCTTACTTGTCTTATTCGGACAACCAGTTGTCAAGTTATTCGCCGATGTACCACTCGACTCTCCAAGGGGTTATTTTGAGAAAAATGACTTTAAAAATGCCAATTAGATAGGTTTTGAATACCATTCCCCCTGAAAATACAAGAATTTCACCATTTTCTGACCCGTTTATCATTCTGACATTTTCTAGAGTGATTAAAAGGGTTTTACGAACACGATTTTCAAATAATCTCAATTTCAAAATGTTTGACTTTTTTCAACTAAAAGTGTTGTATTGGCTTTTGGCAAAGTGCGACTTTGCACCTGGTTCGTTGTGGACGGTCACATATGTGACCCGCTCCCACAAAATGAGCGTAAAGTCGAGGCGAAGATGTTGCTGAATTGAGGCAGCACAGCATGTTATTGATTTACCGTTTAAATTGTTGTTGGTATGGAATAAAGGTCCCTTCTATTATAGGGGAATTCTAAAATGACAGTATATATACTTATTTTAAGAGTATTACCAGCCATGCCAGGCTATTTATGTTATACTCCCGCTATAAATAGAAGGGCTTGGTCCATACTAACAACAAACGGCAAAAATCAATAACATGCTACCCTAGCTTAATTCAGCAACATCATCGCCGCGACTTTACGCTCATTTTGTGGGAGCAGGTCACATATAATAAACTCAAAATTGACTTCACCTGCAAAGTCCCCCCTTTTGATGTGCTACATCACAAATTATCTCCTCCCCAAATATTCTCCCAAAAGCAATATTTACCTCCCAGTCTTTCGATATTGGCTCATCAAAAAAATCTTCCACTACTTCTAACGAGATGTCTTCTTGGTCCACTACCACAAAACCCATATCTCCAGTCTCAACATCTTTGCCATAGATATCTGGCGTCCACTGAAGGAAGAAGTCGTACAACTTGTCTGCCCTGTAATCAAACAAAACAACAACAAAACATTATTAAGAAATTACCTTTCTACCAACATTTTCTGCAATCAACTTTGATTCCGTTCTTGTTGTCTTGTCTTGTGTGTGTCATTGCCAAAACATTAACTTAACCCGATCTTAACTCGACCAATTTACCTCTGACAAGAGTGGCAGTATAACATCCGGAACTTAACTCCAGGGGCAGGCGGTCGAGTTAAATTAAACGGATTCATTTGGTTGTGATAACGACGTGTTGCCTGTGTGTGGACAATCGGTCGAGTTAGCGAATTTCAGGAATTTTATCATGGGCCATAATTTTTTAAAATTAATATATGAGAAATTAGATAAGTGGGCCAAAAACACAATAAAAAAAGAATTCCCGTATTTAGCATAGCTATATTCCCAAATGTATGGGAGACGGACCTTTTTTTGTACCTTACTATATAATGTTGTTTTTCAAATTTAACTGATATAAATTACAATTATTGTTTTTTTTCATCTGCAACTTTGCTATCAAGCGATATTTGTTATAAAGGTATAGCGACTTTTGGGGAAATCAGATGTTTAGTAGACGTTTTCTTGTGTGGAAAAAGCAACTCCAATTATCAGACAGGAAAATATTGTTAAAGGGCTAAATTTCATGCAATAAATGTTCGCGCTTTGCCAATTTTCAGCCATTTCGACTTGTTTTTAAATTCACGCTTTGAAAGTTCATTACATTGACTTGTACACAAAATAAATATGTTCACATGTTTTTATTTTCCCGGTAGTTGCTTGGAGCGCTAACATTAATGTAGCGCTAAAATGTCCACGTTTACAGTAGTAGAGGTTATTTAATCATTATTTCATCATTTTGCTACAACTTTCTTCTAAAAACATAAAATGAGGATTTTGCTTGGTGCCTGCCATTTTAAAGGGCCATTGAGAATTTAACAAGAAAAATGAAATTTGGAAAAATGAATTGTTTCAATAGATAAGGTACGTAGGAACCCTGAATGGTAATAATTTATGGGGAAATGGTTTAGATAGATTTCGGTTGAAGCAATTTATGTGGCAAGTGATTCTGATAATATCGATGTGATCTACATTGAAATGACTAAATCGTGAAGTTTTACATGATAGACGTTGAATCAAGGTAAACGGTTTCAAATGGTAGTCAGTATATGCCCAAGAATTACATAGCTCTACAAAAGAAATGATTTCCAGGACAATTGAGGGCACCCTTCCTATACCCATCTCACAATGCTCCTTTAAGGTATATGGGAAAAGTTGATTTATTCATGCATTGATCGACTTTACAAACTGCACGACACCAAATTCACAATTCTTGACTCCTTATTATGAATGCGACAAGAAGCGCATCATCAGTGTTACGTGATATTGGCTAAACACTTGTGGTAGATTAGGTTCCTCAACGGAATAACTGCTTGGTTCAAAGATCAGTGTATAAATAAATAGGAAGACTGCGACTTTACTGCACTCACTGATACAAAGATATTTCTTCAATATTTCACGATCAATGCGGTGGACTGTCTGCAAGATTCAAGGCAATCTGAATCAGACTATAATCAAATCTGGCGAAATTTGTCCTTATTTGGCTCTATGGCAACTGTACTACACCATATTTAAGCACTGGATTTCTACAATTACCTTGGGGTGAATACTTTTTTGGTAGGGATGTGCCGTCAGCAAAATGAATATTTACCCAAATATTTACCAAATTTCGGGGGAAATTGACCCATATGTTTACCAGAGACCCATAATTTTCTAAAATATTTGACAAATTTTGCTAAAATTTCTGTTAAAAACAGTGAATTTAAGGATTTTACACCCATAAATTGACCAAAAATGGCTATAAAAAGGGGCCATTCATTTACCAGACGGGTGATAAATGGGACCCTATTTGGCGGCACATCCCCATGGCCTCATCCACTAAGTGGAAAATAAATATATTTGTGACACCCTGGATTTTGTACACATTTGTATGGACAAAACAGCTAAATATCCCCCCTGATTGCCATAATTTCATTCCAAAAAATGCACAAAATGTCCACAAGATGTCAACATTTCTACCTCCAAAAGTCAAAGTTTTTTCCCGGCAAGGAGCTCACAGAGTCCCTATGTAATCCCTCCATGGCATAAGCAAAAAAAGTCATTGTTTGTGCCATGGATTTTATGGTGGCACACGCCACAGGTTCACCCAGTATGGCCATATAATGTTATTGGAAGCATATTATTGTGTGTATAACACAGTCATCATTTCTAACAAATCTTCAACCCTGAGCTACACAAAATAATAGAGTACGGATCACATCAACAGGTTTGGATTCATCTATAATGAATCGGGCATAATATTTGATAAACTATAAAGAATTTTGTTTTAGCGTTCCTCTGATTTGAAGAGCAAAATGTAGCTCTCTGCAGAGTAAACCAGCCATTTATTTATTGATCCTTATAGTCGTATGCATGATTGAATGCTTCAATTACACATTTTAATCAATGCCTCGCATTGATTCATTCACTTATTGATCGTGTTCAGAAAGGTTCATCGCAATTAATGGGATATCAGTTTTCCCTATCTGCGAAAAAATTTCAAAACAACTGGTCATATATGTAATGGAAATTAATTTGTGCGACTTTGTGCAATAATACAGCTTCACTATATTGAGAATGTCTTCATCCTCGCATACAGTAATGGAATGAATCGATACAGTTTATATTTTCAGGCATACAGGGATCAAAATAAAAGCGGGCAACCAACCGGGTCATATTCCATGTAAGTTTAATTGCTCCAATGGTTCATATGATGGAAGAAAAAAATTCACTTGAAATGTTCCCATTGAACAGTATACACATTTTTCGTATACCACTTTTTGAGGTAATTCATTCACTGCTTGTTCGCTCCCAGCATCTAAGGCCAAAAAAAAAAGTTGTGTTGCCCTCACAAGCCTAAAATCGGGAAGGACGGCCGGCCGGATTTTTAAAAATAAAAAAAAATTATTTTATTTTAAATTTTACCAAATCAACGATTTTATACCTATTATTTCAGTCAACAGGTGTGAAGATACTAAGGAAAATGCTTATTGGATGTATTTTCAACCCAATGGTGAATATTTTGGTTTTTTGCCAATCTCTTTTCACAGATTGGAAGATCTTGAGAGAAAAAAATCTTGAAAAAAAATCTTGAAAAAAAAAATCTTGAAATAAATCTTGGAAAAAAGAAAAAAAGAAAAAAAAACCATCTTAAAAAAAAGAGAGAAAAAAATTCTTTAAAAAAAAAAAAAAAAAAAAAAACTACCCGGCCCACATTCTCATAATTTTGACCCGGCCGGATTAGGGCAACACAACTATTTTTTTGTTGTTGGCCTAATAGAAACATCTCCTAAGCCTAAAATGTTGCAAGGTTGAGGATAAAAATTATGGGCTTTTTACATACACCAAAATGTAAATTTGGATTGGGAAAAGGGAATGTGATCAGGTTACACATCTTGTAACAGTTACTTGCATATACAGGCGAGTCAAAAAACGGTAAGGGTATGGTGTATAAGTCCCAAGTATGCAAATGAGGATAATGAGATTTATTCCGTTGTTGAGTACTGGGTAGATGTGTGGTAGAGCATGACATTGTATTCAGTTAGCTCATTTGCATACTTGGGACTTCTACACCATACCGCTGCCCCAAAAACATTGTGCACAATTTGAAACAACTATTTGACCTTGATGCGTGCATTGAACCATGGAATTTCTGTTGTTTGTATAAAGCGTTATTAATCTAGTTTATCCTCCCAAAAAAATGAATGAATGACTGAAAAATAAGCAAACTGTGGCAAACTTTGTAAACTGACCGCGTTTTTTGCCATTCCTATGGGATTTACACATTTAAGATATGATAATGTTTGCAGCATTATGGTATAGGGAGAGAGTCTATACTACAAACAAGATTCTCACTCTATACCATCATGCTGCAGAAATATGTCTTAACTGTGTAAATTCCATTTTAATGGCAAAAATTTGCGGTCAGTTTATAAAACTTGCCACAGTTTGCTTATTTTTCAGTCGATTACTTTCACTTTTTGGAGGATAAACTAGATTAACAACGCTTTATACTGATAACAATAAATCTATGGTTCAATGCACGCATCAAGGTAAAATGGCCGTTTCAAATCGTGCACAATGCTTTTTGATTCACTCTGTATATATACTGAATAATTATGCCCTCGCCCGATCATAGCCTTACGAGTACATGCCGTTTACTATTGCCAGTAGATTTAGCATCCCTTAAACCGTCTTTTAAGTACCACCCCACCCCAGTCCTATACTTACTTATCCTGTGGTATAGCAAACCAGTACATGGTGTTTAATTTGGCCAGATGGTTTAGCATCCTTTGAACCATCATTTAAATCCCTCTCCTCCTTCACCACCACCACCAGTAGTATACTTACTTAACCTGTGGTATAGCAAACCAGTACTCGTATACATGCTGTTTACTTTTGCCAGAAGGTTTAGCATCCCTAGAACTGTCCTTTGAGTAACCCCCCCCCCCCCCCCCCCCCCCCCCCCCCCCCCCACTATCACCCCAAGTCATATACCGTATTATCCCTATTAAGCGCCCAGGACCTTATAAGCGCCCATCCCTGTTTTTCTCAATGACTACCAACAAACAATCCCTTATAAGCGCCCACCTTTTCAAATGGTCAGCATTCTCAAATGACCACTTGTACATATATTTCATTTAGTACATGAAATGGTCAGGTTCCTCAAATGACCATCAAATGGTCAGCATCTTCAAATGACCATCAAATGGTCAGCATCTTCAAATGACCACTTGTACATTTTATTTAGTACGATAAATGAGTTTAAAAAAGGTAACATAATAAGCGCCCACCCAAAATGACCTTGCTAACCGCCCTGGGCGCTTAATAGGGATAATACGGTACTTACTTACCCCGTGGTATAGCAAACTAGTACTCCTATAAATGCTGTTAACTTTTGCCAGAAGGTATAGCATCCCTTGAACCATCATTTGAGTACCCCTCCCTACCCCACCCAGTCATATACTTACTTACCGTGTACTCCGACTCTGCATGCTGTTTACTTTTGCTAGAAGGTTTAGCATCCCTTGAACTGTCATTGAGTGCCAACGCCCCCCCCCCCCCCCCCCCCCACCACCACCACCACCAACACCAACACCAGTCGAATACTTACTTATCCCGTGGTATAGCAAACCAGTACTCCGGTATGTGCTGTTTACTTTTGCCAGTAGGTTTAGCATCCCGTGATCCGTCCTTTGAGAATGTCTTTTGCATAGGTTTACTGACCCTTAGACAGAGGTAGAGAGGTGGATCCTCGTAGCGCTGTGCTGGACGTGGCAGGAACTCTGTAACGAGTAAAACACGGTTCTACCGTTACAATTTCACATTTTATACATTCAAGGTATACCTTGTATGTATTCTGCGTCTGGCAATGCTTTTATAAGAGGCCTTCACACACGAATATTGCATAATCCCTCTTTTCATTGTATAATCAAAGAGCACTATTTATAACATGCAACATGAATACATATATAAACATCCTGATCCATTACAAGCACATTACCGCACTTTAAAGGAAATTCACTGCGGATACATAGTATGAAATTGAATTATAACGTTATCAAAAGTATAAGATCTTCTAATTCAAAAGGAATAGAATTAGATTATAAATATAAGTAATACTAAAAATACTGCTGTATGCTATAGTCTAGGTGCAAATCATTCTTTGACATTTATGTTACACTTATCATTCCAAATTGGATTTCTTTAGTGTCATCATTTTTATGGATGTATTGTATATGCTGCAACACACAGTTTACCCTTTAATTTCATATACTGCAAATTTGTTAGTCAAACAAATCGTTGGGCAATCACTTTTCTAATTTGTTGGTTAAAAATATTGACTGTTGGTCAAACAAAATATCAGCTTTCGAAATGTGGTGTTGGCGCAAGATGTTAGGAATATCATGGAAAGAGTATAAGACCAATGAATTTGTCGGAAGCCAGATTGAGGACCAAACTTCACTGTGTAAAAAAATCATATTGCTAGACGAAAGGGTGACTATCTAGAAAATGTGATAATTCAAGGAGCTATCGAAGGAATGCGTAAATGTGGCAGACCAAAGCTTCGTTGGACTGAAGGTACAATCTAGAAAATGTGATAATTCAAGGAGCTATCGAAGGAATGCATAAATGTGGCAGACCAAAGCTACGTTGGACTGAAGGCATTAACCCAACTGAATCTCAATCAAATCTCACTGCCAGAAACTATCTCCATGCGCGTGCTGCTGCATTGCCTCGATGACGTCACCTACGGCAGGCATATGTGGGCAGGAAGTTGCTGCCCGCATTTGCGCTGGGAGTTTAGCTCAGTTGGTAGAGACAGACTAGGGTGCGGATGGTCCCGCGATCGAATCTCGAGGGGGAGCTGGGTGATTTTTCAGGTTAAAAAAAGAGTATTTTTTTCCCCTCCCCCGATACGGACAAAAACATAGCCGCGGCGCAAGATGTTAGGAATATCATGGAGTTAACCCTAACTCCCAGGGCCTTGAATTGGCAATGGATCACAGAACTGGGGCAGTGAGTCAACAGGGAGGACTAACATTTTTGGTCCAGGGCCACCGAGAATTGAACCCGGATCGCCGGACTGGCAGGTGAGTCAATTTACCACCACACCACTGGCGCTGGCCTGGCCAGGCTAAATGTTCGGTGACTATCTATACCTGGGGGTATTGCGGCATGGGATAGACCTCATGTGCACGCGCACTCAGCTGCTGCTGGTCGGATGATTTTGTATGATGTAGTGCTGTTAGGGTTAAAGAAGCAACTGGTCTATCTCTTATCTCTGCACATCGCATGTCACAAAATAGACAACAGTGGCGCTCTATCATCAATAGGGTCACAAAGAATCAGCCATGATCAATACAACGACAACGGCAGTCAAACAAAACCATTGCCCAATACGGTTAATGAGCAGGCTTGACAAAATGATTGGTCACTAAAGGTCCTTAGTTTGTTCGATGAAGTTTTGCCCAACAATATAAGGTTTATCGCATATAGGTAAAAATCAATTGATTATCCTTTTCTGATGCATTGTAGGATAAATGTGTACACTTTTCTATCCCACAATGCATCAGAAAAGGATAATCAATTGATTTTTACCTAATTTCAATAAACCTTGTGTTCATTTTTTTATAACATTTTACAGAAGACCAATTGTTTGGCAAACTTCCCTGGATATAATTTTCAATATTTTCTGCAGAATGACAGGCACGGCAGCTGGCATAGGAGAGCTCTCAGAATAATAGGGCCTTGGATCGCTCGCAGAAACTTCTCAGATAAGATGTTAACTAGAAAACCAAGATATAATATCCATAGACACATCCGAGCCATGACTTTGAGTACTGCACGCTCTTGTTTTCAGTAAATGACCACAAGGTAAAGTGTAGCATGTTATTGAGTGTGCATATAAAAAGCTTATTAGGCCAACAACAACAAAAATGACTTGCCCTTTCAGGTCCAGAGTCTGGGTCGGACGGTCGGTTGTTTTTTTGGTTTTTTTGTAAAAATTTGTGAAAATTTACTGCACAAAAATACGTTTAAAGATTTTTTGTTGTTGATTTTTTTGATTTTTTTTTGATTTTTTAACAAGCAGATACTACTCAAAAACACATTTTTATTGTTATGTGCTACTTTCAAAAAAAATGTCTTCAATTTTTTTATTATTATTATTATTTTTTTACTTTGAAAAAAAATATATATATAATAATAGCGACCCTGGATTTCCGAAAATTTGGGTCGGTCGGAAAGGGCAAGTCAACTTTTTTTTTTTGGCCTTAGGTTGAGTCTATTTGCTGTACAAAGGAGTGCATGTACAACGGATATTATACTTGGGTTTTCTTGTTCACATCTTACCTGATATTACGAGAGATCCAAGGTCCCATTTGTCTAAGTGCTCTCTGCTGCATCTACTGTTGGTCACAACTGAACACAAAATATAAGAAACAAGCAATCATTGCAACGATGCAACATGCCCAACAGCTGTTTAAAGGCATATTATGCAATCTTTTCCAGGGGCGCCCTCTATCCTTGAAAAAAAGATTGAAAACAGATTTTCTTGCAGATTTACATTTCTGATCATAAATCATGAATAATATTCTGAGTTACAGAGCATTATGAGTCCTTATTACTTCAAATCATGGTTTTTAGAGTGAAACTAGAGTGAAAATAAACAGTCTGCTACCGGACAATCTATTTTCAACCCTTTAAAACCATGATTTTGAAGCAATTAGGAATCGCATCGCTCTATAACTCGGAATACATTTATGATGATCAGAAATGTATATTTGCAAGAAAATCTACTTTCTAAAAAAAATCATGGATAGAGGGCCCCCCTTGAAAAGATATAATATGCCTTTAAGTATTAATAAACTATTGGTCATTCTGTACCCAGCAATTGAAGAAAACGTATTCCCAAGCTACCATTGCTGCATTTGTTGGGTAACAACCTTTGACCAACACCTATGCCCAACATTGGGTCAAATATAGGTAATGTTGGTTAAACTTTACCCAATTATTAATTGCCCAGCAACATTGCTTATCTCTTGGTCAATTAATATAATTAGCAAAATAATTGGGTAAATCTCTTACCAACATTTGTGTTAAATTTCAATTTAAAAAAGGTTGAAAAGTCACCAATTTTTTAAAAACAAGCGAACAATAAAAGAAGAAAAAAAGCCTAACCCTTCCTGAGAGGCCCGTTTGCTCGTAAGACAGGGGTTTTCCCCATCGCCTAATGCTTATTATCCAAGGCAAATTGAAGTGAAATAATAATAACATTTATTCCCTCTTGTTTGATTTACATGTTTGCCCAATTCCCATCCATTATCAAATATTACGTTGCATCCCAGAAAGACTATTTGAGATTTGTTTTACTTACGCAATTCATCAATCCCATCAAATTTGTGATGCGATCTGTGAATTGGAGATATTTATATCATAAGAAAGCTAAAACTGTGCTGATTACAGAACTGTTTCGATCATTTGTCTATGATCACTACAAAAAAAGTTATGTGTGGTTGATGATTGTGATGTCATAAAAAGACACAAAACAAGAAATCATGAAAACAGGCCAAAAAAGACACAAAGTTCAATAGATCTTTGAGGCAAACTTGATAATGATGTTAATAATGAATATTTTCATACCAATGAAATTTGTCACTAAATGGATTCAAATTCAGCCGTTACAAAAATGTGAACATTAATAGGTTAATTATTTGATTCACACAGTAATGAGGCAAAAACACAACAACCATGTCTTGCAGGCCCGATCAACCCTATTATTTTTAGAAATTAAGGGGGAAAATGTTGCAAGTGAATACCCTAATTTTGTACATATTTCTTGTTTTAGTATGTCAAAAAAACGGCAACATTTTTACCGATTTTTGTGATTTTTGTGTATCAATTGGAAGGAAAAAAACCAGACCGATCTGATCTAACATGGGAGGTCCACCTGCATTTTTTCGTCACATAAGGTCCCCTTTTCAGCAAAACGTGAAAAAAGTGAAAATTGTCAATGCACTTACAATTGATCATTCAAATATCAATTGTAGGCTCACAGGAAAAGAGATTTATTTAGATTTAATCCTTTGAAAGTCATATTATGCGATCTTTACCAAGCGACGCCCTTTATCCTCGCTATTTTACTTTGAAGTAAAGATCTTTTTTAAGTTACAGATAGGGATCCAATTCCTAAATAACTTCAAAATCATGGTTTGAATAGGTTGAAATAAACTGTTGGGTCTGTGCCGACAACTTATTTTCTGAGTGTTTTATTTCGTTTGTAAATATAATTCCATGATTTGACACAGTGTTAACACCGTATATAGTGTTTCCGTCTATGATCGCAACTGTACACAAGTGAATACATGACCTAGAATGCTTTATGATGAAAATCGAAGCAATGTTGACAAATTCATCAGATGGAAGCAGATTTCCATTATGATTTTAGTTAGGTTCTGTGACGGTTTTTCACAGGAAATACAGTCAAGATCAGGCTTCTCGTTAGGTAAAAATATTATGGGGTCCACTGGACCCCATAATCCACCAATTCTCTAAATTATGGGGTCCGAGAAGAAATTATGGGGTCCAAGTCAAAAATGTAATTTGAGAATTGTGACTTCGGAATCGGATACGGAGTGGTTTAACAGCGCTGAAATGTCCAAAAATTGTCTACTAAGTAAATAAATGACTCAATGTACCTATCCTATCAATCATGCGACAGGCCTGCGTGTGGATCAAAGTTTTCCGTCAAGATATTTACCCATGCGGTAATCGCTACAACAATTACTAATTCATCTACATTTTTACATTACAACGAACAATAAAAGCAATGAACAAATTATCTTGGCACACGATTACAAATTATTGCGTCCAGATGGACGACGCACGCAATAAAGACTCCAGTTTAAAATGTACTGCGTTTTCAGCAGAAATATTGTGTCCCCAGACGCGAAAACGCAATGTAACGAGAAGCCTGGTCAAGATAAATGTATAAGTCCAGGAAACTCTTTTCTGATCAGTCAATCTTCATTATAAGAGAGAACAAAATATGTGTAAAAAATTCAAAAAGATCACATAATATTGCTTTAAACATTTCCCTAGGGAATAAGTATGCCTTGTACAAAACAAAGGCACATCAAATGCAACACTCACCAACTCTTGTGATACCGGCACCAAGTTTAGCATATTTACGACGATTAGGTCGACCGCTCAAATTCCCCATTTTTGTATTTTGTCCTGATGCATGTTTATGAATCCTCTTTTTGGATGTGTTCATGGCACATTAAGTACACTGATGTAGACAATTGCAAAGTAGCTTCTCGTTGCATCAAAGTCACGATGAGGAATTTGGCATGCAGTGAACCATGCTCAATCAAAGAGTAAGTTCAAATGTGATTTTTTTTTTATGGACAATACATGCTGCCATGCCACATGTGTTGATCTAGGTAGAGTTATTGCATGATTGCTTTCATGTATCAGTAGCAATTTTTGCGCGATATATTTTCACTCTTTGCCAATTTTGACTATTTTGCGTGTTTTTAAATTCACAAGTTAAAGCTTCATCACACAAACCTATACATAAAAGAAATTCAATCATGCGTAATTATTTTCGCGGCAGCAGATTCGAGTGCAAAAAGCGTGAAAATATATGTGGCGCGAAAATTTCTACATTTACAGTATTGCATTCATTTTCATGCAATATTCAAATAGCTCAACGTTGGGGTAATTGTTTTTCCACCTTGCATAGATTTATGAAAACATATCACATAATTATTGCATTAACTGTGCAAAAAACCAAGACACTTTTACAGCCAGCATTGAATCACAGATGGTAGAAACACACCATATCTGTGATTGAATTCAGTCAGTACTCCACCGAATGACTACATGTAAGTTAATTGTCAGAGTAAACCAGGACTCTCGTGGTTTGGTTTGTACAGTAACTGAGCCTGGTGTGTATATGATACTGTGTATATTTTCACTTTGTTACAGCCACCATGGGCAAACAAGATTTCACATCGATCATTCTATCTGAATATCGACGCCGGATATTTGACACGGTGTAATTGTGTCAACATTGTCGAGAATTACGTTAGATGTCGCCCGGTTCATTAACTCCCCATTCTATATGTTTTGAGAATAGACTAGCCGGTCAAAAATAGAGAATCCGGATCTTCAATGTGTTTACAAAGACTGCGGACCTGAAGATCCACCCATTTATGCACCTCTCCTTGTAATTATACCAGGTCCATGTAGCCTTCACTACATCTCTGGATGCACTAGTCATTAGATGCGTTTGAGAATAGACTAACCAGTCAAAATAGAGAATCTTTGACGTGTTCACAGAGATAGTGGACTTTTACATTCCTCCCATATATGATCCTTTCCTTGTAATCCTACCAGGTCTATGTTGCACCAAATCCAACGAATCACCCATGGACCATACTATCTCATAGGAAAGCATTCATAGGTTTTTGTATCCACTTCAGTCTGCATTGGTATATAGATCATATCCAGAACGGTTGGTTTCAGGACAGTTGCGAAGCTATAGAGTTGCTAACAGAATCAACATCATGTTGTATCCTATTCCCACCCACTTTTGTTAGTCTGTTACATCTCTCACAGAGAGTTACTATAACTATTCGTTGTTTGCCTAGTCTTTGGTTTAGCCCAGAGTTAGCACTAGATTCATGCCTCTCCAATAGCCCAAAATCATGACCCTCTGAACCTTGGTAGCAGAGACCCTGCTCTAACTCCCTTCGGTTACATCCCGCTACGCTCCCAGCATGTAACTAGTGCTACAGAAAGTTAGCATACTATTATCATGCAAACCTATCTCTGTCACTGATAACAAAGTCCAATTAGTTACAAAGGGTATGATACTAGAATGAAGGATTGACCCCGGGGGAGGGGCACACTCCGGTAAAATAGGTGAAGGGGACGGTTGGCCACAATGACCCCTTTTTTGAACATATTATTACTGGATTTCCCCTTACTAATCTGACCTCAACCAATGACAACTTTTTAAATAACATGTCAGTCACTCGATGAACTCAGTGGCGGCACTAGCCAAATGTGGGTGTGTGTGTGTGTGTGTGGGGGGGGGGGGATCTGAGGGAAAGAGAAAATGTTGGGGGAAGCACACAGAAATATTGGCTGTGGGGATTGTGCTGACTGGGAGGCAAGTGGGGGAAAGGTCGTGATGGGGGGGGGGGGGGGATTCAAATGATTGCCCTTATAATATTAAGTATTACAAATTGCCCTTATAATATTAAGTATTACAAAATGTGCAATTTTTACTAATTTACCCTATCTTCTTTGGGCTATCTCACTTAATGACCACTCTTCCATTGGTGTGAAACAACTCACTGAAATACAGACCCTCAATTTTGAGTCTATGTCCAATGTCTGAGCCGGACACACTTTGGGCACATGTTTACTCAATATAACATACTATTAATAGTTATTTTTTGGAAAAACCGCACGTCAAACATATATGTGAGCCATTAGAGCTTTAGAGCTTTTTCTAACCTCTAAAATGACACAAAATTTATGAGTGAAAATTACTTCTAAATTCTTATTATTTTCTTTATTTTCTTATGTCCCTTTTTATCTATATCTTGAAAAACACACAGCCGCAAAGCCCTCCCCCCCCCCCCCCCCTTTGATGTGCTGCATCACAAATGCTTTAAACTAAAAAAGTGGACATTTTCTTTCACGCTCTTAGCGCTAAGATCAACAAGCGCGAAAATAGAAATGCGTGAATATATTCCTTGTGTATGTAGATCTATGTAAGAAAGCTCAAAATCGCAAAAAAATAAAAACAAGCAAACTTGTTCAAATTGTGCGAAACGTGAACATTAACACGGGCGAACATTTCCACTTTTACAGTATATGTTTTACTTATTCATTTCAGTCTATAATGAGTTCATGGTCAGTGATTTCTTTTTTCTTTTTCAAAGAGATAATTGGGGTCAAATTTGGAATCTACTTTTTACAAAAGATTCCATAATTTCTGTCAGAAACGTCTGAATTTCACAATTCAAAATTCCCAAGAAAGCTAAAGATAGGTAGATGTTGAAATCATAAGAACTTTGACTAAATCATAAATATGAACAAATACAATAGTATTTTAGCTAAATAAATGTACCCATCCCTGTGTAAATCATTCTGGGACATGTGTTATAGGGAAGTCCCAGGTCGATATCGACCATGAGCTGGGAAATCCCCCTTTCTTATCCTGAATGAAACTAATACTGAAATTTACACAATACACTATGTAATCACTCATATGCGCTTAACGCACAAACACAATACACTATGCACTCATATGCGCTTAACACACAAAAAATGGCTTCAGGAAATGAGCTTTATCTTTGGTTACCGTAGTATCAGACTCATTTCTCCATTCGCTTTATAACAAGTGTGCAATTTGCCCAGCTCTAACAACCCGTAGAATCCTGTTTGTATGTCGTCGGTATGAAATTCAACAGGAACTGACACTTGACGAGGCATTTTATTTACAATGGACAAAAGTGTTTACAGTTTGTACCTGTGTTCAATACAAGTGATGCCCTCACCCTCTTTACTCCTATCCTATGCATGCAGTTCACGAAACACATAAATACATTTGTCCAAACTATATGATTTTGTTTTACAGTTGTTGCTTCGAAGACTTTGCGCCTAAATTAGGCCAACAAAAATAATGAGTTGTGTTGCCCTCAAGTGCCAAAAATTAAAAATCGGATCAGTCGGTCGGATTTCTTTTTTTTCCACCTTTTTTCTTCTTCTTTTTTCAAAAAAGATTTTCCAATTTTTTGTTTCAATTTCTTTTTTTGGGCTGAAAAATATATGGTTTATGTCAAGACAAAATTGATATAGGCCATATTCCAATTTAACTAATGTTTCTAGTGAGACAACAGTCTAAAAAACATTTATTTAAGCTTACTTATTCATTTCAAGCAAGAAGTAGTAACATTTAGACACTTTTAATCAAATTTAAAATTTAAAAAAAAAAAACCTAGTTTTTACGATTTTAGGGTTGGTCGATGATGGCAACACAACTTTCTTTTTTGTTGGCCTTAGACAAAATAATTCCTTATCCTGCTGAGGAACACGCAGTGGAACTAACTTGTTACATACATCTTTGCATGCCCGCTAATTAGTCATAATTTCTCAGTGATAAGGAAAATTATTTAATAATTCATCCTCTTTGAAATTTTTACAAAACAGAAAAACACTGGACTTGTTTACCATTCTCATAAGAACTGGTAAAAACATCAAGTTTGGAGAGAAAAAACATGTCACAAAACTGTACTTAGTAGTAGATGGTACTCCAGCAGCTGCATACTATAGAAATATCCTAAATTGGAAATTATAACTTAAGCTACGTTTGCCCCTGGGTTGGATTGGAGGTACTTGAGGGGACACACGGTCACAAGGGGTCCCGTTTTCATCCATCTGGTAATTTTTGATACCTACATTTGGGTAAATCAATGGGTGTTATTCCTTCGGATGTTCCTGCTTTTTGGTGAACATTTTGGCAAAATCTATTATCAAATATGAGGGGGAAATTATGGATATCAAGTAAATAAATCTATCAATCTCCCCACTCCCCCCCCCCCCCCCCCCCAACCCAAATTTGGTAAATTTTCATTTTGTAGGTGGCACATCCCTACCAACAAGTATCTGAGCACCCCCTGGGATTATTGCTGTTTTGAGGCCAATGAACTGGTGTGGCTGAAATACGAGAATTGATCGAGCTACAAATGAGGGATTACCATGAATTCTGATTTTGAAATTTTGATGGATCAATCATAAGTATGATGAAATATTAATGATTACTTGGAATGGGAGCTTTTCTTTTTGCGCAGTACTGTAAATATCAAAATGTCAGCGTACAGATATGTTTCACACATCAAAGATATTTCCGCATGAAGATGGGAAGAATTCAGTCTAGTTTTGAACAGGGTGGTGGTTATTGGGTTGATAGCCATTCTTGGAATGGCAGAATTTCACTGAGTGTTGGGCTCAGAAAGAATTCCCTACAGTATTGGGCGACTCCCAATGAGTATGACTTGCCCTGTAAATGCACAAATCTGGGTCGGTTGGTTGATTTATTTTATTTTAATTTTCTTTAGGTAAACTTTTAATATTTAAAAAATAAGTGAATAAATTGACAATTGTATGCGGTTAAGTTGCAGTTCAACATAAACAGAACACATTTTGCTATTAATTACAACCCATTTATTACAATTAAAATGGTTTAGAAATATCAAAAATCATTTTTAAAAAAAGAAGAAAAAGAGCGATCCTAGATTTTCAGTTTTTAGGGTCGGTCGCAAAGGGCAAGTAGACTCTCTTTTTTTGCCTGATACAAAGAGACACAGTGGCCGGTGCAATTTATCCAAGTATGCATAAACATGACTACTACATGCAATGAAATTAATTTCCCCCTAGCGTTAATATTTACATGTCTTCCAAATTAATCAATAAATGCATGCAAATGGCATCAATTATAATTACACGTATGCTTCATACGAGTGGCATGAGCTATATGGGCACATTGAAATAACATCATTTAATGAAAGATTTCTTGCACAATTGCAGACAAGCATACAGCAAAAATCACCCATACTGAGGCTGTGGTGGGAATCAGAGCCAGGGCTGAAAGGACAAGCATTTCAGAAGCTAAACATTCCCGATAGTTGACAAGATTTAATAATCTGGACCTGTCATAAAGTGTTATCTTAATTCATGTTCAATCACATTTTTTAATTGAGCCCAAACTAAATCAAATATTAAATCGAATTATTAACAATAACAGCATTTTGCAAATTGGGTATAGTTTACAAATAGTCCAGTCAAAATGGTACCTACACTCACCACTATTATTGCAAAAGAATTGCTTCCACTGCAGTGAATTTCAGTAAGCTCCCCTTATCACCATACTAAAAGTCCTAATAAATTCCAGCATGGGAAAGTGGTCTCTCTCATTTGAATGAATGAATGAATGAAAACGTGATTTATTAAGCGCATTTCCAAAAACACGATCAATGCGCTGTACAGGAATTATATAATATAACAGATAAGCATAATAAAAAATACCAATCAAAGTACAAAGTACATTAAAGATAGGTTAAAAAATAATTAAATATACAATGTAATAATATACAGATACAATTTAAGCATTAAAAAGCATGGATTAAAAAACACACACATTTTTTTATAAAAGGGTGCATTTGCATCCAAAATTGACCAACAAATGCATAACATTAGCCATAAGGGTCAAATCGCAAAAATGCTCGGAATATACTGTTATGCATATCTAAACGTTTCCTGATAATTATCATAAGGAGCAAAAAAGTCAATGGTTGTATTTCCACCCGATATTTACTTACCGGGATATAGGGGTAAATAGGTCGAATGACAAAATGTTCCCGATTTTCTTTGTACAGGAGACAAATTTCCAAAATTCTCCAATTATAATGAGAATGGTCTCAAATTGTTCCGATGGATACAGCAAGCCATAAAATGAATAGTTTGCCATATCTTCAAGTTAAGCATCTATTAGTTTCAGTAGATCAAAGGTCAGCTTACATTAGCTGTATATAGCTTCCTACCAAATTAATGAATGATATTACTAGATGCTGAACTTACAGATATAGCAAACTATTTTTTATGACCTGTTGAAGCTATCAGAACAATTTGAGATAATGTTCATTAAAATCGGAACATTTTTAGAATTTGACCCCTGTACAAAGAATTTCAGGAAAATGTTGACCTTTGAGTCCATATATCTCGAAAACTAAACATCGGGTCGAAATGCAACCCAAGATCTCAGGAACAGTTTGATATGTATAACAGTATAAACAATTACAAAAAGAAGATCAAGATCGTTATAAGCAACACTGCATAAGGGATCATAATTAGCAAAGAAAATTGAAGATTAACTATTATTCTTCTGTAAAAGCAAATTTTTAAACAAAAAAGACAATCAATTCTTGGAGTTTTTAAGGTAAGAAATAAGAGCCTTTTGTGTCCTTTATTTGTCAGATTGGTCATTTCTCAAACATTGCCGTATTTGATAATACCATGATAGCACTTCTGTTTTGCACTTCTTATCAATCATAATTCAAAATCAGAATTCATGGTAATCCCTCATTTGTAGCTCAATTATCTTATTGCACCAACGCCAGTTCAGTGGCCTCAAAATAGCAATAGTCCCAGGGGTGCGTTTTATCATCGCTTTCTTTACTGTTTTAATATAGCATTTTATTCATTCGCCTGAGATAGGGCTGTCTCCTAGCCATCCGATGCTTTCCAACGAAAGATATTCCCCACAAACTGTTTTAATATTATGTCTATGAAGTTTATGGTCCTATGAAGTAGGCACAGTAGGAAATTGTTGATTTCCGATTGAGCCTTCGATTATACAGGGCGAGTGAAAAAACACCTGTACTCAAAAGTTAAATAAATATTTGAAATAAACTGCTCTAAAAAAAGTTTGGAAATTTTGTTCAATCACAATTTGTTCAAAAATCGCAGGATATGTTCATTAAGTTTTATATATCCATGTAAAGCTGATGTGTTCATCTTTACAATGATACCAAATTTAAAGCAATCCCTTGCTCCAGTGCTCAGCTACTTGCTTGAGAACATGGGGAGGTCACAATCTAAAATGTGCCAAAATCAACACTATTTTGTGCTCAAAAGAACATCTTTGTCGTCTGTTCAATGAAGTGTTACATTGACCACTACAGTGTAGTGTTATGATCTATTGATTTTTAAGCACAAAATAGTGTTAATTTTGGCACTTTCAGATTGCGACCTCCCCATGTTCTCAAGCATGTGGCCGAGCACTGGAATAAGGGATTGCTTCAAATTGGATATCATTGCAAAGATGAACACATCAGCTTTTCAATTACATATCACACTAAATGAAAATATCCCGATATATTTGAACAAATGGTGATTGAAAAAAAAATGCCAAACTTTTTTGAGCAGTTTATTTGAAATATATTTTGCCAGAATATGAAGGTAACCAATGCCTGACACAATACCTGCATTTGTTTACTGTTATCAGCAAAAAGAATCACAACATTTTCTGGCACCATTAACCAGATTATGACTATTTTGGTACAGTTACTGCATTTTTGAAACCGAACAAAATATTGATTATTATATTCATGAACAAGCGGATACAATGTACGGGATACAATAGCTAATTAATAAGACAAATCAAACACTAATTAAACTTCCTCGGATATATTAATTTCATGAATTAAATACAAAATAATGTCAAGACAATGTCGTTATTATGTAAATTTAGCAGAGCAAAGATACAATCGGCATTTTATGATGATAGGACTAGAATGTAGAACGTTATTCAATAGTGAAATTCAATCAAGCTTATATTAGAGAAATATCACAAATCTTGTTCATTTTTTAAATGGGCACTTAATCTAATTGAGCATTTTTTTCCGCAACCAATTTGAACCAACTAAAATTCTCATGAAAGTTAATGAGATAACCCCTCTGCCATAATAAGTAATCAGAGAAATTGTTGCACAGATTTTTAGAAATAAAATCCTAAAGTTGAGTAAATGGTGTTTTTGACTCACCTTGTACACTTAAAGGGACACAATGACATGTTGATTTTTTTAAATTTTAATCAATTTACTTCAGAATTCAAGAAGAACATTAAAAATTGCCATTATTGTTGTTTCTACTAAAACAAACCCAGCAAAACTTGATTAAAACAATGTTTTAAATATGTTGGAATACCACCCTTAACCATGTAAAATGCTGATCTGCCGGAGATCAGCATTTTTGAATCAACGTTTTGTTGTACAAAGAGGGCTGATTTTTCTTAATCCTTATAGGTGTAAGTTCATACATGTAATACAATTATAAAAATATCCAAATCCCAGTTTTTATCATATTTTTATGTAATTGAGGGCGCTGCCTCCACCACATCTCTTAATGCCCCTTAAATAAAATACCGGGCCAAAGTGTGCATTCTGACCAGTAAAAACAGAGATGAGAACCAGCCATTTTTAGCAACATTTGGTATAATTTGCAACTCGTTGTTGTTATTGTGCTGCATGTGAATATGAAACTTAGTAACTGTAATTATTTTAGCAAAATGTGATTCATTTTTAATCTCCGAATTTGATTGTCCCGGTCAACGATACAGCAGGGATGGATATGGTCGTCATTACAACCCTTCTCTGTGGACATTTCCTTCGAATGATGAAAGATTTAGTTCAATACATTTCAAGTCTGCTTTGCAATCACCACAACAAGTTCCCTTTATGACAACAAAAACCAACAACCCTGTGCGCGCTATACAGACCCAACCGAACCATTTTTTTCTTTGAATTTTCAACAACAATAAAACAAAAATTTAGACAATTATTGGACACGTTTTGCCATTTTGATTTTGTTGTTGAAATGTTTGGCATTTTTGTTTGAAGTTTGGAAATTTTGTTGAAATTTTTGGATAATTTTAAAAATATTTCCTCTGTGGTCAACATGTTGTTCAATAATCAAAAATTGTCGAAAATTGCTGAAAATTCCCTGAAAAACAAAAACAAAAGCCTGACCAACAAACCCTACCTGAGAGGCGTAGAACAGAGGGTTTTTACCATCACTTACTTCATCCTATATAAAAGATAACACCCCATACCACTCACCTCAACTTCCCATCACTCACAATAGGTAAACATGGGTGTCTATGTAGCAAATCTGTACATCAAACTGTTTCCAACATTTCATGCTAGTGATCACTATAATAAGTAGTAATACACCTATGTAGATCAACTGTTTCCAACGTTACATGCTAGTGATTACTATAATAACTAGTAATACACCTATGTAGATCAACTGTTTACAACATCAAGGAAGTCATCACCACTCCATGGTCAAGACAGAAATGAATCGTTGCGACTGTTTACTGCGTACAGGCTGACCGTAGACAAACAAGACTCACGCCAACTAAAGAAACATTCAGTGAACTAAAATAGCATGCATCATCGTTAGTCTTAACACAAGTCTTTGCAACATAATAACTTGCCCGTTGCTGATTCACCTAAGACATAGCAAACTATTGCGTCTTATATAACTAGGCTACATCATACACATAGGCCAGATTTAAAAAGAAACCATGATTTGTTCTGACGATGGGAAAAACTTTACAATGTTTTGTTGTTGTTTTTTGTAAAAATCAGCTCATATGTGATAAACCATAAGATTGTTGGCAAAAGTCCACTACTCAATTGCAGTCCCTGACTGAGTAATTTTAAGATTTTAAGAAAATAATTTTATTTGAACACAAAAATAATGATCAAAGATTTTCCCAGTAGATATATACAAGTTCAAATTATTTTCCTGCTGTGAATTGAAACAACCACGCGAGTGAGTGAGTGACCCAGCAGTAGAAATCACGGATCAATCATGTTAACCCCTGGGCATTCAACGATTTACAGATAGCTACAACGGACGGACGGGTGGGTGAACGATAGCATCCATCGGAATAATCAATATGCAAATCAGGCGCATACATATCAATCCAGCTCCAGCCGTAATGGGTCCTATCTATCACATGTGTAGTGTAGCTCCATGCATATTGGTCATGCATATAATGGCTAGAATAGAATAGAGTACTAATTGACTTGATAATTGGATTTTGTAAATAATCTGCATGATTACATTACATGGCAATTTAAGAAACTAGTGAAGGATAATTTGGCCTTTGTGATTAAAAACATAAACCACTTGATCCATTGGAGAACTTTATTTATTTACATTTTTTGAATTATATTATTTTTCTAATATCTATTTATTTAAATTTAATTCATTAATTCTGAGATAATACTTCCAATACCATACTTCTAAAATGTCAATGTTAAGTATGGTATATTTGTCCCATCAATTTTTCTGCACTTCGCTCACTTATAAATATTTACCGACCTCTAATAATGGGGAAAACATCTTTTGTGATTGAACTCTATATTAGTTTAGAGTATTTCACAATTATGTTTTCTAGTGACACGGATTAAAACAAAAGAGGTTATTCATCAGTATGATTTGAGACTTATTTGTACAACAAAGGGCACAATATGGGATATTCCACAGAAACTCCCTATAAATGATGCATACACAATTCACATTAATACATTATCATATTATCTGATTCAACATATACTATGTGAAACTGAAATTGTATTTAACATTGATCCCACATGGGATGAAATGATAATGGTTTTCATTGAAAGATTGTTTGGTCGAAGCTGGTATGTATCTTGTGCGACAGACAGTGTTGTGCTTGTGCTCCACCATTTAAAGGGCATTGAGAGATGTATCGATATACTAAATGAGCAAATAACGTAAAGATAATCATCAACATAGCCCAAATCCAAAATGTCATACAATTCCGACATCGCCTTCATGCCAAATAAGCAAATAACGGCACTTCCGGGTTGAGATTTGCCGCGAAAGGCCACATGTAAAAGGATAGCATAACTTCCGAATTCAGCACCTATAGTTTCGATTATATGATCATATCGAAACTAAGAAAATCATGAAATTTTATATGATAAACGGCGAATGTTGGTAAACTATTTCAGATGGTAGTTAGTTTATGCCTAAGTATTACTTTGGTGCAAAAAACCTGATTCCAGGATAATTGAGGGCGCACTCCCATACGTATCTCTCAATGCCCCTTTAATGTCTAAAAAGCCGGTTTGGTCAAATCTCAAAAGCCTAAATTGTTCCTTGTAGGTGCAATGTTATGCTAAATCCTCGCAATGACCAATGGAAGTTCAAATACAAACATGTTCAAGAATAGAAACCATTTTATCTATCCAAGTTATCATTTCCTTGAACCTGATCTACATGCAAGAAGGCTATAGTTTGGCTCTGGCAACAATAAACCTAATCCCATATATACAGGATCAAGCATGAGAGACAACTTAATCCCTTGTATGAATCGCTGGGTATTCAAACCTGTCATGACTTGGTTCATCAATAATAAATGAACTTGTCTCTATTTACATATTAACTTCAAGATACAAGTGTTATGCCATTTCTGGAGGGGAAAAAAATAACTGACCATGAGGCCCCTCTATGCCAATAAACTTGTACAAGAAATATGGTCAATATGTAAGGTATGGTATCATAGAAAAGCTCATTTTGCAGTGTTAACACTTTCCAAACAGCAGTCGTCTGCAGACGACACTTTCAAAATTTCACAAACTGTTTCAAATTTTTTTAAATGATTGAATTTCATCACCATATTTGGAATCACCATGAAAATGAGTACAAACATGCCTAGTATTGGTTCAGTAATCAGTGAGATAGACTTTGAACGTTAGGAAGGTTTCTGAAAATTCTGTTTTGTGTATGGTAAAACTAATAGCCGTGTGGAAGGTGGTAAGCATCATGGTGTAAGAGACAACTTAATCCCTTGTATGAATCGCAGAGTATTCAAACCTGTCACGACTTTGTTCATTAATAATAAATTAACTTGTCTCTATTAACAAATCAACTTCAAAGTACAAGTGTTGTGCCATTTCTGGAGGGGGGAAATAACTGACCATGAGGCCCATATATGCCAATAAACTTGTTCAACAAATATGGTCAATAAGTAAGGTATGGTATCATAGAAAAGCTCATTTTGCAGTTTTAACACTTTCCACACGGCAGTGACGACACTTCCAAAATTTCACAAACTGTTTCAAAAATGTCAAAATTATTGAATTTCATCACCATATTTGGAATCGCCGTGAGAAATGAGTACAAACATGCCTAGTATTGGTTCAGTAATCGGTGAGATAGACTTTGGATGTTGAGAAGGTTTCTGAAAAATCTGTTTTGTGTATGTAAAACTAATAGCCACATGGAAGGTGTTAAGAATCATGGTGTAAGAGACAACTTAATCCCTTGTATGAATCGTAGAGTATTCAAACCTGTCACGACTTGGTTCATCAATAATAAATGAACTTGTCTCTATTAATGCAGGCGTCAATTCACAACTTGGACCCACCCTCCTCAAGCGCTCACCTTTCTTCACCTGAGCCAATTATTTATAACGTCAAGACTTCACTTTCTTTTCAGAAGATTAAGGTCACACATCACCATTATGCCAATTTTTTACGTTCAAGCTTCACCATTAAAATTATTTACATAGTTCAAGCTTCACTTTTAACTTTTTTCCCATAGGTTTAAGCTTCACACAAGTTTCACCAAATTGAAACATGTGATACATCACCATAATGCCACTGTTTTTCATTCAAGCTTTCACCATTAACATTATTTAAATAGTCGAAGCTTCACCTTTAACTTGTTTCCATAGGTTAAGCTTCAAACAAATTTCACCCAATAGACTAATGTGTTCGAGCTTCCCCGTTAGAGCCACTTGCCGATTAATTTCTGCTGCTTGGTATGGTTGCAATCAGTAGTTGTATGAAAAAGAAATGTCATTTTTTGATGTTTTCACTTATTAAAGTTTTCATTTTTTCATTTTTTTAAATGTTAACGTTTTTTTATTATCAAAGTCTTTTTAAAGTCTTTTTAAAGTTTTAACATTTTTTAAAGTTTTTAAATGTTAACGTTTTTTATTATTAAAGTCTTTTTAAAGTCTTTTTAAAGTTTTCGTATTTTTAAGTTTTCATTTATTAAAGTTTTCATTTTTTTTTTAAATGTTAACGTTTTTTATTATTAAAGTCATTTTAAAGTCTTTTTAAAGTTTTCATTTTTTAAAGTCTTTTTAAAGTTTTTACGTTTTTGAAAGTTTTTAAATGTTAATGTTAATTAAAGTCTTTTTAAAGTCTTTTTAAAGTTTTCATATTTTAAAGTTTTCATTTATTAAAGTTTTCATTTTTTAAAGTTTTAAATGTTAACGTTTTTTATTATTTAAGTCTTTTTAAAGTTTTCATTTTTTAAAAGTTTTCATTTTTTAAAGTTTTCATTTTTAAAAGTTTTTCATTTTTTAAAGTTTTCATATTTTTAAAGTTTTTAAATGTTAACGTTTTTTATTATTTAAGTCTTTTTAAAAGTTTTCATTTGTTAAAGTTTTCATTTTTTAAAGTTTTCATTTTTTAACGTTTTTTAAATGTTAACATTTTTTATTATTGAAGTATTTTTAAAGTCTTTTTAAAGATTTCATATTTTAAAGTTTTCATTTTTTAAAGTTTAAATTTTGAAGAAAAAAAATTATGTATTAAAGTTTTTATTTATTTATTTATTTATTTATTTATTTACTCATTTATTTATTTTAGTTTCATACCAAGTGTTAATAGTGACGAATCACGATGGACCATTTTCATCTAACTTTGGAAATTCTAAATCTAGTCAAATCTAGTGACATCTAGTCTGTTACCGTTTGGGCCTTGCTTTTCAATAGGGATTTTATGCTCTTCATATAGGAATTTTATTATTGTTTAATACCAGGCAAAACCCTAATTTTATTTATTGACATGAAAGTTTCACTTCTTTTTAATTCCATATCGTTGAGCAAATACCAACAAAAATACCTTTAACAATATCAGATAATATATTGATAATTTCAATGATGATATTTGTCTGACAAATCAATTAAAAAAGGTGATTTACAGTGAAAGAAAATTCATCACGTGTATACAAGATTGACTGAGGTCAAGGGTCATTAGGGAATTGTTTTGTTTCGCTATTCAAATATTGCATGTGATCTTCACGAACATTTCATTTCCAGTGACTTTGATGCCCGCTTAGATGAAAAATATTACCCATACTTTTAAAATGAACAAGACATTTTGATAGAAAAAAGGTTGTGTATCATATGCTAATATTTGAAGGAAATTGGTGTCGCGGAAGAATGAAAAATTTAAGAAATTGCAGACCAAGTTTTAGGGGTTTTTTTGGTTCCGAATTTGGATACTTATCACAAAAGTCGTTGTTTTTGAACTTGAAAGACAGAAATTCGATACTACTTCGACTTGGTATACTAGATTATTCGATGTGACTTCACCCAAATATACAAACTATGTGTTCAAGCATCACTTTGCTATCAAAATATTAGGTTAAAACTTCACACGATGACAATAAAAATACGTCAGGCGATCACCTCAACAACAAATGTATCACCCCAAACTTCGGCATCGTAACGTCGTCGATAAAGCGTCGAGGCCTGAGGAGGGTAGGTTCAAGCTCCGAATTGACGCCTGCATAACAAATCAACTTCAAGATATAAGTGTTATGCCATTTCTGGAGGGGAAAAAAGAACTGACCATGAGGCCCCTCTATGCCAATAAACTTGTACAAGAAATATGGTCAATAAGTAAGGTATGGTATCATAGAAAAGCTCATTTTGCAGTGGTTAAACTTTCCACACGGCAGTCGTCTGCAGACGACACTCCAAAAAAATTCAAACTGTTCCAAAAATATTAAAATTATTGAATTTCAATACCATATTTGGAATCGCCATGAGCAATGCATTAAAATAAGTACAAACATGCCTAGTATTGGTTCAGTAATTCGTGAGATAAAGACTTGGGGAAAAAATTGGGAAATATTTCTGACAAATCTATTTTGTAAATGGTAAAACTGTATAAGTGTGTGGAAAGTGTTAATTGAAATGTGGGTGATTGATCAATTTCCTGAACTTTTTACGTGAGCTTGGCTAGATGGCCCGAGCATTTGCACGCGATGTCAAACTTTTATAAGGGGCTGTCTGGAGATTAGGCTTTAGGGTATCACCCCCTAAAAACCCATGTTTGACTCTTTTTATGCTGAAATATCATCATCTGATTCCGGAAATGCAAAAAAACCCCAAAAAACTCCTTCTAAAAATCCAGAAATCTTTTTTTATGGCCAAATATCCGAAATTCCGGAAATTTCCGTTAGTCTTGCATCCCTGATTGATGTGATGCATCATCACTTGTTTACATTTTACCAAATGAAATTATAAACACAGTTGAGACAACATACCTGAATATGATTGATTGAGGATTGGCTATATCGGGATACCAGTAAATACTAGCGTACCAAGTAATTTGCGCAGTGGATAGAGCACTGGACTCACAATCCAAAGGTTGTTGGTCCGAGTCCCGCTGTGGTCAATGTGTCGTTCTTTGAGTAAAGCAATTACCAGGCTCCTATGACCACATGCGAGGAATGGCAATATCAGGATACAAGTAAATACTAGCGTTACAAGTAATATGCGCAGTGGATAGAGTACTGGACTCACAATCCAAAGGTTGTTGGTCCGAGTCCTGCTGTGGTCAATATGTCGTTCTTTTGAGTTGAGCACTTAACAGCAATTACCAGGCCCCTATGACCACATGCGAGGAATGGCAATATCAGGATACAAGTAAATACTAGCGTTACAAGTAATACATGCAGTGGATAGAGTACTGGACTCACAATCCAAATGTTGTTGGTCCGAGTCCCGCTGTGGTCAATATGTTGTTCTCTTGAGTAAAGCACTTAACAGCAATTACCAGGCTCCTATGACCACATGCGAGGAATGGCAGTACAATACAAGTAAATACTAGAGTTACAAGTAATACATGCAGTGGATATACTGGACTCACAATCCAAAGGTTGTTGGTTCAAGTCCCGCAATCACTTCTCTCTAGCCAGGTGCATGTAAATGGGTACCGGCCTTCTTCGGTGCTGGGAACTCGTAGTGTAGGTGGTGTAGCGAGCTACACTCAGCAATATTATGAACGGAGTGAGTCTGGCCTAATAGCTTTGAAAGAGAGATGGAATTACTGGATAGACAGCCTTTACCTTACTAACATGCATACAATGTAACCGGCAAGGCTTTTAAAAACAATGCTAGTATTCATTGATACGGTAACCTACTTCTGTTCTGTTGGAACTAGATCATCATTAATTGTGTCCCTTCTAGCTGAACCATTACTAGCTTAATAAATGTTAATTTATAAAGCATTTTATTCTTATTTCAGACTACTTACCAAGAATTATACCTAGATTCTGCTAACAGAGCAATTGTATTAAAAGTAACTTTCATGACCTTTCCCATCAGGAAATAGTGTTGCCAAAACTGTGAAACACGTTACAGTCAAAAGTAGCTTACATGTAGTAGCCCCATTTTATATTAAAACATTTCCGTTACACGTATGAATCGAGTCTATGAGTAACTGTGAAGTGGGAATTTCTTTTTTAGGAAAATAGCCTTTCAGAGAAAGAAATATTATAATGGGTTGGGTATCTCATAGCCCAATTGGGCCACAAAACTGACAACTTGATAACAACGTTGAGATATCACAATGATGTCATCATCAGACTAGTTATTAGGGCTACCGATAAGTTCACAGCAATCTTATATTAGTTGGTTTTATTTTTACTAAGACTTTGTTTTGGGAATGTTTGGCGTGGTTTGGCAGGATGAATTTGGAGCCACATTCACTGTGAATAAATAGGGTATTTACCATGAATCATTCTATAACTGTCAAATTTGAAAAGCTCATCACTATTTTATTTCATCAAATAGTAAACACTGGTGACCTTATACATGTATGTAGCTGTCACAATTAAGTCTCAGTTACAAGACTTCTGGTGTGCACTGAGTAAAGTATTGATAGTCTGGCCGCACCGCCTCTGCCCAAGGAACTGTAAAAGCCAATATTTTTGCGTAAAGATATTTTCGCGCATTTTGGTATCATAGACATTTCGCGAATTGTTTTTTTTCGCGGGTGACTTTCAGGATGCATTGCATGAATGTTGAAAATAATATTTTCGCGTGTTATAATTTGCGCGGAAAAAGATTTTGCGCGAAAAGCGCGAAAATAAAACCACCGCGAATATTTCAGCTTTTACAGTAGTTAAAGATCCTGTTACAGTTATTAGTCTTAACCAAGTCTCAATTTCAGGTAACAACACTATTGGATCTTTTCTTTTAGGTAGTCTAGACATTTGTTTAGCAAATTGGATATTTTAGATGCTTTTGGATACAATTACAAGCATACATTATAACTCTTATGTGCATTACATACTAGCCAGTTGCAGATTGTGGCGATTTGGAGTCGCTCGAATGGCCTATGAAACACATATCGCTCACAGCAAATCTGACAGATCACACGACCAGTCGCCCACGAGTTGGATTGAAGTCAACTGCAGCGATTCAGGCCTAGCAACCTGTCCCAGATTTTGGAAAGTCATGTGAGGTTGCCGCTGACTTTATTGCATTCGATTGCACAACAAATGACGTAAATTACGTAATCAAACGACCAGTCGCCCATGAGTGAAGTCAACTGCAACGATTCAGGCCTAGCGACCTATCCAAATAATTGGAAAGTCGTGCGAGGTTGCCGCTGACTTGATTGCATTCGATTATACAACAAATGACGTAAATTACGTATCCGGGAATGACCTGGATTGCAAAGCGACCATAGAATGCAATCTGCATAATAATTATTTGACAGACCAAAATGCAGATCGCTAGAAAAAATCAAAATGTTTTGGTTTGTTATTATTATTTACTTTCTATGTACTCTTCCGGGAAAGTGATGTTATTCCCCACCTACCCTGTGCTCTGACAAAATCCTATCCAAACTCCCCCAACCCATCCCCCCTCCCACTAAATCTCACTGTGTTATTTGGATAGAATGCTGAAATAGCAATATAGTTGTGATTGACAACTGCAAAAAAGATCTGTTCTTTTCAACATTTTCTATTTTATTTTAATTTTCCATGTTTTTTTCCCACAACCAAACATTCTTCCCACAGGTACATGCAAGTATATACGAGGGTGAATCAAAAAGTTTGTCCCTTGGCCCATGTTATTGAAGATGGCCATACAATGTATCCCTTGACGTCTATATACAGTTGCATCCTCATCCTAAACTTCTTGAAGCATGGGAGGTACTTTAAAGTAACTATGGCTAGGACTTGGATCCTTGAAAAAAGCCTCCCAGCCATCTTTGAATTGATTGTTGGGAAATAGCTAAGAAGTCACAGAGAGCCTAGTTGGGTGATAGGGTGGATGTTCCATCAAATGGATACCATTTCGACGAGGTATGCCTGGGTGAGGCAAGCTTTGTGAGGACTTGCATTGTTGTGATGCAACATGATTAGATACCGTCTTTGTAGGCTCCATTTCACAGGTAGAGAAGTAGCTGCTGAAATGGGCTTGTATTGGTAATTTCTATACAGGCTATATATCCCCACTAAATTTACACAAGAGGGAGCTCAGAATGCGATGGAAAGGATGATATAACACAATAAAGACTGTATTGTCTTGTGTAGCAGGGTTGCCTTGGTGACAGAACTTACTGATCCGCCCTCATACCCCAACTCAGAAATTAGAAATGAAAGACTAGTTTCCTTGGATACAATACAATCAAAAGATAGACACATTTTTCCTTAATTGTTTTCACAATCATTGCAGAATTTGTACAGATAAACAAACAGAAATTTATAAAAAAATGTCCACTCAGCTTTGTAATGTACAAGTTTTTAGTAGTGGTATTAAAGGGCTGTGAATGTGTGTTTTATTTGTAGCAATAACTACTAAGAATATACATTGAAAGCATTTTGACAGATGGTGTTCTATTTACTTTTTTAATTTTTGTACAGCGTTTGTTAAAAAAATGAAAAATATAGTTTTGTCCAGCGAGACAAACCATTTTGTGTGTGTACTTTTATTAAGGACTGTGAATGTGTGTTATATTTATAGCAATAACTTAAAATATCAACAGAAAGCATCTTGACAAATGATCTCCTATTTGCTTTTCAAAATTTGTATGGATAAATGTAAAGAAAACATAAAAATAATTTTCCCCGGTCAGCTGTCAAGCAGACATGCCATTTTGTGTGTGTACTTTTAGTGAATGTGTGTTGTATTTATAGCAATAACTAAAAATATCCACATAAAGCGTCTTGACAAATGACATTCTATTTACTGTCTCCGATGACGCTAGTGAAATGGTGTCCTAGCAACGGATGGATTAGTTCAATGGTTAGATCTGAAAACTTAGTTGCCAGGCCATTCAACTGGATCAACAATGAGTGAGAGGCATCCTGTTTAACTGTGATTCTATAACTAATTAATCAATGGGGTGACTGTTATGTAAACGCTGCTATTGTCGCTCACCAATTGCAAATGTCCGGGGAAAGTTAAATCGGTTAAATGCAAACAGGTTGCGTTCCATTGGCAAGGTAAACTGTTACAATGCATTCTGCTTAACCCAAACCCTACTACACCATACAGAACCAATCAGCGAGTGGCACTCCTAGGCACACGCACACAAGTGCTATCCCATGGTGCACTCAACCCCGGGTATATATGGTCGGCAGGAATTTAGTCTGGGCAGCCCAGCGCTCATGGTGTGGTGGTAGTGTGACTCGCCTGTCACCCCGGCGACCCAGGTTCAATTCCTGGAGGCAGCGATAATCATTTGTTTGGTCCCAATTTACCCCCCCCCCCCTGTTCTTTGGTCCATCCCCACTGCTATATACTTCTAGGGTTAGGGTTCTGGTCATAAAAAGGGTGCAAAGATCGGTTCACATATAGTCAATATAAAAATTTCAACTTTTGTTATTGTCGTGATTATCACAAGAACAGTTTTCATTAAAAATGTGCTAAATTTAATTAATTTACATAATACAAACCTTCAAAAAAGGATGACTATAATGGCATACTAACAATTATTTCCAAATCCACTGACAATAATTTACATCTAGTGGTTTTATAACTGTTTGCATCTCACGAGCATAGTAACTTGATTATTATATTTGCCTCGCATAATGATCCCATTTCAACACATTCCCATCCCTCTCTCAATCAATCATGTAAAAACATGTATTGATGTGGTGCAAATCCTGTAACATTTCACAACATTTTTCAAAAATGTCAACATTTCTGAATATAATTACCATATTTGGAATCACCGTGAGAAATGCATTAAAATAAGTACAAACATGCCTAGCATCGGTTCAGCAATCCTTGAGATGGACCTTGAAAGTTGGGAACGGTTTCTGACAAATCTGTTTTGTATTTGGTAAAACTAATATATCCGCGTGGAAGGTGTTAATATCAATTGAGGGTAGGTCTACAGTTGAAGTAATTCTAGTAACACCTTAACACTTTCCACGCGGTGATTATTTTTTGCCATACAAAAAAAACAGATTTTTCAGAAACCTTTCACAACTTTCAAAGTCTATCTCAATGATTACTGAACCAATACTATAGGCATGTTTGTACTTATTATAATGCATTTCTCATGGTGATTCCAAATATGGTGATGAAATTCAATAGTTTTGACATTTTTGAAACATTTTGCGCAATTTTAGAATGTCGTCTGCAGACGCCTGCCGCATGGAAAGTGTTAACTTGAACGTCATACACAACCAGACAGCTACCCACCCATGTTGGTCCAAGCACCTCTGAAATGGACCTAAGTTGGTGTAATGCACGAACCCACTTTGGAACCCTAAATGGTGTAACACATCCAAAAACCTAACACTTTACACGGCATACCCTGTAATGGCATATTATTATATGTGGGAAAATTCAGAACACAGAGGAAAACAATCAGGACCAATATACAGGCAAACACATTACAAATGGATACAATAAATATACAATATATATATTTTTCTTTCCATTAGACGAAAACAAAAAGAAACCCTTTGGCCAGTCTGATGAAGCTACCAGCGTGGTAGTGAAACGTCATTAAACAGTGAGTAACATACTTCATCTCTTTTGGATTTGTACACAAAGAAATTTCAATATTATAAAAAAGAAACCCTGTTGTACAGGCCTGATGACCAACCCATTTTCTTAGAAATTAGTGAAAAAAATGTGCATGTGCAAATGAATAGGTCAGGAAGCTTAATACCGCTAATGTGTGCTGACCTTTGACCTAATGAAACTAATAGATGCTTAACTTGTAGATATGGCAAACTGTTCTTTTTATGGCTCGTGGTATCCATTTGAACAATTTGAAGCCATTTTCATTAAAATCGGAGCATTTTGAGAATTTGACCCCTGTACAAATAATTTGAGGCAAAATTTGACCTTCAATCTATTTTACCCTATATCTCGGAAACTAAGCATCGGGTGGAAATACACAACAATTTAATTTTTTGCTCCTTATGATCGCAGGAAGAGTTTGATATGCATTTCAATATAATCTGACCATTTTTTACAAATTGACTGGCACCTATATGACCTTTGATAGCAGCCATCCGTCAGGATGCGACACAGCAGCAATATAAAATATTGATTCTTGGCACCCAACTAATCTAATCAGATCATCAAACCTTTTGTACCTTCTCAGCTGATTAAACCTTCTGGGCTCCTGGCCTAATAATGGGTTGCCATATGATTAATGTACAATATATGTTGGCTTGCGGTGATGCCTTCATTCTGAAATGGTTCAAGGCATTGGCTTTGGCTATCTAGCCTGAATCCTTCCCGTCTTCACACAGCCCCTGCAGGGTTTTAAATTTGGCGGCCAAATAGAGGGATGTGGGGACCCAGTCTTATGACTATCCTGGAGTACTCACCTTCTAAGTTAGTCTTGTTGTAATCCAATTCTTTACTAGCAGTAGCATCTGTTGCAGAACTCACTTTAGTCACACCATCAGATTCTGTCTTGGATTCAGCTTTCTCCGTCGACGTCACACTCTCCTCCTCAGCTTTATTCCCAACGGATGCTTCCAAGTCATCTATAGATTTCTTGCGAATCTCGATTCCTTTGGCTTTTATGCCTTCTAATTCGTCACAAGTCTCCTGCATACAATCTGTGATATCTGGCACCAACGACGCACCGCTCAAATTATCCGCAAATAATCCCGACGAAAAATCCACAAAATCTTGTTTGGCATCTGTGATGTCGTCGCCCTCCAGGTGAGCCGTCTCCGACGCGCCCTCTACGTTTGGCTGTTCCACCGATTTGTCTATTTCACTTGGGGATCGTGGTGGTTCAGAATCCTTTGCATTATTGGCAGTAGTGGAAGTTTCTGTGTCCATAGCAACTGAGGATGTTTGCGCTACTTCATCCGCTGTTCCGTCATTGTCAGTTTGACCCAGTTGCTCATCACTCGCAGACCCCGTCACAGCTCCGTCTTCATTATCCAAAGTACTGTACCCTTCCAGTTGACGTTGCTTAAATAACTCCTCGCTTAGTACTGCTTCGTGTTCTACAATAGGAGACACAAGTGGTTGGGTTTCATCTTCGTTCTCATCTAGATCTGATTCCACACCTTCGTCTTCACTCTTATCATCCCCCCTAACCTCGCTTTCTTTGAGGGTAAACTCATCCCCTTTGGTATCTATCTGACCATCTTGGGTAGGACTTAGGCAGGTGCTATCCATCTCTTCCCCTTTGCCACCTGTCTGACCATCTTTGGTAGGACTTAGGCAAGTGCTATCCATTGCATCTGGACTAGATGTGGTCGATACTTCCGGTTGGTCAGTTGATAATATTTGGTCAGATTCATCTTGGGTGTCTTTAGTAACAGTAGCGGCAGATTTGGACAAATCATCTGCCTCTATAATAGACTCCTGTATTTCCATGTTCTCCTGAGGCATGTCACCCGGGGTAGATTCAGGCTCATCCTTAGTTTCAGACAAACTGGAAGCAGTGGGTGAATCTACATCTTGAGTCTCATTCTCCAAATTGTCTGTTACCTGTGACAGTGCCTCCTCTATCTGTTCATCGCTAGTCAATGGCATAGATTCACTTTTCACAGGATCATTTTCCTGACCGATGACCTCTGGGTCTTCCTGAACTTCGGTCACTGGTACGGAATCATTATTCGCACCTACACTCTTATCAGTATCAGTAGTACTGTCTGGTTGGAAGTCATCAATCTTTGGTGCAGGGTCAATTGTCTCACCTTTGACCTCCACCTCATTACCTTCAACGGCTTGAGCCTCAGAAGATTCAACCGTCTCTGAGGCTTTATCTCCTCGAGTTACATCATTGGTTTGTGAAGATAATTCCTGATTTTCTTTTACATCTGTTTCATCATTTTTCCCGCCATTATTTGCAGTTACAATACTGCCCTCTGTTGATTGAGCTGGAGCAGTAATGCTGCCATCTGTTGACGTTACTTTCTTCTCGCTGCTGACTTGGTTCTTCTCTGGGACGTAAACAGGACACTTGATGTTGTTACCACTGTAAAACACAGGCAAGAAAACTAGGTTAGATAAAGCTATCGTAAACAAACTGCTGTTGATATTTTATCATGGGTCTATTTCACAAAGGTCTATGCATGTAATACAGTCATCACAATAAGTAACTGACCAGGTAATAAATGTGCTGATAACTCTAAACGTATAACTCCTGCACAAACATATTAAATTATAAACATGTTGAGAAATTTCTCTCTTGAATTTGAGATATTACATGCTAAGAATGGCTGATTTAATTATTAAGGAAGTTATATACTATCCCAAATGTACTGTCAAGTCTGATTTTCATTTTCACATTTTCATTTTCAACACGGGGACTCAGACCGGCAAACTATTGATTACTGGTAGTGGTAGTGCCAATTCACCCATCGATGGCCTGGTTGTTGGATAGTCGTCCGGTGGCATTGTTACGGTTGATCGATACGGCACACACGCTTTACCTGTCATACTCTCCCCGTGTTAAAAAGAAAATGTTAAAATGAAAATCAGACTTGCCCTAACGTTTGGGATCGTAACTTCCTCATTAATCAACCATTCTTAGCGTGTAATATCTCAAATTCAAGAAGAGAAATTTCTCAACAACTTTATAATCAAATATGTGTATGTAGGAGTTATACTTTAGAGTTATCAGCATGTTTATTACCTGGTCAGTTACTTATTGTGATGACTGTATAAGAGTAGTGTTGTAATCCCACCACAAGTATGAACATACATAAATGGGAGTTACTAAACATGTGACGCCACCTATTTTTGAAGTCTAATCACAGGTCTTGGTTGAAGACATTCTTATCCCATGATAGGTTTAGAAGCCAGAGATCAATGTAATTATCGCACCATATAGCCAAGATGCATTTTGTGAGTTCACAACACTAACAGCACTAAAAATATGTCACAGATTGAGTTTAATGAAGTATACCCCTGTAGGCAACAGAAAAAAAGAACCGTTCTACGGGCCCGACCAACTCAATTTTGTTTTAGAAATTGGTGAAAAAATGTTCACATGGAAATGAATACTTTTTTTACTAGAAATTGGTGAAAAAATGTTCACATGGAAATGAATACTGATCCAAATTTTATTTTTGCCTTGTCAGAAAAACAGCAACTTTTTTGGATTTTGGAATTTTTTGCGGTTAAGAAGCAGGAAAAAAGGCCTGACTGACCGACCAAAAAAGAGAGGTCCATTTGCCCTTAGAACAGGTGGGTGTGTTTTTTCTTTGCCTTATATCTGTTTTCATTGTCACATCTGGACACTGTTTGGTGTGAAGGCCAAAAACAAAAAGTTTGTCTCAAAGCTTGCGAAGGCTTCAAAATTGGGCGACGCGCACGGTTTTTTGTCTTCCATATTTTTTTTAAACATTTTTTTATTGTGTGTGTCAGTTTTTACTCTACTATTGACACTTTCTGATATTTTTTTTCTTCTTCTATTTTTAATAAATATTGTGATGTAGTTGTGTAAAGAACAACTGTGTAGCGTTTTTTGAAGAACCGAGTCATGTAAAAGTTTGACAAAAGGAAAATCTTCTGATATTTTTAATAAAAACTCAAGAAAAAAGATTTGTAGGGAAAAAAATATATAATGATTTTACAATTTCCTGCATTTCAGACGCGGTATTTTTGACATTTCAAAACTAATGCGCGCGCAAGCTTTGAGACAAACTTTTTTTTGTTGGCCTAAGATCATATTGGGGGGAAAACAGAACACTATAACACTCAATTTTTCAATCTTTTCGTTTTAGGAAACACCTTGGGGAAAAACCCCCGATATCTATATAACTCCTAAATTCATGTTGTTGTTTTTTAATTTGCACAAACATTCTTAGAAGGTTGGGATTTATTGAGAAATTAAAAAGAATAATTAAAAATGAAACCTATACATTATCAACAACGTATTCAAGTGTTTGCAAATTTGTGGTGAAAATTGTTTGTAAGAAACGATTCTTGGCTTCTTGATGAAGTTTTAGTATTTGCGTGGTGTTTTTTTGTGTATGATGGGAAGCAATAGACATAATGGGAATAGTATTTTGTAGATAAAATAAACAGAATAGAAGTGAAAGAATAGAGAATAACAAATAATCATGTGCTTGTGAAAATAAAGATCTACAAACTGTGAAAACGGAACAAAATATCTTTCAAAATTGCCATCAAAAATCTATCAATGTTTGTTCACAAACTATAAGACAATACAATATCTAAAAAACAAAAAAATAATAAAATGGCAAACATTCATTGTGGCAGGAGATCTCAATACACAGCCTGTGGGTCAAATGCAGCACAAAATCTTAATTGACAGCCTGTAGGCCAGATCAAGATCAAGATAACTATACACAGCCTGTGGGGCAGATCCAACGCAAGATCTAAATTATACACCCACTGAGATCTCCTGCTATGTGTACGTATACCAACTCATAATTTAATAAACCGAGGGGGAAAATATGTTCACTTTTTTCCAATAACGTGAAAACCCCTGGGGCCAATCATGTATGTATAAAAGTTGTAATCATCCGTGTAAATGCACTCTTAAAAACTACCCTTAACGCCGCTTCTCAAAAAAGGAGAAAGTGACCCTTAATAGGGTTTTAGCTCGACGAATCATACTCATAGCAAATAAGGATATAGGTCCTCTCGACAGAGTTTAGATTGAAATGAACTTATGAACATATTCAGATTTGTTAGTAACTTTGTTCTCATAAGCCTAATCATCACTTTTACAATGATGACTTTTGGCCTAAGCTACCATTAGCCCATTCAGGTTGAAAAATATACCCTTATTCTCTGAAATTGGCGGTTTTTATAATACCCTTAAAACGGTCCCGAGTTGTGGTCGAGAAAAAACATCCTTAATCTGCATTTTGGTTCATGCGGATGATTACAACATTATACCTGACTGGTCCCCTTGGGCATGAAACAAAATAACTAATGTTACCATGACAAATATCTCAAGTTGCCATGGCAATCCTTTCCACATAATTGCACCAAACTCGGGCACGGAATTTATGTCATTGTGTGCCCTAAATGTAACATAGTTTCTGGGTTTGTAAGGCATGTGTTTGGCTAACAGACAGAAAACTAATTTGGCCTCCAAATTGACAAGTTTCATACAGTTGAGTGATTCTTCACATATTCATACGAAATTGAGATGTTTTCTGAAGTGTGTGATTTTAGTCAAATACAAGGTCACACTAGAAGCAAAGGGTCTGATTTTTGTAAAACTGTTGGTTGATCGTAGGCTGGGTCAAGTTTGAGTGATTAAATACAGATTCAAGGTCGCCATAAGAAATAAATATCCCGCTTTTAAGATTCACCTCTTAGCTGACTCTAAGTTAATTACGATGGAGTGATTTAAAGAAGGATTAAAGGTCACCTCTTAGTTAACCAAAAGTAAGTTATGGTGGAGTCATTTAAGACCGATTCAAGGTCGTGATGAGAAACTTAGTTGACCCAAAGTTTGTTATGACTATGAGTGAGTGTCTTAAAAGACCATGAGAAGCAAGAATGTTATCATTTTCATTATCTTGATAGTTGTCCCCAAGTTTGTTCCCGATGATTGACTTTGAACAGATTTAAGTTCACGAGAAATGAAAGAGTCCAATTTTTATATAACACCTTTTAGTTAACCCAAGTTTGTTATGGTTGAGTGATTTTGGACAGATGAAAGGTCGTAAGAAAAAGAACCATTTGATACACCTGTTCACACATATCACCTGAATTCCGTTCTGGTTTTACAAATAGAATTTGCGTATTAAAAAGAAACATTTTAAAACGGCTTATCGTTTAGGGTCCATATCCAAACTCTCAGTGCTTTTAAAGCATTTTTCTAGCGATTTAAAAGCGCTTTTCCAACGGTATTTCGTTCTATTGTTAAAAGCATCGGAAAAAGATCGGTGATTAACTAGAAACCTCTCTACTTATCTGGCGTTAACAATATAACTATTGTAGTACTCTCGATGGCTGCATTAGTGAAGCAGACAGATCAAAGGCGCAAGGAAGGTTGTGTTATATTCTTTAAGAAATACTATAATATAGTATTTCTTAAAGAATATAACACAACCTTCCTTGTGCCTTTGATCTGTCTGCTTCACTAATGCAGCCATCGGGAGTACTACAATAGTTATATTGTTAACGCCAGATAAGTAGAGAGGTTTCTAGTTAATCACCGATCTTTTTCCGATGCTTTTAACAATAGAACGAAATACCGTTGGAAAAGCGCTTTTAAATCGCTAGAAAAATGATTTAAAAGCACTGAGAGTTTGGATATGGACCCTTAACAACTGTTAAAACCAAAACCTAAACATAAATACATTTGGTTGAATATGTTTTGGCCATTAACATGTTGTTGGCCAAACATATATATGCAACCAAAAGCAAACTGTTAAAACAGTTTGCTTTTGGTCAGACATACACATTTGCAATACTGTAAAACCAGAAATGATCAAGTGCATTTAAATTTCACTAATTTTGCGAAGAGCATTCACTCGCAAACATTTCATGCTGCGAATAAGTCCAATCTACGTTGTAGCAGTGCATTGCAAAGTTTACATTCGTGAAATGTTCATGTCATGAATTAGGCCAGTATTGCTGATTCACAAAATTTTAAACTCACGATCATTTCTGGTTTTACAGTAACTTTGCATTTTGATTATATAAAATAATGCTAAACACTATATGCTTACATCAGACCAAAATACCTAATCGTATTGTAATTCAGAGTTGTGTAGTAACTGCATCACTTTGAAATATGTAATCTTGTCTCAACGGACAAACTTGAGGATTCAACATCAGCTCACAGAATAGAACAGATTTCCCAAAAATAGCCAATTTTGAAAAGTAATCCATTATGAAATATGATACAACTGTTTCATATTTCTAAGTCTCAGGCAATGTGTGTTCACTGAGTACCATAAAATGTGATGCCGCACAATATTGGTGAGATAATACGAGAACACTTCGTCTCACTGCAACACTACAGTGGTTATATCTAACTAAGACAGACATGCATACAGTTACCTCTTGGATCTAACAAAAGTATAGACAGTAGACCTGCGGATAAAGGGAAAATCATACGGGATACAACTTTATACGATGAAACACATTATAAATGACTCTGCCCCGGGGGGGGGGGGGGGGGGGGGGGGGGGGGGGGGGGGGCACTCAACTTATTTTTGGGTAGGGGTGTGCCGCACAGGGTCTCAAAAAGGGGGGCTATAGAACTGAACTGAGTGGATTTCATGACGAAAAATAGGGTCTTAGGAACTGATTTTTTTTTTAAAAAGTAGGTCTTGAGAACTGGCCTATAGTTCAATTTTGATTAGCAAGAACGCAAATGTTTGATTTTTTTTGGTTTTAGAACGCAAAATTTTCGAAGAATTGGGGTTTTTTAACGCAACATTTCGCGATTTTTGAATTTTCAATAAAATGGGGGTCTTAAGAACTGATCCATGCTCAAAAGGGGGGGGGGGGGTCATAAGAGCTAGCAGCAGAGGGTGAAAAAGGGGGTCTTCAGTGCGGCACATACCTATACCCTTTTCCAATGTCAGTGCCCCCCCCCGGGTATAAATGACTCTGCACTGCGCTAGGATTTGAAGTTGAGACCAGGCTAGCTCTTACACAAATCATATCACACGTAGAACTGATTAAAATTAGCATTTGGAATAAGGTGTCTAGAAATCATCAGGAGATTTTGGATAAAGTTTGATGTAGGTTTCAAGGCATGCATCAATCACATGCTATGATAATCAACGATGCATTGTTTCAGAAAATGATTTGATCTGAACCTTAAGTGAACTATTTCCAAATATTCTTACCAGTCAGTATGGCAAACATTTCTACTCATATTAGGAATATACTTCACATTCACAGTTAACAATTCTTGAGGACTTGAGTTTATTTAATATTGTACTCTAAAAGGGAAACTTACCATATGTAATATATATGCTTGTAAAACTCTAAAGCTATAGGTCGACCAGGTCATCCAGGTATTTGTTTATATCCGGGTCATTTTGTACGCTCTGCTCAACAATTTAAGGTTGGTGACTGCGTACGGACTATTCTAAGGTTCTTGTTTGAAATCGCTGACTTTGTTTTGGTACCAAGGGATTGCCCCGAGGGGGCGGCACGCCCCCGAGGGGCAATCCCGAGGTACCAAAACAAAGTCAGCGATTTCAAACAAGAACCTTAGAATAGTCCGTACAAAGTCACCAATCTTATTCATAACTGTCATTTAATGTTGATTAGCATCCAAATTGTAATATTAAGTTATTCTAAACATGCTAAAGGTTAATATTTTGACTTTGGAGTTCATATTTTTGTGTCATTTCCCCCTGAGGTAAATAAACACCACCCCATTGAATAATGGAGCAATCTAGGGGATTCCCCACTACGTCATTGTTTTTCTCTGGAATGTTTTTCTTTGACCAATAGCGGAGAAGCTGTTATAAAAAACGATTATGAGATAGACCAATCACAGTTCGGCAAATAATATGCATGTTCAGGGCCACAAATTAATTTAGTTTTTGATTTGCAAACAAGCACGGAAAATAAATAAACAACAAGTTTCTTCATTCCCGATCCTGTAAAGAATTCAGAAGCAGGAAAGATCAATTTTGCCGATTGGAAATAATATTATATGAAATATGACTTCATACCCTGGACGAATATTTCGTCTCAGATCTACCGTACGAATAAGTTTTTGAAGCTATTTTTGTAAGCTTATTCATCATTGAAAAAGTCAATGCAAATGATCATGATCGGGATCATGATGTCTCATCATAATCATGGATCCATGGATCAAAGTCGAATCACGTCAACAACCTTCTTTGTTTATGGTCAATTGATGGGGAAATATAATCAAAATCGCAGCTAAATCGTGTTGTACGATTCCATTATTTGTCTGCTTGTTTAGAGACGACGTTATTCGGTGAGTAATGATTGATGGCCTAGCCTACATCGTGAGTCTTTTTGACAAACAAAAGTATGTTGATTGTTGTCTTGCCTTAATTATTATTATAGTTGCAGTGTCAGGTGTTTGTCAAGCTTTGACAAAAATTAAATGGGTTGTCATGTGTCGAAGACGGGATGGCTATCATAGGCCTAGCTAGGAGTAGGCTCGTACGTAGGCCTAGTTAATTTAGCCTAACATTTTTTAATCTTGTCAATTTCGGTTTTACAACAAAAATGGATGACGCCCGACTTCGATTTTGAATACGTTTCTTGAATTGAAACATTTATAAAGTCACCTTTGATGAGACAGATTCCTGTTCTGTACTAGGCTGTTTATCATGGGATTTATTTTGCGTCCCCAGTCAAATTTTATACTAGTTTGTTAGCCCTGTAATCAGATTTATTTCACTGATGCTTGATACGGCCGTGCTTGCCGGTGAGACTGAGACAGACACGCAACGTCAGAGCGATGTTTAGCTAATACAATCGCTATGTCATACATTGTACGTCCTTGCTCGTCACTTGTGTCATTTGGGGGTCCATAATGAAGCTAACAAAATTTCACCGAGTCTGCGCTCGCTGCTGATGAGGGACGTCCAGTTACCAGTCAGTATCTCTGTAGGGCAGGCTAGCCGCCGCGCTGGTGGTACAAACACACGCCAGTTATTCAAATCATGCAGACCAAATTTGCCGTTCATCATTGACATTTTACAATGATATAAAAATGTTGTTTTGTTGTGTTTTCAATGTAGTATTTGTATTGTTGAAAGTACAGCCGCGAGTAGTCGTGTCGCGTGTATCCATGTTCAGGGCCCCACTCGCAAACATCTGCCTCTTGTTACCATGCACAACGTCACACAAAACGCCACGCCCCCAGGTCATTGATGCGCGTACAAGTACATTTTGGAGGTCTTGGCAATATATCAATAACCTGCGCTGTGCGTCCGCGTTTCCATGTAACGATCAATTTGAGTGGAAGCGCGGTGGTACGCACATTTTCAAAAGTTATGAATACACAAGATGGTTCCTAGTGATCGCGCGAGGCGGTGTAAGCGACTGTCATTAACATTAGCAACATTTCCAAAAATTCGAACAATGTTTCGCCCAATTTTCGCCCAAATGTGAAACTTGCATTGTGTGCAAATCTGATAACATGAGTAGGCAGAGGAATTCCATCGGCAAATATTCTGATCGATGATACCATTTTAAAAAGGTACAGAAAGGGCTTTATTTCAGCCATTTTTGTGATGGTGCAATCTCAAATTTGTTGACTTCATGTGTTGTTTTGTTGACAATGGCGTGTGACGTCATTCCGGGGCTGACCTATAGTTTCAACTTAAAAATATCAACAATTATGGAGTGATTTCTCTTCTTTTGTTTGAGCTATTGTTTGTGACAATCAATTAACAATTTGAGACAAAGTACTATTTTCATTTTGCACTTAGGTTTTGAACACGCAGGATTGTGAGACAGAACTTACTTGGGTTTGAGTGAGTATTGGGTCGCGTTAAGGTGAAAGGTCATATTCATTACACTACACACCTAGTTGATTTACTTTGGTTTTGGTTCAAGCAAAGGTGAAAAGTCAGCTTCATTACACTATATACACCTATTTAGACTTATTTAGGTTAGAGATTTTTGTTCAAGTTTTTGGTTTTTGGTCATAAATTACACTACACACCTAGTTGATTTACTATGGTTGTGGGTTGATTAAAGGTGAAAGGTCAGATTCTTTACAGTACACACCTAGTTGACTTACTTTGGTTGTAGGTCAATTAAAGGTGAAAGGTCAGATTCTTTATACTACACACCTAGTTGACTTACTTTGGTTGTGGGTCAAATAAAGGTGAAAGGTCAGATTCTTTATACTACACACCTAGTTCACTTACTTTGGTTGTGGGTCAATTAAAGGTGAAAGGTCAGATTCTTTACAGTACACACCTAGTTGACTTACTTTGGATGTGGGTCAATTAAAGGTGAAAGGTCAGATTCTTTACACTACACACCTAGTTGACTTACTTTGGTTGTGGGTCAAATAAAGGTGAACGGTCAGATTCTCACACTATATACCTAGTTGACTTACTTTGGTTGTGGGTCAATTAAAGGTAAAAGGTCAGATTCTTACACTATACACCTATTTGACTTACTCTGGTTTGAGTTTTGGGCCAAGCAAAGAAGGACAACCACTTTATACTACTGTACACATGTAATCGACTCACTTAGAGTGAGTTTTGGGTCAAGCAAAGGTTAAAGGTAACTACACACCTAGTTATCGTTCTTTGGTTTTGGGTCGAGCAAAGGTGAAAGGATAGATTATACGGCTACATTTACTTTGGTTTAGTTTTGGTATTGAGCAAAGTCCTAAAACTAATATACAACCAACTTACTTTGGACGAGTTTTGGGTCAAGCAAAGGTTAAAGGTTGTCCTAAAACTAATATACACCCAACTTACTTTGGTTGGAGTTTATCATTCATAGCTGATATGTCATGATACATAGATGCACCTAGGACGGTGTCCATCTGCGTCAATACACCATAGGGACCGGTACCCCTGTCGATCACTAATGGATCAGATACGTTGGGGTCAAACATTATGGCGTTTGGGGTCACCAGCATTGTACCGCTTACAACACCCTGCAAAAAAACAAAAACAAAATAAATGCAATGATGACACCTAATTTGAATACTGTAAAAGCCAATATTTTCGCGTAAAGATATTTTCGAGCATTTTGTTATCATAGACATTTCGCGAATTGTTTCTTTCGCAGGCGACCTTCTGGAGGCACTGTATGAATGTTGAAAGAATATTTTTGTGTGTTAAAATTTGTGCGGAAAAATATTTTGCGCAAAAAGCGCTAAAATAAAACCACCGCGAAAATATCAGCTTTTACAGTACTACATATTAGAGTGGTCAGGGATAAGTAGAGCTGCCATTTAAAAAGTCACACACACATATTCATACAATATTGGATATACATGTACATGTCAATTTACCATTGACTTGATGCGCAATAGATCAATATTGACTTATCTGAATGAAGGTCATTTTGAATTATGGTCAATATTCCACTGCAAGTATAAGAGGGAAAGTGTGTTCACCCAAACTTCTTTTCGGAAAGAATCAAGATTGAGGCTTGCTTATCCTATAAATGTGGTAAAGCTAGTCCAAATATGGTGATGTTTCAATAATGTTTATACATAGTAATTGGTTTATTGATGCTTATTTACAAAAAAGCTCTCCACCTAAACAATAAAAGAGCAATTTTGTTTTGTTTTTTACCTGTTTATTTAAATTGGTTGATTCTGCAAGATATAATATGCTAGGACCCCAAAAGGAGCTTTTGAAACTATTCAATTGGAGTCAATGAAGAAACTCTTTAATATAAATAATCATGCACAATATGTCATCAATAGGATTTATGCTTAAAAATTTAAAAAATTAAAACACCTGGTTTATCGCATTATCCAATTGATTTTCAAAGCTCGTTGAATGACTTGTTCTATACACTGCGATTCTATAAACTGCAATTCGACACCACACATTGACACCTCTTGTTAGCGTTCCACTTATCCCTGACCACTCTAATATGTAGTATTATTTACTGAAATTGACTTTTTGATGCATAATGCCGTACATAACTTTAAGATTGATTTTTGAATAACACTTCAGATACTTGCATTTTATTAGGGTAGGTAAACGTTGCATACTTTAACACAATAAGCATATTCACAATGGCTAGACTATCATATCTTTCGTTCTGTAGTGGCAATAACAATCGCTATGACGGATCATTCGTTATGACGATCGATCGCCAAAAAACGGAGGACTTATCTGTGAGACTACAACGACCGATCAAATTTGGACACGTTTTAAAATGGCTCAAGTAATCTCCACTTAGCGACGATCGACCGCCAAAAGATTGATTGTTACGCCAGTGTGAAAAGGCTTGACGTCAAACTACAGTACTTGGTGAACAATGAACTTTTTCAAACTCATTTTAAACATGGACAGCAACTGACCTCTCCATCTGTAATATACTTGACATCCACCTTCAAAAACTGCCTGGTGTCTGTCTCTTCTTCTTCCTCCCTCGAGTCCTCTCGGACGACTCTTCCTGGACGAGGCGGATCACTTCCCTGACGGAGAAGAAACTTGCGCTTTCTTGACCACGATGACGACTTGTCTGACCGGACGCTCTTAGATTTTCGCAGTCCAAATTTCCTGCCTTTCGTCTTCGGTGCTGATTGCGATATGGCTGGGATGTCAGATTTCTTTTTGGCTTGTGATATTGCTGGAATGTCCTATAGGATTAAATGAAAATAGGAAACAAAATAGGATGTAAGTTTTTATTTTAGGTATGTACCGAAATATATACACACTCCACTCCACACAACTAAATTTATTGAGGATACTGTTTTATATAATGATAGGCCTGATTTCAGCCATGTGATAGTTTTTACTATCAATGGCTAGATATTAAATTTGTGATATCATTATATAAAACAAATATTGAATGCCTTTTGCTCGTGCAATAGTAAAACTATATCACTCTGTCCAATTTGGATTGTTCCATCACACTTGGCTGCGCCTCGTGTAATGGAAAAATCCAAATTTGACCTCGTAATATAGTTTTTACTATCACACTCTCCGGCATTCAATATTTGTATAATATGCATTGCTATATAGTTTCTGACAGATGATAAAGTTTCAATCTTAATATTAGGGTAGATGCACAAATATTAGCCAATCAGTTTCAAATATGGACCTATATCATTTACATAACGGGAACCCTGATTGAGACTATGACTTCAAAGCTGTATGCAACTCACCCTGGGAGTCACAAAATACATCCTTGCATTTAAGGGGCATTTTGGAAAATATGAATTGTTTCAATAGATAAGGTACAAGTGTAATAATTAGTTGAATGATGGCGCTAGATATAAATGTTGGTTGAAAAAATGTATGTGCCGAGTGGCACTGATAATTTCGATGTGATTTACAAAATGACCACATCAAGAAATTTTACATGATAAACACCGAATTAAGGTAAACTGTATGCACAAGTATTAGGCACAAAAAAAACCGGTACGGTTGATTTTTGATTTTTTAAATTTATTTTTAGATGTCAAAGAATGCCAAAAATACACTTTCAAGTGAATTAGATATGTTTTTTATTTCGAAATATAAGTGTTTTTACAAATGTAAAATGGAAGATGAAAGGGATTTCACATGATTTTTGCAAACATTACCAATCTTTTCTTACACAAACAATTCACACTCAGACAAATCAGATATCTATAAACTTGATGTAGTGCATATGGTGTTTTATTAAAATTGCCCGAGCGAAACATGTGAGGTGAAATGTTATGTTTACGATTGTTGTGTACCTGCTCTTTTAGCATCAGCCTAGAAGCTCCTAGAGAGGAATAAAATATGTATGGCCTAAGAATATGTGTCTGCAATACATTTTAAATGAACAGCAACCGTAATTCACCATCTCGTAAGCATTTATATTCATGAAATCAATATTTTTTAATTTATTTTTTGAAGAAAAAAAAAAAAAAAAAAAAAATGCGACCGAGATTTTTCAATATTTACGGTCTGTCGGGAAAGGGCAACCAAAATTTTTTTTTTTTTGCCTTACTTGTGCAAGAAATCTGATTTCCAGGAAAATTGATGGTGCACTCCCATACATATCTCTCAGTGCCCCTTTAAACTCACCAAGCTATATAATTGTGCACTATTTATACATGCCATTTGAACAAGTGACACATATATTGATTATACTTATAGTGCCTTCTTAGGATTGCATATGGCTCATTCCATGAAGTTGGGGCATTTGTTAAAATAGCAGAATTTGGTACTTTAGGCAGCTTATAAACTGTTTTACTCTATGTGTATATCAAAAAAATTTAGTGTCTAAAAACAGTACTAGGTTATAGTATTGAGCCATGAAAAAAAAAAAAATTGACCCTTCCTTGAAGAAGAAAAAAATAAAAAATTAGGTGGTGTCCAAGACCATTTTTGCTAAAAAACGTGACATGGAAAACACAACAATTAATATGAGTTTTATGTAAGCAAAACTATCATAGAATTGCTTGGAAATCGATTTGATTAATAAAAGATACATGTATTCATAGTTTACTGACCAAAACACCTCGTCACGCTGGACTGATTTTTCACCCAAGCAACATGAAAATTGCCTTTCCGATGCTACGCACGGTGTCCACAAAATATACACGTGTAGCATCGGGAGTTTTCATTGCTGAATGGGGGTAGTTCTCTATCATACATTTTTTAATTATTTTCCAAAATTAAGAGCATTTATCAATTGAAAACTATTGCAAATGAGAATAAATTTCATGAAGACCATTCCATATATTCATGAAAAAGTATACCGTGCCGTGTGCATGGTGTCCTAACCATAAAATGTAGCATCGTGATAAACATCCTATGCAATTTGTGGGAATCCCCCCCTGGAGATAAATAAAACATTCCATATTTCTTTTTGTAAGGATAGAGGTCAATAGCTATCAGGTTTGTTTGGAATTTGCCACACGTGTGCTAGTTTTATCAAGGTTTCAGTCGCTGGTGTCCCGTTGTAGCATCGGGACTTTTATGTAGCATCAAAATGTAAACATTGGATAGTTTTGTGAATGGTAAGTGCGATTGTAATTATTTCTTAATGTTGCTTGTATGTCTGTATTTATTAATGCATTTTTATTGAAAGGGAAACACTGAATCAGAATTTCTTTTCATGTTATGATATTAATTTTGAGTCACGGACGCCATAATAATTAAGCGTCCATGTAGCATCGGGCATAGCATGGGCAATATTTTGCATTGGGTATCGTTATAGTTTGTTGAAATTGTATTTTTTTTGTAGAATCACATCATTAATAAACTTTGAAGTTAATAATGAATTAGTTTTTGCTCTTTTAATGCTAATAATATAGCTTACCAATACGATGCTACATGGACACCATGTCCATGTAGCATTTCATAAAATTTGCCTAATTAGACTAAAACAATTACCCCATTCGAAATTATCCATCACCCAAAACATTCAAAACATTGCCTACATTTTACTACACTTTACAGAAAAAAAGGCATATTATGAGAGATGTATATCTAATGAAATATATTAATACACAATGCTACATGGACACCATTTCCATTAGCATTTCACTGAATTCACAATAAACATTCCCTTATTTTAGTTTTATTTACTATAAATAAAACAAATAATTGTAAATCATTTAAGTTCTCTATCCTTTGCTATTCTTTTTCATGTTAAATGAATAATAAATAAAATACTCCAGCATGATTTTAATATAAATATTTTCCTGCAACACAAAAAGTGCAACATGAATAAATAATCTACTCCAATATCAATACACAATGTTCCATGAAGATACTAAGCCATAGGGTTTATTTTGTTTTGCTTTGCAGGTTCTTGACATTAATTCAGAAGACAGTTCTATCGTCCTGGAATTTATGGAGATGAAGACAAGGAACCCATCATTTTCAAAAACTAGTACCTTTCCAAAGAAATCCATCATGGCAATTAAATTATTTTTTTGCAAACTGACTTTTTAAGTGATCAAACTTTTCAATCATCTTTATCAATAATAGAGGATGATTCAATCAGAAACAAGCAAAGAGACTAAGATCACAAAGGGTACTTTAAGAACAACACTGCATGAAGTTTGTTTCAGTGGACATCTTAAGTTTCTTTGATCAATGGTGTATTGTTATTGTGTAATTGTAAGAAATGGTGTATGTGTATCATAGGTAATTATGTTTTATGCTTCATGGCAGGTTATCTTTTTGTGTAATTTGTAGTTTTACAATCCATGTTATTAATTTTATCGTGTGCTTATAACATAAAAAGTTAACATCATAGTACATCCTCTCTATTGATCTGAAAAAGATGCACCTGTTCAAGCTGTTCCAAATATTTTAGGGCACGGTGTCCATGTAGCATCGTAATACTTATGTACACAGAAAAGGTAAATTTTACATGAACAGTGTTTAGATAAATTTCAAGCAATTCATTCTGTGTATCTACTTGATATGATGAACAAGTAGACAAACCATTCACACTCAAATAATTGTAACAGTATGAATAGTCTTATTATTAACAATGTTACAAGACGCGGTGTCCATGTAGCATCGGTAGTGCATTTTATAACATTATACAGGTAAATAATACTTCATATACTTACTTTATGACTATAATGTAATCAATGTGCATGGTTTATAGAGTACTTTACATCAAACAAATATTGATATGTACTTTATTTAAATTCATTATACAAATTGCAAAATAAAGAGTCACTTTTCAATGAGTTTTTACATAAAACAGTTAATCTACGATGTCTTGTTCGTTAAGTTATGTTCAACCTAGACAAATCTGGTTTCTTTTCATGTATTTGTGGTTCCAAGTAGTTAATTGAGGTATAGAAACTTGGCCCACATCTTAAGCTATTTTATTAGAAAATGATATGGAAATGAGAAATGGTGTCCATGTAGCATCAGGATTTTTGGAAATGTCATCCAACTGTTGAACATGTGCGGTTATTTTACACCAAATGTTACATTAAAATAAAAAGTTCTACATTGGACTTTGGTAAATGTAGAACCTAAAAAAGAAGAAAGAGTTGGAAAATATCCATTTTGAAAATTTCACTTGGATGTCACATAATATGCCCCAACTTCATGGAATGAGCCATATAAATGAGAATCACATTAAACCTAACTTGATTTGAACAAAATCTTGTGAATTCATTATCACTATTCTGGATGATCTATGTACAATATGGTTTAACTATTATGCTAAGTTTATGTTATAATTGTGTCAGACATTCATTAGGTGTCAATATATTAATTCTATAAGTGCATTGACACAAAAACCTTGGATTATATTTAACCACATTAATGAAACAACTGTCAATAAATGTAATAATGTTAAAGGTGTATGTTCCGATCACTTCTGTAAAATATTAGGCGCAAGATATGTTCCAATATCAGAGAGGCTAAGACGGAGGAGATTAAAATTTGCCGGCCTCTGTGCCAGAAGGGAAGAGGAAGCAGTCACGGTCTCCAAAGTTCTCCTGTGGCAACCCAAGCATGGACACAAGGCTAGAGGACCACCACAAAATAATTACATCAAGCTTTTATCACAGAATACAGGACTAACTAGGCAGGACATGAAAAACTGCATGCTGGAAAGACCAGTGTGGAAGGCCATCACAGAAGTTTGTCCCTTTGGGACGCCTTAAGCAAGCAAGCAAGATATGTTCCATTTAGAAGTTATAGGCCAAAATGCATTGAATTACCGCCTAAGGTGGTTAACCACCGGCTAGTGTGTGTACTACTCAATGGGCAAATATCATGTCACATTGTGCTTCTAAAATAAGAAGTTAGAACCATTGGAGTTATGCAACTCAAACTTAATGAATATGACTATTTCAAGGATGACCCTTCATGTAGAAAATATCAAATTAAAATTGGAACACCTACCTTTATAAAATAAATGATTTATTTGTATTTATCTATTTTATTTTTTGCTCAAAAAAGGGAATATATTAAAATATTAAGCTTACAAAATGGACTGCTCAAAAAGAATGAGCACTTTTTTATTTTCATGTTTGATATAGATTTTGTTATCGAGTGCATGCAAATCCTCATCCAGGCCACTATTTAAATGCAATAAAACAAAATTAAAAAATAATATTTTAGTTCCTGGACAAACAGGCACAATAATAATAAATAATAAAAGACATTTTTGAGCGCCTTAAACAAATAGAACAATTCTATAGGCGCTTTACAAAAACATCATAGCTATTAAAAGGATTTAAACTTCTCAGAAATCTTTTAAAAATAAAACATACAGAAGTGGAGATTTTGATCAACTGAGTGCTTTTATGTTTACTCATTTTCTTGTGCATAACATGTTTTTATTTATTTCATTTTTTAGAAATTGGCCTTTAGATATACAAAATACACTGTTCCTTTGACACTTTCCACACGGCTATTGGTTTTACCATAATACAAAACAGATTTTTCCGACACCTTTTCCAAATTTTTTAAGTCTATCTCAAGGATTACTGACACGATATAAGGCATGTTTGTACAGATTTCAATGCATTTGCCATGGCGATTCCAAATATGGTAATGAAATTCAATAGTTTTGACATTTTTGAAACATTTTGTGAAATTTTGTAATGTCATCTGCAGACACCTGCCGCATGGAAAGCGTTAAAATCACCCACTCCTGATAGTATGCAGTGTACATTGCACCTATATCAACTATTAATAGCATATCAAGTCAATACACACCGGTCTGTCATTGCAATTCAATGACCTTTTTAGATTAAATCTATTGACCCTCCGTAGTTTTCATTTAAAAATTGCCACTTTGCTAATTAAGGGTACAGTAACTTTTTTTTTTTTTTGGGGGGGGGGTCCAGAATCTCTCAAATGGCTAATACATTATACTTTTATAAATCAAACATAATAACCTCAAAGTCACACTTTACTATTTCAAAAGTAAGCATCCATGTTTAATTTCAAAGAAATTCATAAATTTATCAACACACTCTCATCTTAAGAATATGAAAATGTAAACTCAAATATTTCGAACTAAATTAATTCCTTTGAAAATCACTTTTGATTTTTTGTCTCTATCTTCACAGTAAATCGTGATGCTAGAAATAAAAATTTAAAACTGGCACAGGAAACAGATCATCTTGTATTATTTTTAAGCGTAGAAGTAGAAAGAAATTGTGACGTGATCAACCGAAATGAGTTACATAATAACAATCATGTCAATATTTGTCTATTAAGCAGGTGAACAATGCTACAGTATGGTCCAAACCCCACTAAAATTGAAGTTTTATTTTTTAAGTTACAAACAATTTACCAACTGAGAAATCTGAGTAAAACTTAAAACTTTTTACCTATAACTCAAAATCAATATTCCCGACATCCGTCTCATTCCGCTTGATCGCGTCACAATTGCGATCGTTTTGTTTGACTTTGCTGTAGCACTACTCTGGACTACATGTTTTAATCAAATTCCCATGTTTGTTTATGCACACAGGTTTATTGCACATATGGATTACTATGCTAAAACATGGATGATAATTCATACAAAATATTCATTATGTAATCTGTCAAATTTGTAACTACGGCTTTACACTGCAATTAATTATTTGTTTAATCTTGTTGTAGTTTTGTTGAAGCCTTGTTGTAGTTTTGCTCTGCTCTTTCATAACAAATTAAGAACGAATTAAGGTTTTTCTTATTTTTTTATCAACACTGTGGTCCAAAATAACAAACAAAATAGACAGATGAAATGAAAAGAGAAGATGTTTCAATGAGAAATATTTCAAAATTAAAAAAAAAAATGTCGAAGAAAATGTTATAACATTTCAATAAATTTTGCAAAAATATCGGTTAAGTCAAGCCCAAGCCCATAGAAAAGGTTTTTTTTTGTCTCCTTATAGTTTAAGTTAATTCTGAGTTTCTTGCCACATGTTTTTGCTTTAAGATGACTCTTTTATTATTCATTGTTTAAGGACATTCGATATTCAACACATATGGGATGGGGTTACCTGCCACACTTAGGGACGCACCATTAGATACTCGGGGGGGGGGGGGGGGGGGGGGGGGGGGGGGGGCATGGAAGTTTTTAAAAAAAAAAAAACTTTGCCCACTATCCAGGAAAAGGAGAAAAAAACTTTGCCCACTAACCAGGAAAAAAAAAAAAAATGACCCACTGCTGAGTAAAAAAAAAAGATGACTCACCCAAAAGCAAGAAAACCATTAAAACCTAAAAAAAAAAAAACTTTGCCGGCTTTGCTAAAAAAAAAGAAAAAAAATTGCCGCCAAAGGCGGCAAAAAAAATAAAATTCTGCCTACTTCGGTGGCGAAAAAAAATAATTCCGCCCGACCCCAACTTCCATGCCCCCCCCTGAAAATCAAATGGTGCGTCCCTTATAAGCTATAGGACCTTCTTTCTCCTGTATCCACCATTTACACAGTTATTATTGAATATTGTAAACAGGATATTTGATTCTACCTACGAGTAAGATTACACATAATGACAAATAAATACTAAAAGTAGAAAACAAGTTTTCGATAAATGGAAAATAGTTTAATATCTTAAAATATTTTTGGCCCGATTGGAAAATATGAAGAAATAACCTGGGCAAACGGACCTCTCAGGTCGGGTCATTCCCTCAGGCATTTTTTTCATGGACATTTTTTATCATTTCCAAAATATTCTTTTTAAAAAACATTTCCAAAATATTTCTTCTTTTTCTAAACATTTCCAAAATATTTCTTCTTTTTGAAACATTTCCAAAATATTTCTTCTTTTTTTCTAAACATTTCCAAAATATTTCTTCTTTTTTTAAACATTTCCAAAATATTTCTTCTTTTTTAAACATTTCCAAAATATTTCTTCTTTTTCTAAACGTTACCAAAATATTTCTTCTTTTTTTAAACATTTCCAAAATATTTCTTTTTTTAAAAGCATTTCCAAAATATTTCTTTTTTTAAAAGCATTTCCAAAATATTTCTTTTTTTAAACATTTCCAAAATATTTCTTCTTTTTCTAAACATTTCCAAAATATTTCTTTTTTTAAACATTTCCAAAATATTTCTTCTTTTTCTAAACGTTACCAAAATATTTCTTCTTTTTTTAAACATTTCCAAAATATTTCTTTTTTTAAAAGCATTTCCAAAATATTTCTTTTTTTAAAAGCATTTCCAAAATATTTCTTTTTTTAAACATTTCCAAAATATTTCTTCTTTTTCTAAACATTTCCAAAATATTTCTTTTTTTAAACATTTCCAAAATATTTCTTCTTTTTTTAAACATTTCCAAAATATTTCTTCTTTTACTAAACATTTCCAAAATATTTCTTCTTTTTGAAACATTTCCAAAATATTTCTTCTTTTTTTCTAAACATTTCCAAAATATTTCTATTTTTAAACATTTCCAAAATATTTCTTCTTTTTTTAAACATTTCCAAAATATTTCTTTTTTTAAAAGCATTTCCAAAATATTTCTTTTTTTAAAAGCATTTCCAAAATATTTCTTCTTTTTCTAAACATTTCCAAAATATTTCTATTTTAAACATTTCCAAAATATTTCTTCTTTTTTTAAACATTTCCAAAATATTTCTTCTTTTTCTAAACATTTCCAAAATATTTCTTCTTTTTTAAACATTTCCAAAATATTTCTTCTTTTTCTAAACGTTACCAAAATATTTCTTCTTTTTTTAAACATTTCCAAAATATTTCTTTTTTTAAAAGCATTTCCAAAATATTTCTTTTTTTAAAAGCATTTTCAAAATATTTCTTTTTTTAAACATTTCCAAAATATTTCTTCTTTTTCTAAACATTTCCAAAATATTTCTTTTTTTAAACATTTCCAAAATATTTCTTCTTTTTTTAAACATTTCCAAAATATTTCTTCTTTTTCTAAACATTTCCAAAATATTTCTATTTTAAACATTTCCAAAATATTTCTTCTTTTTTTAAACATTTCCAAAATATTTCTTCTTTTTCTAAACATTTCCAAAATATTTCTTCTTTTTTAAACATTTCCAAAATATTTCTTCTTTTTCTAAACGTTACCAAAATATTTCTTCTTTTTTTAAACATTTCCAAAATATTTCTTTTTTTAAAAGCATTTCCAAAATATTTCTTTTTTTAAAAGCATTTTCAAAATATTTCTTTTTTTAAACATTTCCAAAATATTTCTTCTTTTTCTAAACATTTCCAAAATATTTCTTTTTTTAAACATTTCCAAAATATTTCTTCTTTTTTTAAACATTTCCAAAATATTTCTTCTTTTACTAAACATTTCCAAAATATTTCTTCTTTTTGAAACATTTCCAAAATATTTCTTCTTTTTTTCTAAACATTTCCAAAATATTTCTTCTTTTTTTAAACATTTCCAAAATATTTCTTTTTTTAAAACATTTCCAAAATATTTCTTTTTTTAAAAGCATTTCCAAAATATTTCTTTTTTTAAACATTTCCAAAATATTTCTTCTTTTTCTAAACATTTCCAAAATATTTATTTTAAATATTTCCAAAATAATTCTTCTTTTTTTAAACATTTCTAGGAAAAATACAAAATATGGGACTTAGGCACATGTTAGACTTACCATAGATTTTGAGAATGGTACTGGCTTTTTAGTAGTAAGTGATAGACTTACCATATATTTTGAGAATGGTACTGGCTTTTTAGTAGTAGGTGATAGACTTACCATAGATTTTGAGAATGGTACTGGCTTTTTAGTAGTAGGTGATAGACTTACCATAGATTTTGAGAATGGTACTGGCTTTTTAGTAGTAGGTGATAGACTTACCATAGATTTTGAGAATGGTACTGGCTTTTTAGTAGTAGGTGATAGACTTACCATCGATTTTGAGAATGGTACTGGCTTTTTAGTAGTAGGTGAGGTGGGACTGAGGCAAAACTCTTCTTTAACCGTTGGGTCAGGAACATAAATAACCTATAAATGTAATAAATGTGTTATTTCATGTTAAATAAATATATTGAACACAAATAGTTAAGAGCCCTATTTTTACATTTAACCCTAACCCTCCTACACACTACAAAACCCAACGCTGCTACAAAATTGAACCGCGCCATCGCCCGGTCTGCCACACTCCGGCCGGGCGTTCAACTTCCGATAAAAACTGTGTGGTTTTTTTTAAGCTGACCCGTATATAGCTCAGTTGGTAGAGTCTGTGATTTGCACGCATGGGGCCCCGGTTCGATCCCCGGCACTAGCGGAGACAGATTTTCCCACTCAGATTTGACCCGTTTTTTCTCCCCTGATATTTTAACTCACAAAAACACTCCTAGGGAGTTGGGGTTAATAAGCAGATATGTGATATATAGGCATTTGTATCTACTGTAGATGTCCCCCTTTCTGTCACCCAAATCCTAAATTCTGGATAAATTTAGAACTCGTCCACCTGTGAGACAATTTCTTAATACACTTTCAACCTTACAGTAAATGCAGTTGGTAAGCCTACATCACAGCAAACAACATCCAAAACATCTTATATGTAACCATGATCATTTTAAAATCCTCCATGATTTCCCTTTTCCATAAAACACTTTTCTACATGGTATCATATTAATATTCCAGTACTAATTAACCAATGTTTGACCCTTTTTTTAATTGTACACATTATATCACACTATTTAAATCATTTGCCTCGTGGCGCGCGAGCGCTAATAAAATTGTGCTAATTGTATCAATCAACCGTGAACATTAATTATTGTGCAGCTCGGAGACATTCAATTAAATTACCAGTGGCTCATTAATATTCTATGACCATTGTTTGCACGCTTTTTACTACATGTATTAGTGCACGCATTATGAATACAAATATGTTGTCTCAGACAATTTGCTTGTTGTCATGAATCTATAACGAGGCATGAAAACCAGGACAAATTAAGGAAAGAAATAGGGCTAAGGCCTAAAAAAAAATGTTTGATTGGCGTAACCCGACCGTTCCTATTTTTACCGCCGACCCTAAACATTTTTTTGTGTGTGTGTGAGAAAAAGAAGAAGAAAAAAAACACCCAAAAAACAAATATGTGTCAGAGAAACAGTGAAAATGTGTATTTGTGCCATTTGTTTATGTCTGTATGGTGTATGTGTGCTGGTATATAAAATTTCATAGACGTTTTATAGATTTTTAAAAATAAAAAAAAATCCGACCTACCTACCCTATTTTTTTCTTCTATGTTACGCCAATCAAACCTTTTTTTTTAGGCCTAATTCTTTCAGGTTTTTTTTCTCTTTAGATTAACACTGCTGATATTCAATGCTTAGCTTTTTACATGGAGATTTGAAAGATTGTACAGCATCTGTATAACAATACTGTAAAAGTGGTAATTTTCGCGCGATTAATTTTTCACGCTTTGCCGATATATTTAACTTTTTTTGTGTGTTTTTAAATTCGCAATTTTAGAGCTTCAGCACATAGACCTATATATATGCAAAATAAATATTTGCACATCATTATTTTTGTGATAGCTCATTCCGGAAGCGCGAGAAAATAAATGTAGCGCGGAAATGTCCACTTTTAGTACAGTAAATACTGACAGTTTCTTGTGTCATGGTCGGCACACTTGAGCTGTGTTAAGCCAATGCATTCGTAGAAAAATCTGGATAAAAATAATTACCACAATGACTACCAGTTTCATATACGTAATGGTCAACACACTTGATACTGTACAGTGTGAAGCTAGCAAAATGTTGACCATGACTCAAGAAACGTGTTTGCAGTATCAAACATTTATGGGGGCTCGTCCAGAGAATAGGTTACAGGGTATTACCCTAACAAAATTGACTGCCTCTTTTTATGCTGAAATATTATCATCAAATTCTGGAAATGCAAAAACATAATTATTTACGCAAAAAAAATAATGGCCTCATTTCCGGAAGATTTACATTCTTGCATTATAGTTGTTTACAGAATACTTTTTTGGATACAAATACGCTTGCGCATTTATGCCATAAAGTACATGGGCGGTCCACAGATGATAATAATTGCAATTGTCACCAATTAAACACCTGGATACAACCATTAAAGGAAGTGTCCTGCAAGCACAACATTGAGCATTATTTGTTAGAAAAATAATTATCGAGCCGAAATTACATAATTATATAGAACAAAATACCATACTAGTCACAAATAAAAAACCCTTTAAAGGGGAAGTGCTAGTACAAATGAAAGACTTTGATATTTGTTAGGAAAGCATTTGGTAGAATAATGACATGTAATTGCGTAATCAGTATTATTGGCACAAGAGCAGGCAGTGGACGTATTGGCAAATTTGGGCATGATATCAAGTAATGAATATGAAGACAAATTTGCAGTAGTTGTCCGTACTGTATATATGTGAAAATCAGACACAATTAGGCAAGATATCAACATTGAGCTTGTATTTGATTATTGTAGTAGAGATCTTCCGCTTAACAATGGTACTCTTTTTTTAAGCGGAGTTATATAATTTTTCAGTTATAGTCTTTATGAAAACTCCAAACTGAGATATCATCCTTTAAAGATGTACTTATAATGTACTAACGATGTACTTTTATTTGTATTTTTTTATTATTTTTATTTTTTGGTTTGAATTTTTAATCTGAAACTTTCACATTAATGTTATAAACACTCTGAAAATTAATTATTTACAAGAATCACCTCCAATTAGGGTTTGGGCTATTACTCAGTTTGGAGCTCTGCCCAATTCGTGAATTAAAAAGAAATTTGGAAGAAATGAAACAATCATTTGATCTTGTTGTGTGCATTCATTGGCGGCGTAGTTACAGGTAACCCACCAAGGGTCATTCGGGGTGGGGGTGGTGGGGGGGGGGGGTGGTGCAATTAACAATTCAGGGGAGTTAAAGGGTTTTATATACTTATCTCCAATTTCATGGCGTTTCTCGTCGTGGGGAATCAATACCAATCATAATCACCTGCAGCAGAGGCTTTGTCCCAGGACCTACCGGGCCGGGGCCCTTATGTAATGTGGGCCCTGGACCCCACGCCACTCTCGTGCCCCCGGGATGACAAGCCTCCTGGCTACGCCCATATGTCGCAAACAGTCCATGAAATCAATTGACTTCAAAACTCATAAAACGACCGCCAATTTTGTATTTATTTCATTAAGCCTACCAAAGAATGGAAATTAATTACCCAGTATGATTTGTTTGTGCAGTTATAAACGATATCTCCATCTTTGGCAAACACGAGAGTAAACATTTCAGAACCACCCTCTCCATAGGCTTTATTGGTATAAGTGTTGTAAAAATCAACACAGATTGTCAGAGGTATATTTGCTCAATAGTGAATTAAAAAGTACAATCGTTTTTAAACGGCTTTCGTTGAATAACAAAATAACAGACATAAGGGACGCACCATTTGATTTTCGGGGGAGGGGGGCATGGAAGTTGGGGTCAATCGGATGATTTTTTGGGGCCACCGAAGTAGGCGAATTTTTTTTTTTTAAATTTTTTTTTTAGCAAAGGCGGCACAGTGGTTTTTTTTTTTTAGGTTTTACTGTTTTTCTTTACATTGAGTTGGGTGAGTTGGGTGAGTCATCTTTTTTTCTTCTTCTTCCTGGTTGGTGGGTAAAGTTGTTGTTTTTTCCTGGATAGTGGGCAAAGTGGTGTTTTTTTAAAACTTCCATGCAACGCCCACCCCCCCCCCCCCCCACCCCTGAGTATCTAATGGTGTGTTCCTAATGTACTTTTATAGACATTTGAGTCATAGTTCAATAATTACAGCGCTCACAAAATTCCTAAGGTTACTTCCTTGAGCCCCCCCCCCCAATTATTTTGAGAGTGTATTTATTACCTAGTAATTATATAAGTTAATTTTATGAGAACTGCATTATATATTTTGAAATTTGATGATTTATTCATCAGTTTGTTTGCTTCAAGCGCGATAGCAATCCTAACCTTAAATTTATGAGTGAGACTTGTATTTTAATACAGTGTGGACAACTAATATAATAAATAGGAATTCTTAATCATGTATTAAGTCAAGCATTTTCTAGCCTTTCTTGGGCCTTTCCTTAACACTTTCTATGCGGCTAGTTTTACCAGAGTGATATTACCTTTTAAACCTCCCTGGTTTTGCCATATAAAAAAGATTTTGCAAAAACCTTTTCTAAACTTTTAAAGTCTTATCTCAAGAATAACTGACCTAATACTAGACGTGCTTGTACTTATGTTAATTAATTTCTCATGGTGATTCGAAATATATGATGATGAAAGCCAATAAATTAAATACATTTGTGAAACATTTTGTGAATTGTATTTTGCTCAGTTTGCTTCCCCCCTCCATTTCTTTACATTGCCACAAGCTAGTGGATATTTATCGCTTTGTTTACCTATCGGAGTAAATATACTTTACACAGGCTAGGCAAACAACTGCGGACAACATCTCAAAATTTCACCCCGGGCGCTAAACAACTGAACACATCTCTCGTCCAATCAAAGCCATGGACATAGATGGATTCGGCGGCGCTTGTAAGTGACCCTGATGCAATACACAATAGCATCCAAGCGTCACACTTCTCGATCAACCAATATACCCGTATGAGAGTGTCATTTGGCTGGACCCGTTCGATAATTATACCGATTTGGTCACGGTTTCCTGAACCAAGTGACTCGAAGTCATTATAAATAACGCGTACTTGGAATATTGATTTTGAATTCAGGCTATAAGAGCTAGCTATCGTGATAGCTAGCACAAAAAGAATAAAAACTGCCATCACTCAACATGCAATTTTTAAAATTTGTGACAATCGAAAGACCCGGTGTCGATGACGTCATGGGTATCGGTGCTAAAATGTGCGCATGTGCATTGTATAACTATGACATCATCGACACTGGGACTTTCGATCTCCACAAATTTTAAAAAGCGCATGCTGAGAGATTGCGGTTTTTATTTGTTTTTGTCAAGTGTGGTGTTTTGTTCTGTATATAATTACAAAAGTTGGGCTCGATAATTATTTTTCTAACATATAATGCACACTTTTATGCTTGCGGCACACCTCCTGGAAGTACTAGTGTGGTTGGCTCTCACAACATAACCGATCCTGAAATTACGCTTAAAACCGGCAAAGCATTTTGAGGATGACTTATGTCACAACTCTGGTTCAAGAAGGAACCAACCGATCCTGAAATTACGCTCAGAACCGGGAAAGCATTTTGAGAATGACTTATGTCACAATTCGGGTTCAAGAAGGAACCAACCGATCCTGAAATTACGCTCAAAACCGGGAAAGCATTTGAGGATGACTTATGTCACAACTCTGGTTCAAGAAGGAACCAACCGATCCTGAAATTACGCTCAGAATGGGGAAAGCATTTTGAGAATGACTTATGTCACAATTCGGGTTCAAGAAGGAACCCACCGATCCTGAAATTACGCTCAAAACCGGGAAAGCATTTGAGGATGACTTATGTCACCACAACTCTGGTTCAAGAAAGAACCAACCGATCCTGAAATTACGCTCAGAACCGGGAAAGCATTTGAGGATGACTTTATGTCACAACTCTGGTTCAAGAAGGAACCAGGGGTAGAATTTTGGCGCGAATCCGCGAATCGATTCGCGTAAAAACACTACAGCGTGAATCCATGTGGAATCACGCAACAACAACAACAACAAAAAATCCTTTTTTCTTTTTTTTATAAGTCCAAAACAGGACCTTAGATGACTGGTATTTGACCCTTAGTCAACAAACATGCCGAATTTGGAAGTTGTGCAAGCTTAAGTTATAGCCTTATTCTTGATATTATTTCCATTCATTTCGCAAAAATCTATGGATTCTCAAAATTTGCGAGAATCCAGATTCTCGCAAAATCCTTCCACGAGAATCCGTTTGGATTCTCGCGGCTCATAACGAAATTCTACCCCTGAGGAACCTAGTACCCACCTGGCCTGGAAAGATCATACGACTGGACATGTGGTTAATCCGCATTAGTTGAGATGGTGTAGCACCAAACTGTAAGGCAACGCTGTCAACTGTATCACGACCGCTTACCTGAAGTGTATAAAGACAGTTTAGCATCAGTATATGGACAAAAATATTAAATCCATGTTGTCATAATAATAATAATGGATTTAATATAGCGCCCAATGCAAGGAGCCTCTGGGCGCTTCACAAACTAAGTACAAAAATAAAACAACATCATCAACCTAAAAACCATAAAATATTATAAATAATTGCACATTATACAAACAGAGAAAACACAACAATTGGTGCTCCACGTCTCTCCTTGCAAACTTGCATATCGATGATTCAAGAGATGCAGACAGAAAAGAGATGTCTACACGTCAAGAACCAGGATCGCAGATAGAAAAAGAGATGTGGGCTACATAAAAATGTTTCAAAGTTCTATCCAAATAAACCATGTGATACTTGTGTGATATCCATAATTCTATCACATAATATCTATACAGACGGTATCGTGATCACAAATGTCTGGGGTGCTCAAAATAAGGCTATGTTAAAAAAATCTTTTGGCTCAAAGCTCTTCAGTTTTTCAAAACCTAATGCGGAATGCGGGTTTTTATATAAATATAAAATATTGAAATCCTTGTAAAAGTGACCTTTTGTATTTAAAATGATGTGATCAATGAAAATATGAAAAATTTGTGAAACGTTGGGATTTTTTTTTTGTTGAAAAAAATAAAAATAAAAATGTGTTTTTTTCTTTTTCTTTTTTTCTTCTATCGCGCACCAATTAACTAACACGCGCGGGAGCTTTGAGACATATATGATTTTTTTAATATAGCCTAACAGGAATGCAAATTGACACTCACGGTATATTCCAATGTGCCCCCTGGCTGGTTGTAAAATGTTTTACGTCGTACAGAACCCTCTTCACTCTTCATGCTGCCCAAGTGATCAGGATCTGAAATCATATGACCAAAAAAATAATTAATTGAAATAGAATCTTTTACAACAAAAAAGTAAAAAAAGAGAGAAGGATCAAAGGTGCTTCATTATAAGACTGGGCGATATCGCGCTATGCGATAATAACGCGATCAAATATTAATTATCGCATCGCAATAATTTACCATTCTTCAACGATGTCCCCACAATAAATTATAGGCCCAAAACTATTGGTTTTAGGTTTAGGTAAAATAACATTATACTTACTTCTACGTAAATTGTAATTATCAATATCGCATTGTACAAAAGTAGATCATTCAAATATGAGGGTGCAGTGTTATTGATTGTTTTATGACAAAATATTACAGTTGTATATTTGTCTGATATTAAGTGGTAACCATAAAGTGTGTTAGGAACCTCATGACTATAGTGTGTCCCAAGCAGCTTCTCCACATATAATACGAGCAGACCTATTTTGAATAATTTGAAGACGAGATGCTGAAGTTAAACCACAATTTCCCCATACAATATTACAATACTGCAGATGAGGAAGCACTATGGCGCTGTATACAGGGTGTCTCAAAAAAATTAGGACTCTGTTTCATGACGGTGTAATTCTTATTGTAATCATTGGACCATGACCAATTTAGTCTCAATGTAAAGCCCAATTAATTATTATAATATCCTGAAAATTTAAGATCAATCCGATGCAAAATAAGAAAACAAGCGTACTTTGCGTAAACCATGTCATTTACTGGTTTGTACAATGGGATCTACATTGTACAGACCAGTAAATAACATGGTTTACATTTCAATACGTTATAATAATTGTCAACATAGCAAATACTCTATCAGTCAATAACAAAGTTTAGTTTGGTAATCCATATAATTCTGGCACAAAACAATACTGGCTAAACAAATCCGCAAAACAGATGCATGCATATTCTGTGCAAATTAAAAAAGTTTTGTCAAACAGTTCTCGAACCCACTGTGGATGGTTCATTGAGTTACAAATCGAGCACTTTCATGTTACTCGACTGTTACTACTGTGTGAATTCCCATTGTACAAACCAGTAAATGACATGGTTTACACAAAGTACGCTATTTTTCTTATTTTTCATCGGATTGATCTCATGTTTTCAGGATATCATAATAATTAATTGGGCTTTACATTGAGACTAAATTGGTCATGGTCCAATGATTATAATAGGAATTACACCGTCATGAAACAGAGTCCTAATTTTTTTGAGACACCCTGTATAGTCTTAAGAATATCACGTGGAAGAAATGGCTTCGCTCGCTTCAACATGTGTAGACCCTTCAAAGCTTTTTTTCCGGGCATATTCAATGTTCTCATTCCAAGTTAAATGTTATATATGTGTTATATTTCACATTAAAAATGATTTAAGTGTACAACCAGGGCTCTACTTGAAGACTTAAAGGGGCCCTGAGGGATTGCCAAGAAAAATGAAATTTGGACGAGAAAAAATGAATTGTATGTAGGAACCCTGAAGTGTAATAATTTATGGGAAAAGGGTTGAATGATAGCGCTAGATAGACAATTGGTTGAAGCCATTTATGTGGCGAGTGGTGCTGATAATTTCAATGTGATATACATCGAAATGACCAAATTGTGAAATTTTACATGATAGACAGCGAATTAAGGTAAACATTTTCAGATGGTATGCTTAAGTAATATGTGTGCAAAAAATCTGATTTCTCAGGAAAATTGAGGGCGCCACTTCCACACGTGTCTCTCAGTGCGGCCAGTGCCCCTTTAAGTTATTACTGCATGCATAATTCGACGTACAGTACATGTAGAACAAGATTAATCATTTAGCCTGGATCCATTTAGTTTACTTTTGCAACCAAAGGGAATCTTTTGGGCGTATAATTGCCTTTTCAGGAAATTATATGATAAGGCTGGGTGTGGGTGGACTGAAGAAAACCATCAAAAATCAAACCTATTTTTCCAAATTGTGCACTATAACATCACAATATAACAGGTCCATTCAATGATATTTTATACTATTTCATAAATTTCTCTTTATTTGAAACATTTCCTCTTCTTATGTATGTTTTATTTCATCTTTTTTTTATAAATTGCATTCATTTTATTTCATTCATTTATACTAGTGAAGCCCATAATTTACAATTAACTCTAACCAACCATTCTTAAAGTCTATCTACCATTTTACTTTAACCAATAATGTTGCTATCTTTTGTAAGTATTATGGAAAAACCCTCAACTCAGATGCTGCGTTACATAAACGTATTCGTTTGACATATTTACTACAAAGCTGCTTGCTATTCATCAAAACCAAATATTAAAAAGAAAGAAAAGTAGTCTGACTTTATCTGGAACGATCTCAAAATAAACATTAAAGCATCAGTGACATTTGCCATTCAATATTCATCAGTCAAGAAACTGATTTCCAATATCTGCAAGACTTATATAAAATGTCACTATTTCACTGAACATTTAATCAAGATCTAACATGTAAATCAAAATTCATATTTGAATCACTTTAGCTTTTTGGGGGCCCATCAACATATTTTGATATCAGAAGAAACCCCATATTTTTTGCATCTATTCTGTAAAATGTTTGGCGCAAGAAATGTTCCATTTAGACCTTATAAGTCAACTTGTAGTTACCGCCAAAGGTGGTTACCGCCAAAGGTGGTTACCACCCGGCCAGTTTGTGTATTACACAATGGGCAAATTTTGGTGACTATTTTAAGGATGACCCTTCATGTAGAATAGAAAACACCACTGAGTTGAAAATCGGGCCATCAATCAGACGAATATTTAGGATATCTTATTTTATTTTTGAATTAGTTGTAAAACAATCTCATCAAAATTGAGAATAAAATTACTTTTTATTTTTAAGTGTCATTTTTAATTTATAAAAAAAACCAATAATTCTAAATCTGACTTGAGTATTCTAACAAATCTCAGTTAGAAGCAAAAAAAATTGCAGCAAATAATTATCACAGCGGATACATTTTGATTAATAAATCCGAGTGGACAGACGGACCAACCACCATACAGTGGATGGTGTAAGATGATACAGCCAAGGGGTATAGGTCATGTACTTAAAGTAAAGTGTTAGCTTGAAGAAATTGTAGTAATTTATAGGGTGTATGTATACTATCTCTGTACAGTTTCCTTAGAATCATGCATCATTCAGTTTGCTGGCTATTGCTTCAACATGGTATAGTCACAGCTGAGGGTTGTTTTGAGATCAAAATCGTTTCCCTGTAAAGCAAAATTATGTGCGATCATCCGGACGTTATGTACTATACAGCAATTTTTTAATTTATTTTTTTCATTCCAAAATTTTGTAATTTTCATCATAGATAACCCTAACTCTACTATACCACACGGCAACTGTGCGGGAAAATGTTTTTATAACCCGGCTTGCAGGTTTTTTGGCTACAAAACGGACCCAGGCTATATAACGAGGCGAATATACTCGCCTGAGTGTCGACTGACAAACGTGGTGTAGTGGCTAGGATCTGGGCCCTGGTACTGGAGGTCCGTGGTTCAAATCCGGGGTGGGGGGTCGGGTGACCTTTCTGGTGAATTTTTGGGGTCGGAAAAGAAATCTGTTGCCGTGTGGTGATCTCGAGTTAGGGTTATACAGCAATTTTTTAATTTATTTTTTTCATTCCAAAATTTTGTAATTTTCATCATAGATAACCCTAACTCTACTATACCACACGGCAACTGTGCGGGAAAATGTTTTTATAACCCGGCTTGCAGGTTTTTTGGCTACAAAACGGACCCAGGCTATATAACGAGGCGAATATACTCGCCGAGTGTCGACTGACAGACGTGGTGTAGTGGCTAGGATCTGGGCCCTGGTACTGGAGGTCCATGGTTCAAATCCTGGGGTGGGGGTGGGGTGACCTTTCTGGTGAATTTTGGGGGTCGGAAAAGAAATCTGTTGCCGTGTGGTGATCTCGAGTTACGGTTATACAGCAATTTGTTTATTTATTTTTCATTCCAAAATTTTGTAATTTTCATCATAGATAAATCCTGTGTGGTGTAGTAGAGTTAGGGTTATGTCAAGTGTAAGCAGGAAGAAATCATAGTACTTTATAGGGTGTATGTATGTTATACTATCTCTGTATAGTTTCCTTCCTACTCCAGAATCATGCATAATTCAGTTTGCTGGCTACATTGGTGTAATCCCAGAGGGTCGTTTTGAGATCAAAATAATTTCCTTGTAAAGCAAAATTATGTTATCATCCGGACGTTGATTATTGGCAGTGATGACACAATACTGTACAGCACAAAGATTTCGCGAACATTTGATACTTTACAGTAGTTTCTGATGCGATCGATATTCAGGCGAATTGTGTCACACAAAACAATCAACATTGATGATTTGAAAGCAATCAATTTTCAATGTTGACCATATCCAAAGAGTCAAGTACAATACAGGTAATACGAGGGTCGTACAGTAAGTTCGTAGAGTTACGTAATTCTGACGCACATGAGTGGTTATACCACCTACAAGCAGGTGCTTTTCAATGGTGGAAGCTTTGTCTTCATGCATGGAGAGTTTCATAAAGGTAGGTGTTTTTGTTACGTAATGGTGCTTGAATGAATTCAATGGGTTTTGGACACTGCCCTGTATTCATGGGTTTGTAGGAGAAAGATGGCGGGAAATTTGAAACACGAAATTAGGTCGTACATAAAGATTCGTTCGAAACTTGGCGAAAAACCGATGAAAATCCATGAAACTTTGCAGACGGTTTATGGAGATGATGCTCCTCGGTACCCGACAGTTTGTAAGTGGGCGGCGCGCTTTAGAGTTGGCAGAGACAGCATCGATGATGACGTCAGACTTGGGAGGCCAGTGACTACCTGTTCACCACGAAACATCGCTAGAGTGAAAGAACTTGTTGAAGAAGATGCCAGAAAAACAGTTAAAGATGTTGCAGCACTTACTGGAATATCCCATGAAAGTTCTCATGAAATTCTGAGGCGCCATCTAGACATGAAGAAGATTTGCGCGCGATGGGTGCCACACATCCTGACTGATGAACAGAAGCAGAAGAGGGTAGATGCAGCAAGGATCTTGCTTGATAGGTATGGGCATGGCAATCAGCAGCTTTTGAATAACATTGTGACTGGGGACGAAACCTGGATATACTACTATGAACCACCTAGCAGAGAAATGAATAAGGTGTGGCTGCAAAAAGGTGGAAAGAAACCCACGGTTGCCAAGAGGAGCCGGAGTGTAAAGAAGGTTCTTTATACGATTTTCTTTGACACTTCCGGTATTGTCCTGCAAACTCCGACACCACAGGGTACCTCTGTCACTGGGAAGTACTATTCAACCCAAATTCTCCCCAAAGTCAAGAAACATTATGAACAAAAGTACCCAGAAAGTGGAATGCAGACCATCAGTCTTCATCATGACAATGCACCAGCCCATTCCTCCAATGTTGTGAGGGAGTTTCTGACAGCCAACAACATCGATGTTCTTTCGCACCCACCCTACTCTCCAGATCTGGCCCCCTGCGACTTCTGGCTGTTTTCTAAACTGAAAAAGATGTTAGTTGGACAGAAATACGAGAGCCGGAGCGCAGTAGGAAGTGGCGTCTATCAGTACCTCAGAGGCATACCCAAAGAAGACTTCGCCTGGGCCTTCAGGGAATGGTTACGCAGACTTCAAAGATGCATAGACGTAGACGGGGAGTACTTCGAGAAACTCTGAAGATTTCAGCTAACGGAACCCTCCAGAACTAAAGTTATGAACCAACTCTACGAACTTACTGTACGACCCTCGTATCTCAATCAAAACAAGAGGCATCACATTTTTCTAGGGATTACAGCCTCACTTAAACCGTAGGAAATAACAATGATAGTATTGATACATGTACACACTAATTGATTATTATTATTATTTAATCTTTGATTTTTTGGACAAACTAAAAAAAATATCAAAATGTCTGTTAGCATTCATTTGCATGTGGAAATAACCTCCCCCCGCACCTCGCCCCATTTGGCAAAATCTGAGTCCGTCAAGCCCTTAGAACAGGGATGTTTTTTGTCACCTAGATTCATAAAATTAAAAACCATAAACAATTATTTTCTCTATTTTTGACTCACATAATCCACTCAAAATTTCAACTGGGTATTCATTGTTTGAGCCTATGGTGCAGCTTGAGGTACAAACAAAATTAAGATGACAAAATAACACCCTGTTCTACAATTTTACAAGCCCGGCCGACCCATTTCCCCCTGAATTTTCAAATATTTATTAATACATTTTTTAACATTTTTTGAAAATTGATGCATTTTTTTAAAACAATTTGGATTTTTTAAACAAAAACAAAAATAAAAACGACTTATGGACCGACTAATATACCTGAGAGCAGTGGCGTAGCTAGGATTTTTTTCAAGGTGGGGCAAAATTTTCGTAAAAGGTTGCGCCAAATTTTTTCCCAGTCAGTCACCTCGTAATTTTCATGTAAGTGGGGGTGGGGGGGGGGGGGGGGGGGGGGTGAAGTCAAAAAAACAATTGCACGGTTAAACAATCGCACAGTCCAAAAAGCAGCACAGTCAACATATAATGGTCAATTCTCAGGGTTTTAATCAATTTTTTCTATAAAATTTTCCTTTATTTATAAAAAAACAGGCGAAAAATGGTAATTTTAAAATGGTTAACGCATATAAGCACTACATCCGGAGAGTGGGGCGGGGGCACAAAGGTGGGGAGGCGGGGGCACAAACAATTCTGTCAGGGGGGCAACTGCCCCCCCCCCCCTGAGCTACGCCACTGCCTGAGAGGTCCGTTTCCCATATAGGTGATAATGCTTCAAATACACTCCATTGCCTAGCTGTCCACCATCTCATTAAATGCCACACCAGGTTGCTTGCAAAAACTATACCATACTAAGTATAGCTATCTGTTATAAACTGGCCATTCATTATTTAGGAGCTTTTAGCGTGTAAAATTACTTCAAAACGGAAGCTACTTAGAAGCAGATTTAATTAAAGGCCTGCCTACACTAGGAGAGAAAACTACACCATACGCTTTTAGGATAGATGGTACCATGCAAGGTTTCCGAAATAACATTAAAGAGTGGTCATTTTATGGTTACATATCCTTTTCAAATTGTAGGCAAGATGTGATCACAAACATCACACCATAACAATTGGAATTCAAATAACTGAGCCTGTTTTACCCATGTGGCAAAATATGTTCCAACTTATTTTTTATACAATACAAAACATTTGATCTTGTTTTTTTGTTGATTGTCCACACAATGAGAGCTACAGGGTGAGTCAAAAAGACTGCAATAGTGAAAAGAAGCCATTTTGTTTTCAAAACCAAAATGAATTTTAAAACTTTTTAAACGTTGCAAGAATTATGTATTTAATCCTAAGTTTGTGTGAAAAGATGAAGTCGATCGCATTTTTTTGTTTTCCTTTGGTGAACCTTTTGACCAGTGCACGCATTTCACACGTTTGTCCACGAGATACCCAAAATATGCATCAGATCGCAAAATGTGTCTCATTCAAATTTGGAAACTTGAGTTCATTTGTGATGTTATTGGAATTTGATGCATCCTTTCTTGTTTACATGCGAGTTAGCATAATCAATTATAATCATACCCATGCTATGTAATTGTAAGCGTATAATGTTCCATTTTTTTGTTGGCGGGATATTCAAATATGAAAATGCAATGTGTGCCATTTCCAATGAAAATCACTGTGCTCATGGACAAACAGGTAAATTTGGTTGTGCAGCAAAGAGGGTCACCAAAGACAAACAAAAAATGCGATCGACTTCATTTTTTCACACAAAGTTAGGATTAAATACATCATTCTTGCAACGTTTAAAAAGTTTTAAAATTCATTTTGGTTTTGAAAACAAAATGGCTTCTTTCCACTATTGCAGTCTTTTTGACTCACCCTGTAAATATGTATAATGGTATGTCTGAACTGTACAACAATGTTTTCATTGCACAACCAGTTCTTGTGGGTTAGGCAACCAACCCACTTTTTTATTTGAGATATTTTTATAAAAAATTGTTTCAAAACTTTTGGAAAATGTTTGAATTTGTTTGCAATTTTTAAAAATTGTTGAACATTATTCACCAAAATGACATGAAATGTTTAAAAAAGAAGATTTTTTTTGAAACGTACCTCATACCTGATGAGATGGATATTAACCACAATAAATAAGAACATGTTTTCCAACAATAACCACAACACCAACCAAACTATCCAGATCATACATTTGATTTCTTTAGATATTGGGGTGTTTCTGACATTGCAGATCAAAAATGCAGTTTTATTTTGCCTCTAAAATGTATTTATCTTTGATGTTAAAGGTAGATGTTCTGATTGCTGGCCCGATTTTCAATTTGATGTTTTCTATTTTACAAAAGGTCATCCTTAAAATTGTCGCATTCCTAAGTTTGAGTAGCATAGCTCCAATGGTTCTTATTTTAGAAGCACAAGGTCACAATACATTTCCCATGGAGTAGTACACAAACTGACTGGTGACCTTTGGCAGTAATTCACCACCTTTTAGTCTATAATTTCTAGATTGAACATTTCTGGCCCTTAAAGGGCTGCTTAAAAATCTGGAACATATCAACTTAAGTGGTACACATGTGTAGGATTTTATGGTTTTATAATTGGCTAAGTTGGCTAACATAAATATTTGAGGACAAAATAAGGTCAAAACTTGTAAACACATACTTGCTACTGCATGCACACTGACTATTCAGACAACCTTGTGGTTGTCAACACTCATCAATGCACTAGTCCCAGCAACTTGCCTGAAGCATATTTGGCCAGGCCTACCATGCGGCCCTTTAAGATTTTACAGACATAATGAGAAAAATATTGGGATTCTTCTGATATCAAAATATCTTGATGTGAAAAAAAAATCATAGCCCCCCCCCCCCCAAAAAAAAAGGTGATTGGAACATACATCTTTAAACGTCAATAGATTTCCTATAGTTAAGTAAAGTCTGCTATGCACCGGCCCGTTGCAAACCAAAATCAAGTCGGCTCAAAGAGTATGTTGTAAAATGACATGGGATGGGAGAGGTTTTAACTAATAACTGTACTCTTTTCAACCAAATTCTGTACCCTTGGCACAACATTCCAATTAATCCCATTTATTTTCTCACAATAGCTGTAAATCTAGCATGAGTCATTCAATTGTAATAAATTACATTGTTGCATTGTATTCACGAATGGTGTCAGGGACACTAAAATCAATTAATTTAAGCACCATATTGAATTAATGCAGGTCCAAAAATGGATTACATTTCTGATAGGGTATTATATATTTTTACATGGGGCTTGCTATAAGCAAGGCATTACACATTTACACATTGGTTCAAAGATATTTTTGTCAACTGTTCAAATGTTCTTGTTTCGGGACTACTGCTCAAATAAGAAGGAAAAGCATTTTTTTAAACCATGGTTAATTAAAACTGTGGTGCCATTACCTAAACCAAGGTTCAACTGTGGGGGGGGGGGGGGGGGGGCACAAATTTGATGGTTTGTTGTTTGACACAATATTTGAATTAAGCAGAATGCACAGATCGTCATAACATTCTTTGCAAGAATCTACACAATTTCTCGCAACCTGTGACAAATGTTTGACCCAGTTTCAACCATGGTCAACCATGGTTTGTGACATGTCATCAAGTTTTTAATCATGGTTACAGCTTGCCTGATGTGTTACGTCTCTCTCAAATATGGTGTGCTTTTCCCTTTTCGGTTCCAATACCTCTAGGTGTTTACATCAAAGTAATAAGGTAGAGTTGGCCTCCAGAGCTCAATCCCATTACCTGACCAAATGAACCAGCGCTTCAATTAATGTGAACAGAACGTAAACGCTGACCACTCTAGTTATTAAAGATGCCAAGGAGTCAGTGTCCCGTAGTCTTCTCTACGGGGGAGGGGGTGGGCACTCAGATATATGGTTGTATGCATCCCATTATCTGACCAAATGAACCAGCGCTTCAATTAATGTGAACAAAACGTAAACGTAAACCTCTCTAGTTATTAAAGATGCCAAGGAGTCAGCCTCCCATAGTCTTCTTTACGGGGGAGGGGGTGGGCACTCAGCTATATGGTTGTATGCATCCCATTACCTGACTAAATGAACCAGCACTTCAGTTAAAAACTTAATGTTAACAGAACGTAAACGCTGACCACTCTAGTTATTAAAGATGGCAAAGAGACAGCGTCCTGTTATTATTCTTTCCAGGGGAGGGGGTAGGCACACAGATATAAAGTTGTATCACTATATACTTATTAAAGCTGCCCTAGAAGCAGCGTCCTGTAAGTGCATACAACCAATTAGTGCCCCTCCCTTGAAAAGAATTTCAAGGGAGGGGGCACGTTGTATGCATCTGCTTGAATGATTTGAGATTAGGGAAAAGGCGGAGAAGACAAAATGCTCAACAGGAGGACAGATCTTCATGTAAAGTCATTCAGACATTTTTAAACTAAAATACTGTCAAAATCAGCAATTAAAATAAAATGAAGGCATTTCAGTGTCCCTAATTTTTTTGTTTAAGTTCCAACATGTTCAGAAACTTGTAAAAATGAAATCAAAATTTGAGAAATTGCCTGTTAAGGAGTAATTTTTAACCACAAGTTCTGGCTAAGACTAAGAGTACCTAGGCCTAATGTAAATTCCACAGAATAATTTCTAATTATGTAAGGGTAGCACTCCTTTCTACAAATAAAGTATTTCCAATATGAAGATCAAACCATAAAACCTTAATTTTTGTATCATATTACTTAGTATGGTTTGTGTGATTCAGTTGACCATGTCTGGGGGGTTTTGCTAGCATGTAAATACATTAGGATATCTAAAATCACAATCAAAACATCTGAAATTAGTCACTTCTGCGTAAATAGTAGTGTGTTGATATGTATGCACAAATACTTTCTTCAGCGAGTTTGTCTTGATTACATGTGTAGTGTTCCTTATAAAAATACACCATACATGTAGGTGGAGATGATGCCTTGTTTTTGAAAATATAGGTATATATTTTGCTGAGATGAGAACATGCACAGGAATATTTGAAAAACTTCATAGCAAAACACAAAACAAATTACAAAATGTTCAGACTTCAATGGCAAAGCATCGATCTGCATATCTATAGGACTTGTGCGAAAGTCACATATGTTGGAATTCACACACAATGGACTCCACAGACATACAGATATCGCCATTAATTATACATATTTGGAATCTTTTGAACTATTACTATTAGGGATATCAAAAGCACTGTACGAAATGTAACACTCTGCCAAAGTTTTCTCTAAGCCGCTATGGTGTGATTTTAGCACAAGCCGATTGCCGATAATCCGTAATCCAGCAGTTACAAAATAAAATAGGGTTTCAAAATGTCAGCCAAGTTGTCAGGGATGGCGTTTTAAGGGTCCAGGGGGTACACCCTTAGATTGACAGTTTGACTAGTTTGGACCCCTTAAATGGCTTATTTTGTGTAGTATTTTAGGTACCTGGCCCCTCGGTTTTCCCGATTTGGATTTTGGACCCCTAATATCGGCAGGTCAGCACTAACCCTGCAAGTTGTAAAGCTGAACATCATTTGTGTTTATGTTTGTTAATTCTTTAACCCAAAAATTGTCAAAGCGCAGACTGCTTTGTTGAAAATAAATAATTAATGATAGTCTATTATATTAGCAATGCATTCTGTCTGAGAAGATATAAGTAGCTACTATGGTTTTGACACCGATCGTGATGTTTACAATTAGGTGATGACATTATAAATGTAAATACATAATCCATTCCAGACAAAAAAGGGTGTACACTGTTAATAGACGTAACAATCAAATTAAGGCGCTGGCCTTGTTTATATAATTTATTTGGGTAACAATGGTTTGCACTGCTCACTGATCAGTAATTTAATATTAGGAAACGAAGTAAATTCCACAATTACATTATAAGAATATTATTGCTTTAAGATTGATTATGTACTACTTTTGGGACTTTGTTGGTCTCTCTAATGATCAAGGCAATAGCCAGAGGGGCCTCCAGGCATCATATGGACGCCCTGTCGCGAAAAAAGGACGCCCTAAAATGCTAAAGCTGTCCAATGGATGCCTTTTTTTAATTTTATTTTTTACGTATTTTAATATTTGTTCACAATTTGAACTCCAAAAGGTAGATATACTATTTTATGTCAAAAAATCGGTGCGGGCAGGAACGTGAAACACATAATTTTTGTTACTTGGCCTTATCACTAATTTCTCCGTAATTACTAAACTGAATCCAGTTTAAATAGCAAACAAATTTGACTTTTTGTTGTTGTTGTTGTTGTTGGTGAAAAGTTCAATTCAGACACTTATTTAGGAATTATAATCACATAAAAGTGAAAACTGAAAAGACACATTAACATTTTTATTGGGACACCCTGTTATTGTAAATCTCCTTTGGCAGCATTACAATATTTTGCAGATTGTAGCATACCACTTATTCACAGATGAAATTGTTGTGAATGTCAATTTGGACTATAGTAAAATAAGCATGAACATTTGGCTGCATTACAATTTTTCTTCGCAAATAATAGCATATACCACTTCAATTGTTGCCAAATTTGGCACTCTTATTCTTTATCATTGAAATAACCAGTTTATTAATTGTTGTGAAATTAATTACAGGATACGACCCTAAACAACTGCAATTTCATCAAGATTTTAAATGTACATAAATAGTATAGTTTGATGGTATAATGTACCTCAAAACATGCTTTCTTAAGGGAGTGTTCATAAATACTTTGGTGGGAGGGGGTTTGGACAAAGTTGAGCCAAGGACATCATTTTGTTATCCCCCCCCCCCCCCCAAAAAAACCAATTTTTTCTTCTTCTTCTTCTTCTTGATCCCCCCTTTTTCTTTTATCCCCCCTCATTCCCCCCCCCCCCCCCCCCCACCAAAGTATTTATTAACACTCTCTGATTCCTAATGTATAAAATCAAAACATCTAAAAGTATAACAGTTTCTACACCCACTTTTATTGTCAATATGGATTTAGGGAGTTTCCAATTTCTGAAGAACAACTGAATCACAATGTACTGATGCTTGTGACAGTAACGAATGACATTTTAAAAATCAATGAATGTTTGCATGCATGAACACTTTGTGCATCAACTGCACTTGCAAAATTTGCGACATTATGATGCATCCATGCAAACATTTTGTGCGTAACAGAGTGGGCTATAGAGGGTCATTTTTAGGTCATAGTTTCAGATCACGCTTGCTACATGATTTTTTGATGACTTTATGCATACTGACAACATTTTCAACAAAAAAAATGAAAAAAATGCAAAATCCAGGGTGCCCCGGCCAAAAAACCACAAAAAGTCGGCCATTTTGGATAAAACAGACTTATGATCATAACTCAGTCATTTTTTGTCTAATTTATTTGATTTTGGTGGCAATACCCATCTTTTAGGGTAGGCCTACAGTATGTCATTCTATGCTGGTTTCGTCTCATATAACCCCTTCGTTTTCTTGTAATAGCTGATTTTGGTCAAATTTGGACTGTGAGGGCGCTTTGCAAAAAAGTAGCTATCGCATTAATAAAAATGAATTTGAATACATGAAATATGTTAAGAGTGAGTCAAGAAACATTGTCTGAAGATGTGAGCATGTTACCTCATTTCATTTTACCGTGGCATCCACTTTAAAATCACAAGAACGCGTTAAAAGTACTTCCATAGGATAGTACAGGGGTCAACGAACTTTCATTAGTGTGTGTTTCAATGGAGACAATTCAAAGATGTTCAAAATGGTGTAGCTTCAAAACAACAAATGGTATTTTACTCAGATTTTCAGAAAATGCCTAAAATGTAACTCCTATCATATTTCAACATTAAAATTTGAGATACTTCGATGCGAAAGGTATTTTTTTAAACAGCGCCCTCACAGGGCTATTTTCACTAAAAATGCCATTTTCAGGAAAACGAAACATCGTCATGCGATAAAAGTTGTATAAGATTATTCCATGTCCCAACAAACATGGGTATTGCCACCAAAATCAAATTGATTGGACCAAAAATGATTGATTTATGATCAAAATACTGTTTTTCCATAATGGCCGACTTTTTGTGGTTTTTTGGCCGGGGCACCCTGGATTTTGCATTTATTTCAATTTTTTTCTCAAAAATGTTGTCAGTACGTATAAAGTCATCAAAAAATCATGTAGCAAGCATGATCTGAAACTATGACCCTCTATAGCCCACTCCTAGAACAGTAGATCTGATGTTCCCAAGGATGAAGTTGCTATTAAAAACTTATAGCTTTTTAGGTTTATACCAGAAGTTGTGGTTATGTATGCCCCTGAAGTTGAGTTTTCAATAATAAAAACACCAATAAAACAAAACTATGAAACCAAATAAAACCCAAAAATTGTCACAACTCTCCTCATTTTCAGAGTTTTTACACATTGAGCAATCTATCACACATTGGCGGAATTCAAGCAGATTACAAAAGGTGACACAAATTATGACACTTTTCCAAAATGTCCACAACAATAATCAATAATACCACTTGAAGGGATGTGGATTATAAGGTGTATGTTCTTTTTTTTTATGATTTTTTTTTCACATCAAGATATTTTGATATCAGAAGAATCACCAGATTTTTCTCATTATGTCTGTAAATTCTTAGGGCCAGAAATGTTCCGTTTAGAAATTACAAGCTAAATTGTGGTGAATTACTGCCAAAGGTGGTTAACCACCAACCAGTTTGTGTACTACTCAATGGGAAAATTTGTTATGACCCCGTGCTTCTAAAAATAGAACCATTGGAGTTATGCAACTCAAAATTTAGAATTCAACAATTTTAAGGATAACCTTTCATGCAAAAATAGAAAAATCAAGTTGAAAATCGGGCCCGCAATCAGAAAATCTACCTTGTTGTTGATCTTTTTGAAAATGTTTCAATTTGTTTTTAAATTTCAGAAATTGTTGAAATTCCCCAAACTTTTAACCACAATTTTGGAAAACAAACCCCAGGAAACAAACCCAAAAAATGCCTGATCGATCTACCCAACCTGAGATCTGTTTCCCCATAGAACAAGGTAGCTTTTTTTCATCGCCAACATCATCCAAATGGCAGTTCAAGGAGGGCACACAGTTAACATGTAACAATATCATTTTAAAGCTTACCATTTGTAGTGACAATAGGTGCGGTAGAAGCTACAACGATTCAGGAATATGATATCAGCAGTGTCCAATGAAAGCATGAAAGAGCAGAAATTGTGAAGGCATGGATGAGCAGAAATGATGAAGGCATGGATGAGCAGAAATGATGAAGGCAAGGATGAGCAGAAATGGTGGCATGAAGATACATGGATTTCATTCAATAGTGAGTGCCCAATGAAAGCAAGAGCATGACTACACACAAGAACATTAATAAAGGGTATAATAAGGCATGGATCTCAATTAGTATAGGAGCATTAGGCCAAGAGAGAAAAAGGTTTTGTTTCAAGTCCGATATAATACCAAAACAGGTTAGGCCAAATTTCTTGTCCTAACTTTTGGAAAAAGAGAGGATGAGGGCACTTTTTTTAAAAATAAACAATGCAAAGTCGTCATTACCAGCATGATATTGCGTGATTGGTCGTGAATCCTTGGTTGTGAAACCCTTAAAACTGGCCCATGTTGTGGTTGAAAAAAGCACCCTTATTCCCAGTGTTCGAAATACCACCTGCATGCATGCACATATGCAGGTAACTTTTTGGCTGTGCACAGGGGTGTACTTTCGGCGCGAATCCGTGAATCGATTCGCGTAAAGATTCGCGCAAAATGACTACCGCGCGAATCCAGGTGGATTCTCGCCAACAAAAAAAACTTCTTTTTTTTTAAATTTTTTTAAAATTTTTAATTTTTTTTTAAAAACTTTTTTCTTCTTCTTTTTAAGTCCAAAACAGGACCTTAGATGACTGGTATTTGACCCTTAGTCAAAAAACTTTCCGAATTTGGAAGTTATGCAAGCTTATAGCCTTATTCTTGATATTATTTTAATTAATTTTAAGAAGTGTTTGATTCAATTTGTGTACTATTATTTTCTAAGTATACAATAGTACAATAAATGTTTCAAATGCGGAATTTAAATTCAGTAAAAAGGATTCTCGCAAAAATATTCTGCGAGAATCCATTTGTGAGAATCCATGGATTCTCGCAAAATTCCTCTGCGAGAATCCATTTGGATTCTCGCAGGATGTCGCGAAAGTACACCCCTGTGTGCATGTAAGCTTTCAATACTTACCTGCACGTGTGCATGTACAATTATGGTCATAATGTTGTACTTGAGAGGGATGAAACGCATCTGAGTAAAATATATATTGACTTAAAGGCCTATGAATGAAATGTTCTGTGCATGCAAAAATTATTTTGTGCAGGTAACTTTTCAAAGCTACATGTGCATGTGCATGTGGCATTTTTTTTGTATTTTGACCACTGCTTATTCCTCGTTTTCGTTCACGTGGATGATAACAACATTATACCTGACTGCCGCCCCCCTGAATTGTGGGCAACATTAGCTGAGATACACTTTTTCACCCTTTGGCTCATGATTTCAAGAAAATATCCATTGTCAAATGGTTCATGTAGCTGTTACTTCAACCATGATCTAAAGAATCACAAATAATCCATACATTTTTACTTATTGCTAAATTATTGCCTATAGAATCACAATGCAATAATCTATAAATGATACGCATCACTAATAATGATGTAAAGAACACAATAAATCTATGAAAATTAAACATAGTGATATTACATACTCGTAGGCCTTTATCATTATCAATTCGCTATGTAATCCACCGTTCACAAACCTTTTCAAATTAGGTTATCAACTGTACATTAGCTGTAAAAAAGTTTTCCATCACCTAACCTTTGAAAAACAGAAAAGCGCGATCCATGGATATATCGGTATTCAATGAAGTTCTTAATATCATCTTTATAACTACCAGTTTTATAGGCCTACTTAATTTATAAGCTTGCCTTGGATTTAGATTTCAGACTAATTCTTTCTATACTTCACATTGTACCCATCAAATAAGTGCACGATAACAGAGAGGTTGAAGGTTATTCCATAAGTGCATTTCGTAAAGTACAACTATTTAAACATCAAAACATTACCCACCAAAGGTAATCAATCTGTAACATTATTGATCCATATATAATTAGTCAATCCCATCAGTGACTTTCATCCAATCATTATTGTTATAACTTATTGGCATTCAAATCAATCGATCAATATCTATTCCATCATAACATACACATTACATACATGTACATGAATGTAAAAAATAAAAATAACAGTTTTTCAACCGATACGCAACGATGCAGGTATGAACGCACGCACCTTAAGGGGTCACACTCCCACTTTTCGGAGCCTATGTACCTTTGCATGATTTTGTTGGGATTTGGCATGGTTAGGGTTAAATAAAAAACACCCAGATAACACATTCTGTAGATGAATAATGACACAATAAGTCCCAACAATCAAATTTATTATCTCTTTAATTAAAATATAATGATAATAATAATGAGAAATTTGTATAGCGCAGAATGCTGGGCGCTTTGACAACAATAACCCTAACCCTACTACACCACACGGCAACAACACGGCCAGCCTGTTTTTATAACCCGTCCAGCCTGTTTTTATAACCCGGCGTGCAAGTTTTTAGGCTATAAAATGGACCCAGGCTATATACGAGGCGAAATATACTGAGCCGAGTAGCCTTAGTGGAATGGAGATGGGCTTTGGTGCTGGACGTCCAAGGTTCAATCCGTTGGGGGATGAGGAGGGGGTAGGGGTGACTTTTCTCCAGCGGAAACAAAAAAGGAAATATAAAGGAAATATAATGAAAGTATAAAAATTTCAATAGTGTACATGTAGTGATTTAAAATACAGCATTAAAAATACAACCAGCGCAGTAAAACAGTCATAAAAGTGGCACGTGAGATGTCAATATTATCATACACATTTGGCCCTTGGTCATTTATGGTCCATTGGACTATGCATCAAATGATTGAAATTATGCGGTCCAGTTGAATCTTGTTCTCAGGCTCAAAACCCTACAAAACACCAACCCCTGCCCCCTTTACATATTGTTTGAATATCTTATTAAAGGTAGGTGTTCTGATTGCTGGCCCGATTTTCAACTTGATGTTTTCTATTCTACATGAAGGGTCATCCTTAAAATAGTAGTGTTCCAAAGTTTGAGTTGCATAATTACAATGGTTCTTCATTTTTTTTAGAAATACACAGTGACACAAACATTTGCCCATTGAGTAGTACACAAACTGGCCAGGTGGTTGGTTAACCACCTTTGGCAGTATATAACGTCTAAATGAAACATATCTTGCGTGAAACATTTTACAGACATTTTGAATAAAAAATATGAGGTTTCAATATATTGATGGGCAAAAAAAGCTAAAGTGATCGAAACATCCACCTTTAATAATACTAGCGCATTTGATTGATGTTGGCCGAGGAAGCAGTCAGTGTTACACAGAGTGACCTCTCTCTGCCTTCGGTGCTTCTTGTGCACTCCTGAATTACACAAACGGCATAATACACAAGCGTATATTTATTAAACCACTGCTTGTGTAATCCAGGATTTACATACATGGTTAGTTAGATGGCTGGTTGGGATTTCATATACACCTGAGAATGTTTGCTTTTTGACCCATAAAAGATGGGATCTTATCAGTGGCATACTAGAAGAGGACAGGGGCATCCCCCTGCCAGAACCCCCCCCCCCCCCTTCCCCCCAATGAAATGACAAACCCTATTTTTTAAATTTAAATAGTCGGTTATTCTCCCCCCCCCCCCCTGATCACAGGCCTGCCCCTCATGCCCCCACCCCCCCCCCCCCCCCCCCCCCCCCACCCTCAAATTGAAGACCCTAGTTACACTGGATCTTATGTAGACCTGCAAACAAAATCAATGTTAAACATGATTGATTTCATACTAAAATGACCTAAACGATTATAGGCCAACTGATTTTGTTGAATGGTGAAAAACAGAAATATTTTACTTTCGAGCTTGATGGTACCAGATTTTTTGGCAAATTTTCAAATATCACTCAGGCCTTTTTAGTTTTATGTTTTTATATTTATTCCTTTTTAAAATCTCTATAAACAAAATCACTTGTATAATCTCCTTACCCTGAAAATAAAATTATAACAAATAGGCTACTGCCGCTGCTACAATAAATGTATGTACACACAAAAAAGCCGATATGAGCAAGCAAACAAGCAATACAGGTGACCTGAATTATGAATAGTTGTTCCACTGAGTGTTTCCACTTTCCAGGAAATTACCAGAAATTCAGAAATTCTGGTTGTTTTCGGGCAATGTCCGGGGAATCAAATAATTCCAGGTGATATCGGTGAATCCGGGACATTTCAAAATGTGCTATAATTTATATCTTAAATATATTCTGTTTTCATTTATGTTTAGTGCCCTGTAATAATATTAAACAGGACTGCTAATAACCTTTATATTTTATAGTCAACAATCAGCCCTTCAAAACACATTAATGAGTACCCTCTACAGTATACATTTGTAGACCAGTCATTATTCAATTCAAACCTACTCCCCTACATTTCAAATTTTTTCGATGCCAACTCCGGAGTTTCTCACATCATTATATTCTTGCCACAACCAAAAATAGCACGGATATTGCAATTTTGAAGATTTCAGGAAATCCCATAAATTCCAGGAAATTTGGGATTCTATTTCAGGAAAACAAATTGAGATGTGGAAGCACTGGTTCCACTTGACATCATTTAGCCAATATTTTAATTTTAGTGTGACACAGAATTTTATCTATAATTTCATTTTTGCAGAGAAATTTCACAAGCTGTCATTTTGCAAAATTCATACAAAGATAAATACAAACTTGTTCCATCCTGATGAGTGGAAATGTCTAAAACAGGGTAAAACCAGAAATGTTTGTGAGTTTAAAATTTCACAAATCAGCAATACTGGCCTAATTCACGGCATGAACATTTAGCGCGTGTAAATTTTGGAGTTACATTGTGATATTACAATGCACTGCTACAAGGTAGATTGGCATATTTGCGGCATGAAAAATTCATGAGTAAGTACTCCTCGCGAAATTAGCGAAATTTAAACGCACGCAAACATTTCTGGTTTTACAGTATTCTGAGCTCTGTCACCTTGGAATCGTAGATGATGATTTAAAATATCGCAAAAAATAACAGACCTTATAAGGCAAAAAAAAAAGATGTGTTGTATTGCCCTGAAGTGCCTAAAATCTTGAAGTCGGGTCGGTCGGTCGATTTTCCTTCTTTTTCTTTTTTTTTGCTGACAATTATTACTGACAGACCGTGGTTGATGACAAGACAATATTGACAAATTTGTCAATGTTTCTAGTGTGAAAATGGTTTAATTGCAATCTATTCAAGCAAACGTATTCAATTCAAGCAGAAAATTAGTAATATTTTGACAAATTGGGTAAAATCTAAATCTTAAAAAAAAAATTGCGACCCTGATTTGTGAGATTTTAGGGTCGGTCGCTGAGGGCAACACAACAGAAATTGTTGGCCTAAGTGTCCTACCTGAGGGTAGTGCTGGCTAGATGAGGGAGCGCTGAGGCAGGAAATTCATAAATTGTTGTGCAGCATAATTTCATTTATTACCGTGTTAGATTTCAATTAAAGAGTTCAGCGCTCTTAACTCTATGCGGCAATGGTGCTTAGCAGTGCCATAATAGCCCAGGGGACTGTTCTGGCTCGGAAATATGCAAGAGTGATCGACCTTTTTCCGTTTTCCCTATCATTATTTTCCTCATAAATTCATATCTTTTGTTATGGTGACTAATTAAGGATTAATTTTTGTCTTTTTCACTGGATCTTGGTCCAGTGGCATAGCTAGGTTTTTCATATTGGGGGAGGGGGGGGGGGGGGGGGGGGGGTGGGGGGGGGGGGGTGAACAATGAAAGTGAACCGATAAGGATTTGGCGGAGGTTGTTGTGACTGTGGTGTCCCCCTGGCTATATTATATTGCAGCTCCTCGTCTCTGCAATGGACTACCATCGACCTTTTTCCCTTTTCCCTATCATTTTTTCCTCATAAATTCATATCTCTTTTTATGGTGATTAATTAAGGATTACTTTTTCTCTTTTCACTGGATCTTGGTCCAGTGGCGTTGCTAGGTTTTTCATATGGGGGAGGGGTGGGGAAGGGGGTGAAAAATGATAGTGAACCGACGTGGACTTGGCGGGGGTTGGTGTGACCGTTGCAGCTCCTTGTCTCTGCAATGGACTACCTATCAATATTTGCAAAAACTGTAAGTCTTTAAAAAAATATGTTGAAAAACACAGACCATTTCAAATAGAGATCGGAAAACTTCTAAAACACAGCTCATGTGGAGCAGGTTTTCTGACAAAACAAGATTCGCAAACCATAATAACAACATTTTGATTTTCTTTTACCCGGGTAGCTACTGTTCGGGCTAAGCGTGTGGTTTTAGCAGTGAGCGATGACAAATGATCATTAGAATGACATTATGGCAATAAGAGCAGTACAGGAAAGGGGAGGAGAAGGCAGAATTTGAAGATGACCGGAATAGTACTTCAGGTCCCAGCCATGCATGCATCAAGTCTTTGATAAAATAAAAGGCTTCATATCGTTTAACAATAGACACTTTATTCTAACATGTAATTGATGCATTCATGGGACCTAAAGTACACTTTATCCAAGATGGCAAGTATAGGTCAATGGATTGCAATGTTAGATTCCTGTTTGAGGTTTGAAAAACAGGGTGAGGTGACTTTTCATTATTCATTATTTGGATTTTTTTTCATTATTCATAAATAATAACCTCAAAATCATGGTTTAAAGAGTGAATTTCAATGTGAAACCATTCAAATGTTAACACTAAATGTAATAATCACATATTTAATAAAATTATCCCATTGCTTGTATTACATGTGTGAGCTCGCATTTGATGTGTGCGCTGTATTACAATGAACAATGGTTTGTATTGGGTGGAGTTGTTGAATCATTATACAAATATACCATTTCCTTCGATTTTCATGTCCTTCGGTTCTGGCTTAAATCATGAAAAGACTATTTTTATTATGCTAATGGTAGTTGATTCCCAGTTTCCTGTGGCCCTCCCGACCCACATTTTCAGTTTGACCAAAACTTGCATTATTGTTGCAAAAATTACATATTCTGACAAACTTGAATAAAAAATCTAAATTTGTAATGACTCTAAATAACAGGCATCTCTTCCTGTTGATTTTAAGGGATTTTATTGGCAGTGGTGTCATGGTAGATGGTTAATAATGAAAATGTTTGCATTACCTACTTAAATTTCAAATGTAATTGACGATGCAATAATTCAAATAAATTTTTGACATTTTCAACAACACATCTAAAAATACTTCCTTAAAGGTATATTATGTGATCTTTCCAAAGGGACGCCCTCAATCCTCGAAAAAAAATTGGATTTTCTTGCAGATTTACTTTTCTGATTATAAACCATATATATTCCAAGTTACAGATCGATACGATCCTAATTACTTCAAAATCATGGTTTGAAAAATAGATTGTACCGAGCGGTACAATCTATTTTTCAAATTTTACTCTAAATTGATGAGATGTACAAATTATATCTTCCCCCCTCCCCCACCCCACCCCCATATTTTTGTATTCATTCATGTAAACTTAACATTAATCGAAATGGACTACATATTATAGATGTAAAAAGTTGCCTAAATTAAACAATTCTAAAACAGCTTTGACATTTTGAACCATTTCATTTAGAGATCAGCAACACCACAAGGTAGACAGAGCTTAAATTTGGTAACAATAGTTAGAACTCATAATGTGGACTTCTGCAGTGCGCCTCACGGTTCTTCTCCTGCAAGGTTTATGCAGTGCAATGCACTGTTGCATGATGTACTATACCGAGTGTACATGTGTACCCATGCAAAAAGAGATTAAAGTTGGCAAATGTGAATAAAGGTAATAATGTTAACAGGTTAATGTCTACATGGATACGACCCAATTAGTTTCAGAATGATAATTCTTCAGCACATATATCCGCGTTATAATGGCTGGCATAAATGCAGGGCGGGAGTCTTTTTTATGCGTACAATAACTCTGCCGCCTAGTATCCATTTAATGATTGGTTTTTGCTATGGCTGAAACTGCAATGAAAACAAAACCACCAGATGGTTGAAAAAAGCAAATTGTTGGATCAGAAGAAAGGAAGGAACTTAATCAACAAAGACAGGGGGGGCTACAGATTACATAATATCAATGACCAACACTTACTGTCAATGTCCTCTACAGGGTGAGTCAAAAAGAAGTTGTACAGGAATTAATATTTGCTTAAAAATAGACCAAACAAATTTGACAAACCAATGAGGCACGTATTCAAAGAGCAACTTAATTATTCTGCTCTTATGACAAAAGGAATCATTGAAATCGATCAATTATATCAGGAGCTATGCCTGTTTTAATTAAAGAACCTCTTTTCTTAGCTGTCCACGGAACGCTTAATTCTCTTGAAATCTTTCCACTCTAAGTGGGCAACAAAATGATTGCTAATGTTTGTCCTCTAAAGTGTCTTAATTGTTTTAAGTGGGCCTTCCATGTGTAATCATTTTCTTATTGTTGTCACTAATTTGTTATTTTATGCACACCATTCCCACCTGTGTTTGAAACTCCCGGGCTTTAATCTCATTTGAATATGAATGCCCGTGTGTACAACTTCTTTTTGACTCACACTCACACTGTACTACAACCTCCAGCAGCTATATATATAAAGCCTGTGAGCAGTGGACAAAGTTGTCGGTCTGAAGAAGCTTCCAGCATGATAGTGAAACGTCACTAATATAAATCTGAGTACCATACACTTCCATTGGATTTGTGTACAACAGACCTCTCTAAAATAATGCAATGGAAAACTTACCAACAGGTTCACTCTCTGAGCGAATCTTGATATTACGAATAGTGATTGGTTCAGAACGTCCCGTGCCATCGCCAAAATAGGGGTAGTTATCTTTGAGGGTCACGGGACCCTCATCATCCTCATACGATGCTTCAAAGGGTTCCAACCTGCAAACAAATATAAAACGGTTCAATCTAAGAATAGATATCGTGAATATGAACAGAAAAGTATAAAGGAATACCGTTCTATTCATCAAACCATGCATTATATATATTTTATTTTATTTTCTTCTCATTTATAGTTTTTTATTATCATTTCTTTCGCTGAAAAGATCACACATCATAGAACAATTCAAATATACATGTGATGATACAAATTATATTTACTACGGTACATTCATGTATTTAAACAAATTCTATTTAGATTGAACCTATTTTGTATAAACAGTTAAATGTATACAGAGTACAGAGATAGTGTATTTTTTCCTCTTTCTTTTAGTTTTAAAATACATGCAATAACTTTTGACAATTAAATTATCTTATTTTTCTCGAAAAGTGATGTCCATTAAATGCCACCGGATATTGAAAGCTTTATTTTTCAGGTTTGCATTATAAATAGTTTTTTCGTTGACATACAAATTTATCACCTCTTTCTTTCCAGGTAAAACAAGATTTTTCTTTTTTTATATATCCTGCTTTTGTAAATATTGAATTTCAGAATTAATAAGATTGTTAAAAACATAATCTTTGTACTGGTAATTTACAAACAGGATCATTTCTTTTTTCAACCAAATATCTGTGTCCAATATTGATCCAGTTTTAAACGTCTTTCCAGTACTTTAGAGTAAATTCACATTCCCATTACAGTAAAAAGAGATGAACAAAGTTTTCATCAACTTCATTACAAAAGGTACATTTTGGATTGACCGATTTACCAATTTGAACTAAAAGGGTATTTGTACAAAGGATTCTGTTTAAAAGGCGAAGGAACCAACGGAGTTTAACTTCCTGAGTACATTTCCAGTTATACTGACAAACATGCACTATATGGTAGGAAAATAATTATATAATGTATATTGACCATTTTAATTGAACATGTTCAATTAAACAAATTTAAACTGCACATCCCCAACCTGTGATCATTTCAAATTCGCTGTTTTGTTTTTTGTCTAAGAGTCACACATATAAACACTTAGTTTAATATTCAATGCCATTTAAACTGTTAAAAAAATTGAGAAAAAAAAATGAAAGAAAAAAAATCCTGAAAAAAAGAAGAAGAAAAATCGGAAAAAAGGAGGAAAAATTGTGGCGGCCCTAAATCTGATGAGCGGGCGGTCGAGGACAACATAACAACAAAAATTGCCTTATCCGGGGTTAAGGCAGAAATGACACACTTATGCTGCATGTGTGTACCATAGGAACGTTAACCAAAGATAAGGGACGTAAACCTAGGATAACGGGCCTTATCTGGGGTTTAAGTTGTTAACCCCAGATAAGGGACGTAAACGTATCTGGGGTTTACATCCCTTATCCGGGGTTAAGGTCGAAATGACACACTTATGCTGCATGTGTGTACCAAGGAGCGTTAACCCCAGAAAAGGGACGTAAACCTAGGATAATGGGCCTTATCTGGGGTTAACAACTTAAACCCAAGATAAGGCCCATTATCCAAGGTTTACGTCCGTTATCCTTGGTACACACATGCAGCATAAGTGTGTCATTTCCGCCTTAACCCTGGAAAAGGGACATATACCCCAGATAAGGCAGGCTTTATCTGGGGTTAACGCTCCTTATCCCCCATATATAAGGATCGTTAACCCCATAAGTGCATTGATTTTTCTAATTTTTTGAGAAACAAAACATACGCATGCATTGACCAAATTCATACACGACACTAATACAAATTAAATACAAATTCACAATTTGAGCAAAATGTTGTTCTACATAAATGTAAAACAAAAACATGTTAACAAGTTTGCTAACACCCGCAGTGAAAATTGGTGAACCCGCGATTCCTGAACAACGAATCAAAACAAAGCATGTGGCGCGTGTATTGAACAGCGCAACGCTGCACACACGGAGTGTAATTAGACACTTTCAATGCACTCTGTATTTCAGTTTCTTGCTTTCTGATTGGTTCGACACTACAGTACTAAGAGTGAATGAATCCTGATCAGGAGATCAAAATCTGCGCCGATCTGCATTGAATCAGCCTTGAACCGGAATCTTCTTTGGGTTTACAGTAGGCTAGTTTGGTTAGAGTTGTTCCATGAAGTTGCATGGGCACAAGTCAAAGTCATCAGCCCTATGTATACATGTACAAAGTACCTGCTATAGTTTAATCAGTTCCGAATTGGCGAGAAATATTTGGTTTTTATCTATACGCGTGCAAAAATAATCCAAGTGTTCGCGCGTGTGACTTCAATGGTCACACGCAGTCACGCACGCAGTTTTGGCCACATGCATCCGTCACGCATGATGCACAATGCGCTTGTTGTCTTCATACGCGCATGTGTCATTCTGTATCCATTCGCTGAGCTGTAAGGAGGCTTCGCCAATTTGGAACTGATCAGACTATAGATAATACTTTATACTGTACACCATTTGGGTCGGGTTTAATTATTGTGCGACTTGAATTGACAAGTTCTGTGGACTTCAAACCTAGAGCATTTTCATGATACTGAAATTACAAAAACAGAGGCATAACTAGTGGGGGGGTCAAATGCCCCATGACAGAGCCAACTATGACTCTACCCCTAATGGGTCTCCAGCAAATTGAAAGACCAGGAGTCACATTATTTTCTATCTTTAACCCTAACCAGTAAAGCTAGTTTTTTGTGCGTATCGGGGGGAGGGGGGAAAAAGTGCTATTTTTTGGACCCGAAAAATCACCCAGCACCCCCCGGGATTCGATCGCCGGACCATCCGCACCCAAATCTGTCCCCCTACCGACTGAGCTAACTCCCTAGGTCACATGCGGCCACAAACTCCGTGGCCACATATGCCCGCGGTAGGTGACGTCATCGCGGCAATGCAGCAGCACGTGCCTGGAGATAGTTTCTGGCAGTGAGATTTAGTGAGATTCAGTGCGGTTAGGGTTATTGCACATCAAAAATTGACATTTATTAACCCTAACCAGTAAAGCTAGTTTTTTGTGCGTATCGGGGGGAGGGGGGAAAAAGTGCTATTTTTTGGACCCGAAAAATCACCCAGCACCCCCCGGGATTCGATCGCCGGACCATCCGCACCCAAATCTGTCCCCCTACCGACTGAGCTAACTCCCTAGGTCACATGCGGCCACAAACTCCGTGGCCACATATGCCCGCGGTAGGTGACGTCATCGCGGCAATGCAGCAGCACGTGCCTGGAGATAGTTTCTGGCAGTGAGATTTAGTGAGATTCAGTGCGGTTAGGGTTATTTTTATCATTGATTCGAAGCTTGAGGGTAATCCTAATGCAGCTCCTACAAGCTAAACAGGTGTGGGGCAGACTTCATGATTCTACACTAAATGTTGTACATCTTGCACAATTCACCATCTTTGAGGCAAATTGTATGAAAATGTGCAAGTTTTAATTTTTGGAGAAATGCAGATTAAGGTTTGGATTAATGTTACCTAACGAATTGTGAAATTTGGTGTACTTTAGAGTACTTCTTTTTCATAAGGGTTTTTCGTATCTCAACCGGGCGGTCTATAGCACTGTCAGCCATGATGATTGAAGTTGCAAAGACTTTCATCAATGATGTGATCATACGAGCTGTATTTGCACAACTTCCTGTCAGTAGTCTCGATCAGCGATTTGCAACCACTATGGGGTCACTACTCACTAGATTCAAATATAAATCTGATTTAGCCTTGATTTGTCAGTCAGAACTAGTTTGAAGTTCACTGAACTCTTACAATTATTTTTTTAGATACGGGTTAACGGTTCTCTGGCTAAGACTAAATGTCACTGTCAGGCTATATTATTACAAATCGTGCTTAAAAAATGATCTGTTACGCTGTATTCCTTCATACTCATGGACTTTATTACAGTCTAGCATCGTTTCCATGCAGTATTTCCACTTTCCAGGAAATTAACAGAAATTCGGGTAATGTTCGGGAAATTAAATAATTCCAGGTAATTTCGGGTAATCCGGGAAATGTCAAAATTTGCGAACATTTTTATCTTAAAAGATGAGAAAACAATGTTTCCCCCTTGTATTCTTTTTTCATTCATGTTTGGTGCACCGTAATAATATTAAACAGTTGCTAAACTAAGTTGACAAAATTTTGACAATAGATGGCGCCCTAACAATCAGCCAATAAACGCACACATTTCCGTTTGGACGCGATTGATTGCCACCTTGTCGGCAAACTTGCGTCCACATTTTCGCGCATTTTTCAAACCTTAACAGGAAGCCGCCCCCTGGTTCAATTTAATTTTAAAACACATAAGAGCGCCCTCTATAATACAGACCATTCATTAATCAATTCAACCCTACTTCCATACATTTCTAATTTTTTTATGCCAATTCCGGAGTTTCTCACATTATATCCTTGCCATGCTTTAGACCTCCATAAAAAGTGTTATACAACCAAAAAATAGCACTGATAGTGATAGCAATTTTGAAGATTTCAGGAAATCCCATCAAATTCCAGGAAATGTGGGATTCGATTTCAGGAAATTTTGTTTGAGGTGTGAAAACACTGTTTCCATGAATTGAATGTGTCTTACTGTTTAGATTTAACAGTCGTCCCAATGTCTATTGAGTAACATGACTGGTGAGTGGCGACAATTGACATGACTGAGTGACAAATAGTTCAACTTCAACTGTACTGTCAGTGACACTGACGGCCATGTGTTATGAACTCGCCACCCTTTAGCGTTACATCACAAATATTATGCATTTTTACACCAATTGAGTTTCAAATTGGAATATCTCCACAATTACTAACCCTAAACTAGCAAAAGCATACAATTTTGGAAAGCTGAGGACATAAGCAATCCAAATATACACATTTCAACTCATTATACAGGGTGACCTTGAAATTATACAGGTGGAAAAAATAATTTCAGGATAAAAAGTGGATTGCATAATGCATTGCTTATTACTAACTTACAGTAATAAACTGAAAGTAAACAATATTTATTTGGTTAGAGGATGGGTGAAGCCTACTGACTTTGGAGAAAGAAAAATCACATTTGTTTGTTAATCTCAGAATACAGGGTGTTCCAAATTATGTTATTTCTTTTTACAATTCAACATATTTTGAACTAAAACATTTTAGCCCTAACCCTAACTGAAAATGTAAGTCCATATTTGGATTCCTCATCAAATTCCCTTAAATTAGAAAATGTATACTTTGACTGTGATAGGATAAGTAATTCAAAATTTACAGCAACTTTTAGATTTTGAAGACATCCGCATTACTTTCTACAGTGTTTATCATGAAAACGGGTAGTTTTGTAAGTAAAAGTTCATATTTTATGGACTAAACTAATCATAAAGAGTTCAAAATGATTGAAAACAACTAGCAGAATTGTTTAGCTGTAAATTAAGACCAAAACCAAGTAGTTTGTAGCCCCTGTAGTACTTTAGTAGTAGTGAATTTAATCAAGTTTACACACACGAAACGCGCTGTTCCCATAGAGTTTGTGTGTACCGCACCCCCCCTCCTCCACCTTGACGATTCACAATTCAATCAACCATAACGTCGCTAATTGAAAAGCTATGTTGTTCATATTTACAGGTTTGTTAGTGGTACTCATTAGCTTTCAAATGAGACCAAGAACATGACTATAGCCTTATGTTGTGCTGAGATATGATGAATTAAACAGATCACAATTTGAAAATATGTAACAACACCACCATTTTTGGGTGGCGAGTTCAAAACGCATGGCCTGACATGACTAGACTAATTCCGTCTGTCTCGACATGCGCACTGACGCGAAGGTTTGCTGTATTGGAGACTGAAAAACAAATGGGGCGAATAATGCCGTTTTTTTGCGATATGCGTGATGTGCGTGTGATTGCACTAATGTTATCGTGCTGGTCCGAGGAGTCTGCGTTATTACATCCTGGGTAATTAAGTTCAGACGGCGCAGGATGACTCTTTGGGGACTGGTGGAACTTGTCTACTCATACTGACATGACTGACACTTCGGTCAAAATAATGTTAATATAAACTATAGTTCAGTCAGTTCCAAATTGGCGAAACTGTTTACACAGCAGCGAATGAATTCAGAAGAGCGTCGCACGCAAACACTCGCATGCACAATATGGCGCGCCATGTCGCAGTGTCATTGCATGAGTTACGCTTGCGTACGCGTATCCCACAATCGCGCTTGTACCCGTGGATTACTTTTGCGCATGACAGATAGATAAAAAACGAATTCTCACCAATTTGTCGGTTTGGAACTTCAATTTGCATGAAATATCGACCGATTACATTTAAAATGGTAGTGCATTGCGTAGTTTTGATCTATGACGTGCTTATGTACTTAGATATAATGACAACAATGACAATGTTTCATTATACCAATGTATTCCTAAGTAAGTGTAAGTGACAAAAGTGTTAGTTATCGAGACTCAAAGTCAAGTCGTCATGTTGTGACATGCGAATAAGCCACTGCCACAGTGTGCACAACAAAACTGTACTGTCAACATGCACAAAATCTTCATCGCGTAAAAATACGACGTCGTATACAAACGCTTTTCATAAAAACTGAGCATTGAATCAAAGTGAAACTTTACATCTAAATGCATACTTACATGATGATTGCTTATACAAATATTCCGATAGTCAAACAGGTCTAAATTTATCTAAATTTGGCAAAACTTAGCGTCAATCGCCACCCATCCTCACTCATTTGACACGCCATGTTTTGATCATGAAGTCGTGACGTCATTCAAGGTCATGAATATTTATTTTAGAGTGCGCTAATGCGTTGAGCAGGGGGCATAGGACGCGATTGAAATTCCTATTGAATTGTCGCTACAACCAACGAATTTGGTGTCGACACAAGACTGCCATGCTATGTAAAATAGCAACTCATGATGTGTTTGATAAATAAATTATAGTGTTGGCAGCCCCAAAATACACAAGAACAACAACCCGCTTAGACCTATTGTTGACTACATGGGATCGATTGCGTACAATGTCTCCAGATCTTTAGCAGATATCCTGGGACCTCTAGTGGGCACAACAGTACATCACGTTCTCAACTCAAAACAGTTAGCTGATGATTTAGCGGACATCTCAGTTGAGGATGACGAGATACTCAACTCACATGACGTTGTGGCGCTGTTCACCAACACTCCCATTGACCTCACATTAAGCATCATCAGGAAACGACTGGAGAAAGACCAAGACTTAAAGAACAGAACCCGGCTCACAGTCGACGACCTGATGGAATTAATTCGGTTTGTTCTCACAACAACTTACTTCAGTTTCAAAGGGGAGATATATGCTCAGAACGCCGGTGTAGCGATGGGTAGTCCACTCAGCCCTATAGCCTGCAATTTATTCATGGAATGGCTGGAACAAGAAGCCATCGCCACAGCTCCTATGACATGCAAACCCAGACTATGGAAACGCTATGTGGATGATGTACTAGAGATTATCAAGCAGGGCCAAGTGGAGAATTTAACAACACATCTTAATACCATCGACCCCACCGAGCACATAAAGTTCACACATGAGCAAGAGCAAGACGGCAAGATCCCTTTCCTCGACACCCTAATA
>CM069444.1:65486915-65617279 GCA_035610835.1 Ophiura sarsii
CATCAAAACTGTTTTTACCATTCTCTCCCCCCCCCCCACCCCACCCTCTCTCTCTCTCTCTCTCGACAAATTTAGTCCAAAACGCCCGAAAAATGCTTTACACAATGCAAGGGAGAGTTTCGGAAAACTTTGTGAGTAACCGGCCCTGAGAGGCCCAGAACCAAGCGGCCCATGTGGCGCATCGCCACAACGCCACAGTGCCAGTCCGCCCCTGATTGTGTTTCCTTGCGGTTTGAAATGCGTCTTTTAAATGCCTGGTTTATTATTATTATTATTATCTTCTGAACAATTTACAGACATGTTTTTCCTGAATGGACTAGTCCAAAACATATCATTCCTTTCAACAACAATTCTGTATTTCAGTGCGTATAAATGTTACATGTAGGCCTACTTCCATATTTGTTAGCAACATTTTCCACTAATAAAGCTTTTTAGATAGGCTAGTGAGCATTCATAAATACTTCAATGGTGGTGGTGGGGGGGGTACATCAAAACTGTTTTTACCATTCTCCCCCCCCCCCCACCCCCACCCTCTCTCTCTCTCTCTCTCGCTATGCCATGCCTTACCCCCCCCCCCCCCCCCTCCATCCTCCTTTCTTCTGGACCGAAACTTGTCTGCCCGCCCGGCCACTCCCCTTTTTTACTGAACATTTCTTTAAAGTGCTCAACAAAAGAAAGTCATACTTTGCTTATATTATCCTATCGAGTGACTTACAATTATGTTTTGACCAAACAGGCTATATAGACATTTGGATGGGGATGAATCTTTTAGGCAACAATTTGGTACCAAAAGTTGCTATCTTCAGTAGATAGCAAGTCTATCAGAGTAAGATAGACGCCAGTTTCCAAATTCGCCATTTCAAACACCCCTACAATACTACATGAAGAGAAAATGTTGTGTTGCGTGGTCCGGATGACCGCTGTGGATATCGATCACTCTCACTCAGTGCTACCTTACCCATGCATGACAGTTTCAATTTGAATTTGCCCGCGCATGAGAAATGTGCAGTGATCAATACGGTAACCTTCGGTCTTTTCTCCCGGTATGTGAATTTGGAAACGTCACGGATTTTTCATTAGGAGAGTGATGCTAATCACGGCTTACCTTGTTTGTTGTTTTTGTGGCAAATTCAGTACCAAATTGTGCCTAAAATATTCATGCGGCCAAAATGTCTATCTGTCTGGTCAAAACATAATTGGAAGTCACTCGAGGTAGGACATTCAAAAAGTGTATGACTTTCTTATGTTGAGCGCTATTTTTTTGCTGTGATTTTCGATAGCATTGATTATTCTCATTTTATCAGAACTATACTGGTACATAATATTCAACTATTTTACACATGACTTGGGGGGGGGGGGGGATTTATTAGGGTCATCCCATGACACCATGGGGAGCGAAGGTCCGTCTCTCGGTGGATTGTCTTCTATAGGAAGGTCATTTAACAAATTTAGCGGCCCTCCGTGAAAGTGTGGGCGGAATCCGCGATGGCCCAAAATCCACTGGCCGCCATACAGGGATTGAAAAATTGAGCACAATGATTCCAAAAATGTAGGCCCCCTATAGTTTGTTTCACATCCGATGTTAGGTTACCGAGATATCAAGTAAAACGTAAAAAGGTGTTGACCTTTGCGTATTGGTTCAACATTTAAAATTGCTACGATTCAAATAATATTTTTTGTTGTTGTTTGATCACACTAACAAGCTTAGATTCCAGGTATGTGGTTCTTTTACAACCTAGAATGCCCGGCTAGAATGTTGTGGGTCAAAAGGTCAAGGTCAATTGAACAACTCAAGTGCCATTCTCTGGAGAACAGAATACCAGGGCTCTCACATTAACAACCCGCGCAATTTAAACAGGTGTTTCACCTCGTGCCTTTGCCTGCATAAAGGAACATGGTAAAGATATGCGGCATGACAGGTGTGACTGTTACGTCAGCAAGTCAAGAGCCAGCCTCTGGAGAACAATATACCAGGGCTCTCACCCAGGCCAGTAACTATCCCAGGTCTAAATTCCAGTAGTTGAGCCCAGTTGAACTGGTTTCATAGAAACCAGTTGAAAATCCAGATAAACACAGTTCAAACCAGTTACAAACAGTTCAAACCAGTTAGTTTCAACTGCCGTTTGAACTGGTTTTGAAACCCAAGATAGTTCAAAACAGTTTAAAACCAGTTGGTTTAATATATGAAAAATGGACAGCCTTGGATGAACTGGAATTTAGACGTGGGTAGAGGGGGAGGGGAGGGGGGCATAGTTTATTGAAAATGTGAATTTGGAAACGGCACGGATTTTTCTTAAATGGGGTGCCAATCATGGCTTATCTTTGTTACTTGGTTGCAAGTTTGGTACCAGATTGTGCCTAAAAGATCCATCCAAATGTCTATCTAGCCTGCTTGGTCAAAAAATAATTGGAAGTTACTCTTTGGAACATAAACAAAGTGTATGACTTTCTTTTGTTGAGCACTTAAGGGAGCACATACCTAAATAGGTATCGCGACACGCTATCGTCGCGATCAATCAAAGTTGAGTACGACAATAGTTCCTATTTGGCGGGAAAGAGAGTTATTTTTTGACGGTTTATGATATAATTTTTCACTAATATGTTGTGTTTGAATGTGTAGTTGATGTTCTGACATTTCATCTAGGTGATTTGAGGTCAATTTCAATTTCACGGACCGATTTTACACATGCGGTAATATCCAGACCGGAGACCGAATTTAGGTAGGGCATATCACTACGTTGTTATGCGGCGGCTTATATCAAAAAAAGTGCACGGTGATGTCTACTTCATATTCAGATATGTTGTAGAATACCCTTGTGAGTAAACATATCAAAATTTCATTGAACCAAACGCACTAATATAGAAACTAGAGCCATTTAAGAAAGCCTTTCCTAACAGTAAAGTCTATGGAGAGCGTCTTTGTGCTGTGCTCCTTAAGCTGAAAAACAACGACTTTTGAGAGACTAAATGAGTGAGTTGGATGATGTAACCAACCCGATAGGCGCGTTCTGCATGAGGTCAGTTGTCTGTTCAAGACGATCTCTTATTAGTCAGTGTCGATAGGATATATTTAAAAACCCAGTGAGCAGGAATCACAGTTGCCAGTCTGATAAAAGCTACCAGCGTGGTAGTGAAACGTCATTATACAGTGAGTAACATATTTCATTTCTTTTTTGATTTGTACACAAAGAGAAATGTCGATATTATACAATCCAGATGAACGTATTTCAAAGACGATAGTAATCCGCTGTGTAAAGTTGCAGTTGTTTGGGACACGCTCTGTAAAGGCTGCTATTTTGTACGGCCCCCTCAACTTAACACAAATTGGTAACCATGCGTGTTCTAAATAATAAGGAAAAGGGGTAGTTTATTCGAGTGTCATCAAGACCTCGAAATCATCATGAAAATAGGGGGAAAAAGGGGTATTTACGAAATCCATGAAATGTTCATGTTTTGAAATCCTTCTGTTACACCTCGGTATGGTTTTAACTATTTGATCAGAACACAACCGAAATCCACCATTTAAAAAAAAATCTATTTTATGTATAATATAAAGTGTCATTGAAAAAGGGTGTTTAAAATTTAGTCATTGAAAACAAAAAAAATAGTATTTTTCATCCCATTTTTGTCCTCGATTTGGCAAAAAAGGGGTTAAACTTGATGAAAATCTTTGCAAATGGGAACATGCATGGTTACCAACGTTGTGTTGAGTGCGTGGGGCGGGGGCAACTATTTTGTAATCTAGTGTTTCACAATTCAATGCCATTTTCACCCTCTGTGCCATGCCCAAGATATTGCACTTGTAATAATATGCCTATGATCATTATTATGTCTCCAAAATTCTAAAAGAAATGTGCCTCTTAAAAAGTGTATCCTTTTTTTGACCACAATAGTTTAAAATTATTTTGAGATAATACATGTTGTGTTTGTTAATCTTCATTTGAACTTTCTTCCATGGGGATGAATGAATTAATGAATGAATGGGAGAATTTACAAACGAATGAAAGAACGAACAAATGAATCAATGATGGGTTTCAGTGTGAAATTATGCCATCAATCTACCATTTTTTATATGGCAAATGTTAAATTTGGCACAATTGGAATTGAAAACCCACACCAGGGCTTCAAATTGGCAAGGAGCTGAGAGTTCTTGTTATTTCTAAAACCCCTTTACAATATCATCATCTTTTTTTTTTTTAAACATTAGTTTGTTTTTCCCTTCAAATATATCCTGATTCCACCTTCAAACCCCAGGACCAGGAACCACTTACCATAACAAAGTAACTCCAGGCCCTACTTCATAAAACTTTGTAAGATACAAGGAAGTCACTTTTTGAATTTGTGAATGCTGTAATTATTAAACTATCAATCAAATGCATAAAAGTATACATTTTTGGAAAGGCTTTGTGTCAGAAAATCCATTTTTGGCATCAATTTTGATAAAATATGTTGATTTTTTGAGAAAATCACAGAAAATCACTTTTTTGACCAAATCTATTTAGGACAAGCTAACAAAATTATCTTTTAGTAAAAATGCAAAAAATTGCTTGATTAAAATCCATTTTTGGCATCAATTTTGCTAAAAAATGTTGATTTTTGGAGAAAATCACAGAAAATCACAAAAATATTTTTTAGTAAAAAATGACAAAAATTGCTTGATTATACTATTAAGACACTAATCTAGTGCTGATTTTCTCATTTTCCCCCCTAAAGCTGTATTTTTAAAATTTTAACCAAAAATTGCCAAAAATGTGAGAAAAATAAATAAATAAAAATCACATTTTTGGAACTTTTTTGTCAACATTTCAAAAATACAGATCTTTAAAAGAAAAAATCGGCACACTAGATTAGTGTCCTAATAGTATAATCAAGCAATTTTGAGCATTTTTTACTAACAAATAATTTTGTCAGCTTGTCCCAAAAGAATTTGGGTCAACATTTTTGGTCAAAATTGACACCAAATTTGGATTCTCTGATCTATTTCCTTTCCAAAAATGAATACTTTTATATTCATTTGATTAATAGTTCAATAATTACAGCACTTGCAAAACTAAAAAAATCAAATCAAAAATGTCCTTGAGTTGAATTTAAGCAATCCTGAAAATTCTTCTTAAATCCTGAAAATTCTTAACCCTTTGAACCCGGAGTTATTATAAGGGTTCAGTACACCCACCCTGACTTCTCCGGGGGTAAAATGCTAAATATAGTACACCTATATCATCCGTAATAAATGTTACCGATGAGGGCAGTATGCCATTGTACTACACGTATAACGTAACCTTATTTATAACATAAAAACGTCCGTTTTATCGCCCAAAATTGCCAATCATGACCGTAAAACAATGCATCCCTGTCTACCTGAGAATCATCTGCGCCATATTGTGTTGAATATTCATCCAATTTTGCGCTATTTTTTACTGTTTTCTTCAGCTAAATGACATCAAATCACAACGAAAACCTTGCGAAACAATGTATTTCACATCGGGTGAACATCACATGACTTTCAAGTCACATGACCACTCAGTCATATGATCAATGTGTCATCTGTTCGCTCAGGTCGATTTTTCGACCTATCGGGTTATAAAATCCTGAATTCTTTTTAAGTTAAAAAGATTCTTATCTTCTATTTCATTAAACAACTTGGAAGTAGTTCCTTCTTAATTTAAGAAGAGGTCATACGCTATCTTAACCTAAGGAGTTCTTAAGTTCTAAGGTAATATTCATCTTATTCTGAGAAGAGGTTTTTTTAAAATTCTTAACTTAATAAGAATACAATAGGAACTCTTCTTAACTTACAAACTTAAGATTAATCTTAAGTTGACCTTTATGGAATAGGGCCCTGCAGCTGGTCGTGGCCTGCTTAGTCGGAGGCTTGCCCAAAACAGTTACACACTAAAACAAAACACCCACAACAAATCTCATTTAGTCGAATGTATTGTACATCCTCACAATAAATTTATTCTTCTGGATATAATATATTATATGCATTCAAGTACTGCAGTACAAAATATTATTTTTAATCTGTATTATTTTTCAATTGAAAAATACACTACATTAAGATCTCCTTTTTACACTAAATTGGGCAACATCCTACAAAGTGTTGCCAACCCATGAATTTAGTAGAAGGCTCACAAGAAGACCAAAATATGTGACATGATGAAACTAAATGAGTTGCATGTTGGCAGTTTTCAATTTTTATATTATTTTGTCCATCATCAAGCAGCTGGAAGATGCTACAGTATGTTCCAAATCCTACTAAAATTGAACTTATAATTTGAAGTTACAAACAATTTACCAACTGAGAAAACAGAGTAAAATCAATATTTCCGACATCCGATTCATTCCTCTTGATTGCGTCACATATTTTCTGATAAAAATGGATGAAGAAAGTGGAAAGCTGTTTTTTAATCCATGTACATATTATTACAAGTCCACAGATTTTCTTAGTGTTTGGTTTTAAAACAGACCAAATTCATGAGAATTAATTTTGACCAATTGTGATCGGGAATGTTGATTTTGAGTTATAGGTAAAAAGAAGTAACAAATTCTTATGTTTTACTTTCTTTTCTCAGTTGGTAAATTGTTTGTAACTTAAAACTAGAAATTTGGTCTAAACCCCACTGTAGCATTTACCACTTGTTTTTAAATGATGGACAAATATCAAAACTGAAATCTGCCGACATGCAACTCAATTTGGATGATCACGCCACAATTTGGTGCATCCCTGAAGCCTTATCACTAAATCCAAGTTTTGTCAACACTGATATTCACTTATGATACAACCCATCAAACAAGCACATCAACTGTGTCATATTAAAAGAAACAAATCTCAATTGCTATGGTTACCATCCTCTATCAGTATTTCATATTTCAATGAATTATTCTGGGTATGAAGTGTTGTTATGCAGGGAGCTTATATAATGGGAGAGGACATTCGAACCGCAAAATTGAAGCCTCCCCATATATGGGCATGTGGGCGTGAGTACGCGCGATGTACCTCTTGGGATGAAGCGTTCTCTTGACAACGCTATGATTGACAGCACGAAAGTCCTTATAAGGGACATTGAGACGCGCGATGTACCTCTTGCATAATGAGGGCGCGCAATGTACCTCTTAGAAAGGCTTCAATCTCGGCAATGGGAGTTTGTGTACAGTGGCACCGCCCTGTGTTATGTCAAAAAGTAACTAACCAGGTAATAAATAAGCTTATAACTCGTAACACTATCGTTCCAACTTAACACTTTCCACCCGGCAGGCGACTGCAGAAAACGGTTCCAAAATTTCACAAAATATTTCAAAATTGTCAAAATTATTGAATTTCTTCACCATATTTGGAGTTACCATGACAAATGCATTAAAACAAGTACAAACATGCCTAATATTATAAGTTCAGTAATTCTTGAGATAAGACTTTGAAAATTGGGAATGATTTCTGAAAGATCTGTTTTGTATCATGGTAAAACTAACTCCATGTGGAAGGTGTTAAACATATTAAATTACAAAATTAGGGATCAATTTCTCGTCTACAATTTGAGAACACTGCACCGAAATGAATAAGACAAAGTGCAAGCTTAATTTTTGCAATTTTGGTTTTGAACATGCATGATAAGTGTGACAGGTATGTTTATATGGGTTGCCTTGATCAATTGAAGCATCCCCAATCCTCGTCCTACTATCGACCGGTGAATAGTCTCTACCCCAGTAAATCAATAATCGGCCTATTGCTACACAGAAGCTGCATGTACAAGACACAGGAAATGGTTAGGAGGGTTATGAACCAAACGAGAAGATATCTTCATGTGCAATATCTCAAATCAAAGAGAAGAAATTTCATTTCAATTTTATGATTTAATATTTTTATGTAGGCACTATTAGCTGGAGTTACAAGCATATTCATTGCCTGGTTAGGTTTTTTTTATTGAGCACTGTATTCCAAGATTCAAGATATACGCTATTATGGTCATTTTTGCTGTTGCCACTCACGAAATCACGAAAGCAGCCTTATGCCCAGCATATTTGTATTGTGACTGTTTATAGAGCTTTATAGCTGGGGAGCATACATGGCTTTGAAACACATTGGAACACATGTGACCTTCTACCCTAAATCAAGGTCAAAGGTATATGTAGCCTCGACCAAAACCCATATGCTCCCCAATTATTAGTGTTCTTGTCTTAGCCCTAGTTCAGCATTGAATCAACGTTTTGTTGTACAAAGAGGGCTGGTTTTTCTGACCAATCCTTACAAGTGTTAGTTCATACATGTAATACAATTGTAAAAATGTACAAATCCCAGTTTATATCAAAATTGGTGGCGCAGCCTCCAAGACATCACTGAATAAACCTGTAAGGTGCGACAAATGCTCCACTCCTTTCATGTATTAATTATATCTGTTGGTAAATTTAACAGTCAGGTAGAACGCAATAATAATACCTCACTGAATTAAAAAGGGGCGACATTAACCCCCTGGGCACAACCTGTTTATCTAACAGCGCTTCTGATTGGCTAATTACAAGATATACAAATATATCACGATACAGCTTCTAGTTCACCTCAATCTTTATCAGGGATACAATTATTTTAACAATGTCTCTGATTGGTGCAATAAATGATGTATCCATCTTTCTGACCAATCGGCAGGTAGTTCTCAGGGGGTTAACAACAGATTTGATAAATACGACACAACACTTATAAAAAAAACCGCAATTATGAAAAGCTGGACTTAAGGCTACATCATATAAAAGCCATCAAACATCAAAATCTAGAGTGTGTCCCTACAGGCCTGGAAAAATTGGCATATTGGGAAGCTCCTTGCCGGGAAAGACTCTCAAAACACAGACTTGCACTGCAAGGAAAGACACTCAAACACTAAGATGAAGTCTTCTATCGCGGATCACGCTGCTACTGAAAACCACTTACTTAATTAGGACAATACCAACATACTCGCGAGCGATGACGCAAGAAATAACAGATGGATTAGAGAATCTATTTGGATCCGTTGAAATTGATCCGGATTATGTTATCAAAAACATTCTGTGACATCAACGGAGAGTCAACACCATTGATAAAGATATTCTATTGGACGTCAAAACTGTCTGGAACAGCAAGTTCAAATTCGGAATTATTTCTATGACATTTTCTTATTATGTTTCCATGTATTCCTGATGAAGCTATTCTCTTTAAAAAGGAAATATTTGTCCTTGTGGGGAGAGACAAAACGCCAGTCAATTCCACACAAAATCTGATATTGGTGAAAAAATCATGAAGAAAATGTATACATTTGGGTAAAAACCTCTAAAAACAGGCTGAAAGTAATTTTGAATACAAATTTCTTGAAATTCCCTGAAAACTGGGAGAAAGTGCCATCATTGATATGGCTCAAACCATGATGTGTTGTAGGATTGCATTCAGCAACTCCTAAATAACTTTATAAAGAAGGAAAACATTATTGACTCCACTGTTATTACGGAAACAAGCTAGTCATTCGAATTTGTACCATGTTTTTTAGAAAGGGTTTGTGTGCATGTATTACCACAATTAAATCTTGAAACCCAAAAGATTTTTTTTGTTGTTTGAAATAAACAGAGTGGTTTAAAAACAGTTCATCAAATTCTTACAGCAATTTTCATCTACTTGCTACAGAACTAGTATTAAAGCATAAGCTGATTTGCTTTGAAAAATGGAATGAACAGCATTGCTGGTTTATAAAATAGGGTACTTAAGAAATAGCCATGTACAAAATTAATTTGTTCATGGAAGACTCGTAAGGTCCGTATGCACAAAAGAGTTAGACCGCGTCTAAAGTTAGACCTGGTCTAAGTGAATTTTGTATTTTGTGAAATGCACACTTTCATTACATTTCCTCCTCAAATTAGCTAATGAATTGTAAAGATTCGGATACAAAGTTTAAAAATAGCACAAAATATCTCATGAAAATGCAGAGGAAAACAGCTTTTGAGGCATGAATAAATTTCACTTAGACCAGGTTTAACTTTAGACCCGGTCTAACTCTTTTGTGCATACGGACCTAAAAATCTCCATCAATCAATTCAGAACATGATTCAAAGGCATAAATAATTAGCACACATCAATGATAATATTATCTCTATTTAACAATCATTATAAGCAATAAATGAAAGAGTTTGGGAAAGTGACCATCAGGAGTTCACAACAAATTATAAAACTCATACTGTTAAACAAGTTAATTTCGCGAGCAATTGAATGTGGCGAATTTCGCGAGAGGATCAAATTCGTGAAATTATATTTCCGCGAATTAATTTGTGTGAAGATGATAGTAACAGTAGAAATTATAGATTCGCGAAATTAAGTTACCGCGAAACTAGTGATGATTAGCAATTCGCGAAAATAAGTTGCCGCAAAATTAACTTGTTTTACAGTAGTGGACAAATCTGTTTTGCACATGATATCTTTGAACTATAGTTTAATCAGTTCCAAATTGGCGAGAAATACATTTGGTTTTGATATCTATAAAAAACCAATAAAAACCAAAAGAAAATAGACTGCCCTCTGTTGGCCGAAAAACAATACATAACAAAAGAATTCAAAATTACTTAAAATAGTTATTATCTGTTGAACCGTTCTACCGATTCACTTCCAGTAAAAACTTTTTTTGCTGTACTCAACCCGAGTCCTACCTTATACTTCAATAGCAAGATTTGTTTGCTAGCCATAGGAACATCCTTAAGTAGGTATTTGCGAAATTAAACAGCAATTAATCGATGATGCAGTAACATCAGTGTCTCAAAAGAAGTCAAATGGGCTCTAGGGAGCTCTCATCTGATCTTACTTAATTTATTACAAACAAAGTAAAGTGTCTGATGTTATGAAGGATATTTAAAAAACATCACACAAAATATTTTACATTATTATTTATATGGGCCTTCCAAACTGTACAATAAAAGTGTGTATTGAATATTGCACACCAAGTTTCTGGATGTGCGTCCAATATTCAAAAAATATTGCTGTCCAATATTTATGTGCGGCGCAGAAGATGTGCGCATGAGTATATATATGCGCAGAGAAGGTCAGTTCGGGCTAACTTTTTTAGTTTTTATCAAAACAGTCTGTTATATAAATAATAATAATAATATTGAATGTCTGATTTTCGGGTGATACTAGAATATATTGTACTCCTGTAATAATTGAGCAATATATTCTTGTATCACCCTCAAAGCCATTCAATATTATATAATTATAATTCTGAGAGTGTCAATTTGTCACTACATGGAATCGTCTGCTGCATTATATACAATATTGCACTGATACTATATGTGACCAGTCGCGTCAAAAAGGACATGTTGTCGGCAAACACAGTTTTGAGATAGAGGGCAATATATTTGGTGAAACATAAAGAAAATAATAGACAAAAAATATGATTCTTCAATTCATATCTTGTAATTACAAAGTCCGATTACATTCTATATCATTTCAAAGCTTAAAATGTTCTCTTTCAAATCATACCAATAACTCAGAATTGACTCGGGCCTTCAATATGTCCATTTTGACGTGACGGGTCACATATTATGTTTGAGCAATATCAGGGATGCAAGTGGGTGATTGATCCATTTCCTGAACTTTTATCCGAGCTTGGCCAGACGGCCCGGGCGTTTGCGCGCGGTATTGAACATTTATGTGGGCTCGTCTGGAAAATAGGCTACAGGGTATCACACAAAAAAATATGTTTGTCTATTTTTATGCTCTTTTTCATTTTCATTTTTATGGCCTCATTTCCGGGATTCCGGATATTTCTGGGATTCCGGATATTTCTGGGATTCCGGATATTTCTGGGATTCCGGATATTTCTGGGATTCCGGATATTTCTGGAATTCCGGATATTTCTGGAAGTCTTACATCCCTGGAGCATATAACTAGTACAGCAAGCATAGGTACAGCATTAATGATAACTTGATATTTCATTGCATCATTGATTGACTTGCCATCACATGGCTTTATATACGTGAGGGTCATTCAATAAGCTCTACCTCCTCCCTCATAATTTTGCTAATATACATGTCAGCCCCTTGACATTTATCATGACTGTAGCTCTGGAACTTAGTTACTCATGTATATCATATGGATTCACATGTGACATGTTTATCATATGTGATGCGATCTGTGAAAACCCATCGGATGTCGCAAAATGTGAACTAGGGATTATGGGTAAAATAGAAAAAAATAAAAAATAAAAAAATAAAAAAAACTTTTTTCTTTTTTTAGATTTTTTTAAAGAAAATTAGTTTCCAGTACTTTGTGTCATCATCTTTCATGAAATTTCACCTTGACAAACTTACTTAAGTCCCTTTTATTATTAACCTTATAATGTTATTATATTGAATTATGTATCTTTTTTGGCCTGTTTTCATGATTTCTTGTTTTGTAGCTTTTGGTGACATCACAATCATCATTCAATCATAACTTTTTTTGTAGTGATCGTAGAAAAATGATAGAAACAGTTCTGTAATCAGCACAGTTTTAGCTTTCTTATGATATAAATATCTCCAATATGAAAAATGCCACCATGTGGCGGGTTTTCACAGATCGCATCACATATGTATTCACATGATTATCACATGGCTTCTCATGTTTTTCTCATGGATTCAAAAGTTTATCATATAATTTCACATGTTTTTCATTATATATGTATTCACAAGTTTGTCATATGAATTCACATGTTTTCATATGTATTCACATGCTCATCACATGCATTCACATGTTTTCATATGAATTCACAAGTTTATCACATGAATTCACATGGTTTTTATATGTATTCACAAGTTGACCATATGAATTCACATGTTATTCATATGTATTCACATGCTTTTCACATGTTTTTCATGTATGTATTCACAAGTTTATCATATGAATTCACATGTTTTTCATATGGATTAACACGTTTATCCCATGACACATGAAGGCATAAAATATTGTATCTCCGAATATTGCATCTGCTTTAATATCACTTCTGGTAAAGTATCAATATCCTGCTACTGCTCATGATTATAATAATTTTGTAGAAAATTCAACATCTATTTTACTTTACAAAGCAAACAGCCAAACAAAAATAAAATCTCAAAAAAACACAACTGTACCTGCATTTATCTGTGATTGAACGCATGGTATGGATCATTCTGGTATAACTTTAATGAAGTACGTAGGTGGGTATCATATGTATCACATGGGTATCACATGACTATCACATGGGTATCACATGGGTATCCAGGGTTGTAGCTACGGCGGGCGGAACCGGGTGGGCCACCCCGGCACTAGCAATTTGCGCCCGGCACTCACAGTCAATGAAAGCCCTCCCCTCCCGCACTTGTTCACCACAAAATTGTAGTAAATAAACTTAATAATACAATTTTAACTAGTTTTGAAATGACTTTGAAGTAAACTGAGTATTTTTATGGTATTTTCCTTGTTTTGTTCACATAGTACATCAATATTTGGCCCTGGACCCCTGGTCAGGGATATTGGAGCCCGGCACTAAAATTGCTCTAGCTACAACACTGTGGGTATATCTATCAAATAATATACAAATAATGACTTTCTATGTACATGATCACTGCACTGATATACAAATATATATAACAACATTAACTGGTGGCTCATCAATATATTGCTTTGTAAGATTGGATTCAGTCGATTCTCTGGAAAGAATAAATGAATCTTACACACAAACTGTACACATTCTGAACTAGATCCTCCTTCTCAATGCAGGAGGGGTTAACACATAGTTATTTACACTTCCTCACCAAGATATTTATTCTTCTTATGCCACACTATAGTTAGCATCATAATGCTTTCAAAAATATGATTGCATTGCATGGGCGATCATGAAATCGTCACGTGCATCCTAGAGACTTGAACACACGAATCTGTGCTTTTTGATGGAATCCCAACCGGTTGTACAGCGCGCCTAACCGCTCGGCCACCTCTACCTCTAACAGAGATAACTTCATGTTTAACCTCTTCAGCAATGGGAATGGACCAATTACGAATACGACCTATAATCAACAAATCCTAACATTACTGTATTCTAGCGGTTACTACGATCATGGTCAAAACATGGTGATATTCATAATATACTCTTTAGAACTCTAACATTTACAATACTGGTAAAAAAATATATCTGCAATTATTTTGGCTAGTGATTTCCCCTATTTATCTATATATTATGATTTGATTAAATTACAACTAGATAAAGGAATACCACTAAAGGTACAAGTGCAAATTCAGTTTCCCCTCTGTTTGCATTGTACAGAGATCAGAAAAACCCACCCTGTTCTACGGGCAAATGGACCTCTCAGGTAGGATTGGTCCATTGGGTGTAATTTCATGAACATTTTGGTGAGATTTCATTATTTTTTATTTCAAAATGTCCACCAAATGTCCACATCAATACTTTTCAAAATATTGCAATATTTATCAAAAACAATTGCAATATTTATCAAAAACAATTGCAATATTTATCAAAACAATTGCAATATTTATCAAAAAAATTGCAATATTAATCAAAAATATTGCAATATTTATCAAAAAAATTGCAATATTTATCAAAAAAATTGTAATATTAATAAAAAATATTGCAATATTTTTCAAAACATTGCAACTCTTTTTCTGAAAATTTGAGAAGAAAAAAAGTGTCATTCGGTCCTGTGGAACAGGGTCTTTCAGTCACTTATGGCTTTCAGAGTCCTTAATATAAAATGATGTTGGCACACAAAATGTTAAGTTGTTAAGTATGATGTGATCTTTTCATTTGGATAGAGTGCCCTCTATAATAGTTCTTTACTTTTTTATTTCACAAAGCTTGAGTATTTGCAAAAGCCCTATGATAGACTGAAAAAGAAGAAAAAATGTGTACATTTGAATATCAAATTGCAGGAAATCCTAAAAACCCTATTGACCCTACACCTTTTTGACAGTTGTATTTGTCACCACAAACACAAAATATCTCCCAAATTAAAAAGACAAAATAAGTCATAATAACATAAAAATATAGGTTGTATTGTTGATATAAAATTTTGATTTTTCATGGGTGAGTGAAACATTGTTTCCGATACTCTATTCATATGACCCAATGCGAGTTAATGAGGCACAATAAGGGACATATGAACATTGAGTTATTTATATCACGATGATGTAAAAGGACGTTTTGGTACCCAAGTCAATGTTATATCAAATTCCTACCCAATGTTATGGATTATTGAAAAATCACTTTGTCGCAAAACATCAAATACAAATCGTCAAGTTATGGACATTTAAAGTTTTGGTTTTGTTAACAAATCAATGGAGTAAATGAAAGTTAAATACCTCTAATTGTAGTTTATCACTTTATTTTCATGAGTTTGAGTTTTTGGTTGGATACATGATGTATCAAAGATCGGAAATAAGGCTTTTCATGAATTCAACTTATTTTGACCTTGTCCCACATTTGTGCTCAAATTAGCTAACTGCCGCATTGTGCCTCATTGATACTCATGTTGGGTCACATATTATATGTTTTGGCCAATTGGAGTGGTTACTGAGCTCACTCTAAGAATGGGAAGTGTTTGTAATTGGTCCTTTCAAAACTAATAATAATAAAATCTGTGAAGAAAAAAACACACCAAATTGCCTGCCTCAAATAAATATATTTCTGATATTCGGGGATTTAAAAATATTTTATATAAAGTTATATACAATAATAAATTTTGACTTCTGCTTTTGCTCATATCTAACTCAGGCATAAAATTGTTTTGTTTGATTGGCGTAACCCGACCGACCCTATTTTAACCGCCGACCCTAGACATTTTTGTTTTTGTTTTTTGTGTGTGTGTGAAAAAACCAAAAAAAAACCCAGTGAAAATGTGTATTTGTGCCATTTGTTTATGTCTGTATGGTATATGTGTGCTGGTATATAACATTTCATAGACGTTTTATAGATTTAAAAAAAATCAAAAATCTGACCTACCTACCCTATTTTTTTCTCTATGTTACGCCAATCAAACTTTTTTTTAAGGCCTAATGTACCATGATGATCATTACCAGTGATAGATCTGGCATCGTACAAACTGCACTCAAATAAAACCAAAAGGCAACAGATATAAGATCATTTTTGGTCTTTGGTGTTTTGTTTCTCTGACGTCTCCTTTTTTGAATGAAATAAAAATGAACACTGTCTTTCCTATCCGCATAAACAGTGCCTTTTGTCTAAGTTTAGCCTTATTTTTAAGTGCACATTTGATTTATACTAACTGTGATCGAGCATTTATGCGTATTATATCAATAGAGTAAAGGACATAAAAAGTGCAAAGCGTTTTCCTATAAAACTGTACCTTAATTGTAGCATGTGCCTTATGTTATGGTATATTCACTGTAAGATAAAACATGACCTTACCTTAATTGTAGCATGTGCTTTATGTTATGGTATATTCACTGTAAGATAAAACATGACCTTATGTTAGAAGCCACTGACCTTTAGCTACACACAAGGTCATCATCTTACCTTGAATGTACTATAATACTGTAAAAGTGGTAATTTTTGTGCGATTAATTGTTCACGCTTTGCCGATTATTAACTGTTTTGCGTGTTTTTAAATTTGTGATTTATAGCTTCATTACATAGACCTATACACAAAAGAAATGCATTCACGAAAATATGTTTGTGTGTTTTTATTTTCACGGTAGCTGCTTGGAGCGCGAAAATTAATCTAGCGCGAAAATTAATCTAGCGCGAAAATGTTTCACTTTTACAGTAGCGGTCTTAACTTTGATGCAACAAAGACTCACAATATCAAATATCGAATTGAAGAAGTGATTTTATAGATTTGTATAAAAATATTCCAAATGACTTGCTCTCTCTCCCTCATCTTCCCCTAAAATACATTCTGCTGTTCCGTCATGTGCACTCCCTCCCTTTAGTGTTGTGTCACCTTGTGTTCAACCTACTGCGTCTCTGTGGTCCTGAATCACTGCGTAACGACTGCGTATCTTCTTTGGAGTTTGCAGCACCGCGTTTCTCTCGGCGTATTCGTATTCTGGGAGACTGGGAGTGGAGTTTATGGAAGATCTCACGAAATTTGTTTTCCGGGAATAGTGCCTCTAGAAGGCCTTCAAAGTAGACGTAGAAAAGACGTTTGTTGAAGGTGCGATGTTGGAGCATGTCAAACACTCGGATTGTGCCACGACGTGTGGTTTCCGTGCCGATAAAGTTCTTTAACTCATCTGGAAGAAAAATATTTAAAAAATGCAATCTCTAAATCTGCTGCTTAAATAGTGTTAAAGTGCATCATATCGTAGGTGTTCTGTCAATACCTTGTTTGTTTACCAGCCCTTCAGCATGTATAAAGTAAAATAGCCAAATATTATACATTGAAAGTGTTGCTTTATACATGTTCAGGGACAAGAACACTAACAAGGTTTTGAATGATGTGTTTTTGGCCCTTGAACATGTTTAAAGCAGACCGCCCAAAGTTATACAGATTATTAATTTTAATGCATGCTGTAGGGTCGCATGGAGATACACGGTTTTGGCAGAAAATAAAGATATAGCTAAAAGAAGTCACTTCCTTTGACCATGTAATAAAGTTTATGAGAGCGCATGCGCATCATGAACTCATATGCTCATGTAAAATCAGCCGTTTTTGGGCCGAAAATCTGTAGAAAATTTTCTCAAACAATTCCCCCATTTTTGCAGATTTGGGGGACATTTTAGATAAACAAAAAACAAAATTAAAAAAACCCTAAAAAAACAACCAGAACCCGTCCGACCGACCCTACTTGACAAGTCCGTCCGCCCGTAAAACAGGCTGGTTTTTTTCGTCGCGTAAGTAAGGTAAACTTAGTAATTACCTGGGATACCACTAAACATCTTGGCTTTGGTGGCTACACGTGTCCTGCACTTACCTGGGATACCACTAAACATCTTGGCTTTGGTGGCTACACGTGTCCTGCACTTACCTGGGATACCACTAAACATCTTGGCTTTGGTGGCTACACGTGTCCTGCACTTACCTGGGATACCACTAAACATCTTGGCTTTGGTGGCTACACGTGTCCTGCACTTACCTGGGATACCACTAAACATCTTGGCTTTGGTGGCTACACGTGTCCTGCACTTACCTGGGATACCACTAAACACTGCAAATTATGAGCGTTTACTTTTGGACAAACTAAAAGTAAACTCAAAAGTAAACGCAATACTAAACACTTATGTGAGCCAAACAACTGAGCTGTTTTCCACCCAGCCTCAAATCAATAACTGTCCCATTATATCACAGATGGTGGAAACATCTGTGATTATATTCACTCACTTGGAGCGTGCTTTTGAGGTCAATTGGGTGCAAAATGTAAGAAAGGTTTAGTTTTGCGTTTACTTTTACGTTTAGTTTTGTGTTTAGAATTGCGTTTACTTTTGAGTTTACTTTTAGTTTGTCCAAAAGTAAACGCTCATAATTTGCAGTGAAACATCTTGGCTTTGGTGGCTACACGTGTCCTGCACTTACCTGGGATACCACTAAACATCTTGGCTTTGGTGGCTACACGTGTCCTGCACTTACCTGGGATACCACTAAACATCTTGGCTTTGGTGGCTACACGTGTCCTGCACTTACCTGGGATACCACTAAACATCTTGGCTTTGGTTGCTACACGTGTTCTGCACTTGACTGGATCCTCCCTAACAGGAGATGGTTCGGCTAGAATACCTTCAGGCCAGAAAGACTCTCTGTAAAAGAAAATGGCGCAAATAGTATTCTCAATTTTGGATGAACTAACAGAAATTGTGGTGTTGAAGTCTAAACTATGACATAGAAAAGTCCAAACGCGTCCTTTCTTTCTCTTTGAAATTGTTTTTACCTAAGGACTCTTTAAATTGGTTGTAGAGGGTTCCAAATACTCCATAAGGAAGATATCTACTTTCCCAACAAATATCGGTAAATGTATCATACCTGTTTCATACCTGCCAGTCCTACTTTCACACTATCAAGATTCAATAAACACCATGCAAAATTGCTTACTACTTGGACCACTGCAGGATTCAATCCCTTACTGTGTACCTTGTTCTTAATCCCCTATGTACTACCTGTCTTTCGTACAAACATTCCCATTGGTCAATTACATGATATAATCATCTTGATAACCAATTACAATTCTGCTTATAAACATTTTATGCTAATCTTTTTAAAAATTGCAATTATTCTAACAATGTCTCTGATTGGCACAAAATTTGACACATCCTAAATTTCAACCAATCGGCAGGTAGTTCTTATGGGGTTAATCATATCCCGTTCATAGTGTATTGTGTTCATACCTCAATGTTTTAGTTAATATACTTATACAGTTATTACTTACTTGAACATTTTTACATATTCTGTGACCTGTTCAGCTGATGTTATTTGGTCTACACTATCTACAATTTGTCTGAAAAGCAACAACAACAAAATATGAAGTAATTAACTTGTACGAGAAAACAATATGCAAGTTTCACAAAAAATGCTCTAGCCATTGGGGGCGATCGCCTCATGGGCCGCTCGCAGCATCCCTCAATCCTCAGTCCACCCCTGGCTTTAGCTTTCAAGATTTTAGACAATTATTTTATTATATGTGGCTCTCGCTTTCAAGATTGTAGACAATGAGGCTGAGTCGGTCGGTCAAGTTTCCGTTTTTCTTCCTTTCTGACATATATTACTGACAGACCGTGTGTTTCATGACAACAAAAAATTGTAAATGTCAATTTGCTTCGTGTTTCTAGTGTGATAATAGTTGAAAGCAATCTATTAAAGCAAACTTATTCATTTCAAGCAGAAAATTGGAAGGAGCCAATAAGTGCTCCTATGTTTATGTAGTATTAGTTTTATACATACCTCCTCAGTCTGGAACGCTTGCATTTTATCCCTAAGATGAACTGCTGCCCAAAATATGCCTTTATTAAAAATATACATAATTATTTAATTAAGAAAAATCACTTCGGACACCTATACCTCGACATTTAGCCCGATTGGGCTACATACTCCCACTTTGGCAACACGGTATTAGCCCAACACTGGCAACACCACCACCCATAATGCATCCTCTTTAACCATTGGTCCAGAGGGGATGAGCATCACAGGGGCCGGAGGTGGGAACAGACTGAGGAGGTATGTATAAAACTAATACTACATAAACATAGGAGCACTTATTGGCTCCTTCCAGTTTATTACGTATTATTTATACATACCTCCTCAGTCTGGAACGCTTGCATAACAGACTTGCACCGAACCAGGTGGAGACATGATTGCTCATGCCCTCAACCAGTCCTAAGTGGGTGTCCGAAATCAAACATTCCATGTCGAAGAGATGAGTATAAATAACACTGGCTGTAAGCCAACTGGAAAGATCAAGCCACTCTGAATATATCATATTAGATAGGTGAAGAAGTCTGAGCTAAGAAGCAAGGAACGACCTAGCGCGACATATATATGAAGCATATAAACTTCCCGCTAAAAACCGCCCCACTGTGGAGTAAAGAATAGTAATGGTTAAACACGACAAATCCAACAATCTTGGAATAAGCTAACCTCCAAAATTCTTGCGAATATAATTGTCGAATCGGCGTTTTAGTCAAATCAGGAAGAGTCACGTTCTGCGTCTTAGTCAAATCAGGAAGAGTCACAAAAGGCGTACGTATAAGTCACAATTAGGATATTGTCTAAATAGGCTTGTGTCACAATAACTGCCGTGTTTAGTCCCTCCTCCTCTTTCTCTCTCTCTGTCTCCATTCTAGTTAGACCTGGCTTCCACTACCCAAGACATGAGTGACATAGCGTCCCTGGGCAGTGCGAAGATGTAAATGGATAGGAGTAGGAATAAATAAGAAGTCTGAGCTAAAAGCGAGGAACGGCGTGACGTACGTACATGTAGGAAACAATATAATCCTCCCTAGATAGGAGAAGAGGCATGAGTCAATAAAAGAAAACGGCCTAGTTGAAAACGACATCAATGTAAGAAATGCGGCCTACTTCATTGAATAACAAACTGTGGAATAAGATGAATCATTAATAAGATGAATCATTAGTGCTAAAGCGGTTATGGATGTTAACATCGGCTGTGGAATAAGATGAATCATTAGGCTGAACCAACACAGGTTGTTCAGTGGAGCAGTTAGCCCCTCGTTTGTAAAGAGATAGGTTAATCTGGTCACGATTAGCCATGCGGTTAGAGTCTCTTTGTTCAACGGGGGGGGGGGGGGGGGGGGGGGGGGGGGGGGGGGGGGGGGGGTTTAAGTAGGACGATTATCTACTTGGCCAGACACTCTTCGATAATCCTCCTTGATCATCGGGTTAGAAACGTAATTGCTTTTCTGTCTCTGAGAAGCCTATATAGTTTCTAAATAGCAGTCTGACCCAGGCCAGACGGTGTCATGCGAGTAACATCACCGCGTGAAACATTTAGCCCTTGAGTGCTAAAGCGGTTATGGATGTTAACATCGGAACTCGAGCGTGACTGATTCTGATGACGTGAAATAGTGTCAAACTGACGATTTTGTTGATCGGGTACATTATGCAACAAGTCAGTTGAACGATTGACTGGGGGGGGGGGGGGGGTTTAAGTAGGACGATTATCTACTTGGCCAGACACTCTTCGATAATCCTCCTTGATCATCGGGTTAGAAACGTAATTGCTTTTCTGTCTCTGAGAAGCCTATATAGTTTCTAAATAGCAGCCATTCAGAAAACTCGTCTGACCCAGGCCAGACGGTGTCATGCGAGTAACATCACCGCGTGAAACATTTAGCCCTTGAGTGCTAAAGCGGTTATGGATGTTAACATCGGAACTCGAGCGTGACTGATTCTGATGACGTGAAATAGTGTCAAACTGACGATTTTGTTGATCGGGTACATTATGCAACAAGTCAGTTGAACGATTGACTAGATCGTTTCTAGAGAGAGACTCAGATTATATTGATTCTGTCTCAAGTGAGCCAGTTCTGAGATCTGCCTAGTTTCATCGTCGTGACGTTTAGTGTCACAATGAGAGCTATAACTATAACATCGGAACTCGAGCGTGACTGATTCTGATGTTGTGCAATAGTATCAAGCTGACTATTTTGATGATCGGTTTGCAACAAGTCAGTAGAACGATTGACTAGATCGTTTCTTAGAGGATGACTCAGATTATATTGATTCTGTCTCACTCGAGCCAGTTCTGAGATCTGCCTGGTTTCGTCGTCGTAACGTTTAGTGTCACGACGAGAGTTATAACCAGGACTTCGCCTAACCGAATCATCGTGTGACCCGCTAAACAACGTATATGGTCACGACGAGATTCGTTGATAGGACTTTTGCCTGAATTCCTCACCGTGAAGTCTGTCTCACGGCTACTATAGAAAACGGGACTTTGAACACTATCCTCTTTGTTCGTGGTGTTAAGATCTGTTACAACCTCAACCCCACGGGAGCTGGAAATCTGGCCGTGTCTAGAATGAAATGCAACAGAGATCCTGTATCGTCCGATACGCCCCCTTCTATACAACTGGTGTGTTCAACTAAAACCTCCCGCTGCGTAGAGGGGTTTTGAGTCTCAGTTATAGGTGGGATTTGAGTCACTTCTTTGGAAGGCTCAATATCCTGAGAATCCTGCGAATTCAGGACCGAATCTTGATGCTGATGATTGACATAAATGCGATCATTTTCAGCACGAGGGGTTCGGACATGAAGACTATCAGTCTCGTTGTTGACACGATTGACCTGAGGCATGGAGCCTCTGGGAGAATCCCTAGCCTTTTCTGAAGTGGCCTTGGAATTAACTCCCGCGATGTGTGAATCATCGCTATTAGTATGATTAGTAGTACATGAAATGGGGACGGAACGAGGGGTATGACGGGAGTCAGCTAAGGAAGCGACAATAAGTGCGTCCATATTTCCCCAATGAGAAGAGGATACCGATTTGCAAAGTTTACAAGGTTTCGTACGGTTGCATCTACGATGCAGTACGCAGGAATTATGTTTATCCCCATGTAACAAAGCGATCCCGCATTTGCATGACCTCATTGTTCTGAACCGAACGCGTAATCAAAAGTACAACTAAATGACCAAATACAAATTCTAAAGCACGCGCATAGAGATTAAAAAGCCAAATCGAGCCCTGAAGTGGTTTAGTTCTAATGAATAAACAAACAGGGGAGAGAGCAGTCTTATAGTCAAAGATCAATAATGACGATTAATAACTGTCTGGCTAGCACTATAAGCACGAAAGAAGAATCCAGTTCTGAAATAGTATCAAAACAAGAAAATGTGTATCAATTGGACATAGGCAAACATCGTTGATAATGAAAGGAGAACACATCAATAACAAGCATAAAGTACCTTTATTTTCGTTATAATATATAAGGGTTAATAACATGTATCATTGATTGAAAACCCGGCATGGTACTACAGGGTGAGTCAAAAAGACTGCAATAGTGGAAAGAAGCCATTTTGTTTTCAAAACCAAAATGAATTTTAAAACTTTTTAAACGTTGCAAGAATGATGTATTTAATCCTAACTTTGTGTGAAAAAATGAAGTCGATTACATTTTCCGTTTGCCTTTGGTGAACCTTTTAACCAGTGCACCAATTTCACACGTTTGTCCACGAGATACCCAAAATATGCATCAAATCGCAAAATGTGTCTCTCATTCAAATTTGGAAACTTGAGTTCATTTGTGATGTTATTGGAATTTGATGCATCCTTTCTTGTTTACATGTGAGTTAGCATAATCAATTATAAGCATACCCATGCTATGAAAGCGTATATGTTCTAAATTTGAATAAAAAACTGATATTTTCCTTCTTTTTTTTGGCGGGATATTCAAATATGAAAATGCAATGTGTGCCATTTAAAATGAAAATCACTGTGCTCGTGGACAAACAGGTAAATGTGGTTGTGCAGCAAAGAGGGTCACCAAAGACAAACGAAAAATGCAATCGACTTCATCTTTTCACACAAAGTTAGGATCAAATACATCATTCTTGCAACGTTTAAAAAGTTTTAAAATTCATTTTGGTTTTGAAAACAAAATGGCTTCTTTCCACTATTGCAGTCTTTTTGACTCACCCTGTATATAATCGACTAGTGTTCAGTGGAGCAGATAGCTCCTAACAAAGGGGGGATCAGATCAATTAGAATGATGTAAAGTACTCAAATATAGATTAATTCTGTCATAAATATAATGGTACAAAAACATGTCATGATGAGATCCGCTAGTCGATAATCTAAAACTGCAATACACACATATAAAATTTACCAATGTCTATATGACTTGTAGTATTAGAAAGAGTACTGCATACATAGGAATACCCACAAGATGAACTGTGAATCAACAGACGCTAACGGGTGTATATGAAATCACGGAACTCGCGGGTCCCGAATGTGTATCATTTAGAATGCATTACACATGAGCCAAAAACCGGGAAATGGGATAACTAAGAATGCCCCAAACTCACGGAATAGGATAAGTGTATCATATTAGAATGCATTACACATGAAAAAACTATCGTGAAGATAGTTTGAAATGGACTAGGCCGACCTCATGGAGACTAAAGAAAAAATTCCATGTGGCACGAGTGTCGGCCGCTATTATGAAAATTTACGAAAGTAATTTTTTAAATTTTTTATATGACCTAAAGGTCCTAAAAATGGTGAAAAAAGACCGTCCGACGGACGGTCTAGGCATACTAAAAAAATGGGACTTACGCAAATTCCAGTTAAGGGCGCATAGCAATAGACTATGCGCCATCTATTCAGGGCGAAACCTACTTGATATGATCCTTCTGACAAAAAATCCACCGCCAAGATATTGTTATGGATATCCCTTTGGCTGGAGAGATTGACAAACACGTCTTATCTCGGTTCGCCCAAAGGTTAAAGAGGATGCATTATGGGTGGCGGTGTTGCCAGTGTTGGGCTAATACCGTGTTGCCAAAGTGGGAGTATGTAGCCCAATCGGGCTAAATGTCGAGGTATAGGTGTCCGAAGTGATTTTTCTTAATTAAATAATTATGTATATTTTTAATAAAGGCATATTTTGGGCAGCAGTTCATCTTAGGGATAAAATGCAAGCGTTCCAGACTGAGGAGGTATGTATAAATAATACGTAATAAACAGTAATATTTTGACAAATTGGGTAAATTTGAAATCTTAATATTTTTAATTTTTTTTTGCCTAGGCACAATGATTGACAATTCCATTCATGAACTAACCAAGTATGATATATTACCTGGCATAGACTGAATGATATATAAGTTACTGAAGGCATTCTTCTATGACATAGGTGTGTGTGTGGGGGGGGGGGGGGGGGGATTAATTGATGGACTACTTCTCATTACAAAACAAATGGACAGAGGATAAAAAAATGCCAACAAATGTGACCTAAGATGAATATAAGCCCATACACCAAAGAAGATTTAAAGGACTTCCCACAATGCATTGCGCAGGTTTTTTTCCTTCGCCTTAACCTGTATTTTCTTATTTCCCACAAGGTAGAAAACCTAACTATAGTTTAATCAGTTCCAAATTAGCAAGTGCGCAATAGTACTCGCCAAATTATGTTGACACGAAAGCGGTTCTGGAGGTATGCATGCCTCACGCATATGATGCACAGTGCACCGTTGCCTAAATGTTAGCCCACGTCCTTTAGTATTCATTCGCTGCCGTAATGAAGCTTTGCCAATTTGGAGCTGATCAAACTATAGTTGTATTTTACTCTCAAATATTGCCTTTTAGATGATAAGCTAAGTGCCCTATTCCTCTAAATGAATCCTACATACTTGACTCATTGCTTAATACTGCCTTGATGATTAGCCTAAGTACCATGTCCCTCTAGATGAAATCCTACATACCTATTTATCTTATTGCCAAATGCTGCCTTGATGATTAGCCTAAGTACCACGTCCCTCTAGATGAAATCCTACATACCTATTTATCTTATTGCCAAATGCTGCCTTGATGATTAGCCTAAGTACCATGTCCCTCTAGATGAAATCCTACATATCTATTTATCTTATTGCCAAATGCTGCCTTGATGATTAGCCTAAGTACCACGTCCCTCTAGATGAAATCCTACATACCTATTTATCTTATTGCCAAATGCTGCCTTGATGATTAGCCTAAGTACCATGTCCCTCTAGATGAAATCCTACATACCTATTTATCTTATTGCCAAATGCTGCCTTGATGATTTGCCTGAGTACCATGACAAGCTGTCTCCTCAGCCATTGGTCCCTTTGTTTCAGGTCAAATATCTCATCCATTAGAAGTAGCATAATACGTAGTGGAATGTTATCATCGTCCTGAAAATGGAATAACATTGGTATAACTTGAACACAATATACATCTATTAACATTGTACTCAAGTTCAAAAGTACTTGACATTTAGCCGCAAAATAGTTTAGAAGCAGCCGTGCGATGAAGCGAAGAATTTGAAGATCGGATGATGCAATTGATTTATTTTTTCATCTGTGAAGCGACCAATATGGATGCAGTGGACGATACTACTATAATTTAATCAGTTAGTGATTTACCTTACATTGTTTGCGGCTCTTTAACTGCAATGTCTGTTTTTTTCAAGTAAATTGAGACTATATGAAGCACCAGTTAAACTCGGTCAACTCGGGTTTTTAAATTTCTTCCCTGGTTGTTTTATCTTTTCACAGCGCAATAACAAATCATGCAAAATGAAGATTATGATGATTAATTCTATGCAAGTTTTCCCAGACGCCGTTCCAAGACACGCTACGTAAAATAGGGCAAATTATCCTCCCATTCTCCAACTGCATGTAGTGCCAGTCGTCCGATTGGCTAAAAGAGTCAAATGTCATACACTTGTCGCATGTCGGCACCACTATTGCCAACCATTAGGCCCCCAAAAAAACTTGTTTGTTTGTTCACATCTGATGGACCGTGTACTATAGGCCTGCCGACCATGACACTTTTTCTTTTTTTTCAAAAAACAAAACAAAACAAAACCTTTGTTTTACAATTTTTTTTCAAAGTCACGTATGGCCTTAATTGACCCCCACATGACCCCATACCATGTATAGTATTATGTGAGTTATTTTGGGTCAAGTATGGGTCATCTAAAAGATCTGACATGGTTCAGAATTCTGCCTACTGGCTAGGACTGGGCCAGAACAACTCGACCTACCGACCCTACCTTTTGAGGACCCTCTATGGACAAACAAACATTTTATTGGGGGGGCCTCAGGGATGGGCAATATACATACACTTCCTCACAAAAAATAACAATCAATAATACAAGGTACTTACCTCAGAGTTTATAACTGATGACACTCTATCAAGATCCAGGTTATCTTCCTGTCATATAACAAATAAACATAACAAATTAATGATACACAGTTATATATATGGTGTACAAATACCCATCTTTCCCTAAGAATGACTGGGACACCCAATCCATGAGCACTTGACCAACATTGAACTATAGTTTGATCAGTTCTAAATTGGCAAAGCCTCTTTACACCTAGAATGAACACAGAAGGACGCGGATGTGTATAAAAACAAGGGGACTGCACATTTTATGCATGCATGAGACCACAACCGGGTGTGTGTGGCCATAATCAAGCGTGTACGCTTGGATTACTTTTGCTAGCAGAGAGATAAAACAGAATATTTCACGCCAATTTAGAACTGATTAAACTATAGCAACCTATGCTCTGTAGTAGATTGTAGGGTTCTCTATATAAAGATGATATGACATACTGATTGAATCTATCCCTCAAAGTCTATCTCTTCAAAGTCCCAGGTGGCCAACTCTTTGCAAGAGGCATTCAAACAGGGTCTGAAGGCACAGTTTATGGTTAGGTTAATCTTTCACTAGCTGATGATTTTGATGCAAATGTTAGGAGTACTGGGTGAGTCAGAAAGAACGGGCACTTTTTTCACAAAAGCGTCACAAAAGATGTAGGCATGTATATTCCAAATCAATGGTAAAGATTTTGAGACCTACAATTTGGGTTTCATTTGAAAGAAGAATTTTAAAAATCGACTATTTCATTTTCATGTTACACTCATTTGAGTATAGCTCCAAAAATCTGAAGCCAATCCATGGAATGGTCAAATTATCAAGCCATTCCTAAAAGTATTCTGATGGGGTTTACCTCCTGAATTTAGTAGATATGCCTCCTTTTACATTTCCTTCTTGATTTCAGGCTTTTAACTACTCATAATTACACAGATCTATTAGTTTTCGGTCATTTTAAGATATTGTATCCAACATTCATGTGCCTTTTCAGTTTTTTCACTAGTTTCATTGATCAGCATCTCTGTATCAGGCAACCAACAATACTATGGATTATTGCCATTCCGTGGATTGGCTTTAAAAAACTGGGTTCTATACTCAAATGGTTGCAACTTTATGACGCAATATTCGAATTCAAAAATTCTTTTATTGAATGAAAGCCAAATATGTTTTCTTTGTAACACTATATTTGGTTTTGAATATGCAGGCCTAATATTCCTGTGGCGCTTTCGCCAAAAAAGTGCCGGTTCTTTCTGACTCACCCTGTACATATGAAAAATTGGCACATTTATTTTATATTTTATGTGGTTTAGTTGGCCTTTTTGTGGTTTAGATGGCCTTAATTTTTTTTTGAAATCAACCATCCCTATCCCATTGTTAACCCTAACCTTCGTCATCACAATACACTACTAGTATCTGGTGGCGCAATCAGACGGGATATCGTGAGAAAAATCCTAAGACTTTTCGAAGTTGACTTAATGGAACTCACACACAGACGGAGCCTGGGTTCGAATCCCATAGCTGGCATAGCTGGATTGCCCACCTAATTTGACCTGTCTTCCCCCCTAATAGTTTTATTCCCCAAAACATGCCTTGGGGTTAGGGTTATGGTTAATGTATTCCTACCTTGCCTGAGCCAGAGAAAACTACTTTACTGATGTCATTCATAGTGTCAGTCATCTTATCTGATACCATGGTAACACCGTCTACAAGGTTATATTGTATTCCTACCTTGCCTGAGCCAGAGAAAACTACTTTACTGATGTCATTCATAGTGTCAGTCATCTTATCTGATACCATGGTAACACCATCTACAAGGTTGCTAGGGACATTCTTGACGGTGTGAGCTACATTGCGTACACCTGTCTTGAGTGGGTTGACAAATGTGTCCATCTGTTAAAATACAAAGGTGAAATTATCGTTTAGCAACAAATTGAACATAGAGTTGTGCAGGGATAATTAATGAAATGTAATTCAGGGTGTCCTAGAATGATTTATACCGTGGTTGAAAAAATAATAGAAATATAAAAAACAACATTGCAGTCAAGTCTAATGCCTGTAATATAATAGGTAATATGTTTCCTGCTTATCTGTTAATATCATTAAAATATCTGAATTCGTTCCGATATGGCATGACATCATGTTTACAAAAGAGTCCATATCCATGTCCATGTCTGCCAGAAACGTCTGAGTATTGTAACGAAATGCCATTTCGTGTATTACTATACTATTGCATTACATTGTAATTGTAGGCCTATGGACTAAGGCCAGAATTTCACATTTTTATTTCCTTATGATCCTTTTATTTAATCAATTCCAAACTTCTACCGAGCTTACTTATTATAACTGTGATTTTTATAGACCATGTCTGAGTATCGGATGTGCCTTGGAATTTCAGTAATTTAGACATTTATATTTAGTCACAGCGTTCATCTATTTTATTCAGAGATCGTTTTTCCCCTATGCCAATGCACGTTGGAAGCTTATAACTATTTGTCATGGTCGCCATTTTAATGGCCCCGATCTGCCTCAAATGACGATTTGTTTTTGCCAATCATAATGTACCAACTCACTTTTCTTAACATGTCATCCCTCTGGATCATTTTCGGCACATTCAGGAGACACCTATTTCCGTCATTTTTCTGTCAGATTGTTTACAATACTGATGTCAAAGTTCATTTTAAGTTTCGTAATATTTTATAACTGTCAAGATTTGCTAGATCTCTTTTCCAAGTTTCGTGACGTAACATTGACTTTCAGCCAATCACGAGACGGGTTTTTGATCACGTGTGTGACTTTCTGTGAGGGCGTTTCAGAAGCATATATAAGGGGGCGCCGGACAGCCGTCTGATTACTTTTTACTTTTGCTCTTTTGGAGAAACCAGTTTTTAACCTCCTCAGTTAAGCTGGTAATTACCAAATTTCCTTGTTTTTAATAATAATATTAGGCCGAGATTTTCAGATCTCTAATACATAATGTCTGAGCACCTTTAGTAGTTATCAGCTTTTTCATAATGTATATATTTACGCTCATAATCCAGTTTATGATGGTCATATGTGAAGATGCCTTTTCCGGCGCTCAAAGTCCTAACGAGCGCGATTGGCTCCAATCTCCAGGAGCAGACCTGGCTCCGAGAGCTGACCTGGCTCCGAGAGCTAACCTGGCTCCGAGCATGACTAGCTCCTCAGTTTTAAGAGCGCGACCAGCTCTGAGTGTGAATAGCTCACCAACTCTGATGAGCGTTTCTGGCTCCGCATCTCTGAAGGGCATATCCAGCTTTTCGACTCGTAAAGAGTGCGACCAGCAGCCCTTGGAAGAGTTTGACTGGCTTTCTATCAATAACATTAAAAGCGATCCCGATTATAGACGGACGGACGTTTAGACCCTTCATAACTGGACTGTGTAAATGTAACTAGGCCTATTTATAATTAGTTTGGGTAAAACTTGTACCTAAACATGATCAAAATGTAAATATCATTTTGATCATCACGATCTCCCCTCAGTTTTATCAGAGGAGATGCGTTTCAAATAATAAGCATCATTTCATTTGACGATGCATGTAAATACGTTCTATATTTCTTCAGGATAAACCTATGACATTTCTGATAACAATATTTGATTATAAGTCAGATTAAAAGTACCATTTTGTTTGATTTACTTAATGCGCCTTACTGCGCATGCGTAACACTCATCATATCATAAATCCGACAAGTCACCTCCAGACGGTGTCGGACATGACGAGTGCGACTACGCAATTGCATGTAGGCGACCGATATTCATTATAAGCAAAACTCGTATTTCTTTCTGAATATTTTCATCAGATTTTAACATCAGCCATTCTTAATTAAGGACTATTCCTTACAAATAGATCGGGATATATTAGTCCTATTTTATGTCAATTGTGAACGAAATGCAGTCAGTCGTACGCTCTGAAAGTCATTCATCTCATCGTCATAACATTATGCCTGTCTGATAAATTATTGATATATTATGTAATGTATTGCGAGATAATATCCTACAAATATAATTGATATTACTTGCCCAACATAAGGCAGCTTTGTACAATCTCGTTCATTTCTGAGTCATTTATTGAGTATGTTTTCCACTGTGAGTTTATACCTCACATTGATGAGCCGTCATCCGACATTTGGTTAAGCCGACATAATAAACATACATCGAATTACATGATCAGTTTAATAACCTGGCTTAGAAGGACTGTCACGCTACCATGATTTTTATATGATATTCTCACAATTATACATCGCAACATCAAGACTCGTACACAACTATTTCTCAAATCTCTGATCTAACACTCCCATACTTTATGATTAAAATATAGATACCCGGAAGTGAGTACTTTACAGTATTTAGATTTAAAATTCTTAAGAAAGCTAAATTATATGCAGATGTTAGAATCATATGCACTTTGACCAATAACAATGGTGTTCATAGCTTAATAAATGCACCTTTCCTGGTATAAATAATTGTGGGACCCCCTGTATATAATCAAAAGTATGCTTAACATGGCAACCTATTTGCTTACATACATTAAACCTTCCCTGGTTTAGTGGCTTCTTCACATGAATATGATATAAACAAAACAGGCATATTTCTGCCGGCCCAAGGCAAAGGCTTAGGGCACTAGTGTTGCCTTAAATCTCAGCTCTCAATACTCACCCTTCTAGCTAGTTGTCCTTTGCCTCTATTATATACACCAGGTTCTAAGAAATTGCACACTATTGGAGCCATGCCAGGATTATGCGCTAGCACATCAGGATTTAATAAGGTCTGAAAATACAAAAAAGTTGAATTTATTATAGAATTACCAATAGTATTATTAACTGGTTACACTTCAAAAACGTGGAAATTGTTTGATTTAACTGTTCTATAACCCTAACTCAACTACATACACCACACGGCAACTGGAAGGAAAAAATGTTTTTATAGGTTTTGGGGCTACAAAACGGACCCAGGCTATATAATGAGGCGAATACACTTCGCCGAGTGTGACTGACAGCCGTGGTGTAGTGGCTAGGATCTGGGCCTAATTGGTACTGGAGGTCCGTGGTTCAAATCCGGGGGGGGGGGGGGGGGGGGGGGGGGGGGGGGGGGGGGGGGGGGGGAGAGACCTTTCTGGGCATAGTTGTACTTATGTTAATGCATTTCTCATGGTGATTCCAAATATGGTAAAGAAATTCAATAAATATGACATTTTTGAAACATTTTGCCAAATTTTGGATTGTCGTCTGTAGACGCCTGCCGTGTGAAAAGTGTTAATAATTGTTGAATATTTTAACTCCATTGCGATAACACATAATGCCTAGTTTGAACTTGACTGTAAGTTCCAATCAGCCAACATAGTGGTCGGAATTACACTGCAGAAATAAAACCATATTGTTTCTATACACTAATCCACTTACTTGTACGTAAGCATTGAGCGCCGTGATCCGCTTCTGTACAAAACTTTTGCTCGTATTATTAAACGCCCTCTTGCCAGGTAACGATAGACCTTTCAATGATTCAAACTTTTCCGTTAGACACATATGTAGGTCGTGGAATTCACTGAATCTCCTGTACACGTCCCATATCTCCTGTTGGCCGGCCGTCTCACACCGCGCTACATTGATAGTATATAATGTGTAAGGAGGTATACCTTTCTCTCTCACAATTGCTGCATTGGAAAAAGTCAAATAAGGTTAAAATTCAAGCATAATGTAAAACACTATAATTTTGTGAATTTAAAATTACTGTTATTTTAATTTCGTGAATCTGGATATTTTACTGTCTACTTCCAATGCAAAATTGTCAGTTTCACGTGGGTATCCTACTGTCTACTTCCAATGCAAAATTGTCAGTTTCACGTGGGTATCCAATTTCGCGATTCCACCTCCCTCGCGAAATTCACGAAATTAAATCCTTCATGAATTTTAGTGGTTTTACAGTAAAAGGCCAGAGTCGCAACATAACATATCACATTCCTTGTTTTGACACTACTCCAGCACTATAATAGAGCTATAAGCAGGGTATCAGTAAATTATCTCATAAAATAAGAACAGGAAACCCTCAAAATGCATTAAGAAACCTTAAAAATCCTTGAGCGGTCCTCTTGACACCATGCCGTGATCCGCTGCGCTTCGTTTGCTACACTCACTCTGCTTGTTGTCAGTAAAATTAAGCAGCACTCATTCTGGCCTAGCTACAACCCCCTGGATATCATTTGGCCATACAGCTAAATCATTTTTATGCGTTTTTTTACGCACAATTCCATATTTTTCTTAGGCATCTGCGGTATGCCCATGTCCAAAACATCAGATACCAGAACTGGTAGCCCATTTTGTCATCGTAAGGTACTTTACGTTGGATAACAGTCACTACTTAATTACAATTGATTCTGTACAAGTTTATTAGTTTACTAAATCTGACATTCAATTTAAGTCGGGTGGATTGTAACGTCCCAAAAGCGGCGCAAACAAAACAAAAAAGCTTGATAACCAACAGTACACAGTTTTTCTGATTGGCGTAACCCGACCGACCCTATTTTTACCGCCGACCCTAAACATTTTTAAAATTTTTTTTTAAATTAATTTTTTGTTTGTTTGTATGTGTGAGAAAAAGAAAAAACCCAGTGAAAATGTGTATTTGTGCCATTTGTTTATGTCTGTATGGTAATATGTGTGCTGGTATATAAAATTTCATAGACGTTTTATAGATTAAAAAAAAGAAATCCGACCTACCTACCCTATTTTTTTCTTCTATGTTACGCCAATCAAACCTCTTTTTTTTAGGCCTAAACCTGTGGAACACATTATATTTCATGCTTTTTGGTAAATACGTTGTAATTTTTAATGTATTGTTATGAATAATCCACCAAACATGGAATAAGTGTTTACACTTTTATATTCAATTATAAAATAGACACGCTTTGCCCCCCAAAAAAGAAATTTTACTGAGATTTTGAAAACTGGACCCAATTTTGTTGACTCATTCTTTATGTTATTGTACCCAGTTTCAATTTTGCTTGCAACTTACTTGACAATCCCATTCTGGCCATGAGCACAGGTTTGCCATCTGTAGGTGGAGGTGAAAGAAGTGGCTCTTGTGGTTCTATTTGCTCTGATGAGCCCTGACTTCCAACAGATGAGATGTCCTCCGAAGACTAGAAAATGCACAAAGCAAATAGAATAACATGTATAGTTAGAGGGACACAGATGCTGGCCTTAATGCTTATTTATCTTGATTTATCTAGAAGGTTGAGATTTTATAACAATAAATTCCCATAGCTTTGGGAATTGGCATGCATTTTACAGGGATTTCAAGAGAACTTTTCAAAGTCTGGTGGAGAATTGCGAAACACTAGAATAGTATAGTTCACGTTTAGCTATAGTTTAATCAGCTCCTAATTGGCAAGAAATATTCGGTTGTTATCTTTTCGAGAGTAAAAGTAATCCAAGCATACGCACAGGATTAGGCACAAAAAAAATAGATGACTTGCCCCTTCCGAATTTTCGGAAATCTAGGGTCGCTATTTTATTTAATTTTTAATTTTAATTTTATTTATTTTCAAAGTAAAATTGAGATCAGACTTGGGACATACCGCTGTTTAATAGAAAGCAGAAGTCTTCTTCCTTTTTTGTTATATCCTGCCCTCCCATCAATCAATGTTGGGGGAACTGCCAAGGGTTCTGACAACATGACTCGGATCAACATTGCCTGTTTTTTCCCCTTAATTTGAAAACAAGTGTGCCTACTTTTTTCCATGATTGTAAGGTGCTCCAAATGTTCATGCTCTTTTTTTTTGTACATAAAGAGCAAATGTGAACAATAGCCCAACAGACATTAACAAAGTTAATGGACAGAATGATTACAAATCAAACTGGTAACTCTCAACAGAGAGCTCTGATGGTCCAATCAATTGGTTGACTGCAACTCAGAAAATAATCAAAAATACAAGTAATACAAGTAAACACAATTGGGCTAGTAAAAAAAGCCAATGAAAGTGGTGTGGGACAGGAATAAGATAAACATCCAAACATAGAGAATAACATCAACAAATAAGAGAAGAAAAATAATATCTGGAGGTCATTGATACATCGAGAGAGCTTAGCCAACATAATCTAAAGAGTTGGAGAGAAAGTGTCTATTAACACGACATTTTAAATATTGTAGTCCTTTTTCTTGGATGTTGCCAACAACATTGACTGGCTTTGACTTACCCCCATATAACTGTTCTCTGGTGATGAATCAATCTGTATGGATTCATCATCTCCAAGGCGACTGTCTAAGCTATCATCTTTCAACAGATCTAACTCGGCTAGACACTTTGTGTACAGAGGACTAGTCTTGAAAGCTGGGAAGAATCTCTCCTCCTGAAGGATCTCGAGAGCCTTGGGACAAAAGATGAATATAGTTAATGAATGAAAGATAGATAGATTATGATTGAGGTGCCAACTCGCACTCTTCGTTCTGGACAAATGCAACTTCTTCTAAGCGCTCTTGGGGAGACAGATCATTTGCTATTGCAGCTCCTCGTCTCTGGAATGAACTTCCTATCCATATTAAAACTGCAAAAACTGTTACAATCTTCAAAAAACTGTTGAAAACACATCTGATGTCTGAGACATTTTGTAATAATTAAGTAGTTTTGTTGTTGTTTATCATTTTCTATTATACTGTTTTTATGTTTGTGCCTTGAGCGCTCTTGTTTAGAGTGGATATGCGCCTTGTCACTATTATTATTATTATTATGTCATTGTTGAGAGGACATTCGCTTGTTTATCCCTAACCCCCAAAACCAGGTGTTTAACCGATAGCTCAATTTTTGAAGAAAAGTGGACAAATAAATCGCCCGCGACCCAACCAGGAATCGATCCGGGGATCTCCCGCACCCGAAACCCCCTATGCAAACTACGGCCCTCAGCTACTCGTTCGCGCAGTATACCGCGCTCACTATATAGGCTCGGTTAGCTCAAATTTTGTCCATAGCAGTATGACAGTGATAATAGTTTGGAAAAAATATGACTCACCTTTTTCTGTGCTTCATCAAAGACTGCATGAGAGGGTGCTTCGTTCTTAATACTTTGGTATGTTCTTTTGACTAAATTGCTATCTAACCTAACTTGATTACTGGCCTGAGGATAGAATAAAACAAAGTAAAATACACATCAGCACATAAAAAATGAAATTGATTCAATCATAACCAAATGTGATGTGATCATGCAAAATGTGTTGGAACTCGCAAATCTTGATTTTAAGATAAAGCCAAACAAAGGAGATAGTGTCTTTTGATTTCTATTGTTTTTGCAACCCTTCAACTGCTCATATCTTTGGAACCAATTGACCATCAAGCTATTGATAAGTTGCTTCCATTTGTGATAACCATGCAGCTACCATATGTGACGTGTTCGACCGAAACCAGACACAATTGGGCAAGATATCAAAATTGAGTAAGTAATTGATTATTAAAGTAGAGATCTTCAGCTTTACAATTGTACTTTTTTTTTTTAATCAGACTTCCCAAAGCGGAGTTAAATCATTTTCAAGTTCGTCTTTACGAAAACTCCCAACTGAGATATCGTCCTTAAAAGATGTACTTACAATGAATGTACTTAAAATGTACTTTAAAAAAAATAAAAAAATAAAAATTGCATTTTTGTTGTTGTTGGTTTGACTTTTTTTATCTGAAACTTTTACAATAATGTTATAAACACTCTGAAGATTAATAATTTACAAGAAACTCATATTCCCAAAAATCACCCAATTAGGTTTTGGGCTATTTCTCAGTTTGGAGCTCTGCCCAATTCCGTCTGGTTTCGGTAGAACACGTCACATATGACAACCACGCACCTACCATATGACAACCATGCAGTTACCATGTGACTACCATGTAGCTCTCATCAAATAATATGGAGCTATCATGTGACTATGAAGCTATCATGTGATTACCATGTGGTTATCATGTGACAACCATGCAGCTAACATGTGACAATCACGCAGCTAACAAGTGATAACCATGTAGCTATCATATGACTACCTTGTAGCTATCATGTGACTACTACACAGCTCATGTGACTACCATGTAGCTATCATGTGACAAACATGCAGCTATCGTGTGACTACTTTATAGTAAGGTCCGAAGTTTACCACGTTGTGGAATTGAGGTTAAACGTGGAAAACAACATTTTGATGAAAAGAAGAAAAAAAATGCACAAAAAACGTCCAAAACGTACAATTCATAAATAGTCTTGAATAAAACAATATAAATGCTCAAATACAATGGCGATATAGAGGGTCGGCTACAGCCCCTACAGTAATAAGGTAAGTCTTAAAATAAAAAATGATGTGTTTTACTGTAAAGTGTGTTTATTTTGGTTTTATAGATCGTAAATTTTAAGCTTTCTTGGGGAAAATTACATCACAGAAAAATGCAAAATTTACAAAGCGGAAAAACATGGAATTCGACAGTTACAAAGCGGTAAACTTTGGACCTTACTTTATAGCGATTCATGTGATATATCATGCAGTTACCATGTGGCATCCATGCAGCTACCATGTGCTTACCATGTGACTAACATGTAAGTACCATATGACAAGAGATCCTACTTACATCATCCGACAGATATTCTGTGAATATATTCATAGCTGCTGCCCGTAGCATCTCCAGATCAACACCAGATTGCCTATTCACACTATTTCTGCTATTGGATGATTTCTGTAATTTCTGTAATTGCACTGCATTGAGTTGTTGTTCCGCCATTACACGGTAGCTCTCTACTGTGTGGTAGAAGAATACGTACGATTGTCCTCCGACATCGCGCATAAAATCTGAAATGAAAAGATCAAATGAAATAACCCTTTGGAGTGATATGGGTGTTTGCTTGTACTTCACCAACAACAAGTTCTTTCTACAAATATTGTGTACTATCATTTTGTTTTCTGAACAAAACTATATTCCCTTTTTTCAGAAGAATATCAATATGCAAGTTTGCATTGGGCATTATGGTACACATTTGCTATACTAATGGTTGATCTGAGATAATATGAGATAATATGATGTAGTTATCTGCAAGTACGATTGACTGCTCAAGGCATATCCTATATGTGTATGTGTATTCAGTTTTCTTTACATTTATTAATTTGAAGGCCTATTGTTATTAAAAGTTTGGTACACCATCACATTGAAACCAAACCTACAGTACATCAAGATTACAATGTAGTACACAGGTTCAAATATGTTTGGAGTCATTTGAAACAACCTCAATATCTCTGTAATTCAGCTGATTTGTGACCAGGGTTAAATGTTAAATGTTAAATGAGTTGAATTCTAATAAACATTCAGTTATAAGATGTTTTTTCGTCTTTTAATTTTTAACTTATGATAATGAAGACTTTTCATCATATTTCTCTACAAATTAACTGCTCAAAACAAGTTCGGAAATCTTCTCTTTCAAACGCCAATTTTTCAAATATTTTGTGATATATTTTATATTGTGTTTCATATCAATGAAACGAATGATGTGTTCCTCTTTCAAGTGACACCTCATCTGTAGCAATAACTTGTTTCAGTGTTAAGCCACCTGCTTAGAATGCGGGGAGGTCTCATTCAAAATGGGACACAAAGTGTTACATTGACAGCTACACTGTCAAAATGGTGTTTAAAACCTTTAAACAACTGGCATTGTTCAAATACCCTGTTTAAACATTGTTTAAATATTGTTTTAGCAGGGTATTTGAAGAACCCCCATTGTTTAAAACTGTTAAACAATTTGTGTTGCTGTGTTGTAGAGCAATGCTCTATTGACTTTTGAGGACAAAATAGTGATGATATTGGCACATTCAGATCGAGACCTCCCATATTCTCAAGCACATGGCGGAGCTCTGAAGAAGAAAAAAAATGCTACAAAATTGGTATCATTGGAAAGGTGAATACATCAGCTTTCCATTCATCTTGCAATGAATATATGAACATATCCCGAGATATTCACCAATTTTGTGATTGAACTTTTTTGAGCAGTTAATATAAATTATTTCAATGGGCTAAGGTATGCACATCCTATGCAAGTCAATTTCTTAGATGTAGGCTTACCAATAAAATATGATACAGCTATACTATTTACAAGCACAATATCGAGTGGTAACTGGTAGAGAGGTTTCTGTACCGGCAATGGGTGATCTTCATCCTAAAATCAAAATAAATAAGTGGGTGTGTGATTATAATTCGCTGGCACAATTGATGACAGAATTAACCTGAAAAGTCATAATGCTTAAACAAGTAAATTCACCATGTGGGTACATCAATATGAGTAAAAATTTCATCTCAACTCCACAGATTATACCATCCAGGATTTGAACCGGGGACCTATGGATTGCTAGACTAGTGCTCTACTAACTAAGCTTGTGAATCAGATGGGGAGGGAAGAACAGTGATAATATTATCAATAGGCCTTCAGTTCAATCCTATCCTCTAACATCTTGTAATCCAAGACGCTAAGGAAGAGGTTTTTCCAAAATTAATCCATGATCATTATACACTTATGAGTAAATAATTCCATCTTAACTCCACACATTATCAATACATTTTCACTGGCCATCCAGGATTTGAACCTGGGACCTCTGGATCACTTGACCATCGATCGATACTTTGGAACCCGGTCGTTTATTTTAACGGAATAATTGTATTGTAAACTGGCAACCAACGCTGGTGACGTCACAGCATGGAGCTGCTATTACCGGGTTTCAATATCATCCCCTATCTATAGTATCTACACACACTTTTTTCACATATTAATAGTAATGTTAGCCTTGTGTACTTACCACTTCTTCTCCAGTGTCGATATCGTCTCCACTCAGTATCCTATCTATAGTATCTACACACACTTTTCTCACATAATAATAGTAATGTTAGCCTTGTGTACTTACCACTTCTTCTCCAGTGTCGATAATGTCACCACTCAGTATCCTATCTATAGTATCTACACACACTTTTTTCACATAATAATAGTAATGTTAGCCTCGTGTACTTACCACTTCTTCTCCAGTGTCGATATCGTCTCCACTCAGAGTATCCCATCTATAGTATCTACACACACTTTTTAACATATTAATAGTAATGTTAGCCTTGTGGACTTACCACTTCTTCTCCAGTGTCGATATCGTCTCCACTCAGTATCCTATCTATAGTATCTACACCCACTTTTTTCACATATTAATAGTAATGTTAGCCTTGTGTACTTACCACTTCTTCTCCAGTGTCGATATCGTCTCCACTCAGTATCCTATCTATAGTATCTACACCCACTTTTTTCACATATTAATAGTAATGTTAGCCTTGTGTACTTACCACTTCTTCTCCAGTGTCGATATCGTCTCCACTCAGTATCCTATCTATAGTATCTACACACACTTTTCTCACATATTCTAAACTTTTCAGTTGCTGTTTAGAATCAGCTGCTGCAGATATCAAAATGATCAAACACAAAAACAATGTTAGGATACTGCCAACAGGGTTGTTCTGCATCATAAAAAGCACCGTTCACAAGATATATTTTGCTTGAGAAAAATGAAACTTTAAGGTTTGGTTTGTTGCACTTGAGGTGCTATCCTACTTTCATTATCTAACTCCTCTTTGACTTGTTTACAGGGTTGTAGCCAGATCATTTTGAGTGCCGGGCTCAATATTTCGCTATTTGGTTACATAATTCTCGCGGCTCAGGGGCCGGGATGTTTTTAGGCTTTTTTAATGCACTTTGAGGGTTCCTGAGGCCAGTTTAATGATTTTATCCACAAATCGTAAAAAAAAAAAATTAAAAAAAATTAGTGCCGGGCGAGCTACAACCCTGCTTGTTTAGTCATTGTATGGCTTGTGTGATATATAATTTAAATTAGAATGACTATAGTTTAGCCAGTTCTAATTGGCGAACCTGTTTACAGAAGCGAATGAATTCAGAAGAGCGTGGGCGTGCAAAACGCTCGCATGGCGCAACACGGCATAGTGTGAACCCTATGCGTGATGCCAGAATAATGTGTGTATGGTTGGATTACTTTTGCGCGCGGAATCCGCGGATAAAAAACGCATATTTCACGCCAAAATGTGATGATAAGCGTTGGTGTGGTACATGGAATCAATGCTATCCCTGGTGAAGCCGTACAATATATCAGCATCACCTAATAAACTTATATTATATATTAACGTTAATAAGATTATAACTGCCTTGTCTCGTTCAAAAAGATTATACTGCTCACCAGCTCCTCAACGTGAAACTACCCTAAGATTGTGCTTGAGGTGTCAAGTGACTTAATTAAATTTAAAAAAAATGTAAACACCTCAAAAAAGTTCAAAATTGTTTTTTCAATCACTGATGTGTCCAATGATACCAAACTTGTAGCAAACATTTGTTTCAGTGCTAAGTAACTTGCTTGATGATAATATGATTAGATCTCTGTTTGAATGTGCCAAAAACATCACCATTTGAGCACACGATAGTGACAATTTTGACACCTGTTGATTGAGACCACAATCTCAAGCAAGTGACTGAGAACTAGAACTAGTAAATTTTGTTACAAATGTTATACCGTTGGAGAGAAGAACACATCAGCTTTCCATGGATTGGTTGGTCGGTTGGTTCCTGTCATGACAGACAGCTCGTGACCTAGCAGATACTGCGCCACAAATGACGATTTACAGCAAAGGAGTAACATTCATGGGGAGGGGGGGGGGGGGGGGGGGGGGGGGGAGGTGTGGTCCAGTAATCAATCTTATTTGATCAATCCATTCCTCTGGATATGTAACACAAAATGAAATATATATTGCAACATCCAGAAAGTTGGTGATAAGGTTTATCGCGAATCAGTAAATGCACTGTGGGATTTTTAAGGGACAAAATCTGCCCCCCTTTTCTATCCCACAATCATCAGAAAAGGATCATTAAGGGATTTTTACTGATTCGCGATAAACCTTATTAAGAAGGGGATTTTTTTTTTGTTGAGAAGTTTCAGACCAATATGAAAACCATGTTGCGAATTGACACCTACCTCTGTCTCTGTGGGTTTTATTGGCATCTCGTGATCTTTGACGGAATATTTCTTGGTCTATAATTTCTATCATGGCATTTAATTCCTCTATTGTAGTACACATTTTGACAACTGTTAGAAAGGCTTCGGTAGTGAATGGCATATCTTTTATCTGTAAAGATATAAGGTTTGGAAAAGTTAGACTGTTGAATTCATAAAAAAAAACCTTAGACTATTAACAACAAAAAAGAAGGTCTGTCTCACATACATTTGGGAAAATAGATACATTGGCAATTGATAGCTGATTCAATGGTAATTTATTGTACACTATTATATGCTAAACTTTAAAAGCCATCCCATGAAATCAAGACTAAATAACAAGTTGGGAACAAGATATGGCTAATAAAAGTTGCCTCTGTGAACACTTTCCACGCATCTATTAGTTTTACCATATATACAAAACAGATTATTCAGAAACCTTTCCCAACTTTCCAGGTCTACCACAAGAATTACTGAACTAATACCAGGCATGTTTGTACTTATTTCAATGCATTTCTCGTGGTGATTCCAAATATGGTAATGAAATTCAATAATGTTGACATTTTTGAAACATTTTCTCAAACTTTGGAATGTCGTCTGCAGCCACCTGCCGCATATAAAGCGTTAACTAAAACAAGGTATTTAAAAAAAACTGGACGGGGGAGATAGAAGACTGTTGAAAGTTCAAGAACAGACATTAACAAACAGCGTTGCTACTATGTTTCCTAACAATTTAACTCTAAGGGATTCAAAAGTGTTTTTGATATCAAATGAAAGGTCCCATTTCTCATTACACTGATGATGCCCTTAAATCTAGAATAGGGTCAACAACCTTTAAGACGTATGGTTAACATTGATGAAGAAGTTGGATTGGGGTAATTAAAGTTGTATGGTGGACACCGAATCATTCAGAAATATTATAAGGACACATTGAGAAATAGGTTATGTAAAACTTTTTTTATGAAAGACTGGTACCTTCTGTTTAAAGTTTGAAAATGAAAATAGGCTTATCCATTTTATTTGCGGCGGTTTTAGACTTTGCTAAACATGCTCAGCATTATCAGTCCCGGGCATCAGTGCACGCAGTGTACGTATACAACACACTGACCCATCTGCAGGCCGTCAGCTACGCGGAAATCTCTGCACAACGCATGTATACCATACGCCAACATTTCCACCCTGAAAGTACGTTGTGAAATTGCCGTTTTTTGGTCGAAGTCATGACTAAATTATTATGAAACTCCAGAATTTATCGCAAATGATGTGTATTATAAAAACAATCGATGACAGAAAATAAAATTTATTGATAAATGTGGATTTTTAAGGGGCTGAAGTCGACAGGTTTTCTAGCGATACATAGTCATTGGGAATACTACGCATCGCAAACAGTCGCGATTTAAACAAATTGTTGACACTTTTTAAAAATAACATACCAGTATATAATTTCCTACGAGAATTGAAATCTGATGATCCAGTATCAAACAACAACGTCCAAAATGTCTCAAGAAATATTCCAAAATGTCTCCGGCCGTCCATACCATCGATGTATTCAAACACACGCAGCACTACAGCACTGCATTGCACTAACAGTGCATGGCAAAGGTCGAGGGGTTGTTGCCATATCATTGGGCTAATCATATTGAAGGGTTCACCTAGACTGTAACTCTCAGCCGCCCTCTTATGTCGCTATCTTGCAGGCTCCGATATTTGTACAGCTTTAGCGTCCGTACGGTAATATTGATGACTGGGGGATGTCATTGGGCTAATTGCGAGACCAAGGCAACACGGAACAAAGAGGCCGTGGACTCAGTGACTCAGTATATTACTAAATCATATAATATAATACAAAATAGCATCCAAATAGCTTAGTATATTACTAAATGGCATCCAAATAGCTGAAATAACTTACTGTGTCCTCTTACCTTCATATTATAACAATATCAATTACATTTTACAACAAAATCGCTTCAGAAGATGATTAATGCAAGTTATTAATATTAGCAAATGCCGCGAATTTTAGGGGTTTGTGAAAAGGTTACGACTTAGAAACGTCGTTTCAAATGACGGGGTCGCTCATCTCCCCCGTCAAAAAATATAGGACCAAAATTGACATGATTTTTTTATTTCTGAAACAGGTCGCATATACATATACTCCTTAAAATTGTAAATAAAATACCAAACACACTGCTCTCCCGAGTACACGTACCATCCATAAAATAGTTTGGTTGATATAATCTGGATCTGTAAGTCTTTCCACTAACGGCCTGATGACGTTACATGCCAAGATTTCTCTCATTAGAAACCGGAATGGCTTGCTGTGGAAATCTTTCTCTGGGATTAGCAGGAATAACAACACTTCACTCACGTTTTGTAGATATTCTGGAAAAATAATAATGGTGAAATGTTAGGATTAAAGACAATAGCAACTAGGGTTCTAGCCAGGACCACTTTAGTGCCGGGTTAATTTACGGATGGCGAACAGAGAAAGTGTAGCGAACGAAGTGCAGTGGATCATGGCATGGGAGTCAGAGGCCTTCTTAATGTTTTTTTAGTTTTTTTTTTAATACACTTTGAGGGTTCCTGCTACATCATTTATTGTTTTATGAGGCAGTTTAATGATTTTATCCACAAATTGTTAAAAAATCAACCCCCCCCCCCCCCCCAATAAAAAAGGTGCCCTTTCTTTTTTTAGAGTGCCAGGCGCCCAGTCCATTTTGACCCCAAGTCCCAGGCGGATATTGTCAGTATCGGGGAGACCGCCCGGCGCCGCCCACCGTAGTAAGAACCCTGATAGCAACAGTTCCTTTCCATATTGTCACATCAGTGATTGAAAAAACAAGGCCTTTATTATATAGATCTCAATTTAGTGGTAAAGGTAGGTGTCCCAATTTCAGGCCTGATTTTCAACTTGACATTTTCTATTCAACATGAAAGGGTCATCCTTAAAATTGACATTCCAAAGTTTGAGTTGCATAACTCCAATGATTTCTTATTTTAGAAGCACAAGGAGACATGACATTTGTCCATCGAGTAGTACACAAACTGGCCGGGTGGTTAACCACATTTGGCAATAATTCACTGCATCTTGGCTTATAACGTCTAAATGGAGCATATCTTGCGCCTTAGATTTTACACAAATAATGAGTAAAATATGGGTTTCTTTTTATAACGAAATATCTTGATGCCAGAAAAAAAAATCTAAAGTGATCAGAACATACACCTTTTTAACTTCATTCATCATGCCCCTTATTATGGTATTTGAGTTGAAAATGTGTGCTCTACAAATTCATATAGGAGCATTCATTCTAGCTAATTATTGTTTTGGATTTTTAAAATTTTTATTATATAAATTTTGGTTGGAATTATGCTTGGAAGAAGTCTAAATTTCAAGTGATTTCACAGATTTACACAAGCTCAATCAAACATGAAAAGGAAACTGTTATATCTACTGTCAGTCAATTTATGAAGCATATATGTATTGGCTGAATAACGAAGGAAATGAATTGTTAGTCATAACTATCTGAAATAGAAATGTACAGAGAATTGTATACTGGATACTGTATGACCCACCAAAAGGACTAATTTATTTACCGATCTGCACAATATCGGCGTGTTTCCACAGAACTGAACTTTCCGGTATTTGCCGTGTCAGAAATTGCAATTCCGGTAAGTTCTCCTGTGGAAACACACAATAATCGGATTATTGATAAACCGATTATCACCAATAAACGTTTATTATAACCATCTCCAGAGGTGGTTATTTCCGTTCAAGATCAGCACCACCGCGCTGTGGAAACACACCGGTTTATGATAAACTGTTTAAGCTGAATTTAGAATCATAACGCGCCGGTCAATGTGCCCCGTAGTGCACCCTTCCTTTCTCGCGCGCATACATTGTGTGCCACATGGACCGCGCAGTAGTATGCTCGGTTCTACGCAGCCTTGTTATGACAGCAGAGATGCGGTTTTCTTTTCTCGAAATATATTGATGAGAGAAAAAAAATGTAAAGTGATCAGAGCATACACCTTTAACTTCATTCATCATGCCCATTAACATGGTATTTGAGTTAAACATGTGTGCTCTACAAATTCATATTGGAGCATTCTATCTAGCTAATTATTGTTTTGGATTTTTAAAAGTGTTATTATACACATTTTGGTTGGAATTATGCTTGGAAGAAGTCTAAATTTCAATTGATGTCACAAAATGACACAAGCTGAATAAATAATGAAAAAGGAAACTGTTATCTGCAGTCAGTCAATTTATGAACCATAGGTGTATTGCCTGAATGACAAAGAAATTAATTGTTAGTCATAAGTATCTGAAATACAAATGTACAGAGAATTGTACTCATAATATGGGGTATGACACCAAAAGGTCTCATTTGTTCACCAATCTGCACAATATGATGGTGTTGCACTATGATCAGGGTGACATGTGGTTTGTTTCCTCATTTATTCTGTTGTTGACAATAGCCTTTTGAAATCTGCACGTTTGGTTCCTTCTGAGACCGAATGTTTCACTGAGGAATAACAAAATAGACAAATGTAAGAAAATAAACACTGACCTGTTTCTTTAGCTTCTGATGTACAAATAAGGTCACGGCATATATCATTCTCCATCTCAACTTCCAAATCAAAGAAGACGGATTCTAGGTCTGGTGGGTTTTCTGTAGCATCTGGTTATCGGAGGAGTAACAAAGACAATTTAGTATTATTATCATAAGGTGGAATCCAATTGATAATAAAAGAATAATGGCAATATCTAAAACTTGCAACATCTTCAAACATGTTTCTTGAATTGTTTGATTGCTCTTTGTCATAAGATATAATGTGATCTATATGTGAAAAAGTAACCTTTGTCAATGAAACAGGGTGTTTAAGTTTTGAATCACAAAGAAGAGAAGACACTTTTTGGGGGCAAAAAAATTCACAAAATGTCAGGATATTTCTTTGATCATTTTGTCGAAAAACAATCAATAAAATCGTCTGTTTTCTATTGTTTAAAACCGTTCATTTGTTCGTATCTTTGGAATAAATTGTCCATTCTTCATGGGATTTTCTGCAAAATGTTGCATTGAAACTAGTCACAATCAAGTCGAAACTAATAAAAATGTGATATTTTCGACTTCAGACTCATTTTGTTGCTTGATATCATCACATCATGAGTAAGTTGTGGCATTAGGGTTTTATAAAATCATAGATTTTATAAACTATATCCGGTACGATATGTATTGTCCTACATCTTTATGTGTAACAGGCGCCATTTTGAACTTCATCTTGGGAGAAATTTGGAGTTATGTCGGTATTTTTCGGAACTTACACAAACGAGAGCATCAATGATGCGAACCACGATATATTATGAAAGCATAAATCAGGAGTAATATATCATATTCTGTGTTACAGAGTGATACCATTCTTAATTACTTCAAAATCATGGTTTTGGCCCAAGCCACACACCCGCCCACCGAGTTTGAGCACCGTACGACACTTCTAACAAAAAAGACCTCTGTGGGCCCCCTGGGGCCCGGGGTCCCAAACAAACATTTTCAAAAATGTAGTTGGCCCAAGCCACACCCGCCCACCGAGTTTGAGCACCGTACGACTCTTCTAACAAAAAAGACCCCTGTGGGGCCCCCTGGGGCCCGGGGCCCCAAACAAACATTTTCAAAAAATTAGTTGGCCCACGCCACACCCGCCTACCGAGTTTGAGCACCGTACGACACTTCTAACAAATAAGACCCCTGTGGGGCCCCCTGGGGCCCGGGGCCCCAAACAAACATTTTCAAAAATTTAATTGGCCCAAGCCACACTCGCCCACCGAGTTTGAGCACCGTACGACACTTCTAACAAATAAGACCCCTGTGGGGCCCCCTGGGGCCCGGGGCCCCAAACAAACATTTTCAAAAATTTAGTTGGCCCAAGCCACACCCGCCCACCGAGTTTGAGCACCGTACGACACTTCTAACAAATAAGACCCCTGTGGTGCCCCCTGGGGCCCGGGGCCCCAAACAAACATTTTCAAAAATTTAGTTGGCCCAAGCCACACCCGCCCACCGAGTTTGAGCACCGTACGACACTTCTAACAAATAAGACCCCTGTGGGGCCCCCTGGGGCCCGGGGCCCCAAACAAACATTTTCAAAAATTTAGTTGGCCCAAGCCACACCCGCCCACCGAGTTTGAGCACCGTACGACTCTTCCCGGGGCCCCAAACAAACATTTTCAAAAAATTAGTTGGCCCAAGCCACACCGCCCACCGAGTTTGAGCACCGTACGACACTTCTAACAAATAAGACCCCTGTGGTGCCCCCTGGGGCCCGGGGCCCCAAACAAACATTTTCAAAAATTTAGTTGGCCCAAGCCACACCCGCCCACTGAGTTTGAGCACCGTACGACACTTCTAACAAATAAGACCCCTGTGGGGCCCCCTGGGGCCCGGGGCCCCAAACAAACATTTTCAAAAATGTAGTTGGCCCAAGCCACACCCGCCCACCGAGTTTAAGCACCATACGACTCTTCTAAATGTAGTTGGCCCAAGCCACACCCGCCCACCGAGTTTGAGCACCGTACGACTCTTCTAACAAAAAAGACCCCTGTGGGGCCCCCTGGGGCCCGGGGCCCCAAACAAACATTTTCAAAAAATTAGTTGGCCCACGCCACACCCGCCCACCGAGTTTGAGCACCGTACGACACTTCTAACAAATAAGACCCCTGTGGGCCCCCTGGGGCCCGGGGCCCCAAACAAACATTTTCAAAAATTTAGTTGGCCCAAGCCACACCCGCCCACCGAGTTTGAGCACCGTACGACTCTTCTAAACAAAAAAGACCTCTGTGGGCCCCCTGGGGCCCGGGGTCCCAAACACACATTTTCAAAAATTTAGTTGGCCCAAGCCACACCCGCCCACCGAGTTTGAGCACCGTACGACTCTTCTAACAAAAAAGACCCCTGTGGGGCCCCCTGGGGCCCGGGGCCCCAAACAAACATTTTCAAAAAATGAATTGGCCCAAGCCACACCCGCCCACCGAGTTTGAGCACCGTACGACACTTCTAACAAATAAAACCCCTGTGGGGCCCCCTGGGGCCCGGGGCCCCAAACAAACATTTTCAAAAATTTAGTTGGCCCAAGCCACACCCGCCCACCGAGTTTGAGCACCGTACGACACTTCTAACAAATAAGACCCCTGTGGGGCCCCCTGGGGCCCCAAACAAACATTTTCAAAAATGTAGTTGGCCCAAGCCACACCCGCCCACCGAGTTTAAGCACCATACGACTCTTCTAAAAAAAAAGACCCCTGTGGGGCCCCTGGGCCCCAAACAAAACTAAACTTGCTCTTGCGGGGACCGAGCTGCACCCACCTACCGAGTTTGAACGCCGCTCGACCCCGGGAAGGCGACGAAAAAGCGCGCACAGACAAACAAACAAACAAACAAACAGACAAACAGACAGAGAGTAGCGTATATAGATAATTAAATGAAAAAAAGGAAGAAAAAAAATTATTACAAAAAAAAAAAAAAAAAAAAAATTAAAAAAAAAAATTTGTTGAGAAGAAAAAAAATTGTTCACTATAACCGCCACTGGACGGGCTTGAACTCACGCGGCCGCAAATGCTTCCTTCCTGCTGAAAAGATTTCTAATCCAACACCTTAACCGCTCGGCCACGGAACCAGCTGAGAAAAAGTATGTGTAAGATTGATATATTCCACACAGAAGAGCTGTCCGCCTCAGCTACCAACTCTGCTAGCTACGCTAAATACGTGCTAGATACGTGAGACCGTGTTTCCGAGATCATGTATTGCGCGGTAAGCGTTGTATGTCAGCCGCCGGGAGTCGTTTCACGTAATAAGCTGTGCATGGGGAGGTTTTTAAAAGTACTCCCGGCGGCTGATATACAACGCTACCGTAGCCTCGTGCGAGTATAATATCACCACATTCATCCACGATGTGACGTATTTCATGACTAAAATGTCTCATTACGCTAATATCAAAATCGAATTTCGAAAAACTGTGTCATGAGCTCAGATTAAATAAGGTCCACAATATTCGGGCGAATTTTGAGTGATAACCATACGCTAACGAAAAAGTAGTGAGCATTTTAAAATTACACACAAACGAATGCATTAACCAGTGCCCGCGCAGATACGAGGCTAGTGATAAGCAGGATAAAATAACCCCGATATCTACATGTACATGTATATCGTGCTAAAAAGAATGAATGCAGCCGTGTTTGCATAATGAAGCCATGTCTCTTAACGCGTTGAAATACACACGAAAAGAGCGATGCTCTTCGGATGCTCACACACATTTTTTTCTGAAAAATACAGACATCCCTCAAAATTTGTCCCAATGGTGGAAAAACAAAATGGTGGCACATCAGTTTATAGTCATAGTTCTAAAGTTCTAGTTTATAAATCTGTGGGTCAAATAGGCAACATGTGCTGTCTAACCTTCTTTCTGTTCCCATTTTCTGATTTTCTTCTCTGCGGTTCTGAATAGCCTGAGATGCGAGGCAAAGTCATCCACTAATTTCTTGGTGAAAAACTTTTCCCAATCTACTTCTTTGGATCTAGAAAAACAAACGACAACATTGGTTTAAGATATTCATAAGTTAGGCTAGTGTAAAGACTCTATTAGCTGTATAATCCTTTAATCCGTTAATAGAGGATTTTGTGCTTGGTTAATTCCATGCTGTCTTACACCAAGGATAAACCATATCGTCGCTGTTCTGTCAAAAACTTGTATATTTTTCCAGCAATTCAGCATGTATAAAGTAAAACTGTGATGCGATCTGTGAAAACCCGCCACATGGTGGCATTTTTCATATTGGAGATATTTATATCATAAGAAAGCTAAAACTGTGCTGATTACAGAACTGTTTGGATCATTTTTCTAATATCACTACAAAAAAAGTTATAAGTGAATGATGATTGTGATGTCACCAAAAGCTACAAAACAAGAAATCATGAAAACAGGCCAAAAAGATACATAATTCACTATAATAACATTATAAGGTTAATAATAAAAGTGACTTAAGTAAGTTTGTCAGGGTGAAATTTCATGAAAGATGATGACACAAAGTACTTGAAACTAATTTTCTTTAAAAAAATCTAAAAAAAAAAAAAGTTTTTTTATTTTTTATTTTTTTCTATTTTACCCATAATCCCTAGTTCACATTTTGCGACATCCGACGGGTTTTCTCAGATCGCATCACAACTGTCAAATGGTTATGCATAGTAAGTGTTGCTTTAATACATGTTCAAGAGCAAGAGCACTTATAAGGTTTTGATAGATGTGTTTTGGCCCTTGAACATGTGTAGAACAGACAGCCCAAAGGTTATACATAGGAAGTATTACTTTATATATGCTGAAGGGCCATATGGAGATACAAGGTTCAACAGAACAGCAACAATGTACGGAATGTTACTATTTATCTAACCAATCATGTAATAGACCTTATCGTTGATAGGAACAAATCAATTGATTATCCTTTTCTGTTCCATTGTGGGATAGGGAAAGGGGGAAAATGATGCATTGTGGGATTGCAAAGGGACAACCTTTAACCCACTTTTCTATCCCACAATGCATCAGAAAAGGATAATCAATTGATTTTTTACCTATGTGCGATAAGGTCTATGTAACCATCTGAACAAATCTGTAGCCTGACAAAGTTCAAGAGTATTGTAAATAACATGGCACTTGCTCAAGTTCAATTATTTCAATCTATGAATTCATAACAAACAAACAAACACAGTTCTGGATGAAGTTCAAGGGGATTAGATGTAACATGATACTCGTTAAGGGAAGTTCCAGTATATGAATTGATGGTGTCATAGTTATCAATGAACATAACACACAATTGTGACATTTTATTCTCTACTAAATTCATTCCCTCCTGTGCAGTGATATCATGGCGTATTCCAGCAAAAGAGTTTTAATAGCATGTGTTTCCAAAGGGCTACTCAAACTCCACACCACTCCAACTTCTTCACGCTCTCACACATGATACCCATGCAAAGCCCATGGTGTAAATATATGAAACCCATGGTGTACTCATTACTTACTTACTTTGTTGCTAATGTTATAATAATACTTTGTTTCATCTTCCCCATACCCATGTATAACCAATATGATACACAGGGCTCAAATTAATGCGTTGATGCCCTCATTTCTGGCTGTTTTCACTCTATTCAAAAGTGCATAATTGCCTTTGATAAAGTTGGTGCTCCTTCAAATTGCCTTAAATTGCATGCCCTCTTCTTATTTTGATACCCATGTGTAACCCATGTGACATCAAGTAAATAAGGAACACTTACTTAAATGCTAGTGTAATACTGCTACTTTGTGTCCTCTACCCCATACCCATGTGTAACCCATGGAAAGATCATGGTGTACTCATGTGCAACCCATGTGATCAAGTAAATAAGGTAATACTTACTTTGTTGCTAGTGTAATAATAATACTTTGTGTGCTCTGCCTAATCTCATATAAAAACTGTTGGTGGCTACTCAGTGTGTAATACCATGGATGAATATAATCACGAAATGCAAATTCCATAAGCTGTGGAGAAAGATAATTACATGTCTGATATTATCCTTGAATTAATTAAGACTATACATTTGTAATCAGCCATACCAAAGTTGTTGAGGAAGTAAAGAGAAATAAAAAGGAAATGCCACATAATAGTTCACATAAAATCTGAATGCAATGACCAAATGTATTAAGCGAGGTGTCATTTTATAGCTTACAAAATACAATTGTGCCCGGAAATTAAATGCCAAGTTTCATTCTGAACGACAAAAGACTGCTTTTGATGTGACTGATCACATCATTATTATTTAGGGTAAAACACTTTCACTAGACCTAATATGACTGGGGACAGTGTACAAATGGATTGAAAGAATCAACAACAAAATACACACAAAACAAACTCACAATACAGCAACAAACAAACAAAAACATGTGTGCACTCGGCCCAAATCAAACTGACAACTTTCAGATCTCAAAATTCCTGATTTTTGTGAAATTTTAGGTAAAAAACAACAACAAAACCAGACGACAAACCCTTGACAGGTCCGTCCGCCCGTAAAACAGGGTTTTTTTTTCTCGATGCCTAAACTTCATTTACTTCCGTCTCAGTCTTACCTCTTGTAATTCTCCATCAATGATATTGGCACCTGTTAATCTCTTGTCACTTTTATACGTTTTAGGCTTGTCTCGTAGAGGGTCAACAACCTGGGGGAATAAGCAATTTAGGTTAACATCACTTATAAATTGAAAAAAACACCCACCACCACTTCCCAAAAAAATCTGTACAATTCCATAAAACAAAAACATAACCATGATTGGCAAGTAGATTCATACACTGTTAACACAATAATTTTGCGGATACTTTATTTCCGCAAAAAAACACGATCTTTACAGATCAGTGACAGCACTACTGTGCATTAGACTTTTGTAGTCTGTAGTAGACAAGGGGCAGTCTCTACATTATTTCCATTGGTCAAGGGGCAGTCCTTTGGAGGTTCGATTAGAACCAAATTTATATAGTAGGCCAGTGGCAACCTACGTGTAGAGCTCTTTTCAGAGCCACCATCTCTGTTCAGTGGAAGCGGCATCCATCTGAATGGCTCTTTTCAGAGCCACCAATTCTTTCACAAGTAGGAAAGGGCACCTACTCTCAAATCATCGGGCAAGGGGCAGCCCAAATGATGATAACAAGAGAAGTGGCAATCTCTATGTTTTGTTTAATATTATAATAATTTGGTCCTGAAGAAGTAAGAGCTAATCCTGACGAAAGCTTGACAGATTAAAACTTATCCGACGGCGAACCTGTTAAACTTATATTATGAATACTCGTCGTAAAAGCCTATCTCACAATACTTTATTTCGCCAATTTAAAATTAGCACTATTTTAGAGTGCATTTAATTTTGCGAATCTGGAAATGTCACTGTTAGATTTAATGCAAAATTGTAGGTTTAGCGGGTATTTAATTTTCGCGAATCCGCAATCCCTTGCAAAATTAAGTGGTTTTATGGCATATGTATTGTGTATTTGAATGAATGTTGTTATTTCTCCAGAAGTTTGAAATAATCTAAGTTGTCCAATACTGTTTTTCTATTTTTTTATACTACATGTACACCATTCATCACTTCAATCAATTAACATTTAGCCACCAGAAGGCTTGTATTTAATCAAGATTATACTACAGGTTAATACCATAACATACCGTTACAGTTTTGAATGAATTTAAAAATAAACATAGTTAAGTTAGCGTATGCATTTAAAGTTTGTTATTGCCTAATACAATATTTTATAAGGAAGTGGATTCACGCGTGAATTACCAGCCTACAATTTGTATTGTTTTCTTGATTTTGGCATTATAGATTAGTGATGCATGCATAATTGCACAACCAAATATTCTATAGTTGAATGAGCTATATGTACAGTGGTACTTCAGGTCACTCTCATAATTGGTTTTGAAACTAATCAGACATTTTTAATGAACTCAAGGTTGGTAAATATTAAAAGAATATGAACATGGTTTTCCCCTAGAATCCATGTTGGAAAAGCTTGACTTTGATAGCAGGAACATATCATAGACAGTCAGACATTTGGATAAGTTTTCCTTGGGCTTGCTTGTTTAGATTTGAAATAAAGATATATTGATGTCCTCTTGCACACTGCTAAAATAATGAGGATTGATATTTGTCTATTTCTATTATTCCTATTCCAATATACTGTAAAACAAATTAATTTCGTGATTTTCGCAAAAGGCTCAAATTCGCGAAATTATATTTCCGCGAATTAATGTGTTTGAAGATGATAGAAATGGTAGCATAATTCGGCAGCCTTTACACTGGATTCACATTGATACTACCAGTATCTATGTGTATCCAGTGTACATATAAACAAAGCTTAATTGACACACACGATTCATTTTTAAAGTCATTGCAATGATATCAGTTGAAAATCGCGTTCATTTGACTTTTTTCAGTTCAGAATTGTCGTATTTGCGATTGATTTACTCACCATGCTCACTGTAATATCGCGACAGATTCATCTCTGTGCGTATTTTGTACTGTGTTAGTTTCCTCTTTTGTCGACCAGCACCGGTATGTGATTCAACATCGAAGGAAAACCGAATAGCGCTGGTTGATTGCACGCGTACATGTAATGCCTGCTTGAACCATCAGATCAGTGGGGGTTTTAGAAGAAATGGAGGGCTAAACACACCAATACTGTTATTAATAGTAACTGTTGTGCCTACGAAAGGCACAGAATAGCTCAGAATTTGGCCAAAAACCGTATCATACTTTTTATAATTGAGTGTAGAGTTCAAAAATTGGGAAGTTTCGACGACTTTTTACGTGTAGAAAATAATTTTTAGTAATACGAAATTTTAGATTCGTGAAATTAAGTTTCCGCGAAACTAGTGATGATTAGGAATTCGCGAAAAAAACATGCCGCAAAATAAACTTGTTTTACAGTCATGTAAATTGGTGAACCCAAATACATGATTAAGATATATATCCATTAAGGAGCGCTTTTTTCACTATTTTTTCTTCTTCTAATTTTGGTGTTATTAACTCTAACACTAGTACTACGAATTACTACGATGGAGTGTGCTTGTGTCACCCGGCTTGGCAGTTTTTCGATGAAATAATGGCCCTAGGGTATACAGGGCGTAATATACTCGGCCATGTATGGTTTCCTCCCATGGCCTAGCGGTAGATTGTCTGCCTCTGAACCAAGAGGTCCGGGCTTCGAGCCCTGGGGGAGTGGGGGCACTTTTCCCCCTCGCTATTTGGCCGCAAACAAAAAATCTTTGGAAAAGGTGCCTCGGGGGGGGGGGGGGGGGGGGGGGGGGGTTAGGGTTGTATAAGTTACCTACAAGAACCTACAAGAACGACTATGTTGGATCCTTGAGGGACACCCTTACCTGTGTTACACCTAGCTGTGGGTCATCAAGCTGAGTTACTGGTGTCATGTGTTCCATCTCCATCTCAGATTCCTTCTTGGCATGCATATGATACATAATCAGAAGGCCACTGCAAGAAAATATTTGTTTTTATCAGTATCAACTGTCAACAAAATGAATTGTGTGTTTGGTATTACCGGCAAATGAGGACACACACACACCTGTTTTTTACATTCAAACTGTGAACTGTGGACACACCTGTAACCAAGGAAGGACATCCTCGGTTTCCAGAGAGGCTCATGAATAATAAATAATAAATAATGCAGCTTCCGTCACACATGACATGGCTTTCCCCTGGGGTACTTATTGAATATGAGGTTACGGGGATTTGCCGCCAAATTGGGTCCCATTTTTCACCCACTGGTAAATGGATGACCCCTTTTTAGAGCTATATTTGGTAAATTTATGGGTCTAAAATCCGTTAATTTTGCTGTTTTTCACCGATCATTAGCAAAATCTATCGGAAAATTATGGATTTCTGGTTTACAATGGGTCCATTCCACACCCCACCGAAAATTGGTAAATGTTTAGATCAATATTCATTTTGCTGGCGGCACATCCCTACCAAGAAAATATCTGATAACCCCCTTCCCCCGGGGGCTTTCCAAGGATCTCTATAAATAACCAAGCAATAATATTTTGATCAAACCATAATATAATATCAATAAAAACTTGTTCCACTTCAATACAATTCCCCTCAAGCAGTATCCTGCTCCACCTCTATTGCAACAGTTGATCAAAAATAATACACACCTACCTCCGGGCAAAAAAAACACTTTGCGACCAGAAATAATCATAATTTTCAAGATACAATATCTTTTACAATAAGAAATGTTTTCGTGTGTGATGACATTATTGCAGAAGGAATTCTTGTTTTCTATTTTAAAGAAATGCTCACTTTTAGATATTTTTTTCTTTTTTCAAGTGCGTGACTAAAAAAGTACTCTGTTAAAATATTAACACCACATAATATTAGTCTCATTCAGAATTGATAATAGAAAAGTTCAAGATTATTGGATTCCTACAATTCAATCAGTTCCAAATTGGCGAGAAATATTCAGTTTTTATCTCTCCGCACGTAAAAGTAATCCCAGCGTACACATGCACACGGTTTGGGCCGCATGCACTCGTCACACATATGATGCACAGTGCGCTTGTTGCCTTCATGCGCGCTTGAGTTCTTCTGTATTCATTCGCTGCTGTAAGGAGGCTTCGCCAATTTGGAACTAATCAAACTTTAGAAGGGCTTAAAGGTAGATGACCCGATCACATTTTCGTAACACAGAATTATTTCAAACATACGGAGATTTTCATATCATATGAAAGCTCGTATTTTTCTCATCATCATACTGAAATTTGACGGCCTAAATCGGTATAATTACGGAGAAATCGATGAAATAACGTCGAATTACCGCGAATGGTGGTATACCACCGATATAGTTTGTGTACAACTCAATGGGTACAGTTCACAGCATCTTGTGCGTCTAAAATAAGAACCATTAGAGCTATGCAACTCAAACTTTGGAACACAACTTTTTTAAGGATGACCTTTCATGTAGAATAGAAAACTTCAAGTTGAAAATCGGAAATGTGATCGGGTCATCTACCTTTAAAAGAAATCATAATTTGATATCATTAAACCTGCATTTAAATTTTGAAGTGAACTATGTGAAATGAAAACCATCTAATCTGCTTCGTAGGCTTGTTAAAATTTGAAATTTGTCACAACATGATTACCCCTTGTGCATGTAGATTAGTCCAATGAATATATATGCCAATAATCAACAAAAAACAGGCAGCAAGGCAGCACATTTAATGCTTTAAAAAGCGCAAATTCCCTATCCATATGACAGTTAAAATTTGGAACTACATGTAACTAAACCTTTTAAGGCTGAATCAGTTCTTTTATGAACTAAACAGCATTATGTGCTCTTTGAATGATGAAATCCTTATCCACTCCCTTGTATACAGAATTAAGGTCATGGAATCTTTTTTTAAACCACATCTAAACTTACCCTATGATAAATGCTGCGATATAGACAACCATAAGCATAGGTGACAAGATTCCAAATGTCCCCAGGAATAACGCCACACCAAGCCCTACCCATCCAGCACTGCTCAGCTCCTGTGGGAAGTGTACATAATGTTGCTGTTAGAATTGAACATTTACAAATATTCTAGGAATAATTTAGATACCTTTTTTGAACCATGTTGTTTGAGCTCCGTAGCTTTTGACAGGTCATGATGATGATGACTTTATTCATCATTCAAATTCAAAGGATTAGGTTACTACGCAAATTTATCATCATGACAACCATGTCAGAAATTCAATTTATGACTTTTTCCTGCAACATGCAATATTCTAAAAACACACGAAATGAACATTTTTTAATAGTTTGTATATTACATCAATAATGCACTCAACGGTACAAAATAAAGTTTTTAATTATTTATTATCTGTGGGAAAGTGTCGTAGCAGACGATTGTTTATATTTACATTTTTGCCCATTGCCGATAGCTTTTTGTATTCTTAAAATACAAGAAACCATCGAAGCTCTGTATGGGGCCGAGAACGGGTCATTTGTACATGCACACGACAAGTATTCATGTACTCGGCTTGCGTAATTATAAAGTGCTCGCGCTAGCGCTTCAAAGTGCAAGCCCCCATTGCGTATCTTGTACCATCATGGTTATGTAATATCATTCATTTATTAATTTGACTATAGTTGGTCACACTTTCTGTAATTGATGATGGATTTTCTCATCTTTTCAGGATTTTAACTTTATTAGTTATACTTGACAATGAAATCAAATTGATCATGGTTCAGTGGTTTTAATAAGGATTAAATCCATATGACTCCAATGTGATTGCCCAAACAAATTAAAGGAGGTCATGTGACAAGTGGAGGGAAATGATTGTGATGATCCCAAAAGCTATAATATACGGAGCTTATCATCATGGTTCGAAAAAGTTTTAAAAATGGAAAGCCCTATCACACTAGTCTCAGATCTTATAAAAATAGCCTATATGTACCACACATCGTTATCGTCATATCGAGTGATGTACACGTAATCCAGATGGTTATGTGTACATTAACTTTATTTTAACGATGATTCCTACCTTTGTAGATTACATAGATTTTTAAATATTTTGCAACTGTGGGCTCAATGGTGTATTTCCTATGCACTCTTTCGTGATCAATGCACAGACATCGGGGGTGGAGGGGTTCTGTTAAAAATATTGAAATTTAAAAGAGATGCACCACTCGTTCAAACTCAAGAAAATAGTGGTAAACAAAAAATTATCACATGCGTTGATTAGTCTCAATGCAGATTTGTTACGCAAAACACTAAGACGTTGCTGTTTCCAATTCATTGGTACACATGCATCTTGTCTGTCTGAAATCACAGTCCACGGTTAGAGAACAAACTAAAATGACACGATGACACAACCTTTGCCACGAACGCAAAAAGAGGCTGACTTGTACTTGTTGACAAACTAGTATGGTATAGTTAGTTGACACTTCAATAAAGTCCAGTTTCTCGGAATTCACGGCATACTTTGTTAAATAAGGTAAGTCATTAAGACCTGTTATAAGTTGTGAAACAATTTGCAAACACGTTGCTGTTCACTGTTCAATGCGTAAAGATTTTTCTTGTGTAAACATTTGTGGTAAAAAAACACTTGCCAAGATTGCGCAGGATCTCTTTCAGATTCTTAATTAGCATAGCAAGAAGTTACTAGTTAGGTCTGATTATTAAATACTAATTAATAATTGAAAGAAAAACACACATGCAGCACATTATCACGCCCGAAATGATCACGCTTTTTGGTTGTGCGCGCTTCAAGCAGTGTACACAACATGCTGCTTCAATTTGTTCGTTCATTTATAAATCCAACTATAGTACACTGAGCCAAAAAAGAAACTTATAAAAAAAAGAAACTTATAAAATGTTAACAGATCACCAAATAAAATTCTGTGCATGAAAATGTACCAAATTTGGATACAATATTACTACTATTACTATTAATATTGTATCCAAATTTTGTACATTTTCATGCACAGAATTTTATTTGGTGATCTGTTAAAGTTGTATAAGTTTCTTTTTTTTTATAAGTTTCTTTTTTGGCTCAGTCCTAGCCTACCTATTAAATAAATTAATCATAATTTAATTTGGCCATGAATTTTGGCATCCTGTATTTTAGCCTTTAGGGGATAAATTGATTTGATGGGACTAAATCGTATACTTCATGAATCTGACTACTGACAAAATGTACAGTCAATTCAATAAAAGTATAGCCTATAGGCTAAACTACCCGGGGTGCTCAGTGGTCATTACAAGGGGGTATCATGCGCGTCCAAGGACTTTCAAAAAGTACCCTAAATACACAATTGTGTTAATGTGAAAAAGCATCCCCTAAACAAGCATGGAACAGTATTTGACATATCGTAAGCAAGTAATATCAGTATTTCCAATACCCTAAATAAGCACTCAAAATATTTTGATACCCTAAACAAGTACCGTACTCAAAATATTTTGATAACCTAAACAAGTAATTTGTATACATGTAGTTTAAACCTCTTCTCGCGTACATGTATGAAACATTTCTAACCCTTTTTTCCTTGCCTAATAGTAATAAATAAGTTAAAAGTATTATGAAACAAATGTTGAGCTGATCTATCAGATCACTTGCGAAGCATACAATTTGAGAAATATATCTCACCCATGTTAGGCATGTTCATAAAATTTTGAAAATAAAATTATCTCTTTGAAAATGGAATACATGGAAACAAAGTACTTTACAATAAAAAAAATGATGGTTCAACCTTGTCTGCAGGCTGAATAATAAAAAAGTTATAACCAAAAGTAGTTTAAGTCATGCACATTTTAAAACCATTTAAGGGTAATTAAGGGTTTACTTTCATGATGTCTAGTTGCTTGTGTGGGGTTATTTATACATCAGTGAATACATCCCAGCAGTTTCGTACTTTTCCGCTGAATTTAAAAGAGGTAAACATGAGTTTTCTACATATATTTTGGTCAAATATGTCGCCCTCTATAGTCAATGATATGAACATCCCTACCCATGTATCATGGCTATTTGTAATACCCATGGAACAAATAAGGACCCTAATCTAATACGAAAGCCAATGATGTAAAAAGTATACCCTTTTTCTTAATTTGGCTTGTTTTGATACCCTATAGCTATTCACGTTATGTACATAACGTGCCCCAGCTTGAAAAACTACCCCTAATTACGTGATTTCTTGGACACGCATGATACCCCTCTTGTAATGACTACTGAGCACCCCGGGCTAAACTATAGGCTAGGTCCTACGGTTTTTCCCTCTTTTCTCAAATTCTGTCTAATCAAAAATGTATCCCACTTTTAATAAAATTTAAAAATTAAAATACATTTAAACATTGCCAGGAATAACTGTTGTACCAAGTACCAACCGTCCAAGTATACTGCAAAGCAAGTGCTGCTTCGTGCTTTATTCCGTACATGATGAGGATATCGCCAACAGCTGTATGGATTATTTTGATCAATTGCTTGCTACCGTTTTTGTTTTTTATCGACCTGACGAATTCTACTCTACATTTCCATGTACATTCAATACATGATTTTGTACTGAGTCTGAGCTAGGTAAATAAAAACAACACCAACTTGACCGGTACAGCTCATTTTTAGCGAATCAATTTTGAATTTGTACTCACCATACTTTCAACTGTAGCTTAAATCATTATATGACATACAGAAGACTGTTTAAAAGTGTTATTTTCCACTATTATGATACGGAAAACAGACTGATAACATCGTCAATCACTTTTGGCCTGGACGTCTTATGTAACCTTTGACTCCCAAAACAACATAGTCTGCTTGTGCAGTCGTTTACACTTTTCAAAGTTTTGTTCATCATTCGTGTCAGCGCTGTGCTAAAGCGCCAGAAGAGTATAAGACTAGCCTGAAAAGACTGGATGGAATACTACTTGGAAGGGTCAGAGGGCTAAGAATGATATGATATGGGCAATTTTACAAATAAATGGTGCTAATAGGTATGAAAAAAAGGTTTTACATTTGCGTTTGTTGGCATTTTTATGTACAGTTAAGCCCACAATTATTCATACCCCTTGAAAAATATGAGTTTTTGGCATTTTTCTCATATCTATACCAGCTGGAGTGGTGGAACTTTCGCTTTACACTAAAGACAATTAGTTTGCAAGTACAAATCAATATATTTGGGCTCAATATTTTTTGCATAACAATAGAATTGAACAAGAATTGTGTTTTTATGCCTGTCCAAAATTATTCATACCCCATGCCAAGTCTCAGGATTGAGGCCACTTTTTGTGATACTACACATGTTTTTGACATTCCAAACATTCTTTATATTGTGTGATAGGCTTTTATATTGTTATGCAATTATTCCATGATGTGTGCATACAATGTGGATGCATTACAAATGTGTCCTATTGAATGTACAGGGAGGGATATTATAGGACAACACTCTATATAGCTCTTTGATTATGGAGAAGGAGATCAAATTACTCAGTAAGGACCTTTTTTGTGCATTGTGAATGCTCACAAAGAGGGGAAAGGTTACAAAGCTATTTCGAAGCAATTTCAAGTGCCAAATTCCACCACATAAGGCATTATTAGGAAGAACAAGACAGTTAAAATCAGTTAAAATCAGTTAAAAACCTTGAAGAACACGGTCGGAAGCCAACAGTTGTCCCCTTGTTTGACAAGAAAAGTATGGTGAAAGGCCAACAACAATCCACATATCACCGTCAATGCTCTCCTGAACAACCTTGGTGAGTCTTGGACCAAGATATTAAGGCAGACACTACTACTACTACTACTAAGCTGCATTTAAGAAACGCTTTTCGTAAAAACCCCAAAGCGCTTTACAATTTAAAACAATTTAAAAATCAACAAATTAAAAACTACAATTTAAAAGTACACAGATTGGAGGATAAAAGATAAAACTGGTAAGATATATACAATACCAGAACCAATTGTAAAACATGCATACAGGTATAAAATGACATGTCAAAATACAGTATAAAATCACAGAGAGTTTACAAATCAAAGAGATGTGTCTTCAGTGCACGTTTGAATGTACCAGTATTTTTCACGGATCTGAGTCTAGAAATGGCAGTTTATTCCACTCCCTTGCTGCTGCTACTGAGAAAGCGCGATCACCATATGTGACAGTTCTTATGTTCTTGAAGGAAGGTGGGCTTAGCAGAAGATTCTCAGCAGCAGACGATCTAAGGGATCTCACAGGTTTATGGATTACAAGTAAGTCAGTGATATACTGTGGAGCAGATCCGTTGATGGCTTTGTGCGTAAGCAGGATGATTTTAAATAAAATTCTCTTTCTGATAGGTAGCCAGTGTAATGTGCGAAGAACAGGCGACATGTGAACAAAACCTCGCACTCTTGTTACAAGTCTGGCTGCAGAGTTCTGGACTCTCTGAAGCTTGTCAATTATGTTCTGAGGCAGTCCATACAGAAGGCTGTTGTAAGAGTCCAGTCTAGAGGTCACTAAAGCGTGGACGTACAAGTGTCTTAGTTGAGGCACCATCAAGATAGGGTTTGAGTTTGCCGATATTATACAAAGCAAACGACGCGCGTTTCTGCAGATGTTGTTCACATGTTTGTTCATTGTGACATGCTGGTCGATTATGGCACCAAGATTACGAGCAGATGCTGATGGGGAAACATCAACATCACCAACATGAAGTGGCGGAATTTCAGGCGTGGAACCGAAGCGTGAAGTCAGATGTAACACCTCCGTCTTTTTGTCATTCAGCATCAGATGGTTTCTTATCATCCAGCTACGAATATCAGCAACACACTTTTCAATGCGGGACACACTGATGTCCATGCATATCCTGGTCATCAAAACAACAGTATCTGGCTGTCATCTGCGTACACCATACACTCGAGGTTGTGTGCTTTAATGATCTCTTCGACTGGCGTGGAGTAATAAGAGAAAGGGTCCGAACACGGATCCCTGTGGAGCGCCCCGGCGAACAAACTTCCATTCAGAACAAATTCCATCTAGCATAATACACAAGTAGGACTCCAACCAGCGGAAGGCTGTTCCTGTGATTCCAAATCGATTGTGAAAACGTTGAAGAAGAATTTGGGGATCAAGCGTGTCAAACGCCGCTATTATAGATCAAGTAGCACAACAATAACGTGCTGATGAATATCAACTGCTCTGAGGATATAATTTGTTAATCGTAGAAGTGCAGTTTCTGTGCTGTGTTGTTTACGATATGCTGATTGACGATCGCCCTCCAATTTGTTCTTACTAACGTATCTCTGGATTTGACTACTCGCAACACGTTCAATGATCTTAAACAGGAACGGTAAGTTGATATTGGCCGATAGTTCTGTAGCACATCCGGATCGGCGTTAGCTTTCTTTATCAAGGGAGAGACATAAGCGCGTTTAAGACTTGGTGGAACAACTGCATGAAGTAGCGACGTGTTTACTATTCGTGTGATAACTGGCAGGATAGCGTCAAGAATCTCGGGCTTTGCAAGGATACTAGTTGGCATTGGATCCAAGCTGCAAGAAGTCTTTCAGGAATCTATGATTGTCTTGCGTACAACTTCCTCGTCGACTTTCTCTCAAACGAGTCAAAACTAGAGGCACATGACTCAACAACATCAACTGACATAGGTGGAACATTGGTTGTGCTCAGTTTATCGTGAATCTTTTCGATCTTGCCGTCGAAGAAACTGTGGAAGTCCTTAGCTAAAGTCTCCAGTGAATCGTGGGCAGGAAGAGTTTTTATCGGCTTTGCGGATGTAAGTTTGTCTGCAATACGAAACAACTGTCTTTGATTACAATCTTTGATCTTCGCTTTGTAGTGATCTATCTTCGCAGACTCTAAGGACTTGTGATAATTTTCACAGTGTTTTTGGAAGATCTCTTTGTCAATTTGCAAGTCAGATTTGTTCATCTTCCTTTCCAAGCGACGCTTCTTCCTTTTCACTTCACGAAGACTGTCAGACACTCCAGCAGACATAGTACACAAAAGTTCTCCATGGACTCCGACCAAGAAAGACTCTACTCCTGAAAAGAGACTAAGAAAAACTCATCTAGCATTTGCAAGAGCACTTCTGGACAAAGATACAAGTTTTTGGTCTTCAGTGTTGGGGTTGTCTAAGATGCAAGACAAGTTTCTCTGTGTCTCTTTTAAGGAGTAGAGTCTTTCTTGGTCAGCCTCCATGGAGACCTCTTATGTGCACTATATATGCTGGAGTGTCTGCCATGATATCTCGGTCCAATAATTGCCCAGGTTGTTCAGGAGAGCATTGATGGTGATCTGTGGATTGTTGTTGGCCTTTCGCAAAACTTTTCTTGCCAAACAAGGGGACAACGCTGGCTTCCGACTGCATCCTTCAATGTTTTTTAGTGAGTTGAATGTCTTGTACTTCCTAATTATGCTTTGTATGGTAGATTCTTGCACTTGGAATTGTTTCGAAATAGCTCTGTCGCCTTTCCCCTCTTTGTGAGCATTCACAATATGCACAAAAAAGTTATTTGATCTTCTTCGCCATGCTGTCAAAGAGCTAGAGTGTTGTCCTATAATATCCCTCACTGTACATTCAATAGGACACATTTGTAATGCATCCACATTGTATGCACACATCATGGAATAATTACATAACAATATAAAAGCCTATCACACAATATAAAGCATGTTTGGAATGTCAAAAATATGTGTATTGATCACAAAAAGTGGCCTCAATCCTGAGACTTGGTATGGGGTATGAATAATTTTGGACAGGCATAAAAACACAATTCTTGTTCAATTCTATTGTTATGAAAAAATGTTGAGCCCAGATACAGCCCAGCTGTAGATTGATTTGTATTTGCAAACTAATTGTCTTTAGTGTAAAGCAAAAGTTCCACCACTCCAGCTGGTATAGATATAAGAAAAACGCAAAAAAAACATATTTTTCAAGGGGTATGAATAATTGTGGTATGTGTCACTGATGTCATAGTAATGTTCCACCTCTCGTGTTACTTAAAACAAAAGCATAACAATTTGTGTGCAAAGCCTATTAGTGATCTACGTTATCCAAAATGAAAATCACAACAAAATGAAAAGTTGTTAATGTTGTTTGAGATGTTACTGATAACCTTTCATGTTGCTCACAGTAAGGTATATTGAAATAAGAGAATCCTGATAAGGCCAAACAAAGAAGACAGTCTGTCTCAGAAACATTGTGCAAAAAAGCTAAGTGCTGTGCGATTTTTTTTCATTTTTTTTTATTTTAGAAAATGGGCTATGAGGTATGCAATTTTTTTTTTTTTGCCATTTGTTTTTGCTTATTTAAGCTTACGGAGAACTTTTTTTTTTTTTTTTTAAAATCAAAAATCAAAAAAAAAAAAAAAATCAAATCAAAAAAAAATCCAACAAAAAAAAGAAATAAAAAAAAGAAGAAGTTTTTTAGCCCCCAGCGCATAGAACTACGCGCCGTAGCTCATTTCACATACCAATGCGGGCGGGCTTCTGAGACAGACCTTCTTCTTTGTTTGGCCTTATAAAGACATCAAAAAAAGTAACTCGGCTGTTGTAAAAGCACCTATAATTTTAAAATTGTTACTCATATTCTAAAAATGAAAATACCATGAGACGGAAAATTTAATTACGGTGATTTTGACACCTTGTTTGTTAAAATCGATCAAAACTATCAAAATTCCCGCTATTATCTTCACGCTGAATCAGAGAGATCAATAGGAGTTAATGCAACAATGGAATTGGCACTTTTCATCTGTAAGCACATACCGCGACAACAATACTTTATCATTTTTAACAAACAAGGTGTCAAAATCACCATAATTAAATTTTCCGTCTCCTGGTATTTTCATTTTTACGTTATGAGTAACAATTTTAAAATTATAGGTGCTTCTACAACGGCCGAGTTACTTTTTTTGATGTCTTTATATGAACATTATTAATATTGTGTGATATACGTTATCCATATAAATGAATATGACAGAATGGAATGGGCGAGATTAAACAATTAACATTTCATGTTTACATTGTTTCTTTAAAGATATAATGTCATATGCATGCTTTACGCACCATAAATCATGTATACTAATAATTATTGGGTGAAAAATGAGGATAGTCTTCTATACTTGATAACGTAGCCCACGTTTTCGGACTTTGAATGCTCAAACAGCTCAATGATGCATTATTACTATATAAGACTGTGATTTATGGAAATTCCATTATAAATGGAGTGAGGTCACTTGTACCTTTCACATAGGCTACTATGACGTGTTATTATATTACGCAGTGTCTATGGTTGCTGAGAAATCTGGATGACGTAGCTCACAGTCTTAACGCGGTCTATAAATAATTTGATGTTCAGCTTTTTCTCTGGCTTATACATAATACAACAGAATTTGTTTATTGTGTTATTTTAAAACTCCAGTATGTTTGATATCAGAATGCGCAGACAATGATGTCATTGCCGTTTTATTACTTCAAATAACGCATGTTAAAGTTGGATAACGTAGCTCACAGTGGTTTGCGTGGAAAGTATATTTGATTTTTGAATTGTACAAAGATGCTCCATCCCGGTGAAATTAGCACGAAATAGTGGTGAAATTAGCACCAGATATACCCCCTTTTTCATTGTATAGGCATTGTGAATACCAATACGCCATTCAAAATGTGTGCGTTAAACTTTTATATTCATAGAGGTATCTTGGAAGTTGGAACAGATTAAATTTCACAAAATTGTGGAAAATGCACATATCTCCAGTTTAAGTTATAGCATTCTTACTATTTATACTATGCATATCAATAAATATTTTGTGTGTGTCATATTAACTGGTTTAAAAAATCGGTAAAATCGGGACCTGAATACTTTGACTCACCCTGTAATGCTTGAAAGAAGAACATATCAGTTTTTTATTGATATGAAACACAATATGAATATATCACAAATAGTGTGAAAAACATGGTGATGGGGGTCCAAACTTTTATTTGTTGAGGAGTCGTACCTCTTTAACTTGATGTTTCACATTGAAGAATTACAATTACTATACCGTATGATGCCAAAATATAACTAATCCCTCCTTTGTAATAATTATTCCATCCGAGGAAAACATTGTTGTACTATTTGTAAGTTTTCTCAACTGTTTGTATAAAGCAAGTGTATTTTTATTTAATAATAGATTTATGTATACAGTACATTTATGTATAATAATATGTGTCAATAAATAAATATTCAATTTTATAAATGAAATTTTGGAGTATCGAAAACATCAAATGAACTTTGTATTTACTGGTCTGGCATTGCACAATATGTTGCGCAATATCGCAGTGTCATTGTATGTGCGACGCTTGCTTATACGCTTGGATTACTTTTGCGCGCGAATAGATAAAAAACGAATATTTCTCGCCAATTTGGAATTGATTGAACTATAGTGCTGATAGCATATATGTACTTCCCCGGGGGTACCACTACAAAGCGGGGTCTATTCAATAACGGGTTAAATGATTGGTGTTTTCATACATTGGTGTTTTCATACATGATTTGTATTCACACATAAAGGGGTCAAAAAAAGTAAGTCCCCCCCTAAAATTAGATTACTTTTGTTTACATAACTTCACACACAATTAGACGTTTTGAAAAATTGAAACGATTATGAAAAGAAAAAACGCTTGGCTACCAATAGAAAGTTTTACCTTTTCGATATCATGTTTACTTTTCCAAAAACAGTCACATTTCCTCAAAATGATGTTTTCAGAAAAAGTGGCACTTACTTGTATTGGATTTTGGCAAAATTCATGTTAACGGAAACATCATTTTGGGGATATTTGACTTTTTTGGGAAAAGTAAACATGATATTGAAAATGAGAAACTTTGTACGGATAGCTAAGCGTTTTTCCTTTTCAGAAAAGTTTCAATTTCTCAAAACGTCTAATTGTGTGGGGGTGTTACCCAAACAAATTTGTATAGGATTTTGAAAATTGCCACTGTTTCTGAGAACATCGTTTTAGTGAAAAGAGACAATGTTGGGAAAAGTAAACATGATATTGAACAGGAGAAACTTTTTGTGAGACGCTAAGCACTTTTTCTTTTCACAAGTTTTTACATTTTTCAAAACGATTAATCCTGTGCGGAGTTATGCAAACAAACTTGGTCTAATTTTCGGACAAAAAAATCACGAGAGAGAGTTTTTAAATTGACTGGTATGGACCAAGTGCCACTTTTTCTGAAAACATCATTTTGGGGAAATGTGACTGTTTTGGGAAAAGTAAACATGATATCGAAAATGTAAAACATTCTATTGGTAGCCAAGCGTTTTCTCTTTTCATAATCGTTTCAACTTTTCGAAACGCCTAATTGTGTTTGAAGTTACATAAACAAAAGTAATCTAATTTTAGGGGGGACTTACTTTTTTTGACCCCTTTATGAGAGTCAGTATTTCCCACCGAATGCCATAGAACATATATGTGCCAAATATGATTCCTCAGGGGTGCCACTCCTCCTGAGAGGGGTTATATTTACTGGGTTTCAGTGCCCCCCCCCCCCCACATATCGAACGTCACTTCTACATTAAATACAACTTTGAAGGCTAATAGTATAAATATTATCTGCCAAATGTACTTCCCGGGGGTACCACTTTCGAGCGGGGTCTATTCAATAACGTGTTTTCATTGGTATTTTCATACATGATTTTAGACATATATTCACACATAAATGATAGTCATATGCTATTCTGAATGACATAAGAACATAAAATGTGCCAAATGTGCTTCCTCAGGGGGTGTCACTCCTCCTAGATAGGTTATATTTACTAACTGTTAAGCTCAAGACAGTTCAATTTCAATTTATTTGTTTTTTATTTTATTTTAATTTTCCTTTTTTTCACAAATATCAAGAATTATACGAATTTGAATGCCAATAGTTGACATTAATCTGCCAATTGTTCAATTGAAATGACCTTTGTATATAATTATCCTGAATGCCATTGCCATTAGTACATAAAATGTTCCATTTTTTCTCCTGGAGGGTGCCACTCTCAAGAGCAGTCCTAAGGGACCGTTCATTATTTCGCCTGCCGGATTCGAACGATAAAAATCCAACAGCTTCCGGGGCTTCACCCCCTTGACCCCCACAAAAATGAAATGTATTTAATTATAAAAGTTTATTCAAATTATGTGATGTATATAAACCTTCAAATATTCATTTAACATGGGGATTCTTTTACCTCAAAATGTGTATGCGAATATGCAAAATACTGCATTCTAAGGACTGTTTTTAACAAATAAATTAAAAACGATTTATCTTACATGAAAAAGGTTGTTAAATATGAGTTCCTTGTTTGATTTCCTTTCATTCATTTGAATCCCATATTGACATACTTTCGTCGAGGTTCCGATTGGGGGTCTGTGTGAAACTTTTGGGGGGTATCCCGGAAACTGGTAAAACTACTTATTATGGGCTACCAAGTTGCACGGTGCAACCAAAAATAGCATGAAGTATAACAAAAAGTGTCCCGGTGTTCCCGGGTTAATAATAAACATAGCAGCAAGGATCACTCATATTATATAAGAAACCTGCCAACACATGCAGTTAATTTTGGTATATTTAAATTGCTTTCTAGAATGACTGTCCTCAAGTGCAGTCAGTAATGGAAATGGCTGTTATAATGTGAAAGATCATTATCCTTTGTCTAAGTTGATTTACACATTTGTAAGCTTTGAATTAGACCTCTCCTGGAAATGTTTTAATCACGTTGTGTGAACAACTTTGAATGATGACATAAGACATCTATGTTCCATGCTCTTTCCAATTGGTAGGATAATTTTAACATGATATAAACAAACCTTCAGACTTAAAGATACGTAAATCTATTTTGTTTGTGAATGTTATGCTATCTTCTTGTTATAATAAAAAGGTTACAAACAGAATGGTGAATTTCATTCAAATAATGGGACTTCCCAATTAGATGATGCATATTATTCCATATATAAGGCACAGTATCTCTTGTTTGTCAAGGGAAAAGAATTTCTACAGAAATAACTTTTATACATGTAGATATTGGTTAAACAAGACCAACATATTGGAAAATAGTTATGTGGACTAATTGATTGAAAAAAATAATGTTAAGTCAAAACATGTCAGAAATATCTAAATATCCATGCTCCTGATATCAAGAGAGCGATTATTGGACAATTTTGGGGGGTATTTGAGGGGTTAAGACTCATGATAGGAAGATCTTAAGTGAATTCTTTCTGTAATTCCAAGATAGATATGTCATGGGCAACATATGTTCAAGGATTTTTGCAAGATTTAATGGCTTTGTAACATTGTAAAATGTGGTTGTCTTCTTTTAAGTCAAATTGTATTGCCGAATATGCAAAATACTGCATTTTATGTAATGTTTTTTGCAAATAAATTGAAAATGGTTGATCATACATAAATAAAGTGTCTAGATATGAATTCCTTGTTTGATTATCTTTCATTTGAACCCCATATTGACATACTTTCGACAAAGTAAAAGTTTGACCCCCCGGAGGGGGGTCTGTGTGAAACTTTTGGGGGGTATCCCCGAAATTGGTCAAACAACTTATTATGGGCTACCAAGTTACATGGTGCAACCAAAAATAGCATGAAGTATAACAAAAAGTGTTGCGGTGCTCCCGGGTTAATAATATTCACTTGCTAGTGCTGATGGCATTGTTTTCACTTATTATCTACTGCTGATAACATTGTATAAGCTTGCTATGTGATAGCAGTAGATTCACTTGCTATCTACTGCAGATAGCATAATATTCACTTGCTATCTACTGTTGATAGCATTGTATTCACTTGCTATCTACTGTTGATAGCATTGTATTCACTTGCTATCTACTGTTGATAGCATTGTATTCACTTGCTATCTACTGTTGATAGCATTGTATTCACTTGCTATCTACTGCTGATAGCATTATATTTACTTGCTACTGTGCTAATAAAAACGGAGTGCAATGGAAGAAAAATCCAAATTTTAACGCTCAGACATTCGATATTTGTGTACTGTCACACTCTCAGGCAAATTCAATATTTGTATACTATCTACTGCTAATAGCAAGTTGTATTCTATTCACTTACTAATATTGCTGATAGCATTCCTTGCTATTTACTGCTGATAGCATTGTATTTATTTGCTATCTACTGTTGATACCAATAGATTCACTTACTATTATTGCTGATAGCATTACTTACTATCTACTGCTGATAGCATTATATTAACTTGCTATAATGTTAATAGCATTATTCAATTTGTGTCTACTGTACTGTGGTGATCGCGTTATATTCACCTGCAATCTATAATTTGCTATCTACCATTGGTGATAGCATTGTATAAGTTGGTGTTTGTACTGCTGGTAGCATTGTATTCACTTGCAATCTACCAGTGGCGCAGCTAAGTTTTTCATATGAGGGGGGGGGGGGGGGGGGGATGAAAGTGAACCGACAAGGACCAAAAAATAACCTTTTTAAAATTGCCACAGAGTCAGAAACTGTACTAGAATGGGGGACGGGCATTCAATAACCGTCAGTACCAATTTCAACCGACAGTCACTTTCATTCAACGGGCCATATAGGCCTACATGCCAATTAAAAACCAAAGGTGCCAATATCAACCGACAGAGTGCCAATTACGACCGACACTACTCTAATATTGGGGCGGTCGCCCTCCCTGGTTACGCTATGTTATCTTCTGCACTAGCAGGACTACTGGTAGCATTACTACATTCACTTAGGCCCAAACAAAATTTGTTATGTTGTCCTTGACCGCCCGCTCGTAAGATTTAGGGCCTCTCAGATTTTGTTTTTGTTTTCAGATTTGTTAAACAAAATTTTAGATTTTTTTTCCAGTTTTTTTCCCCAGATTTTTTTCAGATTTTTTTAAAAACAGTTTAAATGGCATTGAATATTAAATTAAGTGTTTATAACATATATGTGCGACTCTTAGAGTGATTTCAACTTCTTGTTGATTGAACTTTGAGCTTCCGCTGGTAAAATTAAAATTAAAATTAAAAAAAACAAACAAAAAAACCCGCCCGCCCGCCCCTCCTCTCTGAAAGTTGTGGAGGACAACATAACAATTTTTTTTGGCCTTACTATGCTGATAGTAATCTGAGACTATACTAGTCTCAGGATAGTATATTAGGGCCTATTTTGATATCATTATATTAATTCACTTTCTGATAGCACGTGATTGTTTTAGCTTGCTATCTACTGCTGACATCCACTTGCTTTCTACGGCTCAGTAATAGCATTCACTTGCTGTATCATTATTCTTTTATCTACCTCTTAAAATCTATGATTTTATGTTAACGTTTTTCTGAAATCGAAATACAAATTACCATTATGATGGTGTTATCTTTGAAATCTGTGATTCTATACGCGTTATTTATAGTGTGTCCAAGATAATTATGATATCACCTGTAAATGGATAGTGGTATAACGTAAAAGCTTGTTGTGACCAGTCACCATCGAGTTTTACTGATACTGGGATAATTATCTTTAGAAACACGTGCTTCTGAGATAATATCATCTCGGTAAGTCAGATTTCAGAGAAAAACGTATCACAGATTTCCAAAAGTCCATATCGGTAAGTCAGATTTCAGAGAAACATTAGGACATTTCATAAACTAACATCATCTCGGTAAGTCAGATTTCAAAGGTGGATTAGCAGAAGAACCATTATTTCAAGCAGCAGATATAAATGAATAATGCATGACTTATTTTTACTTGCTATCTACTGATGATAACCTTATACATTCACCATCATATTTCATTGCTACTTACTGCTGATAGAATTGTATTCACAATCACTTCTATATCTACACGTACGGGCTATCTGTAGCGAATCGCTATGGATCGAGCGTCACGACTGGCGGATGAGTCTAACCCCAGTGGTCACAACCCGGAAATTACGTATCATGTTTATAGTCTCTGTCATGACGCTCTTCAAATGAGCGGGAATTTTTAATAACGCCTATACCGCTTGATGAGTCGATCAATTTGCTGTTGCAAAGCTAGTGATTAAAGCTGTAATATGATTGAGTTGTTGTACACCTGGATGGAGCATTTACCTGTAAGTAAACTTTACAGAGAAATACTGGCCAATATCAATAAATAATCCCATTTTAATTTTATTTTCAAGATAAGCCTATTTCAGAACTCTGCGTGATAGAGCCGCCATCGGCAATATCCTCAACATACGGAATAAAGCATGCACAGGGCAGATAGCTATCATTTATGTAAATCAATTGCAAACTAAGTTACTGCCTGGCCTTGTGCTTTATTTCGCGTCGTATCTTGGGCGATCCAAATTCAAGCCAGTAGGAAATAGAAACAGGTTGAGATATGTAACCAATGCATACATATTATTTGAACATTTAACATGATATATGAAGCAAAATTTTGAATCATTTCATTCAGAAAGTTGAAAAATATTGATGAGAATATCTGACGCCGACTCAGATGATTTTTATAGTTCAGAGCTACCCCTTCCCACAAAATGCTCCATTACATTCTAAGTAAATAGTGACTAAAAATGTTTTAATGGAACAGATTCGTCTGAATCCTAGCTCTCTGTATGAGAGTTAATCGGAATGAAAGCATATGAGTCGGCATCGCGGATGGTCGAATATTATCATCAATATTTTATAACTTTTCTGAATAAAATTAGTAAAACTGTTGCTTCATATCATGTTTAATGTTCAAGTAATATTAATACATTGCTTAAATATCTCAACCTGCAACTCATTTCGATCAAGTACTGGCTTGAATTTCGATACCCTATTCCCGCTACAGTAACATGGCAACGTGGACTGTCTTTGCTTCATTTCGTAGCTAGGAGCAGATAATCCTAATCAGCAAAGATTCTTTGGAAGTAATTCGGCCGGGAGTACAGTGGAGCCCCCCCTGAGAACACCTGGACACGACTGTTTCTGACCAGAGTAATTTATTCAACACTTATGCATGCACGTACCGTAAAACGGGGTGGATAGGGACAGTTTCAGCACTCTCTAGATTTTAGTTTTTTCCATGTAGCCTCATGAGCCAAACTTTTTAGCACATATTATGTCCACCTATAATGCCTTTGAACTCCAGTATAAAAAAATTAAAAAAGGCGATGGTATATATTTTTATCTGACAAAGGTCGGTGTCCCTATTCACCCCGACGTAGGGGTCAATAGGGACAGCATTATTCTGGGTAGGGAAATCACTAGATTTAAAGAGTTTTTACCTGTTTTATTCTACATATGGGTGAATATGGATAATGAGTGAGTTTTGAAAAATCAGAACAAACACTTTTAAGTAGTTTTTACCACTATAACTATTCAAAATTAGATTTTAACAATATTTGACTGATTTATATAGGTAAAGAGCTATTTAGGTGCTTGAAGATTAATAAAATATGTTATTCTTTGAATTGAGCTTTATATTCTAATTGATATGTAACAATTCAGTATCAAATGTTCACCTTTTCTACAAATATGGAGATAAATATTATGTGTCATTAAATATGAAAAATACTAATGAACAAAACAGCACCCTCATCTCTCGGAATATTAGCATGAAGTATATCTGGCACACTTTTGGAGTTGGTTTATGACAATTTCTGGTCAACAATGGCAAAATAACAGCTCAAAAATTGAAGCTTTCAATCAAGCGTTCATAAAACTGGGTCAATAGGGACATATACACTTATCCAGACCATAAAAGCTTGAAATGTAAAATCCTTTCAAAATTTCTTACCAATGTCAAAGAGTATGTTGAAGAACCTTAAAGCTACAATTCAGGAAAATTGGTGTTGGACCACATAGTCCATTTCTTTGCTAATATCCCACTTTAAGGGACTATTTTCAAGCGCTGATTTTGCAACAAACTTGTGTGGAGAGCTTGAGCTATCTACTAAGTGATATCCCTCCCCCGCCCCCACCAATCAATGTTGAGGGTCCCAACGACCGTGGAGATGAAACGGTTCCGAACAACATTGAATGGGGGGACTGGGGGGTTGATTTCAACGAAGTCCTCAAAGTGGTTCAACGGTTATTTCCGGAATTGTCTGAGGCAATTGGTAAATGCTCAATATGACAACTGTCTATAGGAAATAACTCGTGTTCTACACATTGCATAATCTTCTAATTTGGAAAGTGGCAAGATATGTATATAATTGTTATATACGGTAAAGATAAAGTAAATACGACATTTACATTGTTAGGGACTGGTCATTTTATGCGTGATTATGGCCCGTTTGTATGGTAAATCACTCAATATGACAACCGTCTATAGGGAATAACTCGTCTTTTATACATTGCATAATCTTCTAATTTAGAGAGTGGCAAGATATGTATATACTTATCATATATGGAAAAGATAAAGTAAATATGACATTTACATTGTTAGGGACTGGTCATTTTATGCGTGATTATGGCCCGTTTATATGGTAAATCACTCAATATGACAACCGTCTATAGGGAATAACTCGTCTTTTATACATTGCATAATCTTCTAATTTGGAGAGTGGCAAGATATGTATATACTTATCATATATGGTAAAGATAAAGTAAATACGGCGTGTACATTGTTAGGGACTGGTCATTTCATGCGTGATTATGGCCCATTTATATGGAATGCGCGAGTGTTACATGTAGTCTTACATAGGGTGCAACGGGTGAAATTCATTATTTAAACTAATTATATGACAGTGGTTTATTATGCAACAATCAATTAAAATCCTTTTTGTTATCGCAATGCGTTTCTTTTTTGATAAGGGACCGGTCACAACCGCATTATAGACGCTATAAAGTAATAACTATTGTGTCAATTATTGTAGCGTTGTATTTGCCATGGAATGATTGTATTTTCTTTGCATTTACTTAACTTGACGGTTATAATTTATCTTGTGTTTAATAAATGCATTAAAAGTACGAAATGCATTGTGACGGACTGGTCATTTTACATGTGGTAGACAGAGAGAAAGAAAGACAAACAACAACCACCGAAAAAAGTTCAAAAATAAAGAACAAAAACCAAAAGAGAGAAAAAACAAAAACAATATGTGACAAACAGATGAATAAAATAAACCAGTAAATGAGCCACGCGAATAACGAAAATGTTATATTAAATACATTATTAAAAACACCAATGGCTCCCGCCATGAGGATTTGAACCCGTGTCTCTGCCCTTAAGTATGAATATAGGCCAACGCGCTAACCAATTGAGCTAATCGCCCATCTATGCAATATCAAGTCAAATCAAGTGTCATATTATCTTCGGCTTTAGAAATTAGCACTGATTCACAATACACCTTTCATAGTAACGCCTTATAACGTATTTATATTCAGAACCATGCCCTCGTACTATCAGAGTATGGACAACCGTTGCGTTTGTCCATCCATTGAAAAGCATGCACATCGGTCGATTGTCCCCGATAAATAATAGAACTAACTCCTATTATCTATTTAATTTAGACGGACAATCGTGTACACGCGTGCAATTCAATACGGTCAACCGTGTAACGGTTGTCCATCACCGCGTCATTAGAATTCCAAAGACCGGGTTCGGCGAATTACCTACAATGTAATGTTTATACCACTGTGGACGATGCTATTTAATATAATTCTCTTTATTTAGCTTTGGCCTTGTTATTATAATGTTATAAATGTAATAATTCTGTAATAAATGATTACCGCGGTATGCTACGCGAGCAATGTCGTGCGCTGTGTCCGAGCCGCTGGGAGCGATATGCGCGAGGCGTGTCAATCGATGTGCACGAGGAGTGTCTATCGCTGTGCGCGTGGCGTGTCGAGCGCTGCGCGCGAGACGTATAGATTGTTAATCATGATAGTTAGTTACCATCTCATTGTTCATGTTATTTCTTGGTAACAAAGTCGAGTGCTATGCTCGAAGTTTATGCAAACGCGTAGCGCAAGCTGTAACCAAAGGATGCGCGTGGGATTGGGTCGAGCGCCACGCACGAACCGTCAAAGTTGTATTTAAATCATATTTTATAATGTTCTCATGTTTATCGGGGTATCAGATGCTTTTTTCAAAATAAATAAGTCAGGCTTCCTTGAATAATAGGAGCAAATATGCAGGTTTAGGTATTTAATATGACCAGTCCCTAATTCAGTACTGTAGACACCTCTTGATGATGGTATATCAGGAGATTCATAGCATCTCTATTTACTGAAAATTTGATCAAAAAAGACTTACAAATAAAAAAGTTGTGGCTAAAAATGTAAAATCAGATGATTTTTTTTGGACTTCATTCAGACATGTCTGAGGCAATTGGTAAATGCTCAATATGACAACTGTCTATAGGAAATAACTCGTGTTCTACACATTGCATAATCTTCTAATTTGGAGAGTGGCAAGATATGTATATAATTGTTATATACGGTAAAGATAAAGTAAATACGACATTTACATTGTTAGGGACTGGTCATTTTATGCGTGATTATGGCCCGTTTGTATGGTAAATCACTCAATATGACAACCGTCTATAGGGAATAACTCGTCTTTTATACATTGCATAATCTTCTAATTTAGAGAGTGGCAAGATATGTATATACTTATCATATATGGAAAAGATAAAGTAAATACGACATTTACATTGTTAGGGACTGGTCATTTTATGCGTGATTATGGCCCGTTTATATGGTAAATCACTCAATATGACAACCGTCTATAGGGAATAACTCGTCTTTTATACATTGCATAATCTTCTAATTTGGAGAGTGGCAAGATATGTATATACTCATCATATATGGTAAAGATAAAGTAAATACGGCGTGTACATTGTTAGGGACTGGTCATTTCATGCGTGATTATGGCCCATTTATATGGAATTCGCGAGTGTTACATGTAGTCTTACATAGGGTGCAACGGGTGAAATTCATTATTTAAACTAATTATATGACAGTGGTTTATTATGCAACAATCAATTAAAATCCTTTTTGTTATCGCAATGCGTTTCTTTTTTGATAAGGGACCGGTCACAACCGCATTATAGACGCTATAAAGTAATAACTATTGTGTCAATTATTGTAGCGTTGTATTTGCCATGGAATGATTGTATTTTCTTTGCATTTACTTAACTTGACGGTTATAATTTATCTTCCGTGTTTAATAAATGCATTAAAAGTACGAAATGCATTGTGACGGACTGGTCATTTTACATGTGGTAGACAGAGAGAAAGAAAGACAAACAACAACCACCGAAAAAAGTTCAAAAATAAAGAAGAACAAAAACCAAAAGAGAGAAAAAACAAAAACAATATGTGACAAACAGATGAATAAAATAAACCAGTAAATGAGCCACGCGAATAACGAAAATGTTATATTAAATACATTATTAAAAACACCAATGGCTCCCGCCATGAGGATTTGAACCCGTGTCTCTGCCCTTAAGTATGAATATAGGCCAACGCGCTAACCAATTGAGCTAATCGCCCATCTATGCAATATCAAGTCAAATCAAGTGTCATATTATCTTCGGCTTTAGAAATTAGCACTGATTCACAATACACCTTTCATAGTAACGCCTTATAACGTATTTATATTCAGAACCATGCCCTCGTACTATCAGAGTATGGACAACCGTTGCGTTTGTCCATCCATTGAAAAGCATGCACATCGGTCGATTGTCCCCGATAAATAATAGAACTAACTCCTATTATCTATTTAATTTAGACGGACAATCGTGTACACGCGTGCAATTCAATACGGTCAACCGTGTAACGGTTGTCCATCACCGCGTCATTAGAATTCCAAAGACCGGGTTCGGCGAATTACCTACAATGTAATGTTTATACCACTGTGGACGATGCTATTTAATATAATTCTCTTTATTTAGCTTTGGCCTTGTTATTATAATGTTATAAATGTAATAATTCTGTAATAAATGATTACCGCGGTATGCTACGCGAGCAATGTCGTGCGCTGTGTCCGAGCCGCTGGGAGCGATATGCGCGAGGCGTGTCAATCGATGTGCACGAGGAGTGTCTATCGCTGTGCGCGTGGCGTGTCGAGCGCTGCGCGCGAGACGTATAGATTGTTAATCATGATAGTTAGTTACCATCTCATTGTTCATGTTATTTCTTGGTAACAAAGTCGAGTGCTATGCTCGAAGTTTATGCAAACGCGTAGCGCAAGCTGTAACCAAAGGATGCGCGTGGGATTGGGTCGAGCGCCACGCACGAACCGTCAAAGTTGTATTTAAATCATATTTTATAATGTTCTCATGTTTATCGGGGTATCAGATGCTTTTTTCAAAATAAATAAGTCAGGCTTCCTTGAATAATAGGAGCAAATATGCAGCTTTAGGTATTTAATATGACCAGTCCCTAATTCAGTACTGTAGACACCTCTTGATGATGGTATATCAGGAGATTCATAGCATCTCTATTTACTGAAAATTTGATCAAAAAAGACTTACAAATAAAAAAGTTGTGGCTAAAAATGTAAAATCAGATGATTTTTTTTGGACTTCATTCAGACAATTCAGGAAAATTGGTGTTGGACCACATAGTCCATTTCTTTGCTAATATCCCACTTTAAGGGACTATTTTCAAGCGCTGATTTTGCAACAAACTTGTGTGGAGAGCTTGAGCTATCTACTAAGTGATATCCCTCCCCCGCCCCCACCAATCAATGTTGAGGGTCCCAACGACCGTGGAGATGAAACGGTTCCGAACAACATTGAATGGGGGGACTGGGGGTTGATTTCAACGAAGTCCTCAAAGTGGTTCAACAGTTATTTCCGGAATTGTAGGTCCGGGTGCATTTTAGCTCATTTGCTCAAATTATGCAGTTAGGATCAGGAACTGAGTTTTGACCACACCATTTTTTTTCAGTGTTTTTTCGGACACCTTTATTTTCGATACCCTGGGCTCCACATTTGTACTTTCACATCAACTGAACCATTTCCTGAACACTATTATATTGCTCTTTAAACATTTGGAAAAAAGAAAATAAATAGTACATCAAATACCAAAAATTGACATTTCAAAAAACTGTTCCCATTTTTGTGGGCCCTATTCACCCCGTTTTATAAAGCGATGCAAGTTGTTATTCCCATAGCATAACGCGTAAATAAATAGTCTTCCGAAGAGCCAAGACTGAGACCTGATAATCAAGACCTCCCCTACATATTCCAGACAAGTCTCGCTCAAAATAGAATAATGATACCAAAACACCAAAAAACAGGCAGCACATTAACAAGTACAGTATGACTAAAGAACCTGGTAGTTCATCAGTCATTACACTTTATACTAGCTCTCTGTATGAGAGCTAAATCGGAAAGCATATCAGTCGGCATCGCAGATGGTCGAATAAAAAAATGTCATCAATATTTTTCAACTTTTCTTAATAAAATTAGTAAAACTGTTGCTTCATATCATGTTTAATGTTCACGTAATACATTGGTTAAATCTGCAACTCATTTCGACTTTTCTTAATAAAATTAGTAAAACTGTTGCTTCATATCATGTTTAATGTTCAAGTAATATATTGGTTAAACCTGCAACACTATAAGTTATACAACTGGATCACCATTTCGAGTCTTGAACACCGATCGAAATGATCGCCACGTAAAGTCAATAGTGTGTTCTAGCATTCATATAAGGTGCGTCATCCAGTTGCCAGGGAATTAAATAATCACTTCGATAGTGTCGGATGAATAGTGAGATCAACCAATTGACAAATTAACGGTAATGCTTTATAGCGCCCTCACTATCCGGACGGTCAAGGGGCACCCAGCGGGGCTTTTTTTCTTGATTCCATAACACATCCACAAATAAGCCAAACGTCCTAAGACGTTAATAACAATGACAGGTTTATACACATCTCATTCACCTAAAGTCTAAATCTAATTAATATCGTTTAAAACTCTCTTCCCAACATGCTTTTCCCTATATTGTATAACCTAATTGTCTTCGCCAATTCGGTATGATAACTATTATCATGGCATGCTATTATATATTGTAACCAAGATTACGCATTCTATAGAAACCTCATAATGTCCACTTTTTACAGAAGAAATAATAGAAATAATAGAAAGATTTGGAGTCACTTACCATGCTTACGATCAGATAGATATGTCTGAAACTTATTTAACCGAATTGACTGCTTGCATGTCTGCTTTTGATGCATGCTCCTGTGCAGTCCGGTTAACCACTATATAATGTATCACTGCAGTTTCCGAATTTGTTGGCTTGTCAATTAATTTATAAGTAATCAACGTATTACCTTTATCTTTATATTTTGTAACATATCATAAAATATGAAATATTTATTATACACATACATTTTTTTTGGGGGGGGGGGGGGGGGGGGAGGGGGGAGGTGGATATCGTGAAGGATCTAAGATTTCTATGATATAAAAGTGAATCTAGAGCTCCTATAAGATAAGATGGAGGTTTGAGAGTTGATGGTTTCTGACTAATTTCTCTTTAATTGCGAATAGTTTTAAAACAGGTTGAACAACTTTGATCGTTATTTCAAGATCTGGCGATTCTAAGGTTTCCAACAATATATACACATGACTTTGAACTCGACGTCTGATGACCATTGGGTAAGAGTGTTACACCGTATAGTTATCACTAATGACTCAGAGGAAGGACCGTTTGCGTACAACAGATCGCGAAAATAAACACCAACATAGCTAGAAACACTTCAAACACTAAATTTACACGCGGCAGGCGTCTGCAGACGACAGTTCCAAAAAAGTCAACATTATTGAACTTCATCACCATATTTGGAACCACCATTAGAAATACATTTACATAAGTACAAACATGTCCAGTAACGTAACACGAGGGGGGAGGGGCATTACCCCCCGCCAGAAGGCTTGCCCCTCCTGATGCCCCCCAAATGAAATGACAAACTCTATGTATACCTTTGTATACTAAAAAAAGTCAGATATGCCCCACTGATGACCCCCACATGCCCCAGCCCCAAATTGAAGACACTAGTTACACTACTGAACATGTCTATTATTAGTTCGGTAATCCTTGAAATATACTTTTGAAAGTTGGAAAAGGTTTCTGAAAAATCTGTTTTGCATAATTATAATAATGGTTAAAGTAGCCTCGTAGAAAGTGTTAAGTTGATGAAATTCGAGATTCATACACCACATTGCTGCTCTCGGGTTGGTTATTGCGTTGAATTTGCCCAAGAGCAATATTCTCAGGTGGAGCATGAATCATAACGCCGTCTTCTTCAATAGTATTGTAGTGGTGGTGGGAAATGTCTTGCTGTTTATTGGTAACTTCTACCTGCTGTGCTTCCGGTCGTACTGTGGTGACATAGCCTTGGATACCTTCAACATTGTCGTCTTGCTTTTTCAGTTTTCGCTGTAGTTTAATCACCATGTACACCAGTACGCCAATTATAACTAGGAGGAGGCCTACTGCTCCACCAATAGATATTGGTAAAATAAGGTTATAAGTTGGTGTGTCCATGGGTGGTGACATGCGGTTAGGAGTTGTAGTATTTTCGGGTAGCATGGGGTTAAGAGTTGGAGTTTCAGTACCGCTATCATGATCCTCAACGACGCTCAGATGATACACGAGTTGGTCAGAACCGGCAGCATTTGTCGCTGTGCATGTATAGTTGCCAGAATCTGATACCGTAACATATCCAATTGTAAGAGATCCGTTTGAATGTGTCCTATAGGATGACGGAATATTCACCGGTCTACCTATGTCATCAGTTGTCAACCATGCAATGGATGGAGAAGGATCTGCGATAGCAGGGCAAACCAGCTCAACCCATATCCCAGAGGTAACCGTTAAATGTATCTCTCCTTCGGCAGTTTGGATTACTGGGGACACGTCAGATTTTGGGGTTGGATATCGATTAACAATATTGAAGCATGGATCGAAGGGGTCTTACAAGAAATATTCGAATCTCTTGCTAATAATAACGTTGCGTTCAATAACAAGTGTTGTAGCCACCGAATATTACAGTCACAATCCCAGGGGTTATCATCAAGGTTAATGTCAATTCCCCGCGTCAGAGGAGAGAATACGCCCTCTGGGACGGTTATTAGGTTATTACCGTTTAAACGTAGTTGCTGTAAATTGGTCAGTCCAACAAATGTTTCATATGTGATGTATGAGATGTTGTTTCCATTCAGGTACAGGTTTATTAAGCTCCGAAGATCACGGAAGACGCCTGATGGTATGGTGCTAATCACATTTCCGTACAGACTAAGGGTTTTCAGATCGGTGAGTTCATTAAAGGTTCCATTTGTGATGTATGAGATGTTGTTTCCATACAGGAACAGGTATTGTAAGCTCCGAAGCTCACGGAATACGCCTGAGGGTATGCTGCTAATCACATTACCGTGCAGCCTAAGGGTTCTCAGATCGGTAAGTCCATCAAAGGATTCGTTTGCGATGAATGAGATGTTGTTTCCATACAGGAACAGCAGTTGTAAGCTCCGAAGCTCGCTGAAGACGCCTAATGGTATGGTGCTAATCCTATTATTGTATAGATAAAGGCCTGTCAGATGTGGGAGTCCGTCAAAGGTTTCATTTGCGATGTATGAGATGTCGTTGTCAGACAGGCTCAGGATATGTAAGCTCCGAAGGTCACGGAAGACGCCTGGGGGTATGTTGCTAATCACATTTCCGTACAGACTAAGGGTTTTCAGATCGGTGAGTTCAAGTACTGGCTTGAATTTGCCTATACACATGTTTGGGAGTTACCGTATGTTACATGGCTATACAACATCAGCAAGCGATTTGAACATTCTGTGATAACAATTTCTGTGTTTGAGGGGGTCTACAAATAAAATATATTCAAATTTCTGAAATATGAAGCCATGTTTGGAGGCCCACAAGACCCACAAGTTGATAAGATACAGTGTTTCTGACGTCATATTCTGTTTTTATGGATAGCAATCACTCTAGGAACTAAATTGCATTTAAATATCATTTACCAAATTTGAGATGTGCTCGATCCAAAATTCAATATATTTAACAAATTAAATGCAAATTGGGATGACAAAAAAGAACTTCGGTGTCAAATTTCGATGGGCCATATTTTCAAAACCGATTTGAGTGAGCGCTACTTTTTTTTGCATGTGTTCAGTATACCATAGATGTCATCTAGAAATGATTTTCAGCCAAATCCAGGCCTAAGGGTGACCAGCCAAGATTTTTGGCATATTGGTTAATTTTGCATGCATGGATCCAGGGCACAGTACTCGGCCCACTTCTATTCCTGGCCTACATTAATGACCTGCCAATTTGACAACGTTCGCGTAGAAATCACAAGGATTTTTTTCTTATTCAACCAATTCCGGACAAAATAGGCTAAATATCATATAGGCCTAATGTGCCCTGATTTGCTTTTCAGGATACGATATCATATTTTGAACTACGTGTGATATCTGTGTCACTAATCGGTCAATACGCGACCAATTTGACGAAATAAATGATGTTCGAGTTGAAATCGCAAGGAAAAACAAAATACGCAAAATATCATATGATGTGTCCGGATTTGCTTTTTAATTTAGGATACGATATCACATTTTGAGCTACGTATGATATCGGTTAATCCGCAACTAATTTGACGACAAATAGACGTTATTCATAATTGGCGATTTCAGACTAAAGAGGGAGACATACTCGATGTGACGTCACTAATCATAACGAAAGTGAGGCCAACAATGGTAAATTACGTAAACATTGGTGTGGTGTGACGTAATTTACCATGGTATGTCTCCCTTTTTAGCCTGAAATCGCCCAATTATGAATAACGTCTATAACATTCGCGTTGACATCACAAGGAAAAACGCCATTTTTTCTACCAATTGCGGACAAAATAGGCAAAATATAATGTGCCCTGATTTGCTTTTTAGGATACGAAATCACATTTTGAGGTACGTATGATATCGGTGTTACTGATATCAATTCGCAACCAATTTGACGACATTAATGACATTCCTTTGAAATCGCAAGGAAAAACATGTTTTTTTCTACCAATTGTGGACACAATAGGCTATATAAAGTAAATATCATATACTGTGCCCTGATTTACTTTTTAGGATACGATATCACATTTTGAGCTACGTAACATATCAGTGTCACTGATCGGTCAATCCGCAACAAATTTGACAACATAAATGACATTCGCGTAGAAATCTCAAGGAAAAATGTGTTTTTCCAACCAATTCCGGACAAAATAGACAAATATCGTATAATGTGCCCTTATTTGCTTTCAAGGGTACGATATCACATTTTGAGCCACGTATGAAATCAGTAGCAGATTTTTGATCAAAAGACATTTGTTGTCCTGAAAACAATGCCCTATGTAGCACCATAAACATGATTTTGGGTGGTTAAATCTCGGATTAGAAATATCCAAGTCAGAAGTTGTAGCTTAAAATGGTAAGCTTGCTACAAATTGATTCATTGTTAAACTGGCCAAAAATCACTCAAAAATAATAATACGTCCAGACATAAATCAGGTGCAGACCTGCTCTAGAGTTAACTCCGGACTGGATATGAGCCCATTAAATATGTGGTTCCGATTGATCAATTAGAAAACAAATGTTCAAAACATTAGTTAATACATTTCCAAAGACGAAAAATCAACCTATTTTTCATATATGGCGGAAAGCTGAGACTAATATTAGTCTCAGGAGGAAAGCATACAAAATAAACCTTCTCGATTTTTTTCCCGGTTCTATAAAATTAAGATTTCATCGGGCGAAAAAATAACAGTTAATTCGCTATTTTGACAAATACATTTCACTTATACGAATAAATATAGCCATTTTATTGAGGCTATCTGTCTTTATCGCGATATCATTATGGTCTCATTCGCACAGCCCAGGCGGTAAACAACTCATATCTTGTCCAATCAAAGGAATCGACACGGATGGACCTGGAGGCGCATATAATTGATACCCCTAATACAAATGCACAATGATATCCAAGCGGCACACTTCTCGTCCAATCGGGGTGAACGTACATGAAAGTATCGTTTGGCTGGACCCGTTTGAAAATTATACCAATTAGGTTTTCGTTGCCAAGTGACACTCGGAGCCATAAATAAAGCGTACTCGTTCACCCATCGATCGATTACCAATTCTAAGTATAAGATTATAAACCTGAGAATTCATTACAAAACTAAGCTCGGTTGAACACAAACGGTTTACGTGATTGAACGATTGGTTGTATGGTAACTATGATAACTGAACAGTTGTACTGGTAACTGGTTTGGTTGTGAATAATAAGACATTTTTGCAAGGGTGGATATAAGGGGGAGCCAGGAGATACTTTGAAACCCAGCATCCTATTATACAGCAGCAGTAATCATAACACTTTAAATAACACGGAGCCACACTTTAACGATATACCCGGCGCCAATGTCACAACTAGTTCCTTTTGTCTCTTCGTTTTCTTCGTCATTGAAAAAGATATACATTTTTGTACCATGACTTGGTTTGGAAATTCCAAAATATGACCCACTTACGCAGTAAATGAATTGTTGTCGATCCGCGCAATTGGACATTTTCCAAGTTCATAAGTCAAGATGTAAAGGGCACTAACCACGTGACAATGTATTGACGTCACTAAATATTTTGTCATAGTTATCTATAGCCTCACTCAATAGATCCGGAATTCCCCATAAATATACCACTCTATTCCCCATAATAACATATAATGCACGAGTACACTTGAATAGTAAACAGTAGAACAGTTAAACAATATCAAGAATACAATTCAAATTCAGTTTTGTTCCCAATCCAGGGTCTAAATGATATTATAGGTCAAACAAATGTGTTTGTTTGAACCTTTTTACCCAGTTTAGACTGACATTTCGACTTTCTGCGTTCATGGGACATTATTATTATTGTAAATGTATTGAATTGTTTTTTATTGTTGATAAGTTCAATACTTAAACTTCACTGTTTAATATGTCTATTTTCATATAAATGGTTCTATACAGGGTGTCTCAAAAAAGTGCCTCATGAGTTGGTAAGCCCTATTAGTCCTCTATCAAATATACTTTAACCCATTCGATTTTTTTTTACAATGTACCTTTTTGTGTACCAATGTAACCTTTTTGGGTACTTATGTACCTTTTTTGGAAAAAGCCCCTTCTCCATTGTGTAAAGCATCTTTTTGGGCCGGTTTGGATTAAAATATGTCCTAACTCTGGGCTACTGTCAGTCTTTGGTTCCAATGAAAAAATATTCATCCCCCTACCTCTGTGGCTGAATAAATCAGTTAGGGTATTTGGGGCACTTTGGCGCTACTAACTGTCTTCGGGCCCTGTGCAGGCAAAAGTAGCTGTCATTGGTATTTTTATATTCTAATCGGCCGAGTGCACCAAACTGGCGTAACTTACGAGTGATGTAAGCTACCTCGCTAGTACCTATGCCCTAAACTACAGCGTAAATTACTAGCGATGTAATTTTGGGAGCAAACCTTGAGAACAAGAGCGGAATAGTGATTAGGGGGGTATAAATCCAAATAAGTTAACATCGTCCTACTTCAAGGGGAGCTTTCGATTTGGACGACGGACGCTTCTACGACGGTAAGATGACACCTCGAGTCATGTGCGCATGCGTCGACTTAGCAATCCGTCGGTCGTCCAATTTCTGGGACCTGTCGTTGACCTATCTTAGGGAGCTTTCGATTTGCACGACGGATGAATCTAGGACGGTTGAATGACACTTTGAGTCATGTGCACATGCGTCAATTTTGTCATCCGTTGCGTTGGTCCTCTCAATGCTACAACGCGTAAAGGGATTAACAACCGTCGTGGTGACGACGGCAACGTTTTGTTTACCGTCGTAATTAATATGATATCAGTTTGATAAAAGCACACCCCGTTGAACAATTGATCAACTTCAATAATCCCTCCATTGTTTCTCTGACTCATTGTTGATGATTTTCCTTAATAAAACGTATTTGAGATGGTCCCGTCTTGTTTATATTAATGAATTCAGATCTAAATAAGAGTGTCAAACATAGATTATTGTGTGTTTTTACTATGCACCAAGTGTTATCTGTTTCTATGATTGCACTGCTGAGATATACGCAAATGTATCAATCGACCCATATTTCAACCTGTTACATATTCAGCCAAATGTTGACAGTTCATACATAGAAATCCAAAAATGTTCTGGCTATTTAGCCAGGGGGATAAAAAGGCGTAAATTTGAAGCTAAACACTATTACGAAGTAGTCGCCACATCAAAAAATATTTGGAAACAATTGTTCTGTTATTACGCATATAAAGAAGATAAGAGGACGAGTTTGTTGGCCGAGCTGCCTTTCATCATGGGTATTCTCATCATGTATGGCAAGTTGTCACGTAGGCCGAGTTGTCTCAAAGGCCGAGTTGTGTCATAGGCCGAGTTGTCTCGAAGGCCGAGATGTCTCGAAGGCCGAGATGTCTGGAAGGCTGAGTTGTCTCAAAGGCCGAGTTGTCTCGAAGGCCGAGTTGTCTCGAAGGCCGAGTTGTCTTATCGCCGAGTTGTCTTATCGCCGAGTTGTCTCAAAGGCCGAATTGTCTCGAGGGCCGAGTTGTCTCGAAGGCCGAGTTGTCTCGAAGGCCGAGTTGTCTCGAAGGCCGAGTTGTCTCGAGGGTAAGAGAAGTGTTACACCGTATAGTTACCACTGATTATGTCCAAGAAGAAGGGCCGTTTGCGTACAACAGATCGCGAAAATAAACACCAAAATAGCTAGAAACACTTAACACTTTTCACGCGGCGGGCGTCTGCAGACGACAGTTCCAAACATGTCAAAAGTATTGAATTTCATCCCCATATTCATGATATTTGAATTACCATGAGAAATACATTAAAATAAGTACAAACATGTCTATTATTAGTTAAGTAATCCTTGAAATAGACTTTAGAAAGTTGGAAAGGTTTCTGAATAATCTGTTTTGTATTATGGTACGGTAAAAATAATAGCCTCGTGGAAAGTGTTAAGGGGGGGTCTAGGTTGGTCAGATATTAAAATTCAGTGCTTCGCAAAAAAATGAGATATTAGCACAGTAGGAAACTGCTAAGTCTCTGCTTTAAAATGCTTTTTGTTTGAGGTAAATTGGATTTTCGGTTCTGAAGTTATGGTCAATTAGGTTTCGGGTGTCTCAAAAAATCGGTGGTGTTTTGTATACTTTTGTATGTAAAAACGCTCACCCTGCGTTTTTTAGCATTTTCAGTTTTAATTGTTTTTTGATTAAAATATTTTATTAAAATATTGAAATAAATAATTGCACATCATAAATCATCAAAATTTCAAGGTCAACGTAATTTCTTATGTATTTCTTTATTTTTCTCACCCGGCTATTTTTAAGCAATTTATCTTTAAAAATCAATAAAAATGCTAATATAATTGCGATTTTGTCCCAAAATGGCTCAAAATGTGTCTAAATTCATGCTCTTCCATAATTGACCATTTATTTGTATCCCAAATGTCAACTTATTTTTTTCTCGCCAATTTTAATATTTTTCAATACGTTTTGCACGATATCTCAAAACTATAAAACACGCAAACTTGCAATATGGGAGCAAACGTAACTCAAAAACGAAAGCTCATATAACCATGGGATTTGGACCAGATGTTAAGCACACAAGGGGCTATGAAACCATGGATCCATCCCGATTTGTAATATCTGTTTTCAAATTTGAATTACGATGCAAAATTACCTGATTGGTCGGTTCACGGTTGCCATGGCAACCATATAAAAAATCCGGATCCATGGTTTCATGCGCACTCAACCGATACATCATCTACCAAAGTATGGTGTATATGCAACATTTTGTTTTCTAGTTACGTTTGCTCCCGTGTTTAGCCAATCAGAGGCCTTGCATGGTAACCATGGCAACCAGATCAAAATAACACACATTTTCTGAAACGTCTTTACCTAAGCTTTAATTTGATATATAACACTAAGCGGTAAGTCCACGATAACATTGAGAAAATGTGTTTCCAAATTTGGGTCAAATCAACCTAGACCCCCCCCCCCCCTTAAGTTGATGAAATTCGAGTTTCATACACCACATTGCTGCTCTCGGGTGGGTTATTGCGTTGAATTTGCCAAAGAGCAATATGCTCAGGTGGAGCATGAATTATAACGCCGTCTTCTTCAATAGTATTGTAGTGGTGGGAAATATCTTGCTGATTATTGGCAACTTCTATCTGCTGTGCTTCCGGTTGTACTGTGGTGACATAGCCTTGGATACCTTCAACATTGTCGTCTTGCTTTTTCAGTTTTCGCTGTAGTTTAATCACCATGTACACCAGTACGCCAATTATAACTAGGAGGAGGCCTACTGCTCCACCAAAAGATAAAGGTAATATAAGGTTATAAGTTGGTGTGTCCATGGGTGGTGACATGCGGTTAGGAGTTGTAGTATTTTCGGGTAGCATGGTGTTAAGAGTTGGAGTTTCATGACCGCTATCATGATCCTCAACGACGCTCAGATGATACACGAGTTGGTCAGAACCGGCAGCATTTGTCGCTGTGCATGTATAGTTGCCAGAATCTGATACCGTAACATATCCAATTGTAAGAGATCCGTTTGAATGTGTCCTATAGGATGACAGAATATTCACCTGTCTACCTATGTCATCAGTTGTCAACCATGAAATGGATGGAGAAGGATCTCCGATAGAAGGGCAAACCAGTTCAACCCATATCCCAGCGGTAACCTTTAAATGTATCTCTCCTTCGTCAGTTTGGATTACTGGGGGACACGTCAGATTTGAGGGTTGGATATCGATTAACAATTTTGAAGCATGAATTGAAGGGGTCATACAAGAAATACCCGAATCGCCTTCTAATAATAACGTTGAGTTTAACACCAAGTATTGTAGCCACCGAATATTACAGTCGCAATGCCAGGGGTTGTCGTCAAGGTTAATGTCAATTCCCCGCGTCAGAGGAGAGAATACGTCCTCTGGTACGGTTATTAGGTTATTTCTGTTTAAACGTAGTAGCAGTAAATTGAACAGCCCATCAAAGGTTCCGTTTGTGATGTATGAGATGTTGTTTCCATACAGGTACAGATATGCTAAGCTCCGGAGGTCACGGAAGATGCTTGAGGAAATGGTGCTAATCACATTATTGTGCAGAGCAAGGGTTCTGAGTTCGGTCAGTCCATCAAAGGTTCCATTTGCAATGTATGAGATGTCAGTGTTACTCAGGCCCAGGATTTGTAAGCTCGGAAGCACACCGTGAAAGAAGCCTGAGGGAATGTTGCTAAACACATTATGGTACAGCGACAGGATTCCCAGATTGGTAAGTCCATCGAAGGCGCCATTTGCGATGTAGGATATGTTGTTTCGCCACAGCCACAGGGTATGTAAGCTCCGAAGCTCACGGAAGGATCCATTTGCGATGGACGAGATCACATTTTCCTGCAAGTACAATTCAGTGGTTTCTTCTGGGATATTTTGTGGTATTGATGTCAGTCGTCTATCACTGCAATCGGTTGTTTGTGATGAGCAGGAACATTTCGATGGACACGAAAAACCCAAAGAGGCATTAATGATCAGTATTGCAATCGCGGTTTTATATGCCATGGTTAAGATACTGGCGGGTGGTAATAATCTGAAATATTAAAAGTAGACAAGATACAGTTACGTTTATTGATTTATTCGTAAACTATTTAGTATTTGTCGGTCGTTTTATCCTGTATAATTGCTTATTGCGATGCGATCTTTAAGGATAACAAACAGCCACATATACAAGAATGTAGCTACATGTATGTCCATAATGAACATATTTTAGTTGAAGACCATATGTCATCACACAGTCCGTAAGCCACAATTTGTGTCCAAATAGTAGCTATAATACCGGGGTAAAAGAAAATCAAAATTTCGGTGGTGGCCCGTGCGTGACAATTTCGTGACTGTTGCGTGGCACTGGTGGCTACGCGGGGCGAAGATTCCTGTGCATAGCGATTGCACGGACAGATGGCAGGAATCTACACTCGGAGTCATTGGACAGACAGAATCGCCACAAATAGTATTTAGATTAGATACTAATTTTCGGAACATCGCATGATTAGATCAATAATAATTTTACACTCGCGTCCCTCTTCAACTGAAAAAGCGTGGTAATTAGAACATTTCAAATTGAGATCGGAAATCGGAAAAACAGGTCACGTACGCGTTGCGCGTTCTTCGCAACAGTTGATCGCATTCACTGCATTGTCCTAGTTGGTTGTCCGCCTCAGTGATTTACTATGTTCGCATACACGCGTGCACACATGAGAAGTAAAACGTGGAACGAGACTATTTTGGGTTCTTTATCAACAAAGGCGCTGACGGACAAATGCCAAATGTATCGAGCAGACGGTAAAAAGTGAAAATATTACCCCAAATCTCTTTCATCTCACTCGTTTTTGTAACTGAAATGCCGCAACATCAACTTTGTGAGGGATACAATCTATCACCAACACCAGCGCAATCTACCACACGGGCAGACGGGTGAAAAACACGTTGTTTTTCTCCGGCACATGGCCATGACCTGTCAGGAGCTGACAGGTCATGGAACCGAGTGTCAAACACTCGGCTAATCGTAAACATTCGGAACCGATCATATATATTTGGGATTTGAAATGGTCTATACACGAGCTAATTAGATAGTTCAAGGGTGCACACAACTATTACGCGCTATAGTGTGTTTCTATGGGAAATGTGCCTTAGGTAAACGGCGATATCTTGAGTTACCTTGCAACTACGTTTATAAAATTTTGGAATAGTAATTAAAACACATAGATCTAACTTGGGTCAAAAATTCAGGTCGGGTTACCCGCTTAGATTTTTCAATATTTCCCTCTTTATACAGCGTAGTCATTTTGAACAAGAAATCACACCTTGTGGCGCGTTGTGTTCAATGTGTATCCTTCCGCCAATATTTTAAACTAAAACGTTAGATGTATACTCTTTTCATTCAAAATATATCGGGTACAATTCAGTGAACAAATAGAGACCAAATTTAATCATCTTTGATTAGAGAATAATGACTGCGCGCCCCCGAGGGACAATTCCGAATGACCAGAACAAAACCCGAGGATTTCAAAACAAATTCACGAAAACAGTTGTTAAGCAGTCATTATTCTCATTCATTACTGAAAAATATGCATATTTTATCCAAATCGTTGATTTGTACCGATATAATCTTGCTAATAATTAATTAGTTTTCTGTTTATTTTGTCCACCCCTTCTTAGTTATTGAAACAGTCCAAGTCGGGTCATCCCCTCATTAACATTTTTATCATTCAACCAATCAAAAATAAGCTTTAATCGTGTATCCTCATAACTCGTTGAATATTCAGTTTAGGGGCGTGAGGCGTTAATTTGATTGGTCGGTCAGTGAGCAAAACAATGGAACACTTTGGCGCAGTACTTTCGGGCAATTATTAGTAACCCGCGCTCGGCGTGCGCGTTCTCATCTAACGATTAATTTGATTGGAACGCACTTGGTACGCAGCTATCGCGATTATTCATGAAGTAATGAATGCCAAATAATGTCAATATGAATCATTCTTTCCGTTATTTAGGACTAGCTGGGTGATGGTGATGGCCGGAAGCTTTGACGTTGACTGTAATAGTTGTGTGCACCCTTAAGGGTATTGCACCACATTCATTACCTCTTAACTTTTCAATAAACACTGTTTATCGCTTGAAAACAGTTTTTTCAATTTGATAAACTGAGTTTATCGATAAACTATAAACTATGTGTTTATCGACCGATAAACTCAGTTTATCAATAAACACTGTTTTTCGCTTGAAAACAGTTTTTTCAATATGAAAAACTGAGTTTATCGATAAACTATAAACTATGTGTTTATCGACCGATAAACTGAGTTTATCAATAAACATTGTTTTTTGCCCGAAAACAATTTGATAAAATTGATAAACTATGTATTTCGCTCGAAAAACAGTGTTTATCAATAAACTTTTAAATTAACACTGTTTTTCGCTTGAAAACAGTTTTTTCAATTTGATAAACTGAGTTTATCGATAAACTATAAACTATGTGTTTTTCGACTGATAAACTGAGTTTATCAATAAACACTGAGTTTATCAATAAACACTGAGTTTATCAATAATGACTGTTTTGTTTTTCGCTCGAAAAACATAGTTTTTCAATTTGATAAACTGAGTTTATCGATAAACTACGTTTTTCGCTCGAAAATAGTGTTTATCGATAAACTCTGTTTTTCGATCGAAAAACATTGTTTTTCAATTTGATAAACTGAGTTTATCGATGAACAGAGTTTATCGAGCGTAAAACACTGTTTTTCGATTGAAAAACACACTGTTTTTCGATTGAAAAACACACTGTTTTTCGATTGAAAAACACACTGATTTTCGATTGAAAAACAGAGTTTATCGATAAACAAAGAGTTTTTCGAGCGAAAAAACAGTGTTTTCAAGCGAAAAAAACTGTTTTTCAATTTGATAAACTATGTTTTTCGCTCAAAAACATAATTTATCTTGATAAACTATGTTTATTGGTTGAAATCATTGTTCGACCGATTAACAGTGTTTATCAGCGATAAACTGTGTTTATCGAATTATTATACATTAAGCGTGCCAATGGCAATTTTAATGTATAATAATTCGATGAAAACGGTTTATCACCGAATAACTTTGTTCATCACTGATAAACACTGTTTATCGACCGATAAACTATTTTTTTCGAGCAAAAAACAGTGTTTATAAAATAAAACACTGTTTTTTGCTCAAAAGCACAGTTTCAATTTGATAAACTATGTTTGTCGAGCGAAAAACAGTGTTTATGGATCAACTCAGTTTTTTAATCGAAAAACAGTGTTTTTCAGCTTGATAAACTGAGTTTATCGAGAGAAAAACACTGTTTATCAATAAACTCTGTTGATCGCTAAACTCTGTTTTTCGAGCGAAAAAGAAGTGTTTTTCAATTTAATAAACAGTGTTTATCGATAAACTATGTTTTTCGCTTGAAAAACATAGTTTATCTCGATCAACTCAGTTTATCGGTAAAAAAACATTGTTTTCTGACCGATAAACAGTGTTTATTGCCGATAAATCATGTTTATCAAATTATTTTACAGCTTGCCCCCGAGCTTGCCATAGGCGTAACTATAGGGTCTTTAATTTTTTAATTTTTTAAAATTTATTATTATTTTTTTTTTTTGGGGGGGGGGGGGAGGGGGGGGGGGGGGATGGGCATAACCAACTGGTGTTTTTTAACATTTCATATGGGGTCATAGGGGGGCCAAGCCATCTGGCAGGGGGTGGGGGCAAATCCCCTCTATGAGTTACGCTTCTGGCTGCGCCACTCAATTTCCTATAGGGACCGCACGTGTTTTCCCTCGGAAACGTCCCGAGGGGCGCAGACAATTCCTCAGACCAGAACAAAAACCTCTGATTTTAAAACAAATTCACGAAAACAGTTGTTACGCAGTCATCATCATCATCAGTTCGCATTACGTCTTTGTTGACATGGCGCCCTCACTTATCAGTTAGTAAATGCCAGGTATATCTGTCACTGGCCAGTTCTGCTAGATTTTCTGCGTTTGTATAGTCAATATTTAGTTCTTGCAATTGTTTTTGGATCATTCTTATCCACGTCTGTTTTGGTCTACCTTGTGGTCTTTTAACACTTCTTCCTATTTCTGCTAGGGACATCTTTGCTGGGGTTTTCTCTGGGAGTCTTAGGAGATGACCAAACCAGGTCATACGCCTAGTTCTTATTAAGTTGCTCCATCTGGTTTGACTCGTTCGTTGATATAACTCCTCATTAGTTACTTTGTCTCGCCAGCTTAATTTCATCATTCTACGTAATAACGATCTCTGGAACACGTCGATTTTGTGTTCAGCTTTCTTGTCCATTGTCCATAGTTCACAATTATAAAGCTAAAGGAAGATGCTGGTTATGAATGAGTTAAACGTTCTTAGTTTTAAGTTCGTTGATGTTGTTCTTGAATTAATGATAAATTTCAGTTTATTGTATGCTATCATAGCCAATTGTTTCCTTCTGCAAATATCTTTATTTGTGTCCAATAAGCTGCCGAGATACTTGCATTTCTTCCATGACTCGTTTCCGTTTCTTTTTATTGTGTATTCTTCTGTTTTGGTTTGGTTAATTTTGAGATTGCGTTTGCTGAGCTTGTCTGGTATTTCCGCTTTGATTTGTTCAATTTTATGATTGCTGTTAGCGACCCAACTGATATCATCTGCGTATTGCTGGTCTATGAGGAAATACGGATCAGTCTTCCTGCAGTAGGTATGATCTTTTAGATGAGGTGGCAGGAGATCTTCGGCTTCCGATATATTAGGTTTGGCGTATGTATGATCTAGGTCTACGTGTTTTTCTTGCTCCAGGGCTTTGGCCAAGTATAGAGTGAAGAGGATCGGGCTGAGGCAATCCCTCTGAGGGACCCCTATATTAGTTGTGAAATAGTCTCCGGTAGTTTTTCCGCATCTGACTTTCAGTCTTACATCTTTCAGGAGAATTGTTGTCAGATGCAGCTCATCTGTGTTGAGAATGCTCTGGAGATCTTCATATAGGGTCTTGCGGATGACGCTATCAAATGCTTTGCTCATGTCAAGCATGATTATGTGAGTTTAGTAGCTCGAAGAAGTGATTGCTTTTTCAGCTAGAGTCTTGAATGTGAACACATTTTCTGTGGTTGATCTTCCAGCACGGTAGGCTGCTTGTGTAAGCGGAATGTTTTCATTCAGTCGGTCATCAATTCTTCTTAGTAGACACATTGCTAATATTTTCCTTAGTACAGAGAGTAAGATAATTGGTCGTAGATTTGATGGCGGACCTTGTTTTTTGCCCGGTTTGGAAAGTGGTACTAATATGCCATCTTTCATTTCTGAAGGAAATTGTCCTGTGCTGGCGATGTCATTAAGCAGTTCAGCTATAATTTCGTTTATTTCCGCTGGTCCATATTTAAGAAGTTCACTATTAATTTCGTCACATCCTGGACTTTTGTTGTTTTTCAGCAGTCATTATTCTCTAAATAGCAACGCACAGTGCCGCTGGCACAGTGCCAGCTGATTTTGTGACTCGAAAATGCGAGCGTCGCGTCAAGTAAAAAACGCGAGCGTGCGCCTCACTGGCCACCCGTGCAAAAGTGTTCGCTAAACGCTGCGCGACCGATCAACGCGGGTTCTGTACGTGCCGCTATTTGAAAAAATGAGGCCCACATCTATAATAATGGCAGCATGGACCCCATGGGCGATTTTTCTTGATAATTACCGTGAATGGATTACAACGATTAAAAGTAGGAACTAAATGTGCTAGGCGTACAAAACACACAATGGGAATCGTAGATAAAGAGCAGCTCTTCAGTAGATAGTAACCTGTGAACTTGTTAGTAAATTTGTCTTAGTCTTAAACATTTTGGTTTATCCTTCATGTCATTCTGCACGGATTTAGCCTAGCACAAAATCTGTGTTAAACTGTGTTAAAGGATTAAAGGATGAGACAGCTTATTCAGTAATAGAGGCTTAACATCAGTCTTACTCATAAATGAATTACACCAAGGATACAACAACATTTTGGGCTATTTTCAGGTTGAATAAGACACCCATATTCTCTGAAATAGGCGATTTTGATACTCTTAGCACGGGCCAGCGTTGTGCTCGAAAAAGCACCCTTTTCCGCGTTTTCAATCACGCGGATGATAACAACACAGGGGCGGATCTAGGATTTCTCAATAGGGGGGGGGGGGGGGGGGGGGGGGGGCGCCAAAGCGGGTGTCAAGGGGTTGCAGCCCTTTGCGAGGCTCAAGGGGCAGAGGCCATTGCGAGGGTTGAAGGGGCAGAGCCCCATTGGCGATTTTTTAAAACACGTTTTCGCACGTTTTTACACGGGGAGGGGGGGGGGGGGGGGGCAGGCGCCCTGTCAAAAAGGCTTCGTGTCAAAAATAAGGGGGGCGCAGGCGCCCTGTCAAAAAGGCGCCGTGTCAAAAATAAGGGGGGGGGGGGCGCAGGCGCCTTGTCAAAATGGCGCCGTGTCAAAAATAAGGGGGGTGCGCGCCGCCCCCACCTAAATCCGCCCTGCCAAATGTTACCTTACTGACCCGGGGTTTTACTAGAATAAATAATACTGGCATATATAGAATTGAGATTCCAAGCTAGAACGGAGAAAGTACCATTAGTACGAAGGAGAATACAGGTTGACGTCAGGTTGCAGTAATATAGACTTATTTGCAACATGGCATACTAAAGATTGAACACTAACATAAATCTTACACGCGATCAAGTACAACAAGCCAGGGAAAAAATCGCACAATAACAATAAAACAGCATTATTGAGAATGACGTTAGTAGTGCATTTTTTGATGTTTTTGCGGACGTTCCTTGTAATGAATGGCAATGGCGGAAATTACTTTGAATTTGAAACATTAAACAAGCGCGCGGCTCGAAGTGTTAAATCAGGGAGCACCACTACCATGACTACAGGGTGCCCTAGAATGATTTATACCGCGATTGAAAAAATAATAAAAATATATCAAACAATTTTTTGTCTGTTAATTTCATCAATATTATCTCTATCCATTCAAATTCAAAATCTATTTTCCACTTTCAGCGAATTTCAATTGATAAAACTCCCGCCAAACTTCACAACTGCTGCTTCAGAATGTATGATATAAATCACTCAAGCAGAACAATGTCATCACATTATTCAAATATTGCTTCATCAGCATCAGCAACCGTGATATCAATTGATTTTGTGGAAATTATAAGAGGACACTGCCAATTATATCATTGTAATCGAGCTTTGTGTCAAACATGGTCAATGATTTCATGAGTTTCGTTTTTTCAAATTATGTAATTTTGGTCATTATTATGCAGTTTGAATCTTCCGTCCTATACTTGCAATGCATTGGTAAAGACCTCTGCAACTTGTGTCACTGAAGTGAACTTGGTGACCAAGTTCATTCATTATTATGTTTTGAGAATCTTCCTTCCATTCATTTACACAGAGCTTTGAACTCGAGTTAATCAAGTATTGGACTGTTTTTTTAAATAAAAAAATCGGTCATCCGATTTTTTTACTGTATCGGACAGTTTGGAATAAGAGCTTTTGATTGGTTCAATGTTTTTGCTGGATTGACCCATACATTTGAAGGGTTTGAAACTGTAATTTTTAGTTAAAACTTTTCATAACTGACGCTGGATAAATAATTGACATATTTGTGTATTTTCTATAAAGAAACAAAATATAATGATTAATATATATTTTAACAAGAGAATAGAATGATAATTTTGTTATTTTTGGATGGGAAACATGTTGAAAAACTATCTTCTTTACTAGTCAATTAGCCCCTACCGTCACTATAATATAACCCCCTATTTAACTCAATGGAACAATCCAAATTAACATCCTGAACTGAAAACAGTAAACAACAAACAAGATGGCCGACACCTGTGGTACATTTTGTGTGGAGCTGAGGTTCCATCAGAATTACTCATGAAAAGAGTAAATACAATAAACATGGACAAGGTAAATTAATGCAAACAGTGTGAAATACTCTTTGGCTAAAAATGTTGTACTTTTGGTCTTTTTATAGTGGGTTTAAAACTAGGAGAATTTATATCCTTTTTACTAGCTAGGCTAGGCCTAAAAAGTAAAGCTTCTTATTTTTATTTCCGATTTTTGTGCTGGCCTTTATAAACCTAAATTCCCTCAATATTTCCATGATGTTTACGCATTCCAATGAAAAAATCAAATAGCAATGATATAGTTAGTCATTTAAAACATATTTTGATAGCATTTTTACAGTTTTCTTGTTGAAATTCCAGACGAAAATACACCCTAAATAAGCTTATTTCTCATGTGTGCAGGCCTAGGACTAGGCTCACGATTTACCATTCAAAATGAACCAGTGTCTTATTTATAGATGCATTAGCGTTACTTTTGGGGTATATTGCAATGTAACACAGATGCAAAACTGCAACAGTCACCCCACTTTGAATTTAAAAGAGAGCCCTAGGTGATGATATGATGCTAGCGTGACCTAGGCCTACATGGCCTAGCCTATACTACATTTTGACAAATGGATGGCTATCCTATTTCATATCAATTAATGTGCATTTATTTAACAAGCATAGATGTCCCATCTTTAATTAGAGTCTGATTCTCAAAACATAATAATGTAAATATTGGATTCCTTTTTTTCGGGCGATACAGTGAAAATTGGTTTCGCCTTGAAAAAAAAATCAGACTTTTTTTTCAAGGCTTAACCAATTTTCACTGTATCGCCCTCAAGTCATCCAATATTGTACCACACTTGGTCAGTGAACTTGGTCAGTTTGGTTACCTGCATGAGTACAATGCAGTCACAAAATGCAGTTAGACTATTTTTTAAAATTTTGTTGTTAAAATATTTTGATAATTTTTTTAGGAATATTTTTTGGGGATTTTTAAAAAATAAAAATAAAAAAAGAGAAATTTTTGGAATTTAAACAACACAAAAATTGGAATTTGTAAAAAAAAAAATTGTAGGATTTTTTTTTTTTAGGTTTTTTTTAAACAAAAAATTGTAATTTTTTGAGAATTTTTTTGGGATTTTAAAATAAAAAAAATTAAAAATTTTAGGATTTTTTTTTTTTTTAGGAAAAAAAAAATTAGGATTTTTTTTTTTCAGGATTATTTTTATTTTTAGGAAACAAAATTAATTGTCTGTTCTTTGGAACAAAAAAATGTTATTGATATTTTTACAATATTATGGGTGATTTTTTTAAATTTTTGTTGATTTTTTTGTTGTTGTCAAGTCAGATTCTCACTGCATAATAATGATAAAATCGGACGGATTTTTTCGCATGATACACAAATATATTGGTCTCGCTATGAGTTTTAAAAATATTGTGCTCGACTGCGTCTCGCACAATATTTTTTAAAACTCATAGCTCGACCAATATCTTTGTGTATCACGCTCAATCCATCCGATTTTATATCAAACTTGGAATATACCTCTTTTACAAAAGAATCCATATTTTCTGTTAGAAACGTCCTATTTTTAAAATACAAAAAAAAGGAGCTAAATAATTTATATGCATATGTTGGAATCATAAGCACTTTGACCAATTACAGTGGTATTCTTGGCTACATAAATGCACCTTTCCTGGTATAAATCATTCTGGGACATCCTGTACGGTGAAAGATGACACTCAGGGTGATGTAACACCCTATCTGACCATTGTTGAGATTTTGTTTCACAGTATAGCGCACTCTATAAGTTCAAATCTGGAAGTTAAGCGTAAACTGTCAATCATTCGTTGTGAATGAATATTCATTCATGACTATTCATGACCTCACACGATGTGATGGTCGCGATTCAGCATCCTTCCCAACTAATCTGATTACAATATTCATAAAATGCAAATAACGCCACGTCCCTCCTCGGTCACTGTCAGACGAAGCCATCCACAATTTGAAATTCGTATTTTGTTCCACGTGAAAATTAATTTCAAATAACCAATTCTGAATGTTTCGTGTCATATAAGAACTAAATTCTGCTATCATCAAAGCAAATAAGTTTTACTCTAAATCACAATCAGCTTTTTTTGACCATTGATGTACTATTTCTGTGTCACAAACATGTTTTGAGCCGATAAAATCCACCGTGTCTTAGGTCGTCTGGTTTGTTACGACCATGATAGTGCGCCCCCTTTAAGATCATCATTCGTCAATTTAAGCATAGTAAACGGGGGACTTTGCCTCCGAGATACTTGTCCCATAGTTATAGGGTCTCTGTGACACTGCATGATGAGGACATCCTGTACTCTTAATCCTAGTAGGCCTACATGTATATGGGGCACTTTTGAACTCACTATGTCCGGCGTTACAATATAAATGGCGTTGAAACTACGCACTGGGCTACGTACCTGTCTGTTACTGCCATGGTCTGTTCCATCCCCAGTTCCAGTCGTGTAAATGATTGTGTCAAGCAAGATACAATAAATTTAAAGTGGAATAACTACACGAACAGCATTGCTTACGTTTCTTACATGTCACGACCCCCATCCCCGATCAAGATATAGCGCAATATTATTTTACCGATAACATTATGGCCTTTATCATTGTTACTACCCGACTAAATTATGCACCTGTGTCACGGCACAGTAGTATCTGATTTGTGATTCAAGATATCTATATACTAATTTTCGGTCCCTCGCCTGATTAGATAGTTCAATAATAATTTTGCACTCGCGTCCCTCTTCAACTGAAAAAGCGTGGTAATTGCGCCTCTAATACACGAGCTAATTAGATAGTTCAATACCCGTTTTTTTCCCGTTTTCAGACATGCGCAGAAAGGATAACATGTGAAAATCCAAAATGTTGAATTTATTTTACTCGGGTAGCTACTGTTCGGACACAAATTGTGGTTTTCGGAGTGAGTGATGACATATGGTCTTCACCCAAAATATTTTCTTCAGAGATATAGCTACATTTCTGTATATGCGGCTGTTTGTTATTCTTAAAGATCGCATAGTAACAAGCATTTATACGTCCGACAAATAAAAATATTTCACGGCATTTTCTAAATGTAAACAAAAACTCTTACACAGATCTTAAAGTGACACTTTCACATTAGTAACATAGATGAATGCGACGTTTGCTAACGATAAAGAAACTGGCAGTACCATGTCAACCGTTTCTATGTTGTGCTGCGCGGCCGCGTTTAACATGGCGAACGCGGTTCGGCGCACACGTAATGACGCAGCACAAAAAGTGTACGCGTTTGTGGCGCAAACCGTGCACATTGTAACGGAGCAGAGTGAAAGCAGGCAGTCCGTACACTCTTCATGCTCTTAGAAAAAGGATGCTTCAGGCTTCATGGGTTCTTGGCTGTCCCGCGGCCGTATGGAACCCTTTATATAACCTTAAAAGGTTCCAAAAAGAACCATTTTAAGGTTCAAAATAGGCAAAATATGGGCAAACATTGGTCTTTAGAACCTCTAAAGGTTCTCTACAGAACCTTTTGGGGGCCTTCAAAATCAAAGAACCTTTAAACCATATACGGGACAGCCAAGAACCCCTCTGCACCCTTTTTCTAATAGTGTACTCTAAACAGCTGAAGCCACCTCCTCCTCTCCGCACTTGGATATAAGGGCACATGGGGCATCTGGATAAACGGAACGTGTTTTTTTGTGTGGTACATTATCATGATTATTATAGAGTGTCTGGATTTATTAAGGGCATCCGTGGTATCTGGATTACGGGGTTCACTATAATAAAACGAGTCTCAAATTACCTGGATATACTATGCGCAGGTGGGCCACGTTTGATAACTGGATTTTAAGGGTGTACACTCAGATAGTATCTCGGGAGGCTTTATAGAACACAGCAAACCTGACAAAGGGACTACATACTATACGTAAGGCCCCACATGCCTATTGAAGGAATAATGTATTTAATGTAAATAGGCCAAACAAAACCCGGATGGCATATATTGTGCTCAAGTACAAGCGTGGAATGGTACAAGTGATCTTGATGATAGACTCCGCCGACCATAAAACTAAACGACCGACTATAAAACTATAACGCTCAGAACGTAGGCCTATACTGAATTACCTGGATACAGTATGTGCATAATGGGCAGTGGCGACACCAGCACCAAAATGTTAAAGGAGGAAAACGGGGTGGAGGGGTAATAAAAGAATCGGGGAGACATTTAAAATCTAAATTTTAAGTAACTTTCAATTTTGACATAAAAATTCAACTTTTTATTATTTGGGGTACAAAATAGGTAGAAACATGCGCTGACAGGAGGTAATAACTGGGGGTATTAAAAACACGTTGATGGAGTAGGCCTACTTGGATTAGAAACATGGGTATCTGTATTATTTAAGAGCACATTGGGCCTAGGCTCATGGTGTATTAAGGGCACCATGTCACTTACATTATATCAAGGGCACTTTAGTACCTGAATTATTTAAGGACATACTCTTGATATTTATATAAACATTTATAACGCTTTGAAATCTGCCTATTGTGATAGGACTTTTACTGCCCGCTATCTTCGGCACCCGCGTTTAATTTACTTAAATATGATAAAGTAAGGGCACCTGGGTATCTCGAGATAACGGCACACTGCAGTGGGCCTACCTTGATTATGTGGTATCCGGTGCATTATTAAGAGCACCTGGGGCAACTGGATTAGGGGGTAGGGCTTAGGCCTATGGGGTCCCTGGATATAATGGGACAACGGGTACCCGCATTTCAGGTCTCATGGGAGGCCTACATAGGTATCGGGAAACACAAACGTGATTAAGGCACATACCTGGATTATCAAAAGCACCTGCGCTATTCGGATTGTTTTAATAGGGCCCCGTCTGGATTATGTATACATGTAGGACATGTTCTTGATATTATTGTATCACATTTTCTTACGCTTTGTTTACTTATTCCCCGTGAAATCTTCTAGCGGGTCCAGCGCGAAGCGCTGGTGCCCGCTAGTATACAATAATTACTACACAGATTTACATTTGAAAACGAAAGAAAAACACGTTTACGATCCGGGTTTTACGGCATGCCTTACCTTTGGAGAATCTGCCACGATTCTGCCCAGGAATTCTTCAAAGAATGTCGTTACTCGTTCATACAACGATGTAGGAAAGAGTAGCATAAATCCAAAACAAATCTACTTCGCCTTGAATATTGAACTCTTCTGGTACATATTCTATTCTATTATTGATGCCACTCCTATATCTGCTGTCGTTTTGAATACGCAGGTGAAATGAATTGAACAAAAATAGACTTAACGGTATAGCTCGGAATTTCCCAAGTACGAAACAATAGAGAGTCTACAAAAGGGGCAGTGGGTCGTAATGTTTATCACAGTTATACAAGTATTTCATAATAATACAAAACAAGTTTTCATTCATCATGTTTCATTGCTTACGAAACAAATTTGTATTGAATGAAATGTACATGTAATTATGTTTTCTCAAAATCAGAAATTTTGCTTCCGAGCAATCTCCAACTGATTAAATCATTAAATATTTGCGTTAGGTTACCTTGCGTTGGGGTGTTTCCGTAACCTGACATACTTAATCTGACACACTGACACACTTTTATCTGACACAGTTTTTTTAGGCGTTCAAGGGGGTGTTCAAGGGGTGTTCAAGGGGTGTCCAAGGGGTGTTCAAGGGGGTGTTCAAGGGGGTGTTCAAGGGTATTCAAGGGGGTGTTGAACACTCCCTTGAAACCCCTTGAACACTTCTTTAACAACCCTTGAATACTCCCTTGAACACCCCCTTGACAACCCTTGAACAACCCCTTGAACAACCCCATGAACAACCCTTGAACACTTCTTTAACAACCCTTGAACACTTCCTTGAACACCCCCTCGAACACTTCTTTAACAACCCTTGAACAACCCCTTAAACACCCCCTTGAATACCCCTTGAACACCCCTTAAACATCCCCTTGAACACCCCCTTGAACACTTCTTTAACAACCCTTGAACACACCCTTGAACACCCCTTGAACACCCCCTTGAACGCCTAAAAAACTGTGTCCGATAAAAGTGTGTCAGTGTGTCAGATAAAGTATGTCAGGTTACGGAAACACCCCTTGCGTTGTGTGCGGTTAACAGAAATGTCTGTTTCTTGAAGAAATCGTGTCGATGAAACACCAGATTTAACTGTTGGTCGACCAGGGTATTTATATTTCTTCCCCAATTGCTTTATTTCTTCACAGTTCAATTATAAATCATACAGTACAAACAGAAGATGTTGATGATAAATTCTGTGCAAGTTTTCACAACGTCGTTCCAAATACAAACTTGCCAAAAAGAGACCGACATTTGGCTCCCAATCGCCCAGGCGAGACCCGCGTGTAGTTCAGCCTTCTGATTGGCTGAGAATCTCGCGGGATTGAGCACTTTTATTCAAAAGATAGACTAACAATGAAATTATGTCGATAGTCATGAATTTATGTAACTTATGTGAATTATTATGCTTCTGACCTTTTATCAGTTGAGCACTCTTTGGCTATCTCGAAGCTTTTTGAATTTTGACCGATCCTTAACACATTTGAAAGTATATTTATACTTTCCTATAGATGTAAGCGAACAAATTACAATACCATCATCTTGTCGTCTGACGATTGCCCGATTGGCATGAAACTCACAGTAACGACTCCCTTTCTCGGAAAGTGTACACTTTGAATTTTTACAAAGCTTTAGTACTTTTATTAAAATAGAGCAGAATACCTTCTAATTAGTATTAATATCGTTTGCCCTTCTCTGCTTCCTACTGAGAAGACATACCTATACCATATCGTGTATTAACCCCTTTACTTAATTGTTATGTTTGTTTCTGTTTTATTTCACCATGCGTAGGTATGAAAGACCCAAGCGTGCCAAGTAGTTTAGAATAAGCCCAGAGTAGATAGACAGAGATGGTCATAGCTACTATAAGACTGTAACTACGTTGGGTTTTTTCTGAACCTTTGAGATGTTATGCTTTCTTAACAATGAAAACTGTGTGAACCTTTGTATGAAGCCGGGATAAATGGTGGAGATACATAAATCTCAATTTGTGAACGTTTCATATGTTAGAGTGAGTTGTCGGAAGAGACAATCCATGACACCTACGAATGTTCCCTTTTTTGTTTCTGGCAAGCAGTCTCTATCCAATATCCATAGGATTTCAGTATTACCAACACAATCTACACTTAAAAATGCCTACAGTCGTTTGACTAGATACCAAGTAAACTAAAGACCTCACTAGATTTTCTAGTCAAAAATTACCTAAAAATATAGCACATTTTGAGGTAATTTTTGACTAGAAACGCTAGTGAGATCTTATTTTATTCGGAACTTAGTAAAAATCGACTCGGTATTTTAAGAGTGTACATGTATCTTTACAGTGTCCCTAACATAATTTTTCCCTTTCATTATAACCGTCGGGTATATCACATAGACTAGGATCTCCTCCACGGGCTGATTGCAAATCACATATCATCGATGCCTTACAGTTAGAGTCACATGACCCAGTCACGTGGGATTTATAGTAGTACCTGCAATGGAAATAAAATATTGAAAATTGAAAAGTGACACAAGATACACCTACATCACATACATCATTATTAAATCTAAGTAGACATTTCAAAAGTATGAAGCCGAAAAGAAAAACGTGTACTTAACGTCCCATATTCTGAACTGTACTAGTATTGACCGATACTGGCACACCCAGTATCGTTCGATACTGGTACAAATTTAGTGGTACAGTATCGTCCGATACTTGCAGATGTAAAATGTTCCAACATCGGGCGATACTGGAACTCAATTATGTAAAATCGTCCAGTACTCCATGGGACAAATCACTTCTGGTAGCATGTGTACCAGTATCGCCCGATACTGGAACATAAAAACGTTCCAGTATCCAGTATCCCTCGACGTTCCAGTATCGGACTGGTAACTTTTATGTTCCAGTATTGAACGATACTGGCATACAGTATCTGGGACTTTTCAAAATAATTCCGCCGAAAAAACGTCAACATTTTGTGAAGTAAATTTGATAGCAAAGATAAGTGGTAATGAACGAATAAGCTAATAAGCTTATAAGCAAAACAAACCTTAACAATTTCCGTTTAAATATGTATGTGGTAGATCAAATTCATATGTACTAAATACAGTTTGCTCGGTGTTTTAAAAGTTTGTTGTTGCGGAGAAATAGTGATTTATTCAACATTGTTTTGCCTAGAATATATTAATCAAAATGGATACAAAATGAGTTTTCCGACCACAAAAATCCTTCTCAAATAAAATACAGAGCAAGTCCACATCCGAATTTCCGTGTATAGAACAATAATAACAAACCTAAACTTATCCAAAAATATAACGAACATCGGTCGGTGCGTTTTAAAATGTGTTAAAAGGAGATAATTCGGGTTTCAGTGCAAATAACGCATGCGCAGTGTATAATATCGGTTTCAGAACCCGTTCGTGCACACGATTTTGGCCAAAAATATGGCGGAATTTTATCTTCTAACTTAGCACACTTGGAACGCACCGATCGAATGTTTTAATATTCTGTGATAAGTTTTATGTTATGGTATGTTCAATAAATTCAAATTCAGATGTGGACTTAACTTAGAGGTATTTTTAGAGCAATTTTACTGATCAAAAAGCTTCACTGTTTACCCGATTTTGGACATATTGTAAGCAAAAAAATAAGCAAATAATTTAGGATTTATCCATGAAAATTCCCTTACAATCACCTACCAAACATCATACAGAACAGGTGTTATCTACGAAATGAATATGCTGTGTTATGGTTTTAGTCCTTATTTTCATATTTAGAATTTAAATCATACAGCCAGACGACTTTTGGCAATAAGAAAGTCCTAAATGATCCGCGTAGTAATCCCGGGGGGGGGGGGGGGGGGGGGGGGGGTACTCGCATTTGGTTTGGTCGGGGGTGTGCCGCTGGAGATTCAAAACCCATACCCATTTTTAGGGGTGATTTTGGAAAAATCGGTACCCATTTTTAGGGGTTTTGCTTCATTTTAGACCAAATTTTCGCGAAAATAGACCTAATTTTGGCAAATTTTCGCGAAAATAGACACAAATTTCGCGAAAATAGACCCATTTGTAAAAAGTGACCCCATTATTAGGGATTTCCAGCACAAAATCATACCCCATGTTTAGGGATTTTGTGCCCAAAAAGCTACCCATTAGAGCGGCACATCCCCGTATACCGTCTTAGGCGAGTACCCCCCCCCCCGGGTAGTAATGGTGCGTAGCTGCGTGCATTTAAAAAACAATACGTGAGATTGCGCTTGTACTGTACTTACTTGTAAAATTTCATAAACAGTGTGTCGTTTTTCTTGAATTCTTGAACGACACGTTCCCAATCACCTGGTAGAAGGGACGTCATATTATAAGCGGACTGAATTATATAAATGATAAAGATAAATATTAGTGTGCCAACTTATTATAAGAATTCGTAATTGTTTGAAGTCGTTAGAATTGATTTGATAGTTACGTTTCCAAACCATAATTTGTCCCTATTTACATTTAAACTTGTGAAAATAAACGTGCATTCCTTATAAAACTCTAAGACAGCCGTAAGGAACAGATCAGACGTTTATGATTAAAATTATCTCAAGTACAGTTATAGAGGGCGCTCTATAACTTATATTACTACACTGTACTATGGCATAACATATTATTTAAAAATTGATATACCGCTCGTACATTTTTTGTATTTTTTAAATTTTTTCATTCACGGTATAAGAAATAGCCAGCAGGCAGCATAAGCTGAAAAAGCCGGCTTTACAATGCACAACAGCTTAACATCGAAAATACATATTGTGTGATAAACATAATAACCAGAATAATAATTCATCAATTAAAGCGAAACAATTTTAGTCCTTTTACACATAATTATAATTTCACAGGCGAGACACAGAATGGGAGATACTGAAAACTGAAGATGAACCGGTTTATCCTTGGTGTATGACAGCACGGAATTAAACTTGCCCAAAATCCTCTATTACGGATTAAAAGATTATAACAGCTATATTCCGTAATTGGGTCTAAACACTAGTCTAACTACCGGGTCTAACTATGAGTGTCTTACCCCAAGGATATATCGATTAACCCAAGACTGTTGTGAAATACCGGATCACATGTCAAGCCATTTTGAGAAACTACTTACCATATTATTATTACGCTCTAATTCAAGGATCCAATTGGGCAAATGCGAATGTTTATAAAACTTTTCATGACTGCATTAAATCGGATTAAACCGCTGCTTTAGGTCAGAAGTCACAAACTGGTCAAAAAAAAAGTTTCACTTCTAATAATGTTGAGAAATGCACCAATTCTGATTAAACGGGACAAAACTTAAGTTTTACATACTTAATGACCAACAAACTATATATTGTTGGAAAGCTTAAGATTAAAGGTTTTTTATTTTTGCAAAAAAAAATCAAATTATACAGGGTGTGTACAATTTTTACAGGGTGGAACATAAAAAAATTGATCGTTTTTGCTCCTCACAAAATAGGTTGATAGTTTGTACAATTAGGGTTTAGCTGAAAATAGTCACCAAAATCAGAACAACCGCAGAAGGTGCTACCAAATTTGATAAGAATCATTTGCCCAAAATGTACACAGGAAAAGTACAGGGTGTCTAAAATTATGATGAAATAATGCATAAAATGAATGTTTGTATATAATATTCTATGAAATTTAGTTTGCATGGACCATTTAATTTAAAAGAAAATGGTTATCAAAATGAACTACATGAATATCGTTAAAGTTCCTTTTATTTTGAATACAGGGTGGTCCAAAATAGGTCTAAATAGCAAATTTTTCATAAATCTATGAACAATTCTGTGAAGAAACACTTCTGGCTTTTTTAGTTAAATGTTTTACTACCCAGGGTAGAAAAGGACTGAAGAGTCACACAAATGAAATAGAGAGACTGCGATTTGGCCATTGTTTAATCAATAAAATGAATAAAACTGTGTATTTTTTACATTAAAACACTCCCTGAATTAAACATCATATTCTAGTAGAGAATGTCTAGATAACAATTCAATATTAGTATTCATAGTAGCAGGCACATGTTATTAACACATATGAGAAGTTTGAAAACTTTCCTATGTATACTTTTAAAATGGCATCAATTTCAAAAGTTCTAGTTTCCCGCTATTTTGTGTACAAACCTATGGGCGCCTCATCCACCGGCTCCTCATCCACCGCTCCCACCCTTGACTCACTCGACGTTTAGATTGATAACTTCACTGTTGCTAAACATGTGGCTTTAATCCTTTTTTTATTTGGTAGCTGGATAAATTGTCTTTAATATGATACCAAAAATGTTATGTTTTTTTGACAACTTCTATTTAAAATAGAGACACGTATCACGATTTTATGGATTTTTTGAAACGATCCCACCTTATTTGATATACCTATTAGTGACCTGTGACCCTTAACAGTTTCCTCATCATGCTACTTATTCTTAAAGGTGAACCAAAATGATGATTCAATTATATTTTATTTCATGGGGTATGTTTAGTGACTCAGCAGTATAAACCAGTACAAACTGATAAATGTTAGAGGGCAGTAACCAGTAATAACTGACTCAGTATATATCCTGTGTATACAGGTTGCTGCTTGGCATAGAAACTATATTCAGATGCCAAGCATGGTTGTTGCTTGGCATCTGAAACTATATTCATGAATAAGTTGATGTCAAAACACTCAGAAGGTAAAACTAAGGATGGCCACCAAGGATTGGATAGCTTACATTCTTTAAAATAATACACATTTTGTTAGTGTTATTGCGCTTTATTCCGTTGAGGGCGCTAGACGGAATAAAACTAATCTGTTACAGAATTTATTCTGATACATACTGAGTCTGCTGGTTACTGCCTTCCAACCTTGATCAGTTTTTACTGGTAACTGCTGCGTTAATTGGTTGGTTAAGAAGAATATAATTTACCTTTGCCGTATACTCCGGTAACCACTGTGGTTTGTCCGTAAGGTTTGCGTCAGTAATGTTAAGAATGTGAGTAGAATGATCTAGAACAACCTGTTAGCAATAATATATTGTCAGATGTTTAGTTTTTAATCGATTGTCACATTTGTACATACTTATTATTATATTAAATATTTTGTAAATATTGATGTCATTGTGTAATTGATGTTTCGATGAATGCATTAATACAAGAATGTGAGAATAAATTAAAAATTATGAGGTTAATCTAGGTTTGTTTAGCCACCGCGCCATTTGGATAAAAAATGATATACAATAATAATTAAAAAAAATGGATTTACTATAGCTCTCAACGCAAGGAGCCTCTGGGCGCTTCACAAAACTAAGTACAAAAAGAAAACAACATAACAACCTAAAACCATAAAATATTACAATTAATTACAATTAATTCAAGCAAGGAATACACAACAATTTGTGCTCCACGTCTCTCCTTGCATATCTCTCTATAACCAGACTAGTGACAATTAATGGTGATGGTTATAACCAATTGATTCGTTGATTGACGTTGGGAGTTCCAGGCCGAAAACGAGTATTGAACCCTTCAAATGCAAATAAGAGGAAGCTTGGTAGACACGTTAGGTAACAAGTACATCGAGTTTTCGCTGAGCATTACTCTATTTCGTCATATTCTCTATCACCAAACTTTGAAAGTATTTCTGTTTTGACGACGCAAAACGTTTACAAAACGCCGCATCTGAGGTTTTTGTTATGATGTTAAAGTTAAAGTTAAGATACCGTATTTCAATACTACTCACCCATGAGGTTCCGTTATAGTTACCATCTACGGTGTACATGCGGTACGATGGATTAATCTGACTGTATGTAGTGACACTGCCACCAATGTATACAATATTAGTAGGTCTTGTCAAAGTTTCAACGTCATAAAATAATTCAAAGCTATCCTTATGTGTATGTCCAAAGAACTGAGCTACGATGGTACTCTCGTATCTGAAGCAAATGTGAGAAGAGTATTGAACATTGTTCATTTAAAGTACACGCAAAGAACTACGAAGGCTTTCTCGGAATTTTCTGGGCTGAGACGATCGTCTCAGGATCTGGGCACGTTATTGTTGCGTTCATTTATTTATTTTTCACGCGGCAGTCGTCAGAAGACGACAATTCAAAAATTGCACTATTTATTTCCAAAGATGTCCACATTATATAATTTCATCACCACATTAGCAATCACCATGAGAAATGGATTGGTTTTGAAAGTTGGGGAAAGGTTTCTGAAACATCTGTTTTGTATAATATATAATATGGTATACTTTAGCCGCATAATGGTGTTAACAAATATAAAAATGTCTACATCACGATTTGTACATAATAAAACATTTCAAGATCATACCAAAACGTGTTCCATAAAGCTTTCATCTTAAACATATTCTTGCAAAATTGCCCTCGCAATGCTACATTGGTAAGGCCTCTTCAGAGATCGTTGTTACAATTTCTCACGTGTCATTGTAAATCGACATTTTTCATAGTTCTAAGTCACCATCAGTCGTTTTAGGAGTGAACATCTTTCCTAAAATATGTTTCCACTTTATTCTTGTACAAAGCCAATGATTCCATATTTTTGTGTGTGCATACAGTTCTATGTACATTCATGATACTTTGGTTCATAAAATAAACCCACCATTTTAAAGTTTCCACTGCCATTCTTAACATTTATCTTTAGACGACGGAAGTTCGACAGGGGCGCTACCAAATTAAATTTTACTTAGGATTTCCTCTAAATATCCCCCAATACAATACTAGCTTAATTTATCAAAATATTTTACTATCAATATACCTATCAACAATTCTGTAGTAGTTTGCTGTCCAAGTTTTAGCGCATGATCCTGGTGGAATATGACCTATGACATGCACCTTCTCCTTCATATCCTCAGCCTTCTGTAACACTTTCATTAACCACTGCAACTCCCCTGCAGGGTCAGTTTCATTTATCTGCAGCCACCTGATAAAGAAGATTGGTATGATTTGACTCAAGGCGTATCGAGAGATGTGAGGAGCATCAACCTCTAGAACTGGTCTACACTTATCACAAAGTATTCACAGTGTTATGTCCCCATTGACAACCTTCTACATCTGTTCCCTCATTCGAAAATGTTTGGGTAGACAGCTTAGACGAAGAAACAATTGAAAATACCATGATACAAGTAACATTGACGAAATTACTTATTTTAAGTAGGCCTAACTAACTCTCACCTTTCGAAACAACTTACTCACCAATTATCACTGTTGCAAAAATTCATGTTTAGAGATACAACCCTCAGCCCAGGATGGACAACTGTCGTGTAGAAACCACCTCTGAAATAAAATATGGTCATTTATGGTCAATATGTGGGTGTCTGACAATTGCACTATAACAGGCTATATAAAGTCAATGTTCGACCTCGCTTTGCTCTCTTTGAATGAGGTATCTAAATAAAGTTGAGATCTCTGAACACTGCTCCTGCTGACATGTCAATGGAATAAACTAACAAACAAACTGATCCCTATAGTCTCATTCGGCGGCGTTGTACGCCACAATCTCTGGACAGATTATTCCCACAGACCAGGAGCGGGCCATTGACCATGAAGAGTCCTCCTGGTTGCCATGGCTGTAGGTGAAGTCGTAAACTGTTACAGCTTTTAGCAGACACACGGCAAGATTCTACGCACAAACCTTACACTTGTTCATTTCCGTTATTGGATCGAGCGAGCGACGTCGACGGATGGATCGGCTCTCGAGTCGAAGCAATCGTCACTTTTCCTCCATCGATGTCGATGGACGATCAACGACGAGATCATGAACAGAGACATTTCTGAAGTGTTACATCATCTACTAATTACGACTCAGACAGGACACATCAAATAGTCCTCATGACGAAGTGTCTTTAGCACACGCGGTCATTTAGCGAGCGCCCCGTGTATACAAATCACCTTTCTGATCAAACAAATGTAGCCGCTGCTCTTGTATTCGTCGTTTCATCTTGTGGTGACATTTATCCCTTAGGGTTCCTTAATCATTGTCAAATAGTTTGACCGAATGGTGTTGAATTTCAGGTGCTTGACCATGCTAGGTCTTGTGGCCCAATGGATAAGGTGCTTGCCTTGTAAGCAAGTGGTCCTGGGTTCGATTCCCGGGCGAGATCGTTTTCTTTCCATATTGACTCTTTTCTATTTTCAACGGCGAAACTGGTTAGATATTTATAATATATGTTTAATACCCGTCGTGAATACCTATTATTTCCAAGTTGTCTGATATGACTATACTGTAATTTAATGTCGGGCTACTTGTTGACTAAATACAATCATTGCAAGTATTTTGATTGATGCTATGTAAAGAATATAATATAGCCTGTTAGTATATTTTCAGTCAAATGTGACCATTCACTTAAATGATAAAGAGGATATTTAAAAACTCTGTGCATATTTCGCAGAAGTTAACTTACTGCATGATGTCGGCTCTCGTGTCCTCCGGTAACCACTTGGCAGTATTGATCCATGTATCGGCCATAGCGCTATATAACCATGAAATAGAATCCTTGCCGGTCACATAGGGAGGTGGAAAACTAGGGAAATAATTGAGGAAAATGTTATTGTTAAAAGCTTTCAACAACGTAAAGCATATGAAATAGTATTATTAAAAGTGCCATGATACGGTATTAAAGGTAGATGACCCGATTTTCAACTTGATGTTTTCTATTTTACATGAAAGGTTATCCTTAAAATTGTTGCATTCCAAAGTTTGAGTTGCATAACTCCAATGGTTCTATTTTTAGAAGCGCAAGGTCAAAAGACATGTGCCCATTGAGTAGTACACAGACTGATTGGTGGTTAACCACCTTTGGCAGTAATTCACCACATTTTAGCCTATAATTTCCAAATGAAACATTTCTGGCCCCTAATATTTTACAGACATAATGAGAAAAATATGGGGATTCTTCTGATACCAAAATATCTTGATGTGAACAAAAAATCATAGCCCCCAAAAAGTGATCGGGTCATATACCTTTAATATTGAGGAAATTCAGCATGCTATAATGGACAACCAATCAGTGTTGAAAATCAACGACGATAGTATTTTAACTTCCACTTTCTTAAAATATTGCATAGCTTACGATTATAGCTAGGACCGATGATCATGACATAAATTGCCCGTTTAGGAGCGCTATTAATTCGGTCTAGTAAACCTATTGTTATCAATTACTACGAGAGGATTACCTGGTTGTATTTAAATTCGAGCAGTACTTCTTGCAAACTGCATGGGTGACTTTCCATTATGTTGCCAATTACATCCATGCTCAAGCGTTTAAACTACTCAATGGGCATTGCAATACAGTCGGTTGGTTGCACACGAGAATTATGTCATTGATAGCAACCAGCTTTGATGGAAGGTGAATATTTAAATTTGTTGCCGGTTTTTAGGGCAACAATTTATAGCGCTGCCTTGTAGCGTAATGATTTGACAAAAAATGCGTTACACAAAAAAAAAAGAGGTTTCCAGTATAGGACTAGAATTAAGTCATATCAATCATGTCAATGCTGGATAAAGGCTGAACATTTTCCGAATAACTTCAATGCTGAATTTTCGTAAAGGTTCCTGATTAGCAATGTGATTAGCCATTTGCTCAACACTGACCCCCCACTGGTTATTTGATGTGATCTTATCAAAGAAATGGTTGGTATTGCTCAAGAAACTTGGTATCTGTCCATTAAGAATCAATACAAACCTGTTGACGGGGGCGCTCTCATGATTTCCCACAGCGTGGTACACCTTGATCCCCGGTAGATATTTCAAGAAGAAACCAGCAATGTCTTTGAGAATATCTACTTGATCATCTCGACTCTGATTCCATACGTTGTGAGCGGGCAGATCGCCAGTTACGTAAATATAATCAATCTGGCGAATGCGAAACAATTTGTACCAAATTAATCACTTACAAGTAAATATGATTCAGTTTGAACAACTCGGGTTTTGAAATGATAGCGAGTATTCAAAGAAAATCGAAAGCGCACTTTTGTTGCAAAATAGATTACTTATGTCAGACCAGTGTTTGTGGTATCAGGACAATCAAACTTTTTAACAGGTGCTAATCTGATTATAACAATTGTAACTTCCTTTCTTATTCATTTGAAGCAACCTGCTCATCTGCCGCCACAGACCCGTTTTTGAGAGGACGCGCGCGCGAGTTCGGAAACATACATCACAAACGTAAATTATCAACTAGTACCAATACTGGGTATAAAATGTGGCGTATTAAGGTTGGTGTCAACCCTGTTTGGCGCCAAATTTATCATGCACTGTAACTTTTAAATTATAAATGTGATGTACATAAAAGTATACATTTTGTGTAATGAAATGAGTCAGAGAATCCATTTTTGGTATCAAATTTTACTAAAATTAGTGATTTTTACATTTTTTGCCCAAAAATGATTTTGGTGAAATTTTGGAATTTTTAATCAAAAACTGATATTGTTAGGTTGTCTGAAAATTGTTGACGCCAAAAAGGTGATTTTTGGGCGAAAATGTAAAAACCACTAATTTTAGTAAAATTTGATACCAAAAATGGATTCTCTGACTCATTTCATTACAAAAAATGTATACTTTTATGTACATCACATTTATAATTTAAAAGTTACAGTGCTTGATAATTTGGCGCCAAACAGGGTTGACACCAACCTTAAATTAAGCCAACTTGGATACGATTCTATCGTTGTGACTGGACCGGTTATTAGATCTCTCAGCTGTTTTCTTTTTTTCTCGATTCCAGTTCAGCCGATTGCATATGAAGATCTTTAATAATGCAATTAACAATTCAAATTCCGATTACAATGTTTCACGATTAAAATGTTTGTTTTAATTATTTATATTATAACATCAATGGACGACCATACCTTGGTTAGAAAACTAAGTAATTTATTTTTTTCTTTTTAAAGAAAAAAATAAATTACTTAGTTTTCTAAAAAGTTTATAATGATGGCCGTGTTTGTTGTCAAAAGTAAAACATTAAAATGTTACTTACCTTTTCATTTTTAGCTAAATGTTGCATAAGATTATCTATTACTACTTTTGGCGTATCGCAGCCGCGATAGTCACCCCATTTACCGGCAGCGTTAGCAGGATCAGCTGTAATCATAACGGATAGAGGAGGGAGTTTTTAAAAAAAAAAATTTCACACTAACATGTGGCATAGAGGAAGGTCATCGATTAAGATATCTGTTCGATAATAGTTTTAGCACACATTAAAATGCTTCATCTAGGTGTCATTAATTGGGATTTTCGACTTTCAGCTAGTCTATACCACTTTACATTATATAACGACCGACAATGCTTTTCATGCTCGTACAAGGGTATCATACGGAATCATAGTTCTTTTACTGTTAGTGGAAACGCGCCAAGTATGAATCGTTATTTAGAAGGTGGGAATAAGTCGATCTTGTATTGAATCGCATTTAATATTGTCTTCCTGAAGATGAATTGCTATTTTAGAGATAAGCGTTAGTCGATGATTTTGCAAGTCATTTGTCAGTCACAACTCTTAAAAACGTCATCGTCGGATTTCCGTTGTATCCTGAAACAGATGTCCGATGTTTTTTTAATCCGAAAATACGGATTTAAGATACGGATGTCCCTGAGTAATCAGTATAAACACCCCCGTAAACACGTGAGTATCTGTAAATTAACTATTGATATATCCCCGGGATATATCATGGCAACAACATGTTCGGTGATAAATATGCTGCCAACATTTGGCCTAATGGTTTCAGTGGCGTAGCTAGGAAATTTCTTTTCTTTCAAGGGGTAGGAGGGGGGGGGGGGGGGGCAAAATTTCTGAAATTTTCGTAAAAGGTTGCCCCACTTTTTTTTTGCAGTCAGTAACCTCGTGAATTTCACGAAAGTGGTGGGGGGGGGGGGGGGACGTCAAAAAATTTCGCACGGTCAAAAGATTTCGCACAGTCACAAATCGCACAGCCAAAAAACAGCACATTCAACAAAAATGGCCAATCCTCCGGGTTTTAAACAGTTTTAAACAGTTATCTCTATAACATTTTCATTTATTTATAAAAACCAGGCGAAAAATGGTCATTTTTAAATAAATATTTATAACGCATATAAACAATACATCCGTAAAGTGGGGCGGGGGCACAAGGGGGGGGGGGGGGGGGGGGGGGCACACAAAATTATGTCAGGGGGGGGGGGGGGGGGCAACTGCCACCTTTGCCAACCCCTGAGCTACGCCACTGAATGGTTTCCCTTAATTCCAAAATGCTTACTTGGTTTGCCATCGTTTGCTCGGCAACACAAAGGTTCCCCACATACAGCGTTGGATCCTTCTTGATACATTCGATCCCAGTGTATGTCGCTAAGGTGTAAAACATTCATTTCAGGTGAACCAGCCTCATAAAAATAGAAATGTACAGAATTAAAATTAATCCAATGTCATACAAAAAAGTCTTTTTCTAACTTTTGATGTTTTTTTCTCAAGTTATGCTGATAGTTTCCGATATTTATCATAATGGGTTCTAATTTTTTTACAGCAGGTTAAGATGCGTTTCGGTCAGTTGATTTTCCCTACAAAGTTTCTACAATGCATCAGGCAGCTTAAACCTTTTCACGCGGCAGGCGTCTGCAGACGACATGTAAAACTTCCATATTTGAAATCACTATGAGATGTGCATTATAATAAGTACAGACATGCCTAGTATTGGTTCAGTAATACTTGGAATAATGACTTTGAAAGTTTGTTTGTTTGTTGACACGGTCGGTCCAAGTTGGGAAAGGTTTCTCATAAAAATCTGTTTTGTATATGGTAAAACTAATAGCCGCGTGGAAAGGCTTAATCATAAACGTTTCTGTGGTTGACCCAGCGTGACTGAAACTGACCTGCGATAGATATGCGGATTTTCATGGTTTTTCATAGTTCAATGTTACAAATTGTAACACCATTTGCCTTTCAAGTGGTAACACTCATTATTATGTTCCGCTGCCTAATCACTTTTATGCAGGGGATTAAGCTATGAGCCGGTCATACATTCTCCAATTCCAAGATAAGACAGGCCAGTGGTCATTCCCTGAAGCACTGTTTTAATGTAAATCCCACACGTGGTCTTGCTTTATAGTTAATATTGAGAGCAGACTAACAACCTGAAAATACACTGTAAAAAGAAGCGTTTATATTTCTGATAACACTTAATAATAAACACTTCAACACGTTTATTTTTATTTTTTACGTGTAAAGGTATAGGAGGCATTGCATACGATAAACGTTTGCATAAACACTACAACACGTTTATAGAGGTATTTGTTGTATAATTATTAACACCCCAACATGTTTCTTATTGCTGATATAAACATGTTGGTGTGTTAATAAATATTACAAAATTACCTCTATAAACGTGTTGTAGTGTTTATGCAAACGTTTATCGTATGCAATGCCTCCTATACCTTTACACATAAAACATTAAAAAACACGTGTTGAAGTGTTTATTAAGTGTTATCAGAAATAAATATAAACGCTTCTTTTTGCAGTGTAGACACTTTATGGCCTCAGGGTCTTCGGTCTGTAATACAGAATGTAAAGACAGTGGAACATAATGGTACCAATAAGGCCAAAAAAAAAAAAAAGTGTTGCCCTCATCTCTTTTTTTAAAGTTTTTTTTTTCCAAGATTTTTTTTCTTCAAGATTTTTTTCCTGAAGATCTTCCAATCTGTGAAAATTGCACAGAAAATGGCAAGAAACCAAAATATTCACCATTGTGTTGAAAATACCAGTAAGCGTTTTCCTTAGTATTTTCACACATGTTGACTGAAATAATAGGTATAAAATCGTTGATTTGGTAAAATTAAAATAAAAAAATCCGGCCGGCCGTCCTTAGGCTTGTGAGCCTTAGGCTTGTGAGGGCAACACAACTATTTTTTCTTCTTCCTAACTTGTTGGAATAAAAAACTCTTTCTATGTGAGTCGTTCATGAAAAATAACTGCTTTTATGATATATTACATTTACACATTGGAAAATGAAAATGAATACAAATTGTTTGTTTACCTTTGGAGGCTTAGGCACAACAACTGGTGGCTTCTTTGTATCCGGTAAGGTCACATTCCAGGCACTATCAGGATCGTACGGTGCTGCGCATGAGTCGCCGAGAATAGTACCACATACTTGAGCTGGTGATATGTAATGACCAACCATGGTTCCGAATAGTTCGTCCTAAGATTTAAGGAAGCATTGTGAATGTCAGAATGATGAAACAAGCGTTGGGTTTAGCACCAAGTTTTCCATGATACGGAAAACGGACGAATTTCACGGAATACGAGTTATCAACACGGAAAACGGAATTTCAGTGTAAATGAAAAAAAGGTTTAATTAAAGGGGCATTGAGAGAGGTATCGATACTAAATGCCCGAATAAATGAGCAAATAACGTAAAGATAATCATCACCATAGCCCAAATCCAAAATGTCATACAATTCCGACATCGTCTTCATGCTAAATAAGCAAATAACGGCACTTCCGGGTTGAGATTTGCCGCGAAAGTCTGCACGTAAAACGCTAGCATAACTTCCGAATTCAGCACCTAGTTTCGATATGATGATATCGAAACTAAGAAATTCATGAAATTTTATATGATAAACTGCGAAGGTTAGTAAACTGTTTTAGATGGTAGTTAGTATATGCCTAAGTATTACTTTGATGCAAAAAAACCCTGATTTCCAGGATAATTGAGGGCGCACTCCCATACGTATCTCTCAATGCCCCTTTAATTGAAAAAAGTGAATAAAATTGATAAAAAGGCGAATATTTAAATTTGTTGACGGTTTTAGGGCACCAATTTATAGCGCTGCTAAGCGGGCCTTGTAGCCTATAGGTCGTATAATTATCAGGTAGGCCTACTTACAACATTTATCATTTTAGTGATGAAATAAACACCTAACTTAATTTGACTGTTGACAAATGTTTAATAAAGGTAATACACATAATATATGCATGATAATCCTAATACACTTTAACACTTTCATGACGCCATCCTTACCTTGAATTCCTTGCATACCAACCGGCACACCCTTTCTGACTCAATCTTGAGAGCAATACAAATCTCGGTTGCTATGACAACAACTTCTTCTTCAGTGCGATTTGCCTCAATCAAATCATCGATAAGACCCACTAGAACTTTACATAAACCACAGTCTAAATTCACCAGCTCAGCACTTAAAGTGAGGGAATTGGAGTACATGACGTTGTTTGTCTTGACATACTGTTGCCATGGTTTCCCACTGACATGGTTTACGCACGTTCCGAGAAGAACCAATGAAACCAGAGTTAAGAGATTCATGGTGTCCCTGGAATTAGTATTAACATAAAACATCAGTCATAAGTTTAAAAGATGGATTAAGCTTAGCGTGAAAAAAATACAAAATCGACTATATTGACGGTTTGGTATAAGGGAGCAAATCAAAACTCGACCGCGCGGCAACCGACAGTTCCGCCCGGTTGGACCGCATATCATTGTTTAGAACAATAGAAACCGGCTGCAATCTCACGGAACTGCACGGAACCGGCGGTTGCCGGGCGGTCGAGTTTTGATGTGCTCCCTAAGGCATCTTTATGGCCATGAATGCACACTTATTTTTTACTTTTCGGTGTTGGTAGCGGGGTTGGTAGCAAAGACTTTTCTAGCATATCGCTAGCATCATGCGTGCTAAAGGTTCATTTGAATTGAGTAATCGAAGGATTTATTAAGAGTAGGCCTAGAGGTATTTCAATCAACCACTTGATTTGAACAGATGATGCATTATTAAAGGGATATTATGTAATCTTTTCCAGGGGGCGCCCTCTATTCATGATTTTTTTTGTTTAGAAAGTAGATTTTCTTGCAGATTTACATTTCTGATCATAAATCATAAATATAATCTGAGTAACAGAGCGATATGATTCCTAATTCCTTCAAAATCATGGTTTTAGAGTGACAAATTAACTCTCCTAGCAGGACAGATTATTTTCACTCTTTAAACCATGATTTTGAAGTAATTAGGAATCGTATCGCTCTGTAACTCAGAATATATTTATGATTTATGATCAGAAATGTAAATCTGCAAGTAAATCTACTTTCTAAAAAGAATCATGAATAGAGGGCGCCCCCTGAAAAAAACCCACATAATATGCTTTTAATAAACAGGTAGAACTGGTTCACGTGAAAAGTCACATATATTTCCTTTTGGACGTACAGGCGTTTTATTGTGCTTACATATTTGTTTATAGTGTTATCTATGATTAAGATGTAAATGTTTACGTTGTCGATTTAAACGCTGCATTTACTATATTTACTGTATTTGTGTACTATCAAAACCATGGTCATGGCGGTAAGATAAGTTTAATATTATTTCCTGTACCGATTTGTGACAACAAAATAAGGTTAAACCATCGAACACCGACGTCGAAGGAAATACCATTAGGCATAGAGGGGGAAGTTTTTCACTTACTAAAATACAGTTTTAAAGTACATAAAGATTTAACTTGCTTATTACGCTTACAGGAATTAATTTTGTATATTGGCGCAAGAGTACAGATAGCTGTATTCCGTATATTTCTCCCAACAACTTTTCTTAATTGTAAGCTTTTTTCAAGAATATTTATGATTACAGTACTTACCAGTGTTGTTATGGCTGTATGTAATCTGTAATTCTGATGGGGGTGTGCGTGAGGGTGTACGAGAAAGATTTAATCAACCCGGTATCTGCAAATCTGATAAACAGGATATATTTAACCAACGCATGCGGTAAACAAATCGATAGTTCTCGTTTCAAAGGTTGATACTGGTTAGCATGTGACAAATCATGTGTTTACTAATAATTCGTTGACTCTTTATACAGGGTGTCCCCTAAACAGGATATACATAACCAACGCATGTGATAAAAATATCGATTTGGAGACAATCTTACCTACGTGCATAGATAAATTGTAATGGCAAACATTGTTATATTGAGACAGTATGCCTATTTCTGGTGTACTTTTATTCATAAAATGGGTTAGCCTACTTTAAGTCCACAACTATGTAACCGATCGCTATAAAATTGGCAAAGTGCGATAATAATATGTTGCCCATTTTGATACATATGTGTTTAATTTATTTGGAGAAATGGGCATATTAAAATAGGAATTAGAGGATTTTTACCTATATTGTCAAATTTGCGAGCAGTGGTTTGCTTATTATTCAGTATATTCAATTAACTTCATGCCATTTTAACAATATAACTATTTCAAATATAAATAATTTATCTATAAATAAATCAGTCAATAAATAACCTCCCCAAAAAATTCTGTTATAAAATTAATATGTCAACATATAATAAGCATCAATATTGTTTTATCTTCTTGCTTTCTATGCATACATTTGAAAGGCCTATTATTATTGTCCCACCCCCTCCTTAGGGAAAAATATTAAGCGTCGCCCACTGTCAAATAAATATACATACACTGCCGCCCATAAGTATTTCCCCCTCTGGAAGCTTGCAAGTTATCACTGTGTTGTCGACAAAGTATTAAACCATCAGACCCAATTACCATTTCATTGTGTTCATTGTACATTTTATACAATAAATTCATGTTTCTTATTCAGATTCATGATTTAAAAGCATTATAATTCATGATTCTATCGAGCAAGTCAAAATTCCAATGTAAAATCGCCGTAGTAAATCACTTCATGAATATTAATTAGCTCATTATCGGCAGTGTAACGCTATGGGAATTTTCAACTGAGATCGACTGGTGATGGAAAACTTCATGTGCAGAAATTTATAAATGATAATTGGGGGGCTGGCATTTTCTTCGGAAGGGGGGGGGTGGGGGGGGGGGGGGGGTCCCAAAAATGTGGATAGACCAGACAATTTTTTCATGACCCCCCTATCCAAGAGCTGCATATTTTTATGACCCCCCCTACCAATACAGTCCATTATTTTGTGACCCCCCCCAACACACATTTCAGAAAGCATGCTTTGATAAATTTGTGACCCCCCCCATTTTCAATGAAATAATTTTATGACCCCCCTGTTTTCATGTCAAAAAAACTATGACCCCCCCCAGTGTATTTGGGACCCCCCCCTTCCGAAGAAAATGCCAGCCCCCTTGGTATGCGCAGTTTATTGGAATACCTTCAGAAGGAATGGTTGCTCAATGGTTATTTCCTGCCCCTGGTATATTGCGCCCATTATTGGACCAATATTGGTTGCCAACATGATGCCAATTGAAGAGCGCCAATGTAAAACCAATATTGGTCCAATATTGGTGACCAAGAGAGTGCCAATGGCATTGGCACTCAATTGGTCACCAATATTGGTCCAATATTGGTTGCCAACATGATGCCAATTAACGAGCGCCAATGTAAAGCCAATATTGGTCCAATATTGGTGACCAATAAAATGCCAATGCCAATATTGCCAATGGGGAACCAATATTGGCCCAATATTGGTCAACAAGATAATGCCAATGCCAATATTGCCAATATTGGGCCAATATATGTATGTTGTCTGGGTCTATCTGAGTGTGTGTTTTATTTCCCCCTTTGAGACATAAGAGAGTCGCGTAAGCGAGGAGAGCCCCCACCCCTTCCATCCAGTGTTATATAATCAATTATTGGAGTTTGGACCCCTTTTTGTGACACTTGCCAATGAAAATTGAAAAATCAAAATACAAATAAACATATGCCCAAAAGTGAACCATTTTAGAGTGGGTATTATTACTAAGCCATACAAGATGAGTAACCCATAAAATGCATCATTATGCGATCTTCTTCAATAGCATGATAAGTACAGTGTTGCAATTGCGGGCATAAGTATTATGTCACCAGACTTTTGAAAAGATCAGGCATCTTATGCGATCTTTTTCATGAAACGCCCTCTATCTGTGATTTAATCCTAGAAATGCATATTTTTGCAAAATTATATTATAACCATGAAACTAAAATAGTCTTATAAGTGACAGAGCAGTACGGTTCCTAATTACGTAAATCAGAATTTGAAATAGGTTGTCCTAATATCAGGACAGTTTATTGTTTGAGTGTTTTTCGTTCGTAAATAGAATTCCATGGTTTGACACCGTGTTAACTTCGTGTACGACACAAGTGAACACAGCTGGCCCTACGGAATGCTTAATGATGAAAATCGAGACAATTTGTTAAAAATGTCCTTACATTGGAAGCATATTTCCATTATGATTTAGTAAAGTTCTCTGGTGGTCTTTTACGGAAAATACAGTCAAAGTAGATTTATGAAACCAGGAAAGCTTTTCCTGATAGTCAAACTTCGTATAAGATAGAGACAAATATTTCGCTTAAGGCATATGTGATCTTTTCCAAGTAGCGCCCTCTATCATTGATTTTTACTATGAAAGCAGATTTTCTTGCAGATTTTTTTTTATTTATCATAAATCATAAAGATTTCCTAATTACTTAAAAATCATGGTTTGAAATAGATTGTATCGAGTGGTATAATCTATTTTTTTCTTCAAATTTTACTCAAAATTCACTCTAAAACTATGATTTTGAGGTTATTAGGAATCCTATCGCTCTGTAACTTGGAATATATTTATGATCAGAAAAGTAAATCTGCAAGAAAATCTGCTTCCAATTTGTTGTCGAGGATTGAGGGCGTCCCCTGGAAAAGATCACATAATATACCTGTAAGTCATATTTATCAACACTGCAAAAAGGTTGCTTACATATTTACTCAACATTTTACACAACGTTGTTGAAGTATGCAACCGCTTAACAGTTGCGTAAAAGTTACCCAACACCGTTGGATAACATGTTTTCACCAACAGTTGAACAATTCCACTTACTCAGCAGTTGCACAATTTTAATTACACAACAGTTGGGTATTATTAATTAACCATTTGTTGGGCATTTTGTGACTGTTGCTTAATTTGTGAATTGTTTTCATTATATATTGAGCATTTTTGTATAGCAACTGTTGCTTAATTTATCAAATGTAGCCATATGTTGGGTATTTTATTTGTGTCAAGTTTTTATTATATATTGAGCATTTTTGTATAGCAACACGCGGTAGGCAAACTAATGTGAATTCTGGGCGATGCAGCAGAGCTACATACATCACTTCCTCCCGGTAGTGAACCGGTTGTAATGGGAATTCTAGCAGGGATACTATTAATTTTGGGATAGGAAAGTCCTATACTCACGTAGCGAAAACGGTGCCGTTTGCATAAATTACATAAATTATGGTAATCATCGGAATGTGTCGGTGACCGGCGTTGAACGCGTTTAACAGTGTTTAACCAGGTTTAACGTAATATTTGGTCAGCATAGGTTTGAGGGCGTTGTGGATTTACACAGACGACGGTGGCCACGCGAAACCTAAATGTTGAATACGTAATGAATAAGGTGAATAACACGTAATCGCGAATGTTAATCTTATCATTTTGACAAATTCATCATAATTAGAAGAATTGTCATTGTTAACCGGGCGATGACTGTTAAAAATAATTCAAAATAGTGCACTCCCGTTGACATTATTGGGTCGTCTGAGAGACACGTGGCCAGCGTCGTGTCGTCTGCTACAATCACGCCTGATCAGTATAGCGCCACCAGTTCTATGCTGACCAAATTTTAATTTAAAAGTGGACCCGATCGGCAAGCTCACTGGCACACCCCTGATTCTAGGCGATGCAGCAGAGCTACATACACTATCCCCATTCGGTAGTGAATTTGTAATTTATTTTAACATGTTATTAAACTATGGCTTATACATGATATCTGACATCTCTTATCGATGGTGTTATTACTAGACTGTGACAGGCGTACGTAACACCGTATCAGCCCATTGTTGAGATTTTGTTTCACAGTATAGCGCCCTCTATAAGTTCATCATTGTGCAGTTAAGCGTAAACTGTCAATCATTCGTTGTGAATGAATATTCATTCATGACTATTCATGACCTCACACGATGTGATCGTCGCGATCCAGCATCCTTCCCAACTGATCTGATTACAATATTCATAACATGCAAATAACACCACGTCTCTCCTCTGTCACTGTCAGACGAAGCCATCCGCAATTTGAAATTCGTATTTTGTTCCACGTGAAAATTAATTTCAAATAACCAATTCTGAATGTTTCGTGTCATATAAGAACTAAATTCTGCTATCATCAAAGCAAATAAGTTTAACTCTAAATCACAATCAGCTTTTTTTTACCATTGATGTACTATTTCTGTGTCACAAATCATGTTTCGAGCCGATAAAATCCATCGTGTCTTAGGTCGTCTGGTTTGTTACGACCATGATAGTGCGCCCCCTTTAAGATCATCATTAGTCAATTTAAGCATAGTAAACGGGGGACTTTGCCTCCGAGATACTTGTCCCATAGTTATAGGGTCTCTGACTGTGAACGTTTGCCAAACGTAGTCTTACTATCTGGGTCATCATCATCATCAGTTACGCATTACGTCTTTGTTGACATGGCGCCCTCACTTATCAGTTAGTAAATGCCAGGTATATCTGTCACTGGCCAGTTCTGCTAGATTTTCTGCGTTTGTATAGTCAATATTTAGTTCTTGCAATTGTTTTTGGATCATTCTTATCCACGTCTGTTTTGGTCTACCTTGTGGTCTTTTAACACTTCTTCCTATTTCTGCTAGGGACATCTTTGCTGGGGTTTTCTCTGGGAGTCTTAGGAGATGACCAAACCAGGTCATACGCCTAGTTCTTATTAAGTTGCTCCATCTGGTTTGACTCGTTCGTTGATATAACTCCTCATTAGTTACTTTGTCTTGCCAACTATCTGGGTATGAAGCTATAAATAGTCCATATTATATAATACATAAATATATTTATGTGATTCTTTTGGTGAAAAATAGATCACATGACATGAACTATTCAGTATATGTCCATGTCGTGTATTTTTTGGCTATAAAAATCGACTATTCAATATTCATCGCTAATTACGTCGCTATATAAAACACCGTTGAAATGATATTCATAAACAAATATTGTCAAACAAGGATGGCAATATTAAATTATTTGTCAGTGTATTCCGTTTTGGATGCCAAGACAGAATATATAAATCTAATTGTGGTCCTGCGCTGCAAAAAGGTTGCTTAAATATACATTTTACACAACGTTGTTCAAGTATGCAACCGCTCAACTGTTAAGTAAAATTTGCCCAACACCGTTGGATAACATTTTTTCACCAACAGTTGAACAATTCTAGTTACTCAAAAGTTAGGCAATTATATTCACTCAACAGTTGTTCAAGTATGCAACAGCTCACGAAATTGGCTTTTTTTGGACAACAGTTGCCTAAAATTCACATGTGCGTAACTTGCATCAACTGTTGCGTGATTGTCCTCAATGCTCATGCAACAGTTGCTAAAGTGGAATATTTTTACGCAACATATTTTAGCAACAGAAACAGTTTCCACCAACATTTTAAGGACATTGTTTTCAACGAATTGCTCAACGCTGGGTTTTTTAAACTTTTATAC
>CM069444.1:65617379-65759999 GCA_035610835.1 Ophiura sarsii
ACGTTTCCATGTACCAATATGGGCGTGGTCAATTTAACATCATAAATCGGTAATAGTTGTTGACCATATAAATATGTGACATTGTTCTTTGATTTCTGCTACACTTTTAAAAGGGTATTTTTTAACTCCCATTGAAATGCTATATTCCAATAAAAAGAGAGCTGCCATTGATAAATACGGTCCGGGATTACCCCCAGAGTGTGGGGTAATGCCGGACGACGCCATTTTTTTTTTATTGCGTCGTAGCTTCGAATTTCAAAATGATGAGTTGATAAAAACTTGATAAAAGGTAGAACCTTCACAGTGCTTGTGTTTACATGATTTTTATTGTTATATGACATATTATATGTGTATTATACCTCTCTAACAAAATGTGTCCGCCATTACCCCACCTTCCCCTACTGGTATCAAATGAATGGTGGTAGACAAGAGGTGTGTGGTGGGGGGAGAAAATAAGGACTTGATTTCAAGTCTAACATTTTATCGAAAAGCCACTTCATTTCAATAAATATTTTGGTTTTTTTATCAATGCAAGAAAGAAGTAGAGCATACTGATTTTTTTCTTAATTTAAGTATAGATTGTTTAAAAGCTCGAACAGGGGGAGTCTGACGGGTGATGTGCCCCCCCCCCCCCTGTATCCGCACCTATGTTTGTCAGTATGTCCCAGCAATATTGACAGCAAAAGAATCATTCAAAAAATCACAGATGGTAGAAATAGCACATTATGTATGTGCTATATACATGTACATAATACACATACTGTTATACTATACACAGCGCCCTATCTCGGGCATAGCGGTACAGTGCCCCTGAAACCTAGGGACATGAGTTTTTGAGTACACAGATCGGGATGATCCCCTACTCTTTACGAAGGAATCTGTGACTTTTTCACGTGAAATGTGTACGGCAATAAAGTTTCACAAATCACTGACATGACTGACTTCTGCCTTTTTCGCGGCATAAACATGATAAAAATGTCGTGAATGCCCACTTTATACTTGGTACAGGCCGATAAAAAGCGAAACATGAACATTTCGCGAATCAGCTGCACTCACGAAAAGTTGATGCACGCGAACATTTTATGATTAATACAGTAGCTTCAAACTTGCAACAAATTTAGGTGACAGAACAAACAATGTTCTTTATCATTAAAGTAACTTACTCTGATCGCTGAGGTTAGTGTCTGCAATTGCCAGTCAGCAAGTCAGGGTGTGGGTTTTTGTGGTGGTTTTTTTTGGGGGGTGGGATGCATGAATTTGTAACCGTTTTTGAAGCTTTCCAAAAAAACTACTAAAAAACCAACAAACATTTCAACAAACCAATTTTTCATTTGTTTCTATTTTTGTTGTTGACAGAGACCGGCTCACAAGCAAAACGCTCGGGCCAGGTTTAAAAAGCATATATTATATAAGCATGATGGCTGAATAAAATGAAAGTTATAAAAGATGGAAGAAAAGAATGAAGTAAAAAGAGCCACTTCCAACAAATACCAAATGCAATACACTGTATTTCATATCTCATGTGTTTGGTTTTAAAATATGCATTTGACGGTGTATGTATATCTTTTGTAGTTTTAAGATCATTGTTGTGTTTTTGCTTTAAAATCTTTTATTCATATGTTGTACAGCGCTTTGAATTAATAGATCTCACTAAAGTAAAGCGCTGTGTTATTATTATTAAATAAAGTTAACCCACATATTATTAACCACCCACAGGCTAGTGAAATTAAAATGCCGCAAAAAGTTGACTAAGTGCTAATTCACTAAATTATTAAAGAAGCTGTGAAAAGTTGTTTAACAGTAATTTGTTCACGTATCAGAAAATTTCACATTATAATCAATCCATGTTATCCATCCATTAATATTATTTCAATATTTAAGATATATTCACAATAATTATTTAGTAGGAAAATATTCGTAAAATACGGTAAAACAACATTGTTGAGATTTTAGAATATATTTTAAGAAACGAATTCAAACGCTAGCATCCCAGTCGGGATCCAGTGCACCCACACCAGTATGCTACGCTTCTTGTATATATGCTTAATAGTATTGGTAAAATTCACAATATTATGTAGTAGCAGCAGTGTAAACCACAGACTATCTGTGTGTAAACATGCATTGTGTAACCAGAGAGGTGTTATGTAATACATCCCAATAAACAGCATGAACTTTCATGGGCACATCATGGTACATCATAACTCCTTGATCATATGAATATCTGTGATAGCACCAATGAGTGTAAAAACAGGGTTGAATTTAAAACTTTATTAATACCATCTGTTTTATACTGCCATGACAATACTATGTGGTGATTTTTATCCTTTTAAAACTCTTATAATTCCTATATATATATATATATACACACACAAAGGTATAATTGTGAAGAATTTCACTCTATTGGGCTGTTGAATTGTTCTTCTCAAAACTATGATAAACGTATAACTTCAAAAGACATGCCAGGGCAAGAATAAGGCAAGCGGCTGTAAGAAAAATTAAAAACCACCAACGTCAAATTGTCCATAGTTTCGAAATTGGGTGCAGCTTGGATGAACTGACCACGGTGGGGTGGGAGGGGGGGGGGGGGGGGGGGGGGGGGGGAGGGTGCAGTCACTGGATGAAAAATGGAAGAATAGTGATATAAATTTTAAAAAGAATTACAATGAATACATTTATATGATATATAAATAAATATTTATTGACAACCGTAACGGCAGAATGATACATACACTTTATAAGCAAGGATTTGTTCAAATTGGTCCCTGATTTAAAGTGACAAGGGAAGTTTGGATTTTCAGACAATTGTATAAAAATGTGTTTGGAATTCCATACTTTTTTGGCGAAAAGTATTTTGTCCTCTATAGCCATGAAGTTTGATCTGGAATTCCATACACTTTTCATAGAGGGAGCCATGGAATTCCAGACTAAAAAATGAAAAAATAGTTTGTCCTCTATAGGTGCAGCAAGAGAGAGCGCCTGGAATTCCATACTTTTTTGAAGTTTGATCTGGAATTCCATACTTTTTTAAAGTTTGATCTGGAATTCCATACACTTTTCATAGAGGGAGCCATGGAATTCCAGACTAAAAAATGAAAAAATAGTTTGTCCTCTATAGGTGCAGCAAGAGAGAGCGCCTGGAATTCCATACTTTTTTGAAGTTTGACCTGGAATTCCATACTTTTTTGAAGTTTAATCTGGAATTCCAGACACTTTTCATAGAGGGAGCCATGGAATTCCAGACTAAAAAATGAAAAAATAGTTTGTCCTCTATAGGGGGGGGGGGGGGGGGGGGGGGGGGGTTCATTATTATCTGGAATAGCCCAATACAGCCGGTTGGTTGCACACGAGCATTATGTCATTTATAGCAACCAGCTTTGAAGGAAGGCGAATATTTAAATTTGTTGCCCTAAAAATTATTAGGTAAAACAGTCATAATTTGCCCCCTTCCCTCGGTTTCCACAGGGAAAAAAGCCTGGCTGGCTAGGGTTAGTTGTCTGATACGATGATTTAATATTGGGCTACTTTTTAATTACTAAATACAATCATTGCATGTATTTTGATTGATGCTATGTACAGAATATAATACACCCTGTAGTGTTACCATTCACTTAAATGATAAAGAGGCTATTTAAAAACTCTGTGCATATTTCGCAGAAGTTAACTTACTGCATAATGTCGGCTCTCGTGTCCTCCGGTAACCACTTCGCAGTATTGATCCATGTATCGGCCATAGCGCTATATAACCATGAAATAGAATCCTTGCCAGTTACATAGGGAGGTGGAAAACTAGGGAAATAATTGGGGGAAATGTTAAGCTTTCAACAACATAGAAGTGGATAGGAGCAATAATAGTGACATGATATGGTATTAATATTGAGGAAATTCAGCATGCTATAATGGACCACTATAGGCCTTCCTTCACAGCTCATATACAGCCAAATAGTGTTGAAAATCATCGATGGTAATATTTTAACCTCCACTTTCCTAAAGTATTTCATAGCTTACGATTAGCTAGGACCGATGATCATGACATAAATTGCCCGCTTAGGAGCGCTATTAATTCGGTCTAGTAAACCTATTGTTATCAATTACTACGAGAGGATTACCTGGTTGTATTTAAATTCGAGCAGTACTTCTTACTAACTGCATGGGTGATTTTCCATTATGTTGCAAATTACATCCATGCTCAAGCGTTTAAACTACTCAATGGGCATTGCAATACAGCCGGTTGGTTGCACACGAGAATTATGTCATTTATAGCAACCAACTTTGATGGAAGGCGAATATTTAAATTTGTTGCCGGTTTTTAGGGCAACAATTTATAGCGCTGCTAAGCGGGCCTTGTAGCGTAATGATTTGACAAAAAATGCGTTACACAAAAGATCAAGGTTTCCAGTAATAGGACTAGAATTAAGTCATATCAATCATGTCAATGCTGGATAAAGGCTGAACATTTTCCGAATAACTTCAATGCTGAATTTTCGTAAAGGTCCCTGATTAGCAATGTGATTAGCCATTTGCTAAACACTGACCACTGGTTATTTGATGTGAGCTTATCAAAGAAATGGTTAGTATTGCTCAAGAAACTCGGTAACTGTCCATTATGAATCAATACAAACCTGTTGACGGGGGCGCTCTCATGATTTCCCACAGCGTGGTACACCTTGATTCCCGGTAGATATTTCAAGAAGAAACCAGCAATGTCTTTAAGGATATCCACTTGATCATCTCGACTCTGATTCCATACGTTGTGAGCGGGCAGATCGCCAGTTACGTAAATATAATCAATCTGGCGAATGCGAAACAATTTGAACCAAATTAATCACTTAACAAGTAAATTAATTAAGTTTGAACAACTCGGGTTTTGAAATGATAGCGAGTATTCAAAGAAAATCGAAAGCACACTTTTGTTGCAAAATAGATTTCTTATGTCAGACCAGTGTTTGTGGTATCAGGACAATCAAACCTTTTTAACAGGTGCTAATCTGATTATAACAATTGCAACTTCATTTCTTATTCATTTGAAGCAACCTGCTCATCCGCCATATACCCGTTTTGAGAGGACGCTCGCGCGTGAGTTTGGAACCATACTTCACAAATGTAAATAATCAACTAGTACCAATACTGGGTAATGTGGGGTGTCAAATTAAGCGAACTTGGATACGATTCTATCGTTGTGACCTGACCGGTTATTAGATCTCTCACCTGTTTTCTTTTTTTCTCGATTCCAGTTCAGCCGATTGCATATGAAGATCTTTAATAATGCAACTAACAATTCAAATTACGACTACAATGTTTCACGATTAAAAGGTTTGTTTTAATTATTCAAATTATAACATCAAAGGACGATGTAATTTCTTTTTTTCTTATTAAGTTTACTAGCGGCGTACCCTCGCTACGCTCGGGTCCCCGCTAGATGGTTCACATTAACTACCTCTGAAACCACATAAACCCCCTACAACACACCCTAAACCAGGTTGATTTATAACCATATCCCTTCTAAAGGCATTATAAACCCCCTATAACACCCCCCCCAATCAGAATCAGAATCAGGTCGATTTATAACCATGTCACTCCTAAACCATTTACCGTGGCTACTTTATTAACCCTGTATACCTCTCAAACAGCATCAAGTTAACCCTCGATACTTTTAAAACCACATAAACCCCATACACCCCCCACCCACTGCAACTGCACCAACCAGGTGGATTTATAATCATAACCCTCCTAACCATTTCCCGCGGCTACTTCATCCGCTAGATGGTTATGCCATATTACCTACCTCTGAAACCACATAAACCCCCTACAACACCCCCAAACCAGGTTGATTTATAACTATATCCCTCCTAACGGCATTATAAACCCGCAACCCCCACCCCCAATCAGGTTGATTTATAACCATATCCCTCCTAAACCATTTACCGTAGCTACTTTATTAACCCCATATAAAACCTCTCAAACCGCATCAAGTTAACCATCGGTACATTTAAAACCACATAAACCCCCTACAATCGCCCCCACCCCCACTGCAACTACACCAACCAACCATTTCCCGCGGCTACTTCATTAACTCTTAACCCGATCCTAAAACATTTCCCGTGGTTTTTCCCCCCTCCCATGCACACACCCAAACCAGTTTGATTTATAATCCCTTAGATTGTTGTTAGCTAGTAAAGAAATCAGGTTGCTTCATTAACCCCCGCAAAAACGCTAATTGTACCATTATAACCCTAGGCCTATCCTAAACCATTTCCCGTGGTTTTACACCGCCCCTCCCCCCCCCCCCCCCCCCCCCCGCCCCCTCCCCCAACATGACACTGTACACAGGCCTGTAACCATTTCCCGTGTGGCTTCTGCGCCATGTGTAAGGATGCGTGTGCCGCGGCAGTGAGACCTTGCGCAAACATGCACGCGACGCGTAACCACGGTAAGGCCAAAAAAAAAAAATAGTTGTGTTGCCCTCATCCGGCCGGGTCAAAATTCTGAGAATGTGGGCCGGGTATTTTTTTTTTTTTTTTTTTTGTCAAGATTTTTTTTTTTTTTTTTATCTCTTTTTTTTAAGATTTTTTTTTTTCTTTTCTTTTTTTCAAGATTTTTTTTCAAGATTTTTTTTTAAGATTTTTTTTCAAGATTTTTTTTCTCAAGATCTTCCAATCTGTGAAAAGAGATGGGCAAGAAACCAAAATATTCACCATTGGGTTGAAAATACATCCAGTAAGCGTTTTCCTTAGTATCTTCACACATGTTGACTGAAATAATAGGTATAAAATCGTTGATTTGGTAAAATTGAAAATTAAAAAAAAAAAAAAAAAATCCGGCCGGCCGTCCCTCCCGATTTTAGGCTTGTGAGGGCAACACAACTTTTTTTTGTTTTTTGCCTAAGATTACGCTGTAGTAGTACGCGCAACGCACAATATCGTGCAATTCTAGTGGCATTTATGAGCCAAATCTGAGAGGTTTTTTGCTGTTTTTAGAGCCAATTGTTAACCAATTTCAGTGGAATAAACTTTAACACCCTTCCCGTCATTTCCTCTATCTTTCATGCAAATTAGGCGCCACTTTGATTAAAAGCAACAGAGAAATAAGGATAACAAATAAACAAACAAACAAACACACAAACACACAAACATACACCGTTTCCAGATTTATAGTAGGATAATGATGGCCGGGTTTGTTGTCAATAGTAAAACATTAGAATTTTACTTACCTTTTCATTTTTAGCTAAATGTTGCATAAGATTATCTATTACTACTTTTGGCGTATCGCAGCCGCGATAGTCACCCCATTTACCGGCAGCGTTAGCAGGATCAGCTGTAATCATAACGGATAGAGGAGGGAGTTATTTTAAAAATGTTTCACACTAACATGTGGCATAGAGGAAGGTCATCGATTAAGATATCTGTTCGATAATAGTTTTAGCACACATTAAAATGCTTCATCTAGGTGTCATTAATTGGGATTTTCGACTTTCAGCTAGTCTATACCACTTTACATTATATAACGACCGACAATGCTTTTCATGCTCGTACAAGGGTAACTATTGTTATCATACGGAATCATAGTTCTTTTACTGTTAGTGGAAACGCGCCAAGTATGAATCGTTATTTAGAAGGGGGGGGGGGGGGGGGGGGGGGGGGGGGAATAAGTCGATCTTGTATTGAATCGCATTTAATATTGTCTACCTGAAGATGAATTGCTATTTTAGAGATAAGGGTTAGTCGATGTTATTTTGCAAGTCATTTGTCAGCCACAACTCTTAAAAACGTCATCGTCGGATTTCCGTTGTATCCTGAAACAGATGCCCGAGTCTTTTTTTAATCCGAAAATACGGATTTAAGATACAGATGTCCCTGAGTAAACAGTATAAACACCCCCGTAAACACGTGAGTATCTGTAAATTAACTATTGATATATCATGGCAACAAAATGTTCGGTGATTAATATGCTGCCAACATTGGGCCTAATGGTTTCAGTGGCGTAGCTAGGAATTTTTTTTCAGGGGGGGGGGGGGGGGGTTTCCCTTAATTCCAAAATGCTTACTTGGTTTGCCATCGTTTGATCTGCAACACAAAGGTTCCCCACATACAGCGTTGGATCCTTCTTGATACATTCGATCCCAGTGTATGTCGCTAAGGTGTAAAACATGCATTTCAGGGGAACCAGCCTCGTAAGAATAGAAATGTACAGAATTAAAATTAATCCAATGTCATACAAAAAAGTCTTTTTCTAACTTTTGATGTTTTTTTCTCAAGTTATGCTGATAGTTTCCGATATTTATCATAATGGGTTCTAATTTTTTTACAGCAGGTTAAGATGCGTTTCGGTCAGTTGATTTTCCCTACAAAGTTTCTACAATGCATCAGGCAGCTTAAACCTTTTCACGCGGCAGGCGTCTGCAGACGACATGTAAAACTTCCATATTTGAAATCACTATGAGATGTGCATTATAATAAGTACAGACATGCCTAGTATTGGTTCAGTAATACTTGGGATAAGACTTTGAATAATGGGAAAGGTTTCTGAAAATCTGTTTTGTAGGCCTATATGGTAAAACTAATAGCCGCGCGTGGAAAGGCTTAATCATATAAACTTTGCCGTGGTTGACCCAGCGTGACTGAAACTGACGTGCGATAGATACGCGGATTTTTCATGGTTTTTCATAGTTCAATGTTACAAATTGCAACACCAATTTGCCTTTCAAGTGGTAACACTCATTATTAATAATGTTCCGCTGCCTAATCACATTTATGCAGGGGATTAAGCTAAGAGCCGGTCATAAATTCTCCAATTCCAAGATTAGACAGGCCAGTGGTCATTCCCTGAAGCACTGTTTTAATGTAAATCCCACACGTGGTCTTGCTTTATAGTTAATATTGACAGCAGACTAACAACCTGAAAATAGACACTTTATGGCCTCGGGGTCTTCGGTCTGTAATACAGAATGTAAAGACAGTGGAACATAATGGTACCAATAATACACCTATCAGTTGTATGACGCACCCTATGACCCCCGGGAGTGGTGCGTCACTTTACCGAGGTGCGTCGACTTCTCATGTACCATGACGCACCCTGTGTCAAAAAAACGACGGACCATTGCCTTCCATATACGCACCCTCCGTCAATTTTTGGACGCACCATTGGTGGATTCTGACGGACCATGACGACGCACCCCGTCGTCAGATATCGTTGACTATAACTGGATAAAACACGATCTACTGGAAATGAAACTACTTTTAATTCACGGGGGATCTGCCCTTATTCGATGTTGTCAACCCTGGCCCTCGAATAATTATATAGACCCCGGACCGGGACCGGGTAGGCCTATGTTTTATTTGAATCTCCTGCCGCACATCCCCGACCAAATTCAATTCCGGGGGCCTGTCCTACTACCTCTGTGTTCTTAGATTGTTCTGCGCTTGTGCGGAAGAGCGCAATGCTGATCCCCTATCTTATACCATGAAGATGCTTGTATACGTGACACTTCTCTTAAAATGAAAGGTTCTCGGTCTACTGCGGTTCCTTGTTTTTTTCGTTGCCAAACTCTTGTATTGATGATCGAGTGATTTCAGGCATTTTAGAACATGCGGTATAAAATATCGGAGTGATGTTTGCGGTATTAAAGTGGAGCCTGGTTGGCGGTATTAAGGAGTTATGTGGTATAGTAGCCCTATAGCGTATATTTAAAGGTCGTATTTTGTTGTTCGTAAACAGATGTACACTGTGACGCACCCATGTAAAGTGACGGACCTTGACGCACCCTCCGTCATTTTTTTGACGGACCAAAGGCTGCCACGGACGTACCCTCCGTCAATTTTTTTTGGTAAACGACGCACCCACGACGCACCTCTCCCGGGGGTCATAGGGTGCGTCTTACAACTGATAGGTGTATAAGGCCAACAAAAAAAATAGTTGTGTTGCCCGTATCTCTTTTTTTAAAGTTTTTTTTTTCCAAGATTTTTTTTCTTCAAGATTTTTTTCCTGAAGATCTTCCAATCTGTGAAAATTGCACAGAAAATGGCAAGAAACCAAAATATTCACCATTGGGTTGAAAATACCAGTAAGCGTTTTCCTTAGTATTTTCACACATGTTGACTGAAATAATAGGTATAAAATCGTTGATTTGGTAAAATTAAAATAAAAAAATCCGGCCGGCCGTCCTTAGGCTTGTGAGCCTTAGGCTTGTGAGGGCAACACAACTATTTTTTTTCTTCCTAACTTGTTGGAATAAAAAACTGCTTTTATGATATATTACATTTACACATTGGAAAATGAAAATGAATACAAATTGTTTGTTTACCTTTGGAGGCTTAGGCACAACAACTGGTGGCTTCTTTGTATCCGGTAAGGTCACATTCCAGGCACTATCAGGATCGTACGGTGCTGCGTATGAGTCGCCGAGAATAGTACCACATACTTGAGCTGGTGATATGTAATGGCCGACCATGGTTCCGAATAGTTCGTCCTTAGATTTAAGAAAGCATTGTGAATGTCAGAATAAAACAAGCGTTTGGGTTTAGCACCAAGTTTTCCGTGATACGGAAAATGGACGAATTTCACGGAATACGAGAAATGGGTGTCGGTTGTTGTTTTCAAACGTAATGCATATAATACTGGAATACCCTACCTTGACACCCCCGTGGTCAAGTCATTCAACGTTAAACATTATTTGCCCGAAAATAGATGTATATAAATCGTGACGTAATGGAAGTCCCCATTATAAGGTCACAGTTCGTATGTACACAGTCGTACACTACTCCACGCGGCTGTATACGATCGTGCATGCACAGCCTTATTAGCATAATTCATTACGACATGTTACAGCAGGTGATATGAGCGCGCGGTATTCATACCATGTTGTTTGGTGCACAGTTTGTATTTAATACGGTGAAGTGAAAATGGCGATGGTAGGAAGTAAAATATCTTCATTAAACATCTTGTAAAATGGAAAAAACATGTTAAAACGGACAAAATAAGGAAAGTCACAAGAAAACGGAAAAAACACGGAAAACACGGACAGTTACGTATCAATAAAACGGAAAACACGGAAAACTTGTGGCTTTAGTTTAGCATTAAAGTCTCGTGTGTATTATTAAACTCAAATGACGTTTCGTAGTTTTGAGAAGCAGCACAACGGACATCTGTGGTAGCCTGGTAGGCAATACATAAGCTCGACCTCACGGCTCTGATTGGTTAGCGGCATTTTGTGAGTTTTCAAGCATGCACATTAAGCTGATCGAAGTGCGACCGCGCATGTCGGGCTGTGGCCAGGAGAAGATGTGCCGTAGGCCTACATTTCTAACAATCATTGTTATCGCCGTCATCGTCGTTGTAGAGGTCGTTATATAGCGTTTGATCGTTATATAGCGTTTGATCGTTAGCGTTTGATCGTTGCTAAAGTTTGAATTCAACGGATAGCCTACAACCTTCCATGCATATTCCTAAGTCGTATAATTATCAGGTAGGACTACTTACAACATTTATCATTTTATTGATGGAATAAACACCTAACTCAAGTTAATTTGACTGTTGACAAGTGTTTAATAAAGGTAATACACATAACACATACATGATAATCCTAATACACTTTAACACTTTCATGACGCCATCCTTACCTTGAATTCCTTGCATACCAACCGGCACACCCTTTCTGACTCAATCTTGAGAGCGATACAAATCTCGGTTGCTATGACAACAACTTCTTCTTCAGTGCGATTTGCCTCAATCAAATCATCGATAAGACCCACTAGAACTTTACATAAACCACAGTCTAAATTCACCAGCTCAGCACTAAAAGTGGGGGAATCGGAGTACATGACGTTGTTTGTCTTGACATACTGTTGCCATGGTTTCCCACTGACATGGTTTACGCACGTTCCGAGAAGAACCAATGAAACCAGAGTTAAGAGATTCATGGTGTCCCTGGAATTAGTATTAACATAAAACATCAGTCATAAGTTTAAAAGATGGATAAAGCTTAGCGTGAAAAAATACAAAATCGACTATATTGACGGTTTGGTAAGGCATCTTTATGGCCATGAATGCACACTTATTTTGTACTTTTCAGTGTTGGTAGCAAAGACTTTTCTAGCATATCGCTAGCATTTGCGTGCCTAAAGGTTCATTTGAAGTGAGTGATCGAAGGAGTTAAGAATAGAGGTATTTCAATCGACCACTTGATTTGAACAGATGATGCATTATTAAAGGGATATTATGTGATCTTTTCCAGGGGGCGCCTTCTATATGATTTTTTGTTTAGAAAGTAAATTTTCTTACAGATTTACATTTCTGATCATAAATCATAATGTAATCTGAGTTACAGAGCGATACGATTCCAAATTCCTTCAAAATCATGGTTAGAGTTTATTTTCACTCTTTAAACCAGACGACGCTGGCCACGCTTCTCGGACGATCCAATATGGCAACGGGAGTGCACCATTTTGAAATATTTTTAACAGTCCTCACCTGGTAAATGATGAAAACAATTTTTAAAAATAGCATTAAATTTACAATGGAGTTGGTTAACCAACTCCAACGGTTTTGGATTGGAAACAAATTCTTCTGATGTTGATGAACTTTTCAAAATGATAAGATTAACATTCGCGATTACGTGTTATTCCAATACGAATTCAAAATGTAGGTTTCGCGTGGCCGTCGTCGTCTGTTTTAAACCATGATTTTGAAGTAATTAGGAATCGTATCGCTCTGTAACTCGGAATATAGGCCTATTTATGATTTATGATCAGAAATGTAAATCTGAAAGAAAATCTACTTCCAAAAAAAAATCACGAATAGAGGGCGCCCCCTGGAAAAGATCACATAATATGCCTTTAATAAACAGGTAGAACTTGGTTCACGTGAAAAGTCACATATTCTTTTTGGACGTACAGGCTGTGTATTGTTCTTACGTGTTTGTTTATAGTGCTATCTTTGATTAAGATGTAAATGTTTACGTAGTCGATTTAAACGCTGCATTTACTATATTTACTGTATTTACTACCAAAACAATAGTCATGGCGGTAAGATCAGTTTAGTATTATTTCCTGTACCGATTTGTGACAACAAAATGAGGTTAAACCATCGTACACCGACGTCAAGGAAATACCATAGGCATAGAGGCGGAAGTTTTTCACTTACTAAAATACAGTAATAAAGTAAAAAAATATTTAACTTGCTTATTACGCTTTATACAGGAATTAATGTATGTATAGTATTGGCGCAAGAGTACAGATAGCTATATTCCGTATATTTCTCCCAACAACTTTTCTTAATTGTAAGCTTTTTTCAAGAATATTTATGATTACAGTACTTACCAGTGTTGTTATGGCTGTATGTAATCTGTAATTCTGATGGGGGTGTGCGTGAGGGTGTACGAGAAAGATTTAATCAACCCGGTATCTGCAAATCTGATAAACAGGATATATTTAACCAAAGCATGCGGTAAACAAATCGATAGTTCTCGTTTCAAAGGTTGATACTGGTCAGCATGTGACAAATCACGTGTTTACCAATTCGTTGACTCTTTATACAGGGTGTCCCCTAAACAGGATATAGGCCTACATAACCAACGCATGTGATAAAAATATCTATTTGGAGACAATTTTACCTACGTGCATAGATAAATGTTGATGGCAAACATTGTTATATTGAGACAGTATGCCTATTTCTGGTATACTTTTATGTTTATTCATAAAATGGTCATATGGGTTTAGCCTACTTTAAGTCCACAACTATTTAACCGATCGCTATAAAATTTAGTTTAGATTAGTTTAGTTATATTTGGCATTTTATCAAGACACAGAGATACAATACATCAGATCAAATATACAAATCTTAAAAACATTACAACAATTAACACAATATATTAATAAAAAAAAACTCTAAAAAGAAAGCTCTAAAAAGGGCTTATTTCCATTTGCAGAGTGTGATAATAATATGTTGTCCATTTTGATACTTTTAAATTTAAATACTTTTAAATTTAAACATTTGTGTTTCATTTATTTGGAGAAATGGTCATATTTGAATAGGAATTAGAAGATTTGTACCTATACTGTCAAATTTGCAAGTAGTGGTTTGCTTATTATTCAGTATATGCAATTAACTTCATGCAATTTTAACAATATACCTATTTCAAATATAAATAATTCATCTATAAATAAATCAGTCTATGAATAAAAAAACCAAAACAATTTAAACAACTTAATATGTCAACTTTTTATAAGCATCAATATTGTTTGATCTTCTTTCTTTGTATGCATACATTTGAAAGGCCTATTATTATTGTCCCACCCCCTCCTTAGGGAAAGATACCCTACCATTTGTATTCCTCACTGTGTAAGTGTATGGGTCGTTCTTTAAAAGTCCCCATTGAAGACATGCAGTGGTAGGTATACCAATAGAACTCCAAATATATTTAAAGCGTCGCCCACTGTCAACTAAATATAGAATCTAGTGTCCACAAATCATAGATATCAATAGTCATAGATATCATAGTTTACAATGTAAATCTGGGACTTCGTGTGCATGACGAGGACGAGGCTATTCACAGTATGCCAATACTATCCACGGAGAATTAATTGGGGCAACAGTAACTCACGATATGTCAAAGGAATAGTAGGTCAAAGACCTTTATATACAAATCATAGCATACTGTTGAAAATCGACTTCCCCGTAATATTTTTGACTTCTGATTTAAATTTCCCATGGATTACTGTTAGCTACCGTTATCGCCTATCCAAATACGTTGTCAAAATGAGCCATAATACTGTTATACAGTGTATTCAAGGAGATATTGTAGTATAATAATACGAAGTGTTTACAGATCGGGCAGATCCCGATTCAGATCTCCCATATTATAATTTGAAACCAGCGCGATCATTAAATCATTAGTCCGATATTCTTCCCTGCATGACAATATATTAAATACTGCAAGTTATTCCTGGCAAAGAAGTTTCATGATTTTCATTATTCCAATTACTTTCTGGCGTATTTTGACTTTTTTCGCCGAAGAAAGTTTGTTTTCATTCATCACTGTGCGTCGCCATTTTAATTCATCATAAGTGTACATCCACCAGTTTTCAAAATTACCGTACATTCCCTGGCACTGTACTATTAATAGAGCGATGTATGAGGGCGGCACAGTCTCAGTCTAGTAATTGCGCAATACCACGTGCGATTAATTGGGTGGTACCAAAAATTGTGATTTACCACAATAGCATAACATAACATACCAGGAATAACAATTTACTTTCTATAAACGTTGTCGTCAATTTTTTAATTTCCTTCAGAGAGGATAAATAATTGCTAGATCGGTAGAGTGGATCGGTAATTCCATTTTTTCCCGATCCCGATTCAATGCAGATCGGCACCGATTCCGATCTCCCGATCAGGATCGGCCATCACTACCCATGACGGAAGAAGAAAAAGAAGAAACAAAGAAACAGTTTGAATACAGTATATTAGTCGAATAAAGAAGAAACAGTTAGAATACACTATACAGTGTATTAGTCGTTTCTCGACTAATATAAAGAAACAAAGAAACAGTTAGAATACAGTATATTAGTCGTTTCTCGACTAATATAAAAACAAGACCCTAAGGATACAAAGGGTTAAAAAAATCATTTATAAAATAAATAGTGTGTTTTGAGAAAAGAAGCCATTTTGGGCATCGACATTCGCATTGATCTTGTCAATATACACATCCAGTATAATTTTGAACCAAATCTGAGCATGACGTCGTAGGCCTTAGCCGATATGGCTACCTTAATTGTAAACTGTAAGTTCCTACATTGTGTAAGATTTCTGTTTGGACATTATTGTAAATAGTTGTAATATTTGTGTATTTGGCCAATGTACTTTGGAAATGAAACTAAACATGTAATTATATTTTATATTCTTCTTATGCAGTACTCTCAGAGGCTCCTGTAAAATGGAAATCAGGGCATATATCAGTAAAGATCAACAGACATTGAATATCACAACAATGAAGAGCAGCATGACCACCCAGTTGATAAGGTATGGAAACAATTACATTTATCAATGATAATCATTACATACCGCAAGTTTGGTAAGGTTTGTTTACCAACAATACATGTACAACAATAATATTATAAGTGCATGTAGCCTACATTTGGTAGGCTGACCAAAATCAGAGCAGAGCTCGTAAATATTTAGGGAAGTATAAACACTTTAATCTTTAAGTTAGAGAACATTGAATAAAAGTACATAACAGTATACATTTATAGAAAGGAATCCGATGGTATACATCACTGTGATCAAACAAACTACATTTGAGAAATGAACCAAAAAGATTTTTTTTTAACCAACATTTTTCAGACAGCATATTAACTAAAAAACAGAATTTTGTAATTTGTTTGAATACAGTTTTTTTTGTAAACAAGACAATCTGGACTCAAACTTACCAACAACAATTTAAAATCACCTACATGTAAGAAAATGGGAAAGGATAGCTTCATCTACATCTACATCAATACTCGGCAGAATCCATAAGTTAACGCCAAGGCCCCAGTTTCCTTGGGACAATGTGTGTACAGCCACAGACCGGGATGATCCCCTACTCTTTACGAAGGAATCTGTGACCTTTAAACGTGCTTAGAATTTTGCTCTTTCATGATGGTGATAATAAAATACATATTAATTAAACTTTTACGATTTGACCCCTGGATGACCTTTGACATGCATCCACATGTGTTACATTTAATGATGATTTATAAGGGCGGTTTAATTAATATGTATTTTATTATCACCATCATGAATCTATCCTTTCCCGTTTTCTTAGGTGATTTTAAATTGTTGTTGGTAAGTTTGAGTCCAGATTGTCTTGTTTACAAAAAACTATTGTCTACATCTACATCTACATATATGCTGGTACTCGTCAACGCCTTTCAGCAACTAAACGAGGGTATAGGTTTGTTTTCTTGAAGTTTGAAGTCAACCTATAATTTTAAACATGTTCACCCGGTGTTCATATTTCTTTTCTCCAAGTTTGAAGTCAATCGGCCAACCTTTACAATTTGACCCCTGGATGATCTTTGACATACATCCAAATGTGTTACGTTTAATGATTATAATATAATTACACTTTTCGAAATTAGTTTAGATGGAATGCTACACAATTTGAGGCAATTGCTATACACATTTCAGCTTGTAAAGCAGCCTTACGATGAATTAGAACAATATTGCTAGTATGCCAAATTCAGGAGTCGTGATGTTTTATTAGTTTTCATTCGGGTGAGTTTCCCTGTCGTAACTTCTGGAATTTTCATTGTGGATTTTTGATTGTTGCCCTGAAGTATTGCAAACCACACACTTTTGCCATGGGTTTTTCGATTGTTGGCGATACCGAGCATGCCGCAGAGTCTTAGCCAGAGTTATGCAACAGCCCGTCCACTTTACAGAATAGCCTGTCCAGAATTTGACCTTCTGAAAAGTGTTTGTCTAATGAGATTATTTTCACCTGGCATTTGTAGATCTTAATGTTAGCTATATCAACCATGTTAAACTTGTTTCCAAAAATATCATGTATAAGGACACTTTGTGAATGAAGGCTTGTAACGCGAGTAACAAAAGTGTTTTCCTTCTCACTCGCAAGTCATGTGTTGTATTGCAAATTTTCTAATTGCATAAAGTTGGTGCTGGGTCTTGTGCAACTACTGCAGTTAAAATAATTCTGTCAAGCTTGTTCTTCTAAAGAATATGGCACTTCCAAAAGAGTAACGTAGCGAAAAAGCGTAACGTGAGTAACATGGAATTGCCCTAATGGTAATTCCCCATTTGTAAATGTTAAAATAATTTTGCAAAACAAATTGAATTTACTTTCAGAAAGCACTGTTGAAGTACTTATTGACGATACACAGCAATTGCAAGCTATTTTCTACCACGATAAATTGATGAAAGAGGCGTACAACCATTACCCGGCTCTACTCTTTCTAGACGTTACTTACAAACTAAACGACAGGCGAATGCCCCTCTTTCTGTTCCTAGTCGAAGATGCCAACAGGGAAAGCCAGATTGCCGCAGTCTGCTCAGTAGTGAATGAGTCTGAGCCACTTGTAAGAAAAATGGTGCAGGTCTTCAAAAACGTGTTGGAGGAATACCACTACAATCATAACAGACAAAGATATCGTAGAAAGGACAGTACGTCTTATCTTCAGAATTTCCAGACGCTGCACTTCTGCTCTGCCTATGCTTGGAATAAAGTAAAGCCACAGCTTCAAGCATCGCTCAAAGTTACTGTCAACAAAACTAGCGAAGACATGTATCAATGCGGTAGATACTCCATGTCTTCATCTACATTGTGGTCATCTTATGGTTTGCCATGCCGCCATGTAATTGCGGTTAGGAGGACATCAGGACTCCCGCTTGTCGATTGTGGCATTGTGGGTGCGAGATGGCTGGTGGAGAGATACCATCAGCATGCAACTTCCACTGATACACAGTCATCCATTGACATAACTGTTGTTGAGAACCCAAAGAGAAGAACTGTTTTGTCCACAATGCAGAAGTACAAAAAGGCACTTCAGCTTTGTACTGAACTTGCAAGTCTTGCATCAGAAGTAGACTTCCAAGATAGGCTAGCGCAGCTGACAACTTTGAAACGTGCATGGTTAGGCAACAAACCTACATTGGTCACAGATGTTGCAGACATGATTCAAACAAGAGCAGAGATATCTCCAGGTGACTTGCCCCTCAATCAAGATAGCAACATACAAGGTAGGCTTTATTACGTGGTTTGGTTTATTTAACTTTTAAAAAAATAACTACCGAGCCCACATTTTGTAATATAAAACAAAACACCACACGACAAATACCACCATCTCTCATAATGCAATTTTTAAAATTCGCGGCGATTGATGATAGTTATATAATGCACATGCACAAATTTGAGCACCGATAATAACCATGACGTCAGCGACACTGGGACTTTCGATCGCCGCAAATTTCAAAAATTGCACGTTGAGAGATGGCAGTTTTTATTCGATTTTGTGACTAGTATGATGTTTTGTTCTATATAATCACCCAATTTCGACTCGATAATTATTTTTCTAGCAAATAATGCTCAATTATGTACTTGTGGGACCTCCAGTAAGAATGAAAAATGTTGAAAATGTAATTGCTTTATGTAATTTTTATGGTTGTGATGAACACAATACAAAAAGTCTTAATGTCAACGCCCTTAATACAATGCACACCTAGCACATAAAGTCCCTGACCAGGTGCGTTGAGGTTGGCTAATTCAAAATATATAATCGGTACCAAAAATCTGAGATATACATAAAATGAGCACATTTCTACTCCGCAGTTTAATACCCCATTCAACAAAATCGAATGGATACTTTTAAAGTTAATGGCGATTTCAATGACTGCGCATAACAACAGCAAAGTTGCACTAGGTATAGGAAATCATTGATTTGTGTGTGATTACCATCATGTGTGCTATCTGAACGAGCCAGATGAATGGGTCTGGAGTGCTAACCGCAATTTGCGGGACAAAGGGTGTGACTAGCTGTGAAGAATGAAAGTCTTAGCTGATAAGCAGTGAGTTTTTTCAGTGCGTAATCACGCACAATATACCTAGTGCAACTTTTGTATTTTACATTCAACAGATCTATCAGAACCTCCACCATCACTGCCAACCAATGTGCCACCATCGAGGCCAGTCGTCACCCTGCCCGGCTTGACACCATCCCGCCCAACCTTGACACCAAACAGCAAATCTCATCCAGTGAGCGACAAATCTGATGGGGAGGTTGATCCCGACGTCATCATTATGGAGTGTTCCAGTGAAGCTATATTGTGCTTTGAAATAACCTCTCTTTCATGTATACAGACTGTTAAAACTTGCCTCTTTTTATACCATTCAACTACACCAGGATGAGCAAGAACGCGTGACTGCAAAACACAGTTATACCCATTGCACAAAATGTACACAGTAATGCCCATACCCTATGAACATTTGAAAAGAATGCTTTTTGACACAGTTATTCCCACTGCCAATATCAGAATTGTGTCCATGCCTTCATAGATTCAGTTTGACTGGTAAGTTTATTTACATCTAAATTAATGCTAACGCACTTAAACATGTTAAAGGTAGATGACCCGATCACATTTTCGTAACAGAATTATTTCAAACATACGGAGATTTTCATATCATATGAAAGCTCGTATTTTTCTCATCATCATACTGAAATTTGACGGCATAAATCGGTATAATTACGGAGAAATCGATGAAATAACGTCGAATTACCGCGAATGGTGGTAAACACCGATATAGTTTGTGTACTACTCAATGGGTACAGTTCACAGCATCTTGTGCGTCTAAAATAAGAACCATTAGAGCTATGCAACTCAAACTTTGGAACACGACTTTTTTAAGGATGACCTTTCATGTAGAATAGAAAACTTCCAAGTTGAAAATCGGAACATCTACCTTTAAAAGACGATGTTTTAAGCTCGAACTACAAATGTACATGTACGAGGGGCGGTCAGTAAATAATGAAAGTGATCATGGTATGGGATGCATGAGTGATTCTATTGAGGGGATAATGTGATCAATACAAAGTATGAACCTTTGTCTTTCAAACAATACAGTTTTAGGAATTTTAAGTGTGAACTATGACGTCATAGCATTGTCTCAAAGTAAGTACACTTGGGACACTGTTAAATCAGTTATTTGGCGGGAAATTTGAATTTGTTTTTATGAAACACGTGGTAAGAAGATTGCATAACATGACATCAGAGCAGGTAAATCCGATTTTTCGCATAAGTATGATACAAAAGACAATAACTTAATCCCTGTGTAATTTGGAATGTGTAGTATAAGAGGAAAAAGTAAGGAGAAGCAATTGAATAAAAGGTATACAAATATCAGTATTTCAAATAGCTGATTTTCATTAAAAAATGCCCAGTCAGTGAATCACTAATATTGCGGAAAATCAAACAATTTAGGAAAAATTCAAGCAATTAACCAGTTTGGAAGATTCCATATGATAGTTAACTAATTATCCGAACTTATTCGCATGAAACCTGCAGAAAAATGCGCATGCGCAGACGGCAGATAATTTTGAAACGGGCCCAAAATGGCTAAAATCATGAAATTTACCAGATAAAAGCTTACTGTGCCTTCAATTATAATCAGAATTAATGAAAAAAGCTTAAATCAATGTGTAAACATATTGTGATAGTCAAAATGAAGATATACAGGAAAGTATCAATCAAAGATGGCTGCCACAACCTCTCTTATTACTGTTATCTTAGAGCTACTAGATATGTATTGTGTAAGTAATCGTCATATAATTTCAATGGTTTGAGGAAATTTTATGAACAGCTCCTTTGAAATCCCCACTATTATTGCTTTACATCCCACAACAATTTATTAAAATTATAATCACTCCATTGTTCTTTATCCTTGTTGTTTTCTAAGGTATATTATTGCGGATTTTGCTAAATAAAAGCGTATTTGAGATGGTCCCTTCTTGTTCGTATTAAGGCATTCAGATCTAAAAAAGAGTGTCAAACAGGGATAGTGTGTATTCTAACCATGTGCCAAGTGTTATCTGTTTTTATGCTTGCATTGCCGAGATGTAAGCAAATGTATCAATCAACCCATATTCAACATATTACATATCCAGCCAAATAATTGACAGATTTCAGTCAGTGTCTGAAACCTATTGTGTTTATGTTAATGACGTTACATAACCAAAGGTATCTAACAATCCAAAAGTGTATTGTTTGAAAGACAAAGGTTCATACTTTGTATTGATCACATTATCGCCTCAATAGAATCACTCATGCATCCCATACCATGATCACTTTCATTATTTACTGACCGCCCCTCGTATATGGTGTACATGATGTAATGGCTGTGATGAACACGATGCAAAAAGTAGAGCCTTCTCCTCGTCCACCCACTATTTGTTGTGTTAGGGGCATGGAGGGGCACGGCCCCCCATAATATTCGGAGGAAAAAAAGAAAGAGGAAGGAAGAGGAAAAGAAAGGGAAAAGAAAGGGTAGAGAGAAAGAAGAAAGGAAGGGGAAGGAAGAAAAAACAAAGGAAGAATCGTATTTCGTCAGCGGTGTTTATTCGGATCAGGAATCATTACGCGCGGCCGGGGGGGGGGGGGGGGGGGGGAAGGGTACTCAAGGCCGGATCCAGACGATGGCGCGGCGCGCGAAATTATAGTTGCAAGACCGTGCCCTGGTATTTTTCGAACACGAAAATGCGAGTCCTGGATCTGCAGTCTGCAGCGGTGTTTATTGAAAAATCTGTATTATTTGCAATTATATTTCAGTGCCATTTCCGAACAAAAGCATTTGTAAAGTATAAATAAAATTCCAATGTTTAAATGAACAACGTAATTTGTAATAAAAAGGTGAAAGATGAAAGAGAGAAAGGGGAAGGGGAGAGAGAACCAGTGCGTATTCTGGAGATGAGCAGGCCATGCCCCCCATTGACGAAATCTTGAAAGGAGGAAGAGGAGAAGAAGGAGGAAGAGGAGAAGAAGGAGGAAGAGGAGAAGAAGGAGGAAGAAGAGAAGGAGGAAGAGGAAAGAGGTAGAGAAGGAGAGGAAGAGTAGGGCACATGCGGCGCAAGGGGGGGGGGGGGGCGGGGGGGGGGGGGGTGGTTACTGGTTAAAATATTATACTGGACCGTGTTAGTGTTTAAAAATGCCAATTGTTGCGTGCTTCGCGCGTATAAGTTTCAATGTTTCATTTAATATTGAGGTGGCTTCAGGAACGTTTTTTTTCTGGACCATTTTAGTTCAAAACTGATTTATTTTGCTCGCCTCGCGCACATTTACTGGTACGCGAATTGATTTCAATGTTTATTCAAGCTTTAAAACTAGATGTTTCAGGAACGTTTTCTGGACCATTTTAGTTAGTAAACTACATTTTGGCGCGTTTCGAGCGAATTGGTTTCATTTCTTTTTATTCAAGCTTAAACAAAATGGCTTCATGAACGTTTTCAGAACCATTTAGTGTTAAAATAACCAGTTTTTGCACAAATTATTTTCAATGTTTTATTATTCAAGCTTAACAAGATTACTTCAGGAACGTTTTCAGGACCATTTCAGTGTAAAAATAACAAATTTTTGCGCGCTACGCGCGAAATTAGTTTGGAATGTTTTATTATTCAAGCTTAACAAGATGGTTTCAGGAACGTTTTTTTCAATAGCCATTTTTTACAAATATTTTGATATTCAATTTGAACAAGACTCGTGTATTAGTTTCACTGCTTATTTATTATTCAAGCTTAACATGATAGCTTTAGGAACGTTTTTCTAAACCTTTATTTTTACAATAGCCAATTTTTTCGCGCTCCGCGGCAATTATTTGTTACTTTGTATTATTCAATTTCAACAAGATGGCTTCGTAAACGTTTTCTTAACTTTTTGGTGTTAAAATATACATTTTTTGCGCGCTTAGTTTCACTGTTTATTTTTTATTCAAGCTTAACAAGATGGCTTCAAGAACGTTTTTCTAAACCTTTATTTTGAAAAAAAACCAATTCTTTTGCACGCTCCGTGCCTATTATTTTTATACTACTTTGTTATTCAATTGGAACAAGATGGCTTCTGAAACGTTTTCTGGAACTTTTTAGTCTTTTACGATAGCCAATATTTTCGCGCTACGCGCAAATCCTTTTAATTAATCGCAATTTCAAAACCCTTACGCCGTGTTGTTTGCTTTTTCAAAATTGAAGGAACAAAAATCATCCAAATTTGAATGATATTGATAATAAGCCAAAATTGATTGGAATTGAAGTTAAGGCTTTTCCATAAAATATTGGTCAAAATTACACACCAAATCGCACCAATGGGTTCGAAATTCAAAACAAACAACAAATTCCAAGGTGGCACATCCCCCCCTCAGACCCCCCCCCCCCCCCCTGTCCGCGTTACCGCCAATAGCGGTGCGAACCATGAAATTCGTTTTAAGCCCCCCCCCCCCCGGTAAAAATTCCTGCGCACGCCTATGGTCAGCCTTCAGACTTGAGAAAAGAATAGTCTTGATCCAATCTCATTCATGCCACAGAGGCTTAATACTTATATATGATCGTACAAGGTTAGCAGGATGCCCAGGTATTGGAAAATGTACAGTGTATATGACAGGTTTCAGTTTATAAGATGAAGGTCATGGTGTGAAAATAAAATCTCAATTTTCGTTTAATATAAATAAATGTTCAATCATCATTATCCTTTGATAATAATAACTACAATCAAGTTCAAATCATGGAATTAAGCTTATCTTGATTGAATTAATTTTCAAACCAATCATATAGATTAATTTGAAAGTTGAAAGTTGCAGTTCGACAAACCATTGTAGACATTATTTAAAAGAAAGTTCAGTTTTAGTTGACACAATATTCATTATGGGATTGGCTATAATGAGCTTGATTAATCGTTCATGAGATATTCCCAAAGAGAATACTTATTAAAAATGGAATATATTTACTTCAATTTCATGGAATAAAATAAGCAAATGTTGTTGGAAACATGAATTTATAAATGAGAAAAAAGATTAAACAACACAACATAGTGAAATATATTTATGTTTCATGGGACGATTACGACAACATAAACGAGTGCATACAGATATCTTTGGATGTTATTATATTATTAGCATTTGAATAAGGTCTTTGCTTTTGACATTGTTGAATTTTGCTTTTTATTGTAACGATGTACTTTTCATACTTTTGCACGCATTTATAAATTGTCATGACAACAAATTTCACTACACTTATGCACTGTATTTCCAAACCATACGTTCTATTATCAGTTGCAGACTAAATATGTCAACACATGATAGCTGGGAATAGCATATCTGAATTTCATTTCAACATTTAACACTTTCCATGATTAGTATATCGAACATCTGTTACCAGTCGCTATCGATGATTCACATGTAAATATATAGTGCGTATGAGCAAAGCGCTTTAAATAACAATAGTTCAATAATTGTAGTAATTAATCTATCTGTGTTTCTAAAATAATTAAAAATATTGCAAATTGTTGGCACGATGATGTCAGCACGACAGTGATATAGTATAAAATGTTGATGATAAGAACAACTATGACGTGATTAATAAAATATTACTTTAATTGTATTGAACTTTAACCGAATGTTTGTGCACGGTTTATTTGGATCATGAAAAGTCATCTAGAAACACCTGCATTTTAATGGGAATGAAGCCACTTGTTGCGGAATCGATGAGACACGCAGAATATTCAGATTTATCTGTAGACCTATAAATGTAACTGCTAATAGCTTAATATTTATATATAAGGATAGTATATCTGCAGAATTGGCTCGGATATACCCAGTGATCATTATTTGCATACATTGTGAGCGGAATACTCATGATAATGTCTCCAAAGGCAAGCTTTATCAGATTGAATTTGTTTTATCTCGGCGTTGTCTTGATACGTTTAACATCAGGTAAGTTTGTTTGTTTAAAAATCAAATCAAGTACTAAACACTATTATTTAAACAAAATAGAATACTGTTCTTACTCCAACAGGTCGTCAGTCCTACTCTAGATATTATTTAGCAACACATGCATGTTAGTGGAATACATTTCTGATAAGTTGAGGGAAATTATATGGAATTTGCTCAATTTAAATATCGGTTTGGTTCCACACATTTTGTCCATTGATGTAAAACAATACTTTCTTAAGCTTGATACATCGGTTTAAAACTTCAACTATTAAACAATTAAGTCTGCACTTGATTTTCGAAAACTTTCGCCTTATTATAAAAGTACTTTTGCCCTGTAATGGAATCTATATGCCGTTTGTATTTAGCGCCATAGAACTTGGCATCATGAAATATACTAGTACATGTACTTGGCGTTATACAATAGTACTTGGTGCCGTGTAATATTATTTGGCGCCGTGTTATAGTACCATGGCGCCTCGCAGTGGTACTAAAATGGCGACTGGACACCGTGGGTTTACTATTTTCCCGAAACTGAAGTTGCACCTTTTACCGAATATAGAGCAGTGGATATTTGTTTTATATAACATATACAATATTTCTGTCATTTGAAATTCTTTGATAAATAAAGGATACTACTCAATGTATCAAGGTCAATCGCTAGGCATAATTGGCACTTTCCCCCACACATTTCTCGATCTGTTCCAGATTGACAGCATATTTCATTTGATATCTTATATTACTATTAGCATTAGCACTGTCTACAATCTAAAGACATCAAAAAAAGTAACTCGGCTGTTGTAAAAGCACCTATAATTTTAAAATTGTTACTCATATTCTAAAAATGAAAATACCATGAGACGGAAAATTTAATTACGGTGATTTTGACACCTTGTTTGTTAAAATCGATAAAGTATTGTTGTTGCGGTGTGTGCTTACAGATGAAAAGTGCCAATTCCATTGTTGCATTAACTCCTATTGATCTCTCTGATTCAGCGTGAAGATGATAGCGGGAATTTTGATTAGCTGTTCTTGTTGTGCTGTAAACTTGAGTAGCATAATCCGGGACAAATTTAATGGGGATGACAGGCGTACTTCTTTACAATTAAAAAGGATGAATTTAAAACTCCAAATGCTCAGAAGGTCCGAGAAGACGGACAGGACAGGTCATCGTCATGGGCAAACTATCAAAATTCCCGCTATTATCTTCACGCTGAATCAGAGAGATCAATAGGAGTTAATGCAACAATGGAATTGGCACTTTTCATCTGTAAGCACATACCGCGACAACAATACTTTATCATTTTTAACAAACAAGGTGTCAAAATCACCGTAATTAAATTTTCCGTCTCCTGGTATTTTCATTTTTAGAATATGAGTAACAATTTTAAAATTATAGGTGCTTTTACAACAGCCGAGTTACTTTTGTTGATGTCTTTACATCGTCGAGTAATTGCTCCAAGTGCATCTCATGATCTACACCAACTATAGTATAGTAAACAATGGACACGAAATCTGTTCGATTGGCACAAACGTGTAAAAGGTCAAATCAACTACTGTGATCGCGAATAGGGGACAAATTCCCATAAAAAGGTACTATTTACCTCAAAGGGTAATAGCACCTTTAGCTGGAAACAAGTGAAATATTGGGGAACTAGTCCAAATATTTTATGTCACATCAATCAAATGACGGGAATATTTTGATGTGTTATAATACTACAAACTTAGAGGGGAAACGGGGCAACCATTTCATGAGATACTTGTACGAGTCTTAATATATAGCCTACTTTTTACATTCTTTATATTTTGCAGGGTTATCATTCGACCGATGCCCCCCAACCGAGACAGCAATAGCACCTGCCGACAGTCCCAAAGCTTCTGTAGTATGGGCACCCCCGGAAGTAATAGGAGACAATGCAGATATAGCTACTTCACACGATCATACCCCAGGTGACAAATTCCCTATTGGTAATACGACGGTAACATACAGGGCGTTTAATTTTACGGCTATTAGCGTGTTTGACACAGCAATATGTAGCTTTGTTGTCCGAGTTATCGGTAAGTATCTATCTAAGAGATTCCCTATAGGTCAAATAACAAAATGCCCAAAGGTCAATAGGTCAAATGGGGATTACAAGTAAACAAAGTAACCTAGATGGTCCAAACTATCCTAATAATGAAACTTGAGATCATTTTCATGAAAATCGGAGGCTTTTTTTAAGTGGTCTATTATAGCCGACATGGTGACCTTTGAAGTCGTTATACAGTCATCAAAAAAAGTAACTATACAGGTAATAAATGTACTTTTAACTCTAAAATATATATCCTACCTAAAAATATTAAATCATAAAGTTGTTGAGAAATTTATCTTCTTTAATATGAGATATTGCACTCTAGGATCGGTTGAATATTTAAGAAGCGACAATCCAAAATGTAAGGTAAAGTCACAATTTCAAATTCACATTTTACATTTCAACACGGGGAGAGAATGACAGGTAGCGTGTGTGTGGCGTATTGATCCATCGGAACAATGCGGCCGTCTGTCCAACCAGAGATGAGCATGCATCCCCCAATTGCACTACCGGTAATCGATAAGGTACCCGTAGATTGGTCCGCGTGTAGAAAATAAAAATGTGAAAATGAAAATCGGACTTCTCCTTACATTTTGGAGTGCCACTTCTTCAATAATCCTAGCGTGCAATATCTCATATTAAAGAAGACGAATTTTTCAACAACTTTTTAATTCAATATTTCTAGGTAGGATATATATTTTAAGAGTTAGAAGCCCATTTATTACCTGTATAGTTACTTTTTGTGATGACTGTATACTGGCATGTTATAGGTAAACAGGTTAAAGTGTACTTTTCGGAATCCTAATGGCACAGGGATACACGGGGATCGGGTTTAAACTATGTTTAAATTTTTTTGGATTCTGACCATGCAATAATATAATAAGTTCATGACCCCTTTTTGATTCCAACCACATTTTAGCAGGGACAGCTCTGCTAAATGTTTAATTACCCGTAATACTTATAGCAGAGAAAGAAAAATTCCACGCGGTGCCTTCTTAATCTGGATCCAAACCCTGTATTATAATCGGGATAGGTGGCTAGTACCGGGGGCTAATATCGGTTGCAATATAAGTTGTACATGAAGTAAGATACACAAATAAAAACTCTAACCTTTTTGTGTACAATCCGGGGGTACAATATATAATAGGTGTATAACACAAGCTCGTTTAAAGTAGGTAGTGCAATACTCGTATAAAGGTGGTCAAAATCCTCATTAAGGAGTTCGCACAATGAAAAAGTGACTCAATATATTGTTCTTAAACTCAATATGAACTTATTTGATTGATTATAAAAAAGAATCCTCAATGAAAACTTGTTAAGTCACCGACTTAGTTTTTGAGTTTTACAGTCAAAATACATGTTTTAGCATTTTTTGACTATAGGCCTTTTTAGTACACGATCCTATTATCCGCATTGTTTTGTAGAACAACTGCACCAGTAGATTGTGCTTTATTTTCAATAAAGGTGCGCATCAATCGACGTAATACTATTTAAAATTCATGTTCTCATTTACAGACGTGAATCCGCCAACGATACTGCAATGTCCATTTCCAATGTCATTAACGCTTCCACATGGTCTATTGTCGACATCGATTTCCTGGATAGAACCTACGGCCATCGACAACTCTGGCAAGGTTGAGCTTAATTCAACTCATCGTCCTGCAGACCAATTCTCTCAAGGCGAAACACAGGTCACATACATTGCACAGGACCCTTCCGGAAATACCGCTACATGTGCGTTTAACATTTCACTGTTTTCAATGACTGCTGAACCAACTAGCCAATTAGAAACAGCTGAAATCTTGAACATCGGTGGTGAGGTCAACGGGACAGTAGCTGAGTTATCAACAGTAACAGACTCTACGGATTTAAACCCAACTCCTTCGGCTGTTTCAACGGACATTTATGGGAGCCATTTTAAAGATATGAAACCCATGTGGAAGGGAAAATTTGGATCATTTCCCAAGAAACCTTTGAGTTCCGTTCTACCGCCAAAAGGTAACACAGTTTTGCTAATCAAATTATCTATAGAGTTACAATACAGGTTCAAAATGTTTACTAGTTGAAGAATTTGTTTCCAGAAGTTGTTAAATTCCAGTGGCTACTACCCCCTTTCAAATTTTGTATGGACAAATTAACATTGATAACAAGCAAGGATAGTTAAAAGGTCCACTCCATCATTTCTCCCTTTGAAAATATATCATTTTTGGAAACAAATTCTTCAATTTGTGACCCATCACATCAAGTTTGTCTAGTTCCTATATATGAAGTAAAATGTCTTGTAAAATATAAAGAACTTAAAAGGAAATGTTATAAGCTTCTATTCATCATATTTCCTGATTTTTAAGGCTAAATTTCAATTATTAGGTATTAATTTAAAGCTTGACTTGTGCATGTTTTGATGATGTTATAATCATACATTGGACAAAAGACCCCAAGAGGTATGTTTTGATTTGACCCGGTCACATTTAGAGTTTGAGAATCAACACGAGTCAGTGGTAAAAAATAATCGCTTAGTGTTTGTATCTGTTGAAAGTTGCATTTATTTGAAAATAGAAATTTCGCCTTTGGTATCTCTTTATTTATTTCAGATGTCGTGAAGATATTTAATTAAAACACAGGGTAATGAATACGTGCTTTATTGAGACTAGTACAAATCGATAGCCGTCTATTTAATTAATATAAAACACACTATTAATATTAATATCAAAACACACTATTTAAACCCTTTAAAGACACAATTATACATATTTTATCTATAGTGAGATTTTTAGATCATTTCCACATTAACGCTTGCGTATATTAAAATGTAGATGCGAAAAATAGCGACCAACGAAATAATCAATATCGATTATTGTTTTTCGTGTTAGTGGAGTATAATCGTGATTATCGAAAGTGCTGATGCGTATTATTCCAGCAAATACTTGCCACATCATCGTACGAAAGGTTGTGCCCCGCACCAGCTGTTGCGCTGACACTCGCTTACTCAAACTTCAATGGGTCATTATAGATTTATTTTGATACAGTTATTGATGTATCAGAGTTTTATTTGTATTTTAATATTCGATTAACATAACACAAGATGTGTGGTCGAATATAAAAACAATTGGAAATGCATTGTGGAGAATTATACGGTAATTGGATAAACAAAATGTACGTAATCCTAACGCCAAAATGTGTATAAGTGTATTAACCTAAAGCATGTATACACCGGCATTTTTCAATCTTTCTCATAGTGATCATAATAACACCGTATTAAAGCTAGCACTTACATAACAACTCAATGAAATGTATGGAACCATAGTATTCAATAATATATTTTAGGAATCCAGTATTATATTTATTTTTTTAAGTATAAAGGAATAACAAAAGGAAGACATACGGTCCGTGACATATCATTACTAACAATCATTGCACTAGATTGTTAGTTCCCGGGACATTCAGTCTGTCGTAATCAGAACTGCACTTCTGCATTTTTACTTCGGTCATTAATGCAGTCATTACACATACTAGCGTGAGCCATTGTAGATTGTGTAAACAAAGATATATATTTAAATATTTGTATATAAGTTAGACCATTTGAAACGGTAGTTGCCACCGTTCCAAATGGTCTAACTTATATATTTCGCTCTGCATCGCATTGAGCACTCTGCAAGAAATTTCTTACTATAAAAAAAGAGTAAATATTTGTATATATTTTATCATTTCAGAAACAAACGTGAATGGGTATCCCTCCTTCGTGAATTCCCCTACCATGCATAACATGGATATCTTCATGCATCGTAACGCAAGAGTGATAGAAATATCCTGTATCACATTCATCTCGTTAGTCCTCGTCGCAGCCGTTATTCTTATTGTTTTCTATAATAAGACGATAATGCAGGTAATTATTAATCTTTTGTTGGTATTGTTAAAGGGGCATTGACAGATGTATCGATATACTAAATGAGCAAATAAAACGTAAAGATAATCATCGACATAGCCCAAATCAAAAATGTCATACAATTCCGAAACCGCCTTCATGCCAAATAAGCAAATAACGGCACTTCCGGGTAGAGATTTGCCGCGAAAGTCCGCAAGTAAAACGATAGCATAACTTCCGAATTCAGCACCTAGTAAATCATGAAATTTTATATGATGAATGGCGAAGGTAGTTAGTATATGCCCAAGTATTACTTTGATGCAAATAAACTGATTTCCAGGATAATTGAGGGCGCACTCCCATACGTATCTCTCAATGTCCCTTTAATGTTTGTGTTTTCCTTTTAATTTTCGAAATCTGTAATCGAAGATTTGTTTGTCCGAGAACTCCTGACATGTTGACGCCCATTCCAAGTTAATCCTGTCGAAATCAGAGATCATTACGCACATTTTCTGATGCTACTGCACAAAGGTCATGAAGGTATAGAAGCACAAAACAATCAAAGCTATTTCAATATGTCCGTGAGTTTACATATTTGTGGAAACTAGAAATTTTAATTTATCGATAATAGATAATCAGTTTGCTTTGTCCGGCACTGTAAAGAATTTAAACACCGGAATATCTCTCCAGCTATGACTCTCACGCAGACATTGGTTTCAAAGATCACCCTGGTAGCAGCACACAGTCAATATGAGTATGGCTATAAGCTATAATACCGTATTTGAAATTGATAATGGTTCAATAGTGTAATTGATGGTTTCATACATTTCTTTCCTTCTTTCAGACTTTAAGACTTCGCCATGAGCGGAAGAGAACAGGCTTTCCAACGACATCATGGGAGCAATGTCCACAGATGGAAGGTATAAATGACCCATTGTTGCTCAAGGAATACAATGACTACCCAAGAAGAAGTGCTGACGGAGGAGATCATTCTACGCCTACTTTGCAACCAGGGGAAGTATTGCCTCTTATTGCCGGTGGTGGCACCACACGCATAGGAAGAGCTAAATAAACAACATGGCTGACGAAATTATCTTGAACTTTTGAAACAGTCTGCTTCGGAACGGGAATACTGGTACCCAGAAAGGCTGCCCTCAACTTGCTAGATGTTAAGTTTACGTAAATAAAAGCGAATGGAAATAATTGCACAAATTGACGGGTAGGCCTATTCTTACCCATGGCAACGCACGTCCGTCAATGAACGCCCTCGAAGCTCTTAAAAGGAAAACGGGCCCCAGTTCCGGAGTTATTTGTTAAATGGATCGTTGTATCATTTCAGGAAGTCACTGGGAATGAACAATTACTATGTTTACTATATACATGTATATAATATAGATACTCAGAATTTTGTAAAGCTAATTTAATTTGTTTATTTTACACGGTCGGTCTGTACGGACACACGGCTGGGTCCTAAAGGGACCAGACTCAAGCAAATTGCTCGGGCATGCTGGCTGAATGCAATGAAAGAACGGAAAGAACGAATGGAAAGAAGAATGTAATACTGCATGCAGGCCTATGAGCCGCTATGTTAAAACACTTTCCACGCGGCAGTCGTCTGGTAGACGACAGTGCCAAAATTTCACAAAATGTTTTAAACATGTCAACATTATTGAATTTCATCACCATTATTATTTGGAATTACCATGAGAAATGCATTATAATAAATACTAACATGCATAGTATTGGTTCAGTAATCCTTGAGTTAGACTTTGAAAGTTGGAAAAGGTTTCTGAAAAATCTATTTTGTATATTGTATATGGTAAAACTTATAGCCGCGTGGAAAGTGTTAAGGTGCGTGAGTGGGACAACCCACTGTTTTATAGTGTTGAGAATATGAAGCTTTTAGAGATGGAACATAAGTGGAGAATCTGTACTGTTCCTACTGAAGAGGGAACTGATTAAAATCCAATGACTTACAACTTATACATGGATTTGAATTTAAGAAAATATCACATTAAATAAAAAGGTGATGAATCGTGGGTTAGCCCTCTTCACCTACAGCACATGGCGGGGTAAACATGCACCAAACTAAAATAGTGCATCCAATTATATTAGTAATCCTTATTGCAAATTGGAAAGCCCACTTTACGTTTTCAAAATGTTAGTTAATATTATCATGATAATAGAGGAAATTCCTTTAGTATACAGCATTCTGAAGCTGTACAATAAGTGAAATTTGTGGAATTCTGGATTGGCTGTGTATGTGCTATTAGTAGCCTAATAGCACATACACAGCCAATCCAGAATTCCACAAATTTCACTTATTGTACAGCTTCAGAATGCTGTAAATTTGACATCGTAAATAACCTGATTAATTACAGCACTGTAATTATTACCCAACTTGGTGTGTGTGTGTGTTTAGTAGATGATTGTCTATTAGTCTGGGTGAGTGAGAGGTGTCCTACTGTGCAAGTGGTGTGTATCTGGTGTGTAGGGTAGAGCTCTGCCACATAAATCATCACTAAAATAGTCACTGTCGATGAGTGCTATTAATTCCTTATACGCTGCCTCGTGCTATAAGTCATACTAAAGTAGCCGATGGTGAAGTAGCGGAACATGTGTTGACAAAACATGTACAATTACAATTCCTTTAAAACCTACACAACTTTGGTATTAGGTATTATAGTCCTAAAATCAGAATTACTTTTTAGTTGTAATCATAGGGGGGGGGGGGGGGGGGGGGGGGGGGGGGATAAGTGTCTTTCTAATTACTGATTAGGTATTATAGGCCACGGGATTCTAAAATAATAAGGCGAAAATACGATTCGGATCGGCAAGGACTCACATTAATATCTGAGTGTAGAATCTGATAGATAGCGGTCTAATGTACTTATCTAATTTTTGAACAAAAGGTGGGTAAGGCCAAAACATTTTGTGTATTGTACATATATTCTGATTGTTGTAATTAGACATTTTGCAAGTAATATTATTTAAACTAAAATAAATCCACTAAATGATATGAGATAACATACAGACAATCTCAAGAGTAAATTTATAAAAAGTTACAAATGTTTGCCTGAAATATTAAAGTTGGTTATATTCATATTTTAGTATATACCGGTGTGAAAGGAGCCATGTCTCCCCTGGAGCCATAGTCCGGCCTCCATAGACATACACGGAATGAGGTGTGAAACTAGTTTTGCGTGCACGCTTAGACATGTGACATGGATTTTGCTGGGTCGAAAGAAATGTGTAGTTTTTATCCCAATATTGTGTTAAAACTTCGATTTCATAAAATAACTTTTTTACACATGCAATAGTTTACTTTTGAAGTCCGAGTTTTACACTCTGCTTGCTTACTTGCTTAATTCGGGTCGTGTCCCCGATCTACGATGGCTCTCCACACTCTTCTGTCGTTCATTGCTGTCTTTATGTTACTCGCCTCCAGTCCAGTATCTTGCTTGGTCGATAAATGTCAGAGCAGGTCGTCCCGGCTTTCTTTTGCCATGTTTGGGGATCCAGTGCACCAGTTTGGATACTGGCTCCTCGCTTCTGTAACAGTGGCCAGCAAACCTTGTTCGTCTTATCCGGATCTTCTGGCTTATTTTGGGGAGGTCACCATACAGTTGGGTGTTTGGTATATGTTGTTTCCAGTTGACATTGAGTACTGCTCGCAGCATTCTGGTGTAGCAGCCATCTAGCTCTTTCTGTAGCTTGGGAGTAATGGTCCAAGCTTCGCATCCATATAGCAGAACTGACTCCACCGTCTGGAAGTGTAGAAAATCGCACGTATTGGGTAAAACCCCGATTTGACACCATGAAAGTGTAATATTCATATCGTAGTCTCGAGTCCATACTCCATTTTACATGACGAAAGCGGATGTGGAGGAGACTATACTGCACGATGTACAATCTCAGTAGTAAAAGAATCTGCACAATGTTCAGCAAATTCCATGCGGTCCGGCATCATCAGTTACGTTACTTTGCAGTATCCAGCCACGGCGGACGACGGCATATCGGCCAGAAACTTCTAGTGTGGGAAGCAGGATATGAGGACCTTTGTAGGTAAAATGTGATATGACTTATACATTTATAGTCCTGTAGAATAAGACAATAGTCTTATAGGAGTGAAGTAGGTGACAGACAGATCTGGTCAGATCTAAGCCATATTTCCTAGACCATTGGGTATATAATAAGCTTATAAAGATAAGCATTAATTTGTGAGCCTTCTTCACTACTAAAATAATATAAATTGTCTTGGGATACCATAACATGTATAAACATATCATAATTTTCAAAATTGGGATTAAGTCTTCAAGGCCTGCCTGTCTTCCTCAAGACATCTTTGACCGTTGTCATCCGGCATAGCTTAAATGTGCAAATAATGTGTATACTGCAGTGTAAAGAGTTACAAAACAAAAGGGTAAATTGCCTACACAGCATTATTGGGTAAAGGAAATTTACCCAACTTATGAGTACCAAAATGACACAAGTGTTGGGTAACGCCTCTACACAGCCCCGGTTCAACGTCAGTTTCATTTTTTTAAAACATTTAACCCGTTGTTATTCGTCCCATACGCTTGATTCCAACCTCGTACGCTCAATTTGAATATTCATTAACAAGCCCATGTCCAGCATCGTCTGAAAGTAGACAATGCTGGTGTCGCGGGGCGCGGGAGCGAGGTATAGCACGCGCGATATCCAAGTGGGCAGAGTTTATCAGATCTGACACCACAACATTTTGTGCGTGGGAAGAGTTTAATTTGGAAACCTATAATTTTTATTTCTTAGCCACGTGAGTTCGTCTGCAGGGCAGAACCTGCGCTTTTGACTCAGTAACGCGAACCAATGACACTGAACGAATACTAAAGTTCAGTTTATTTTCGCTCTCCTTCTTACAACATTTGTTACAAAATATATATATATATCACAACGTCGGGTTTATTTTACAATATCCAAAAACAATTACAACTTCAAGCAAAACTTTATAATATTTAAGGTTGGGTCAAGGGTCTAAGTCTCAACTGTCTTGGTCAAATGTTTTACAACGGTCCGTCCTCAACTACTACCTCCACAACAACCTCAAGTCAAACTTGAGCTTATCCTTGAGCTTATCCTTGAGCTTGTAACAACAAGGTAAACACCTATGGAGGATAAGAATACACGTTAATTTCCATACATACAATTTTAATGGTCAAAATACCATTACCGTTACATAGGATAATATTAACAACTATTTTTAAGTAAGACATGGGTGATCTGAAAGCGAGGACTGCCCGTCGGTTCTTGCACTCTTCGCCTGCACTCTTAGAAAAAATTAAGCAATGTTGGGTAAAATACTACACTTCAGGATGGTAAAAAGGGAACATGGTCGTTTGTTGGGTAAAAATGAACATAACAGTGGTTGTGTAGAGTCTTACACAACACATAGTAAACATTTTACCCATCAATCGTTGGGTAAATGTTTACCCCAAAACGACCATGTTCCCTATTCCATTCATTTATGTCATAACAAGTTACAAATAGTTTCCAACACATCAATTTAACTATGACAATAATTTGCCTAAGTCATCCGCTTTCATGAATTTTAACGAAATAACTCATGCACGGACTCCATTGGAAAGTATGACTCACATTTACATAACGCACCTTTATAGAATCTTAACTACGCATTCATACCGAACAATTTGTCCTAAGCACACAATATCAAAAATAATTACAGTAAATACCTATGGCTATGGGTGTCCACTACAAGATGGTGATCGTCTGACTCCACTCTGCTACCGATGTTCTGCCTACAAGGCTAACACAGAACGTCCCGCTATCGTTATTATCCTGACTCGGCATCATACGCGATGTTTACATTTACCCCAATTCTTATGTGAGTAGAAATATAAGATCTTCGAGTAGGCCCAACATGTACAAAGTACTTTCTCCACCACCTATGTATACACACACGACTTATACAACTAAGCCTACACAATTTATCGCTTCCAAAAGATGCGCCAGGAACAGACAATAATTTAGTAAATAGTCTGCCACTATTTATAATCTACAAAACTCGCCACAATATTAGCAAGTGTCAGCTTACACAACAAATTTTGATCTCGACGCCACACAACCAATCCGAAAAGCATGCTGATTATTTTCCACAGCACAATCTGAATGTTTCATTTTTGTATACAATCAAAACAATCAAACCGCGCCATTATGCACCAACTACTAAAATACTACACATTGAATTGACTCAACATGCCAACTAATTTTGTCATTGTACAAATATTTTACTCGTCGCCACCCATACTCATGCAATTTGATACAGCGAATATTTTTGGAACACACTGTAATAATCTAACCTGCCCAAAATTCACTTTATAAAATAATTAAACACAAAGCGGCACACCGCGCTGTTTAAAACCCGCGTCTGAAAGATCAAACGCCGCCGACAGATGTCGCTTGTAATGACACGCCACTAATTGATTGCATGCAGAGGTACCGTTATACACACAAGTCCCGATAATTTCCAACAAATTCTAACATTTAAAAACTGCCCAAAATCCTTCCAAACATGCAAATCAGGGCTAGCTTATGGTCACGCATAACGCTATACGACATATTATCATTCACAATCGACTTTTTGAAGTAATTTGACACAATCAAATCGAGAAATTTGGGGTCTCAAAATGCGATGTCAAAATGATGAAAATTAGAAAAATGGAAAACCGCTACATCCGTTGTCACATGTAAGTGAATGGCGAATCATTTTATAATGTTCTGTCTCAACTCGATCAGGAAAATGTACCAAACTTCATCCAAAACTCGAAATCTATCTCAATTTTTGATCCCAATAGTTTCTAAACATAACTACTGTACTTACTCTACAAGGATGCCTACCAATTCGTCTGATTTTCGAAAGATTTGGATGTTTTCTTTTCCAGCTCTCTGCTCTCCCGTTTTTCCAACACGCACGTTCAAGCATCACCAACAAAGATGGAGATTAGGGTGTGAACCGACGCTAATCTCTGCGCGCATTAATTTACACAATCCGCGCGTAACAAAAATAGGTCACAAGGGTATTCAGCCGTTTGCAATAATTAAATCATCAATATACAGCCAAAACCTATAATAAAAGCGATTTGCCTACTTTTGCCAATTCGTTTCGCGCGCGAATACCCATCGACAAATTATAAACATCACATTCCTATAGGTACATGTAGGCCTACAACTAAATTAAATGATCCCAAAACCAATGGATTTGGATAACCAACGGCAGTCCAAGTGTCCTTCTCTACAGTTTTACAAGTTTAAATAACAGTTCTTGGACATATTCGGTAATTTTGAATTAGTCACGGGTTAAGCTCGTAATTTCATATTATGCACCTTAATTCTGGCCTTATTTTATTATAGTTTTATGAATGTTGGGGAAATAACGACAATTCAAATAAGCATTAGGCTTGATAAACACATTATTTTTCGATGCGTTAGCTCGAAACTCACCGTGGTCAATTGTTCTTTTGTCTCTATTTTTGTCATAAATTACGTTTTTTATCAGTTAAACATTGGAATTTTGATTTGTACTATACAAATGCTTTTTTCTCTCTGAATTATGACATTTAAAAATAAAAATTGGAATATAAAGAGCTCAAAAAAAAGAAGAAGTCATACACATTACTTATGAGTGACTTTCACTTATTTTATGACCAAACAGGTTAAATAGACATTTGGATGAATTCTTTTGGCCCAATTTGGTACCACATTTGCCACAGTTTCCTTACACATTTAATTTTAATATACATTTTAAATCAAATCATCAATAATTACTACAAAATCATTCCTTGTTTACGTCCCGTATTACGTATAACATATAATTTACACAGAACATTACAATAATTGAGTCTGCATTCTATATTTCAATTTGTATGAGCATCATACACATATCAGTGTCGATAACGGTAGTTTCCCCGGTGTGGACTATGGACTCTTCCCATCTTTCACTTCGCTCTTTTTAACCCTGTAGTTTGAGCTGGGCTTCCCGGTCAAAGCCGTCAGGGGTGGGGTCGGGGGGCGATTTTTTTTTTACTAGTAAACATTTGAAAAATTTATTTATTTCGTTTTAATACGAAATAAAGCAAAACTCACTGAATAAAATGATTTTTAAAAAAAATTAAAAAAATTCTAACTGATTTTACATGTGAGCCCATACAAATGTTTACTAGTAAAAAAAAAATCGCGGTCGGGGGTAGGGGGGGGGTTGCACTTTTTCGCCCCCACCCCCTGACCCCCGGGAGATACGCTTCTGACAAATATAACTTTTATATGCAGGTATGTACCTGCATTATTTCATTTTTTTAATCATTATATTTTAAACATTCTGTATAAGTCTCTGATTTACAGCGCAAAGAAAAATAAGCTGGTTAAATTGGGATGCTACCATATCACTCAATTGCTGATATCGACAGTACTAGTACCACATGTGCTTCACTTTATGATTACTAAAAATGCAAGTGTCTAAAACCATGCTAAAACAAGACAAATCTGCATTCATAGGACAAAACTGTAGAGGGCGCTATTTGAAAACATCACCATGACATTGAGTTTCAATTTTAACAGACGTTGGTATTGGCAAGCGAGTTTCGTAGACTAAGCTTATTCATCAGTTTCACACTGAGATAATGAATCTATTTTACGTGCTCACTTATTATTTAGTACTCACTCACTCCAACACGTGCTAGTAAACAAGCACTATCTCGTTCATCACCAAATGTCAAATATTATTGAGGGAATACTTTGGGTTAATGTAGGATGGTCAAATTTTCGCTGGTCGGATTACATCAAAAATTATCTTTGGAATTCCTATCACGCTTATTCACCTATAATGTTTATTGCTTGTTCTGGTATATGTACGTGATATGGCTTGTTGGTATATCCCAATTTCATAAAAATACCACCAATGTTGCTGCGTTGCAGGAGACAACCAACGAAAACAATGTTATCAACAACTTCTATGTCTCGGACCCAGTTACAGAAGCCCTAGAATACGTCGAGACCATTGAGCAACAGCGACATAATTGTTCATTCGGACCAACATTGAATCTACAATACAATAAAGAAAGATGGAGTTCTGAGGTGCAGATATCCGTCCGAGCGGCCAATCTACTGTCGCTGTTATCTTCAAGAACTGGTGAGCGTTTGGTGGGATTGAGACATCCCGATGATGTCAACCTGTTGTACTCGTTGGTGCGTTCAAATGTGGACAACTACGGAAAGATCTTCGGCTCTGCGATTGCCTTCGACGTTAATATATACAGTAACTACGAGACCTTTTGCCCGTATGCTTATGTTACACCAGACGGCGCTGTAACAGTTAAAGACCTGTCAACAGGCTATGATTACCATAACAATGTCACGGATTGGTTCTGGGGACCGTATCAAAGGTTTTACGGTGAATCAAATCGTAATTTATCCGAGCGTTTCTCCCACGATCGTTCCAGGCTTACCAGTGAGGACGGGTACTGGACACAGCCGTACTTTGACTGTGGTGGGGGAGATGTATGGATGGTAACATTTTCAATGCCTTTCTTCATAAAAGAACATTCACTGGCCAACTATTCAACAAGGAGAAAATCAACAGAACACTCAGACTATATATTTGCGTAAGTATCTGGAACCTTATTGTGTAGTTTATTTTTACTCACAACCTGAAATAAGTTTATCTCTGGGGAAGCTTTCTGGATATGGATCCTTGTTACATGTAGTATGTACGTACTGAATAATGTGTCATATTTAACTAACAACACGGTATCAATCCGGGGGGGGGGGGGGGGGGGCGGGTCAGTGAACATACCAAGCTGGTACACATGCGCGTCCAAACACCTCTGGAATGGAACCTAAATGGCGTAATGGTAAACCAGAACACTATTTTGATACCCCTAAATGGCGTTACACGTACAAACCCTACCCTAAATGGCGTTACCAACACTCAATAATGCACCCCTAAATGCTGAATATAGTAATGCTCAAAATAATCTTAATTCATAATCATGTGACTCTTTTTGATATACCGGGGATATACAATTAAACTAGGGAAATATTGAAGATTTTTTCAACATTTTGCAAGTTTATTGAAAAGTCACCAATACAACAATTAGTACCCCTAAACGTCGATACCTCGATGCTGTAATGGATACCCTAAAGTGCGATACCCCTAAAAAGTACCCCTTTTTCAGAAAGACGTCGACGACGTCGTGTGGTGAAATCTGGACCATTTTCGACGTTTTTTGGACGCGGATGCGTACCCGCTTGGTATGTTCACTGACCCCCAGGGTATCAATATGGCTTTAAGGGGGAGCTGCGAGATTCAGTACGATGGGATCCAGAGAAACAATTAGGCATTTTCAATGCACTCCGCGTATTGTGGTTTCGTGCTTTTCGATTGGTTCGAAACTGATGCTAAGTCAAGACCAATTTCTGGTCAAATAGGCCTACTAGAGAAGACATAATACGAATGCCAGTGCTTCGATTTTGTGTTAAAGGCATGTCAACCAATCGAGGGATGTTGATTTTGATTTTAAATCTAAAAGTATTCTCTTTATTAGTAACTGCACCGTCATAAGTGTGCAATCATGTTCACGGTGATTATCTGGACATTTTATTAGGTTTTCTTACATTCGTAATCTAGCGAGGGACCCCCTAATTTTAACACTAAACCCTAGACTATTATGTATTATATAACCCATGAAAATATTCTAGACATCTGATTGGTGGATAATACATTACACAACACAAAATATTTTGGCCTATTTCATGCTTGACGTCATTCCCGGTCATTTTGTGTCTTTCAAAAAGTACTATTGACCGGGCGGTCAATAGTACTTTTTGAATAGACCAAAAATGCCCTCCCTCGTAGGCTCGTGCGATCCCGGCATGGAGCGTCTTGAGAGACCCTGTATAAAACCTGAATGTGATCGTCATTCTACATAAAGTTTTCTCTAATTTCTACAAATCTAGAAGGCCCGCTAGAAGGCCCTACTCGGTATAAACAATAAATCGATTCCACCACCATCTGCGTGTACGGACTCCGCTCAGTGCACAGCAAAAGAGGAATCGCTTCAAAACAAGTAAACAAGTCGTCTGCATTGCATTATTATTATTTGGCACAGATCTTTTATCGGCTGAATTAACATTTCATTGAATCTTAGTCATGAATCATAAATATTTGTTGTCAATTCACCTGAGGTTGAGGGCATTCTGCAACGAGGTCTAGACCTCTATCGATGAGATGAGTTCAGCATCAGAGTAATTATTCCTCGGCGACTTGCTCGGAGTAAACTAACTTTAAAAAGTAAGCTTATTTTTGATTTTGTCGAGAATCGACTAGCATATTCACTAAGAAAGATGTGTTCAAGTGTGAATATTTTCATGCGTTATATAAAACAAATATGGACTGCTCTTTATTCGTGAAATGGGGTGAAATATTGCCCCTCGGTGATCTGGAGACCGTAAGCCTACTATTTTCCCTCAGCCTCCGGCTTCGGGAAAATAGTAGGCTTACGGTCTCCAGATCACCTCGGGGCAATATTTCACCCATTTCCCTCATGAGCAGTCCATATTTGTATACCATCTTATTTATCAGAAATCTATAACATACTAGACTGACGGGTTGGATAGCGTGTCTAACCTGTTTTTTATTGAATGATTATCGACCACATCACAATACCTCGCCAATAGAAATCACACAGGCAAATGTACAGGATATAATAATGCAGCTAGAGTTGTGATTGACAGTTGTATAAGCCTACTTGTACAAATTATGCTGGTATGGATTTCTGATCGAAATGTGATTAATAAATTTTTTGCGTTATATTTATATAGTCAACATTTTACCAAATCAAAATTACCATGGGACAAATATACCGTAGAGAATGCGTTATGACAGGGCATCCTGCAATTTACGTTAATAGAAATTTCCCATTAAGATTTTTAATCACTTCAATCCCAATTTAGACACGGTTTAAAGGCGCAAACGGACCTATCTGGTAGTGTCGGTCGGTCGAACGGATTTATGGTTGTTGTAACAAAACAATTGGGAATTTATGGGGATTTTCAACAATTTTTCAACAAAAAGAAAATCAAATTTCGAACCCAATGTTAACACAATTAAACAATGGTTCGTTTTTTAAAAGTCCCCAATTGAAGACATGCAGTGGTAGGGTATACTAAAGGAACTCCAAAACAACAACACACTTTGAAAAATGGGTCGATAGGGCCCGTGGCACATGTTTTTTTCTTCATCGTGGCCTTATAGGCGAGATTTGCTCTATGAATGATCACACGAATGATATTGAGATGTGTCTGCAATCAGTTAAAACGACACTTTTGGGTGTATGGACCATTCCAGTGACCTAGCCTGCAATCGTGGTCATAAGTAGTTGGAATACCTTGATAGTAATTACACTATTGATGAACATCTGTCCTAAAACGGAAAACTTGAATCCTTTTCTCGACCCCACTCTACCGAGCAATGTTGATCCCTTCCAGTATGCCGTATTCCAAAAATAAATAAATCATGTTTCAACATTGAACTAGGAGAACTTATTGATACACGCAAACGTTCTCCAACAATATAATTGACCGGGATTGTCTATGGCACATAGCAATGTTTCTATTACTTCAAATCCTATTATTAAATAACGGCTCAACCGATTTTATTCAATGTTTTAGACAATTCTTACGGACACACCATCTATACGAATAAAAAAGAACAGTAGTATGTATATAATATAATATAATAATAATAATAAATAGGCTCTTGTATAGCGCAGAAATACCAACAAAGGCCTCTAGGCGCTTTACAATAATAAAAAACCAGATACAAGCATTTTACAAGCAATAAAATACAACTTCTCATAAAAAACCCGACATAATAATGCACGATGATAATTAAAACAAAGCATTAAAAATGAGTGGACCGGCACTCAACAAGATCTATACAAAAAATTAAACATGCTAAAAAAGTCCATAAATACACAATAAGTAAAAGAGTTGAATAACATGAATAAAATGGAGTGATGCATGAGATTTAGATAGGCAGACAGAAACAGGACAATAGCAAAAATCATCACCTCCGTGGCAAACGGACAAGGAGCTGATATACATTAACTGTTTTTGGGAACGGTCAATTTGATTGAAATATATGTTAGCTATTTTCTGCATAATTCGTAAATTGCCCACTTGTGTTACTTGCATTTCATAACTAATTGACTGGCTGCTTTCAAATTCACAGAAATTGATGATAATATAATGCCCTTTTTTGTGCACCTACCAATTTTAACTCATGGATTTAATTTGTTTGGGGAAACGGTCATATTAATTATGAATTAGACGGTCTTGGCCTACAGTCTAATTGTAATGGTTTGCTTTATGAAATTTATTCAGTATTCAATCTAGCTTACCAGGCTGGTCGGCTTGTATTTGTGTGACCATACATGATCAAAGCAAGACTTGAATAGATTTAAAACCAGGCGTCAAATGCTATAACGTAATTAATTAGTATCATTTTTACCTAATAACACATACATTTACATCAGGTTTGATAACAGTACACTTAAATGAAAGGTAAAACATTAGCCTGGCACAACATCTTTTGTTAAAGGATTAAATGATTTTACAACTTGATCAGGGATACTATTAATTTTGGGATAGGAAAGTCGTATACTAACGTACGTAGCGATAACGGTCCTTTTGAATATTTGAATAAATTATGATAATCGTCTGGAATGCGTCGGTGACCGGCGTGTTAGTCAGCATAGAATTGGTGGCGCTGTGCACGCGGTAGATTTACACAGACTGGATTTACACACAGCTTGCTGTCAAAAAATGATACTGACACTGGAGTTGGTTATCCAACGCCAGCGGTTTTTGGATGAAATAATTTAGTTCCAACGTGTGATGAATTTTATGGGGTCATATAATCAAAATCCCGGGCAAAATCCATTGTTACATTGAAAGTAATGGAAATTCAAAATTAACGACCGTTCGTGTCTACCATCGTCTGCTACAATCACGCCTTATCAGTATAGCGCCATCAATTCTATGCTGACTAAACTTTAAATTAAAAGTGGACCCGATCGGCAAGCTGAGAGGCATACCCCTGACTTGATTCCGTAATAGGGTCTTTACACTAGTCTAATTCATGAATATCTTACACCAAGGACTCTACACCGGAAATTCACTGTCCCCTTATTTCAAAGGAAATATGTGACATCTTTTTAGTGACATCCCGATTGTTTTATCGTCTTGCACTCTACATTATGTCTCCCTAGACTACTACGTAGGTCATTAATTTCCCCTAAATTGTGGGAGTCAATGGCGATCTGTTATGTCATAGATAATCGACACGAGATGTTTAAGTGGTTGTTTTGTTTGAAGCCAGGGGCGGACTGGGACCTGAAAGCGGCCGTGGCAACATTATTAAAGCGGCCCTTTTGACCATGTCAGGCAGAAGTATGTCGTCCCGGTAGTAAATTTTCGTAAAAGGTTGCCCCAATTTTCCCCCCAGTCAGTCACCTCGTGAATTTCACGTAAGTGGGGGGTGGGGGGTGGGGGGGGGGGGGGGGGGGGGGGGTAGGGTCAAAAAACTTCGCACTGTCAAAAAATTTCGCACGGTCAAACATTTTCGCACGGTAACAACATTTCCAACAGTCAAAAATGTTCGCACGGTCACAAAATTTGAGTAACCGGCCCTGAGAGGCCCAAAACCAAGCGGCCCATGTGGCGATCGCCACAACGCCACAGTGGCCAGTCCGCCCCTGTTTGAAGCTACGTGTGTTTCAGACCAAGGTCGCTCAACACATGAGCCGATGTAGCCTTTCGCCCTGTCATGAAATAAGTTCTTAACATCCATAAATAATACGCCACTCTCGTTCCCAGATGCATGAAATCGCTAGGAATCGATTTCAAAAGAAGTGCTAAAAATTGTCCATCGCGCTAATCATGGGTTCGAGTTTACGTGTAATAGAAAACTGGGTGAAATAAGCCGGGGAAATAAGTGTCTTTAAACTTCACAAATAGGGGTACATCTATCGCATCGGTGAATGCATGTATTAAATTGTTTTGTTTCAAATAATAGAAGTATCTTAACTTTCACCGTTGCTTTTTTTATCAAACTAATTTTATGTATCCCGTTAGCTAGTATTAGATACTGTAGTTGCCGCAATAGAATATCAATACCCGTTCTGTTTACCGGGCTTTTCAAAAATGCTAGTCATACAGGTGTTTGCGAAACAGACATAGATCAGCTCCGCACAACATCAGGGATACTATTAATTTTGGGATAGGAAAGTCCTATACTAACGTACGTAGCGAAAACGGTCTCTTTTGCATATTTGAATAAATTATGGTAATCGTCTGGAATGCGTCGGTGACCGGCGTATGACGCGTTTGACGTCATTATTTAGTCAGCATAGAATTGGTGGCGCTATTCACGCGGTAGATTTACACACAGCTTGCTGTCAAAAAATGATACTGACACTGGAGTTGGTTATCCAACTTCAGCGGTTTTTGGATGAAATAATTAAGTTCCAACGTGTGATGAATTTTATGGGGTCATATAATCGAAATCCCGGGCAAAATCCATTGTTACATTGAAAGCATTCTCAACGACCAACTTGACATCGACCAATACAAGTTCATATCACCAAAACCAGACCGAACCAGAAGGGGGCACAACAACCAATTTCAGATTGACCACACCAGAACGGACGCACATTCAAACTCCTTCTTCAAAAGAACAATCATTGACTGGAACGCGCTACCTCAAGCTACAATCGACCCACCCAGCACTGCTACATTCAATAAGACACTGACAAAAGACTATAGCGGTTCTTGCCTCCACATATAACCCACTGTCTCCACACCTCCAGTCAAAACTCTCTAATGAGAGTATTTTGGAGGATATCCTATCCAAGATCCAAGATCCAAGAAAGCAATGGAAATTCAAAATTAACGGCCGTTCGTGTCTACCATCGTCTGCTACATCACGCCTTATCAATATAGCGCCACCAATTCTATGCTGACTAAATTTTAATTAAAAAAAAGTAGACCCGATCGGCAAGCTGGAGAGGCACACCCTGACAACATTTCAATAGAGATAATCCGGGACTTAACCATCCCTGTGTCGATTATCTATGGTTATGTGCTACAATTTGGCCTGATCAACATATACAGGGTGACCCAGAAAATGTTGAACCCGAAAATCACAAAATTCAATATTATTTTTACCATTAAAATAAAAAAAATATTGCATAACTCGTTCACCAGCTATGTGCACCATACATTTACTTTCTGAAACATTTTAGATCATAAAAATAGGCCACACGAAACTTAAAATACGTGTAATTTTGTAAGAAGTGTTCTTTTGTAGTGCAAGTAAAGTGCAAAAAAAAAAGCAGAACAAGTAAGTGCCTGTTTGAAACCATTTCTGCACAGTATCTCATCAATATTCATTTATTATTTAAATCAATATTATTATTATATAAGAGACTTTGAAAACAAAAACTGAAGTCCCCTTGACTTCATTTGAAAAGGTTAATTTGATATACAGATCAAAAGAAAAGATTACTTAACTCACCGTACTTAGATCAGAATTAAGTTTCATATCTGAACCAAGTTACAATTTTTTTAACTTTTACAAAAGGACGAAAACACCCCCTGTCACACAATCAAGTGTATTTTTAGTTTAGTAAGGCCAAGTTACATGATCTAAAGTTCTCCTGAATGCTGAATAAATCGTTTACATAACTGTTGAAAACAGAATGCCATATTCATTTATTTTCATTTTTAATTTTTTTTTTTAAATTTGTGATTTTTGGGTTCAACATTTTCTGGGTCATCCTGTAGGCTGAATACGAGACAGATAATTGTCATCATCGATTTCCAATAGTTACAGGGGTGTCAAAGAATACATTTGAAATATTTTTGTTTTTGACTTTTAGATTAAAAAATAAACAAAGCAACTCAAATTGAAATAAAAGTTTGAACAAAACAACATTCAACGTGAGCGTGTGTCAGGAAAGTTACATAATGTATTTCCATTAGCCTCATGCACTCTCACCTGCCTATTAATATTGTTGATAAACCTTTCAACTATTTTTTGTCCATTAGCTAGCATTGTTTAAGGGTTAGTTTCAAGTATTTTTTAAGTGTCCTATCGATCACGTTAAGTGCCTAATAAATTACAAGGCTCCCGCAAAAACTAAAATAGCCAATTTACGCAGAATTCGAACCACCCGCTGAGTTTGTCGGCCGCACATAGCTCATAAGTTTTATTTTTGTGAACATCAATTTCAATTTTACTCATAACTCGTCATGGTATTGCCATCGCAAATGCTTATTATAAAAGGCGCTAAATTATATGTTGAGAACCTGAGAAGAATCAATAATACTCCAATACTATGCCTTTTTGACAATAATCAAGTGACATTGGTCAAATAATGGTTTTCAGAGTGACATAGTACGTGTCTACGTTATGTCAATATTATCATTCACCATTTCAGAATGAATTGAAAGAGCACCATTATTATAGGTGCCGTCAGTCTATAACAGATCTGTAATTAATCAAATGCATTAAAGGTGTATATCCCGATCACGTTTTGGGGCTATGATTTTTTTTTTCACGTCAAGATATTTTAATACAGAAGAATCCCCATATTTTTCTCATTATGTCTGTAAAATCTTAGGGGCCAGAAATGTTCCATTTAGAAATTATAGGCTAAAATGTGGTGAATTACTGCCAAAGGTGGTTAACCACCATCCAGTTTGTGTACTAAATGAGCAAATAATTTGTGACCTTGTGCTTCTAAAAATAGAACCGTTGGAGTTATGCAACTCAAACTTTAGAATGTGACAATTTTAAGGATGACGTGTCATGTAAAATCGAAAACATCAAGTTGAAAATCGGGCCAGCAATCGGATCATCTATTTAATTGGAATATTGCCCATATTCGCGCGCGAATTATCTCGCTACTCACACGCAGACAGGTCTCGGTGTGATATTTTAATCCATGTTATTTTGTGAAAATATACGGTTTAGGAAATGTCGCTCTGAAGTGCCATAATCTGTGATATTACCCACATACAAGATATGTGTCTAATGTCTATACGGACTTCACTAAGTCAAAATAGGACGGCTGTGTGCTGAAGAAATTAGCAGTTTTCAAAACATAATGACTATTTTAAAACAATAAACAACATTTGAAACCCCGGAGGAATAACAGGTATTAAGTTAGGAACGATTTCCATTAGCCTTATACACTTTCATCTGCCAGTCATACACTAGCAACCGAAAGTATTAGGACACTTTGAATGCTGCTAATTGAGAGAAAACATTGGGAACCCATTGAACTACCTGTGTTAGACTTTTGGTTTTCTAGCTTCATAACATTAATGAAAAGTTTATATAAGTTTGTTTAAACGAATTTGAGATATATTTTAAGAAGTATTTATTTATTTGTTTTAGATATTTTTAGTTAATTTGAGCATTTTAAGAGTCAAATACGCTTGACTATAAAAGTAAGGTATGATGAAGTGAATAGAACGTCCAGAAGTGTGCTTACCTATGTTGTGCGGGTGCAATGACAAAGTATAGGGAAATTGGATGGTTTCCATTTATGTTATATGAAAGTCACGGTGTCAAAATGCAATTTAAAATTCCCTTCAAATATTCTATTTTTAAAGATAAATAAATTAGGTTTACTTGAGTGAATCAATTGACAGATTGCAAAAACTGTATGGGGATTTGATGGAGGCACATATTTTCTTTAATTTTATGGAAACAAATGAGCAGATGTTTAGGAAACAAACATGAGAAGTAGCAACACATTTGTTCAACTCATAGTGAAATATTGCAGTTCAAATTGAATATCTGGAATGATTTTACTCCATAACCAAGTGTCCTAATACCTTTGGTTGCTAGTGTAAACCAGTCATTTTCCCGGCGTTAACTGATAACGTTTTCAGGAGTCAGTCTCGCAAAAACTGAAATAACCAATAACGAGGAATTTGAACCACCCGCTCGCGCTGTGTATTCATGCGTTGCCGTTTTACCACACCAGCTTTCAGCCTTACCGGCTTTATATTTGAAATATCCACCTAATTTCAATTATACACATAATCTTTTTTGTGGTATCGCCATATACTGATGTACTGGTTTCTTAAATTACAAAAAAACGCCAGATTATACGCTGAAAACCGGAGAAGATAAAAAAAATACTCCAATAATAAGCATTTGTGACAATGATAATCAAGTGACATTGATCAATTAATGGTTTCAGATCAGAGTGATAAAGTACGCGTCTACGTTGCGTCAATATCATCATTCACCATATTATTTGAATGAATTGAAAGGTCACCAATACAAAAGCAGACTACATACCTGTCAAAAGGACGTATGTGTAATTAATCAATTACCATTAATGGAAAACAATTTTTCATTTTGTACAATCGAGTGATTTCTTTACTACACATAAGCAGACACGTCTCTAGTTTTTTGATTTGGTATTAGAATCCATGCTATCTCAAAACATACGATTTAAGAAATGTCGCTCTACAGTGCTATAATCTTTGATATTTTCCCACACAAAAGATATGTCTCAATACGGATTTAAACAATGAACAACATTTGAAAACCCGGCGGAATAATATATAAGTTATGAATGATTTCCATTAGCCTTATGCACTTTCACTTGCCGTTCACAAGTCATTCGATTTTTCCATTAACTAATATCTTTTTCAGAAGTCAGTTATGTATCACTTAAGTGTCCCATCGATCACAAGAAGTAATTAATCAATCAACATTTCTCGCAAAAACTAAAATAAACAATTACGAGGAATTTGAACCACCCGCTTGCGCTGTGTATTCATGCGCTGCTGTTTTACCTCACCAGCTTTCAGCTTTACCAGCATTATATTTGAAACATTCACTTAATTTCAATTTTACACATAATCTTAACTATGGATCCCCATTACTGATGTACATGACTATACTAGTACTCTTAGATTACCTATGTTGTGCGGGTGCAATGACAAAGTATAGGGAAATTGGATGGTTTCCATTTATGTTATATGAAAGTCACGGCTCCAGATTAAATGTTGAAAACCGGAGAAGAATCAAAAATACTCCAATAATAAGCCTTTTTGACAGCGTTAAACTAGTGACATTGATCAAATAATGGTTTCAGAGTAATATAGTACGCGTCTACGTTGTGTCAATATCATCATTCAAGAGTCCTGAATAAATTGAAAGGTCACCAATAACAGGGCAGACTACATACTTGTCAAAAAGATATATCTGTAATTAATCACGCGCCATTAATTGAACAAAATATATATCATTCCATATTCGCGCGTTTTCCCCACTTCATATAATGCAGGCAGGTCTCAAATAAATTTAATTTAATTTGATAAAAATACAGTAAAGGAAAGCTCGCTTTCTAATTTATACCTTTGAATCGTTTAAACTGTTTGAAAGTACCCAATTCCACCAACAGCCTGAAACCCATATTCTACCGAAAGTAGTCAATTCATCCACCATTGGAAGGACTAATTTTCCCCAACAAAGCGGCCATGCATCGATAATATGTTACGGGTTTCCTTAACTTCTTTTTTCCTATTTGATGTTCCTTACAAGATTTTATTTATATATTTATATACTTTCAATGCATGGAATTATTTTAACAGTTTTCAAATTAAATTTGTTTATATTTTCAGAGGTGTGACCACCATAGATATTGTTTTGGATGATCTAGACATAAACCAATGTCCATTTAACGAGAGTAAAGCACCTGATGATAACGTGTTTGATCCCTTCATTAACACACATAAATGCGATCAAGAAACCACAAAGGTAGGTAGGAATGTTTTCTCTTTAGTTATGCTTCTTTGTATTCCTGATACTGTCGCTATTAACTGCGCTTTTAACAATATTATTGCCATTTTATATTTGACAGCTTGATATAAAACAGACAGACATTTTTAACTGGGTAATAAAAATTTCACGATAGCACGAATTTCAGATTAATTAATATAACTACGTCAAATGAAAAAGTAGTGGTTATTTCACCAAGAATCCATTGGAATCCATTTGGGCCACAATAATTTGAATACCCGTATACGTAAAGCAGGGGTAGCACTGGCTCAAAAATGTGAGGAGTCCCATTTGCATTTTTCAGGACCCTTTAAGGACTGCAAAAACTAAATTTAAGGGGTCCCCCAGAAATATAAGGGGTCCTGAAGTTTGAGCCTTTGAAAATGGTCAAAAAAATGTTTAAAGACAAACAGTCGCTAACACAGATACGCACACTACTAGCGTAAGATCATGTAACTCATATACCTATGCCGTGTCCATGTTAATCAGTAGAAGATACTTATATATAGAATGTTTTGGAAATCGCTTAAACTTTTGCGGAACAATTCGGAAGCGATTTAGTGTGTTTAACAACTTTTAAAAATACAGGATTTGCATTGTATTTATCTTTTACGGACATTAATAAATTTAAAATGTAGGCACAGGATGGAGATTGACAATTTTCAGAATGCCTTAAGGTTTCCACGTCCATACATCGTCAGATTTAAGGGGTCCCTTTATTTTCGATTGGGACCCGTTAGTGAAGTTCAATATGTAAACTTACGCGTCCATTATCGTCCAACAAGAAAATAAGGGGTCCTAGGACGCGAGGACGCGCAAGAACGCGAGCCCTGACGTAAAGTGAACGCACGACCACTCTGGGACGAGATTTGCGGAGTTTAAAATCAACTAGCGTTTAATTTATACACGAGTTTAGTTAGATACGTTTAGTACGTGAAAATGCCCATAATATTTTATAGTGTGTTAATATCCCACAATGCATTCATTCTGTGTTAATGCCTTGTACATACGTGTCTTAAATGGTACTATTCCGTGTTTGACAATGTTACACTTTTATCCGCGTAAGTACAATGTTGAATTGCACTACTCAGAATGTATGATACTAATTCTCTTTATATCTGTATACGCAGTGTGTTCATATACCACACCAAGGATTTAGGCGGGGCACCTATATATGCGAATGTCTACAGAGATATTACTTTCCAGATGTTAATGCAGACCATACAATATTTAATGGTTCAGAAATAGAAGATGAATACAGCAAGATGATCCACGGTCTCCCAAATCATTACAACAGGTACGAATCTTATGTAATAACAGGTGCGTGACCGTGCGTCATCTCTCCCGCATAAGGCGGTAGTCTTACGCCTAGACACTCCCGCCTAGTATATAAAATCTCCAGCCTCACAAATTTACCAATTTATGCTATAAATTTAAAGAAATTTACTATGTACAGTTCGTCGCCTACGTTCATATGCTGTACCTTTTTGACTATGCGATTTTTTTACTGTGTGTAAATTTTGTTGACCTCCCCTCCCCCCACTTTCTTGAAATTCACGAGGTGACTGCGAAAAACATTGGGGCTACCTTTTACTATTTTTTGTTGTTGGTATACACTTTGGCCATCATATTTGTAATATTGTATCTCTCCCTTCAAGCAAATCCCAAAAGTTGACATCCCTGGCATAACCGCAACGTAAATTGCAATCTGTGTGAAGGCAGATCTATTTCAATGTTTTGAAATCCCGATAAAATTATGATGACTGTAGCGGCTGTTTTATTTTTGTGACCTAAAACGAGTAGATGAGGCACAATGAGGGACATATGAATATTGAGTTATTTATATTATGATATATGAATAGGTTAAGGGACATTTTGGTACCAATTTCAATGTTATATCACATTCTTAACCAAAGTTTAGGACGATTGAAAATCTCTTTGTCGCAAAATATCAAATACAAATAGCCAAGTTGGACATTTAGGTCCGTATGCACAAAACAGTTAGACCGGGTCTAAAGTTAGACCTGGTTTAAGTGAAATTTATTCATGCCTCAAAATCTGTTTTCCTCTGCATTTTCATGAGATATTTTGTGCTATTTTTGAACTTTGCATCCGAATCTTTATAATTTGATAGCTTATTTGAGAAGGAAATGTAATTAAAGGTGTGCTTTCACAAAAACTAAAATCCACTTAAACCAGGTCTAACTTTAGACCCGGTCTAACTCTTTTGTGCATACGGACCTTAAAGTTTTGGTTTAGTTACCAATTCATTGGAGTAAATGACAATGAAATACCTAAATTTGTAGTTTATCTATTTATTTGCACGAATTTGAGTCTTTGGTTGGATAGAAGATGTATCAAAGATCAGAAATAAGACTTTTTATGATTCTGACTTAGTATGAACTTATTCCACATTAATTGTGCTCTTAAATCAAATAAGCAACTGCCGCATTGTGCCTCATTTACTCATACAGGGTGAGTCAAAAAAAAGTTTACTCAACTTCAGCGATTTATTTAGAAAAAAATATTCGTTTGTTTTCAAAACAATTTACTACGGTAAAAAGACAAATTAATTAGCTTTAATATGAATTTTATCTGGTTTAGATTGGTTGAGGGAAACTTATTTTACGCTGTTTTGAATAAAAGTGACCAATTTAACGTCCGAACACGCTTCCAGATCTTGACCATTATATTTCATAAGATACGACCAATACAAAATTACAATACCGACAGCGAAAGGATCAATTCCTTTGTTATGAAATGATTAAAGTGTGGTAATTGTGTCATAAAGAGGCCTTAAAGCTGTCTATTGTTTTAATCTATTAGGAGACAATTTTGAACAAGTCTATTGTCTACTTAATTCTTTTAATAAACAAGATGTGTAATGCCTTACATCATAATCCTAGTAAACATTATTAAGCTCGTTAAGCTTGAAATTAAAAACCGTGTTTTTGGTGAAAAAAACAGCTCCTGTACAGAAATAGTCATATTTACTTAACGGTTTCATCAAATAGCGTGATTTTTTTTCCAGATGGTAGCAAAGAAATGGCGCAATCATTTAAAGTTTTGTTTGCCTTGATTTTGTGGTCAGAATTTTTTTTGTTTTGATTTTTGCAATTAGGGTAAACTTTTTTTTGACTCACCCTGTATGGTTCACATCCTATTCTGTAAATATCTACTATTTTGCACGCGTTGTTTATCATCACACACACCTTTCCTAGTGGCTGCGCAACATTCGAGCCCTATAAATGTTTGCAACTCATATATATTTCAGAATACTACAGGAACTGAAATACGATTTGACAATTGCTTAATGACCCCAATTTTCGAATTGAAATCTTTTTCAATTTCAATTTAAAATGGTTTATGGAACCGGGCCCAGTATTTTGTCTCTTTCAATTTAAAACATTACTTGTACGCTCAAAGTTATGATTTCAGTTCTAGGGACACTTCGTTTACAGTATTGGCCATGTTCACTTGTACAACAGTGTTGTTGTCTAACAGACACTTCTTTGAATACCCTACTAAAAATGAACAATCCTCATATAATTTATACCAGGTGAATTCATTGGTAGGGTAATTATAATCTTAGCCAGATAAACCACCAGACAATGGGCAGGACAGTGATGACAGATATGTCTGGCAATGAAAGTAACAGACTTTCCTACACACTTAAAAATAGGTAGTTAAAAATGACTCCTTATCAGGGTTCAACTATGCACCAACAGAGAAAAATTTAACCATTGATATATATTGTTTCAGTTTGCGGTGTTTACCATGTTCTTCTGGTTGTGACCACTGTGTGGATGATCACCCATGTGTATTAGAGCCAAATATGGTCATGAGATTTGTAATGTCCATGATCCAATGTATCTTCATTGCGAGTCTTCTTGGTATTGCAATATATACCTTCTTGATGCGAGAACACAAGGTATGTAATAGCATACACCACATTTCAATTCGAGAGTTGGGTGTGTAATTTAAGGTACTATTCAAATATATGTCATGTTAGATTTTGTTTTACAGGGATACATATAGAGTATCAGTAACATGAAAAACATGAAAACTATATTACAGATTTGGTATTTCAGAGCCAAATATATTTAAAAGATTTATTATTACTGTAGTCCAACGTACAAAGTATAATGGTCCAATCACCTCATCATACCATGGTGTAATAAGCAGCATGAGACAAGATCAATCTGCAATCGTGGCTATAGCTGCCTTGTGTTACTCTTGCAATTTTATCAATAATCTTAATAAGGCCAATATAGATAGATTGCCACAAATATAACGCCATGCAGCTATTGCACATTGGGTCTTATGCGAGTGAACCATCGAAGTATATCTTCTGATTATTATATTATACTCTCATCATAGTCATTACATTACATCTATAATGTTCATGACATACTACCCATTCGCTCGGAGCGATTTGCCGCTCACGCTCCTTATTTGGTAAATAGCACTCTTTATAAGGAGCGTAATCGGCAAATCGCGTCGCGCGATTGTGTAATATGTGATGAGCTTAATAGTTTGATCAGTTCCAAATGGGCGAAGCCTCCTTACAGTAGTGAATGAATACAGAAGGTCGCGCGCATGAAGACCACAATCGCACTATGCATCATTATGCGTGACGCGTGCGTGCGACCAAAATCGCGCGAATACGCTTGGATTACCTTTGCCCGCGGAGAGGTAAAAAAACTTTTTTTTCCAATTTGGAAATGATTAAACTATAACAACTACTAATCTACGATTATCAGTCCAATTTTTTAATAAATGTGATGCGATCTGTGAAAACCCGCCACATGGTGGCATTTTTCATATTGGAGATATTTATATCATAAGAAAGCTAAAACTGTGCTGATTACAGAACTGTTTCGATCATTTTTCTACGATCACTACAAAAAAAGTTATGAGTGAATGATGATTGTGATGTCATCAAAAGCTACAAAACAAGAAATCATGAAAACAGGCCAAAAAAGATACATAATTCAATGTAATAACATTATAAGGTTAATAATAAAAGTGTCTTAAGTAAGTTTTTGAAGGTGAAATTTTATGAAAGATGATGATACAAAGTTTAGGAAACTAATTCTCTTTAAAAAAATCTAAAAAAAAAAAAGTTTTTTTATTTTTTTTATTTTTTTATTTTTTTAAAATTACCCATAATCCCTAGTTCACATTTTGCGACATCCGACGGGTTTTCACAGATCACATCACAAATAGTCTTAGATGTATTTGCACATAAATACTACTTAGAAAAGTGTAGATAAAATGTCATTCGTGTGCATAATTATAAAATGTCAGACATTCAGAACATGCCACATTTCAAATAACTTTAAGTACATCGAATAAGTCACCACTACTAAATAATTATTTGTGAATGATTTTTATACTTGAAGTGTTGAAGAGCTTTAGGGTATCTAACAAAAACCTACAAGAATATTTTCTTTAACGTATTTTCTTATATAGATTCGTCACAGTATAATTTACTCGCTGTACTGGGTTATCTTAATTCATGTAGACTGTAATTCTATCGTGCTTGTTTTATGAATACGTATCAAAGCTTATTGCATCAAAAAGGACCAACCTTCGCATTTGATTCTGTATTCATTAATCAAGGTCAACCCGTGCGACTTTATAAATTTAACAGGAACTGGCACCAGTTAAGATAGATTCCTTTCAAGATAATTTCGTGTGTGACTTGCAGTGAGGGTTGCGAAAGGATTCACAGTGCTCATAAATCACTAATTTCATGCATAGTGGTACCAATCCGTGGCCATGACTGTCTGATCCCACTCAATGTGTTTTCTTACTGTACTCCAGAAAGCACAGACAGAAATTCTATTTGGATGACTGTTTTTCAGTCTACTTACATTTTGACCATATTTTTGACAAAATTGAAAATTAAATCGCTTCATTACAATAAGATTTCTTTTAAGAATCTACTATAGTAACCAACCATTTAAGTAAAACCTACGGTCAGCCAACTATAATGTTGTTAAGTTTTTATATTTGATATTCATTAACATACAATTATGCCCCGAAACATTGCAACTAAGGCGACAATAAAAAGAAACCCGTTGTACAGGCCCGATCAACCTTTTTTTGTGTGGAGAAATTGGCGAAAAAATGGGAAATGAATACTGATTCAAAAACTTCTGTTTGCGTGTCAAAAAACAGCAAAATATTTACAAAATTAAAAAAAATGTTACGGTAATTTTCACGCGAAAAAAAGAAAGAAAAAGAAAGAAAAAGAAAAAAAAGGCCGATCGACCGAACCGACCTGACAGGTCCGTGTGTCCGTACAACAAGTATTTTCTTTCGTCGTCTTTTACTGGTTAAAAAACCTTGTTGCACCCATACAGGCATCGTATATGGTTATACAGCATTATGAAGTATAATAGAAATTAAATTTGCTACGAAACAGAAATCTACTGATTTTTGAACGTTACCCTCTGGTAAAAGTGGCGAGGTTTCCGATGAAAGTATTAAGTTATCTGGCATATCCTTGGCGTACGATATTCATGAGTCATCGTGTAATGACCCCCATTACAGAATAAAGCAATATAATCCTTTAATCCGTCAATAGATGATTTTGTGCTAGGTCAATTCCGTAATGACTTACACCAAGGATAAACCAATTATTTACGCAATATCATTAATTAGTGTTGCCAAATCAACTATTAGCAAATACCAATATGGGGAAAACCCCGGGGGGATTCTCACATTGATATGGTATATACGTATATGTGCCTATCTTTTGGGGTGCCTTTTTGCAAAAATTGGTATAGCGATTTGGTGGTTTTCATCACAGACCAAAGCGCCCAATTGGCATACATTGGGTGTATTTTGAGGAATTTTTGGAAAAAGCGCCCAATTTGTGCACAATTGGGTGCTTTTTTACAAAATTGGTATATTGATGGGTGGGAAATTAGCCAAAAAATAGGTATAGGGAAAGTCACATTTTCGAAGTCCGGTAGGCACATCCACGTACGATTTTGGCGAAAGTAACCCCCCCGGGGGGAAAACATCCCGATTTGCAAAGTGTCTTATATTTAGAGCGTTAAAAAAAAAGTAGAAAACTTCTGTAAGATTTAATTAATGGAAGTAACATATGTCACATGTCATTATTGATTATTTATGTTTATATATGATGGGATGTGATAATTAATATATGCACTATTAAAATCAAATATATATTTACATATGTTCGTTGATTTCAACGATTGATAGGTAATTAAAGCTGCTAGTCCCGGTCTGCTGTACGTGTTTCTGACAGGGGTTGCAATGTTATATGTACAGGTAAGCGATGCTACTATACAGGGTGAGTAAAAAAATGCAGTAGCAGAAAGAAGCCAGTTGAAACTTGAATTTATTTATATGTTGCAAGAATAATAATACTAATTTTGCGTGAAAAAAATGAAGTCAATCATATTTTCCGTTTGTGTTTGGTGAACCTTTTTATTGCACAACACAATTTACGTGTTTGTCCACAAAACATATTGATTTTTTATTAACACTGCACATATTGCATTTTCACATTTTGAATATCCCATCAACAAACTTTATAATCATTTTTTTAATTATTCAAATTTGGAACATCATAAGCAATTCACACCATGGGTTAGTTAAATTGTTAATGTAACAAGTTATAGAACTTCCTATATAGTAAACAAGAAAGGATGCATTAAATTCCAATTACGTCACAAATTTACTCAAGTTTTCAAATTTGAATGAGACAGGCATTTTGCGATCTTACTCATGTTTTGGGTGCATTGGTAAAATGGCTCACCATAGGCAAATGGAAAATGTTATTGACTTCATTTTGTCACGAGAAATTTAATGGTATTCTTATAACACTTCACACTTTTCAAACTTCCATTTGGTTTTGAAAACAAGATGGCTTCTTTCCACTATTGCATTTTTGGACTCGCCTGTATGTTGATCATTTAGTCATCTATCACATGGAGATCAGTGTAACTTTTAGATATTTCCTAATATGAATGGCACACTCAATCGATAGAAGCTACACATAAAATTAGACTTAATTTGTCTTTGTAATGATATGATAATTTATCACATCTTCATGGAACACCCACTGTTGTGTTGCAGAATTGTGTAAACTATTGCGTAATACACTTAGCCTTCAAATTCTTTCTGGGTCATTGCCATTGAATATCCGAGCCAATTAATAAAACTATCTATACATATTATAATGAGTTTGAGTCTTACGGTAGTTTTTCAGAAACGATCTTATACATTTTAGGACATTTATTGTGTTGAAATTCAGTGTTTTAATAAGTGAGTCTAGATCACCGAGTGGGCCTGTAGCCGTTATCAATTTATGTCGGTAAAGCAATAGGACCTAACCTGTGTAAACGCCTTCATCTTATTTGATTATTTTCACGAATAACGTCTTACGCGGAGAACTCGGTAGTGGGAAGTCAACGCTTATCTGCATACTGTTGATCTTGTACAGATAAAACGTACATACATTTCAAATACTCAGCCTCACTGCACTCTTGATAAATACAAATTATCGTAATTAATATTTGTCGTAAACAATCACGGGTATGTCGTCTTACAAACAGAGGTTCGTTGGTGGCACAGACTAATTCATGAACATTTATGCGGTATTTCTATTTGCTGTTGTTACTTTTTTAAAACTCATGATGTCTTTGTGGCTGTTTAAGATAAGTAAGACTGTTAAGGATAAGACTGTACACGGAATCTGAATTAAAGACAGTTTTAATCCACCACTTACTATTGTGAAAACTATCCTTGTAGTATAGGTATTTAAACAAAATTACATTTATATTCTTTTAGAGAATAAAATATAGCTTGAAGCTGTTTTGCTGTAGACGTTGGTCTCATAATGTATAGTCTTAGCCATATTTTGGGTATAGTCGCCGCTACGAACTATATATTATTCTGATTCTGATTTAGTTTATGGGTAATCTTTATCTTTTATCACAAAAATACAAGCTTTCGGTTAAGATTTATTTCAATCAAACAGCAACAAAATTCCCCCTATATAAAATTGGCAAATCCAGTGAGTTGTTTACCAACTTGCCTTCTTCGAATAATCGCGTTGTTCAGCGCACGTACACATGGTATCTCTGCCACAGCCTGCTCACGACGCTTAACAATTGAAGCCAAAGAATGGACAGTCTCACTATGACAACAACAAATACGCGATTGCAAAAATCATCGTACCTACTAACGTATCAGTAGTGCGTCACTTTTTTGCAGCCTTTCCGCATGCTGCGCATCCATTCTCCGGGATCATATGCGTGTATTAATGGTTGCGCGGTGTTGATTTACGCCCATCTCACAAGCTGCGCTAGAAATCCACTGTAACCATGGTACGCACCGACAATCCGACACTATCGCCATGTTAACGGTACTATCTTTAGCTTCGACGAATTGCGTGTATTGACATGCACAATGAGTAATCTCTAAGTACGAGGTCATTCTATAAGTTCTACCTCCCCCCTCATAACATCGTCATTATGAATGTCAGCATCATGACATTTGTCCTGTTTATAGCTCTGAAACATAGCTACACATTTGTAGTAAATGATAATTGATATCTGTTTCACTTTTGTTATGATGCGGTCAAAGCCAGAGAGAGATTTTGGACAACGGACACAGAAAAATTACCTTAAAAATATACACAGGTTTTAAGGTTTTTTCTGTATTGTATGGTTAGATATAATAGCATGATTAAAAAATAGAAAATGGAAATCAATGAATAATATCTGAATATATAACAGTATTAGCATGTATAAATAGGATTGTAAGCAATACTAACTCTTGTAGGCTTGCAAATAGTGTAATATAAACTCAAATGTATTGCTATGCCTTTGGCATACTGGAATACTGTCTAATCAGTCAAACTTTCGCTGTTACAACTCAGCCCCAGTGATGCCTCGTATGTTAAATCTTAAACATAATAGTCACTTTCATGCGAGTTTTCATTATGTGCAACCTTTAGAATACATTTTGTAGTCAATCCAGGTAGTCAATGATAGAAAATTATCGCTTTGAGAGACTTACAATCCCTCTATTTAGTCTTGTATATTGAAGCACAGATAGTTCTTATGAAAGTAAAATATGACTTTTGCAGGGTTCTCTAGGGGAGGGGTAAATGGTTGTTTTGATATGATTCTGGTTAATCAGAGGGCATATTTTATCCAAATAAATCAGTCACCTTGTTTGTTTATAGTATGTTAACGCGATATCTGACATTTAGAACGGTTATAATTTACTGATAAGTATGTTTTATCTCTTACAATAGGCGAAATAAATAGCACTTCGGCGATATTTTGCTGTTTTTCATCCGTTTCTGTCACACTAAATAGAAGTTTTGTTTTCACTGCATCTCTAGAAAAGTACACCCATTAGTCAGATCAATTTACAATGAATTTGTAGCTGAGGTTCCAAGCTTCAATTGTGTGATATTTGATAAGACTGGCTTATATAATAATAAAGTTATGAGGCAGGAGGTAGAACTTATTGAATGACCCTCGTAGTTAGTGTAGGATCTCTGCGTTTTATGTACAACGCATACGCCGACAATTTTGCGTAAGGCGCGCTCGAATATCTTGACGCGATGAACATAGATGGTATGAATTATGCCCCGCCCAAAACTATATTATTATTGTCTCATAATGTAGTGCGTATTAACCAATGCTGTGCTGTGCTTTGCTGAACTTGCCAGTCCACTCTATATGATCTCTGCTTCACTCATGGTGTGTTTCCTAACCAATGGAAAACAGCATCTGTCACTCCAATCCACAAGAGAGGTTCCAAGGCTGTCCCAACAAAGTACCGTCCTATCTCACTGCTAAGCAATATCAGCAAGATCATGGAAGCTGTTGTGCAGAAACAACTTCAACGCTTTCTTATCAGCAATGATCTGATTTCCAGCAGACAGTTTGGATTTAGAGAAGGCCACAGTACAGCTGATCTCCTCAACATTTTGTCACAGAAATGGAACAACTCCTTAGACCAAAGTGACGAGGTTTGTGTCATTGCCCTTGACATATATACAAGGAGCTTTCGACAAAGTATGGCACAATGGACTCTGCTCATAACTGATGTCAAAGGGTGTTATCAGAAGACTGCTTTCATGGATACACAACTACTTATCCGATAGATCTATCAATGTCTAACTATCAATTAGCTAACTTTATGGGTTATCCTGGCTTATCGACTTGGTTGTCTGAATATATTTGTGATGTTATTACATGTTATTATTATGTGCTTGATTATTTTTGTAATGTTGATGTCGATTTTGCCGAATAACAAATAAATAAATAATAAATAAATAAATGTCGTCATGTCGGGACAAGCATCCAACACTGCACCCATAAATGCTTCTGTTCCACAAGGATCTATCCTTGGTCCACTACTGTTTTCTGTCTTCATTGATGACCTTGTGGATGTCTGTGACAACGAGCTCTATCTGTACGCTTACGATTCAACACTTTTTGCACCCATTAAGTCTTCAACCAGCTCCAATGCAGTAGCTGCTAGCCTTAACAGGGATCTAAGCAATATGAAAGCGTGGGCTGATGAATGGAAAGTGACTTTTGAGCCTACCAAATGCAAGACCATGATAATCTCTTGGACGAGAACCCCATCCCAACTCTACTTTGGTGACTGCAAGCTACCATCTGCAGACAAACTGGAAATCCTGGGTGTTACCATTGATAGCAAGCTGACTTGGTCCAAACACATCTCGGCTGTCACAACCAGGGCTGGTCAGAAGCTCGGCGCTCTTCGCGAGGTTGCAAATAAATTGACGGCATTGGGCAGATCTACTGTGTACAAATCACAAGTCCGTAGTGTAATGGTGTATGCTTCACTAGGCTGGTCTAGCGCTTCACCTACTATCCTAAGCCAGCTTGACAACATCAAAAGGAAGACACTCAAGATCATTGGAGCTCATGACGCTACTGGTCTATCGCATCTCAGCATCACAAGCCTACTTCACCTGTGACAGGTAGCAGCAGCCACGGTCTTGTACAAAATGCACACCAACCACTGCCCACAAGATTTAGCAGCATTGCTCCCCACACCATATGTTCATCGTCGTGCTACGCGTTCAAGTGTTGCAATGCCAGATCATGCCCTTTCACTGCCGCCTGCTAGAACTTGCTGCCTAGACAGAAGTTTCATCCATACAGCTACAGCTGTTCCACTGTGGAACAGTCTTCCAGTCAATGTTGTTGGCAACATCCAAGAGGAAGGACTACAATCTTTTAAATGTCGTGTTAACAGACACTTTCTCTCCAACTCTTCAGAGTATGTTGGCTAAGCTCTCTCGATGTATCAATGACCTCCATTTTTCTTCTTATTTTTTGCTGTTATTCTCTATGTTTGGGTGTTTTTCCTATTCCTGTCCCACGCCACTTTCATTGACTTTTTTACTAGCCCAATTGTGTCTACTTGTATTTTTGATTATTTTCTGAGTTGCAGTGAACCAATTGATTGGCCCATCAGAGCTCTCTGTTGAGAGTTACCCGTTTGATTTGTAATCACTCAGTTCATTAACTTTGTGAATGTCTGTTGGGCTAGTGTTCACATTTGCTCTTTATATACATCCCCCCCCCGAAAATCAACCGATATCCAATCAAATTGCCTGGTGATATCCAAAACCACACCCACCATATAAAAATAGTTAGTAGGTTTCCACATCCCTTACAGCTTTGAAATTCGGGAAATAATAGCAACTGCCCACTGTTGTTCTTTTATCGCCAAAATGTTAAGCTTTGAGTGGTGGCGTATTTCATGCATAACACATAATCTCCACCCACATAAATATAAAGTATTGGTGTTATAAAAGTGAGAAAATGACATAAAATTGGAGAATTCACCATTCGTAGAGCTCGGATCATTCACGCATCGGACAGAGAAACTGAACCTCAACCATTGTCAACGCTAAACGTTTTCGTGGAGAATGGCTCATCAGAAGAAAAACAGGAGCCGTTTCATTTTTCCGGAGATTATTTGATAGTCTTTATCAGATTTGTTATACCACGCGTTAAACTTCATCGATTTCTGTACAATTTGTTTATTTAGCTTTTTTTTAAAAATTAATGAACCGGCATTTAAATGAGCCAACCAAAACAAGTTAAACTGGGCGTCTCAAAAATAATTCCTCTCTAAGGGATGTGTTTCAAAGAAGCTGGCATAGTCACGCATTGATATCTATTCTTAGTTTAAGTTGTATTTATGATAAAACATTAGCTTCATATAAATAGCCATCGCTTGCGTAAAATGCCAGGAAATGGTTGCTATAGTAATAAATGATAATTCTAATGGACAAGATGGATCCCCGGAATGAGCATAAATAGATGGAAAAGTCAAATTTCATATTTGTCAAGCTCTCCCATTTACCTTGGCTTGATTGATATGATTATGAAACAGTAACGAAACAGTGGGGGGTAGGGAGTCAAAATTTTTCGCATGGTCACAACATTTCGCACGGTCACAAAATTACGCAAGGTCACAAATTTCGCACGGTCACAAAATTTCGCACGGTCACAAAAAGTACACAAGGTCAACAATTTCGCACGGTCACAAAATTTCGCACGGTCACAAAATTTCGCAGTACAAAAAACACAAGACTGTTGTGCTTTTTGTACTGCGAAATTTTCTTTCTTTCCCTTTCTTCTTTTCTTTCTTTCACCTTTTTTCTCCTTTTCCTTTTTCTTTTTCCTCCCTTTTTCCTTTCTCTCTCTCTTTTCTTTCCCTTTCCCCCTTCTTTTCCTCTTTTCCTTTCCCCCATTTTTCCTGGTGGGTAGGTTTGAATTTCCTGCTGAGCACCTTCAGGGGGGGGGGGGGGGGGCACTGTGCCCCCCTGCCCCCCGGCTGTTACGCCACTGAGTGACAATCATTAAAACATTACTCCCGTCCTATAATGAAATGGCAATTTTAGAAATAATGAAAGACCTTTCTGCTATAAAATAAAAATATATTTCTGATAGTTGGCTTAACACTTTCTCGAGGCTATTAGTTCTATCATTTCAATACACTTTTTCCAGAAACCTTTCCCTACTTTCAAAGCATATCTCTTGAATTACTGAACCAATAATAGGAATGTTGTACTTATTTTAATCATTTCTCACGTGATTCATTATATGGTACTGAAATTCAATTATTTGACATTTTTGAAACATTTTTTTGAATTTCGTTTGCAGACGCCTGCATCGTGGAAAGGGTTAACAGATGGCATTGTTTTATAAAGCCTGACGTTGTCTCAATGTACTGTTTCGTTGTCTCAATGTACTGTTTCGTTGTCTCAATGTACTGTTTCGTTGTCTCAATGTACTGTTTCGTTGTCTCAATGTACTGTTTCGTTGTCTCAATGTACTGTTTCGTTGTCTCAATGTACTGTTTCGTTGTCTCAATGTACTGTTTCGTTGTCTCAATGTACTGTTTCGTTGTCTCAATGTACTGTTTCGTTGTCTCAATGTACTGTTTCGTTGTCTCAATGTACTGTTTCGTTGTCTCAATGTACTGTTTCGTTGTCTCAATGTACTGTTTCGTTGTCTCAATGTACTGTTTCGTTGTCTCAATGTACTGTTTCGTTGTCTCAATGTACTGTTTCGTTTGCGTTTTAAATGTTCCATCAATGGATGTTGTCATTACACACCTTTTGAGATATAGCCTCCTAGTTGAGATGGTTTTATTTAACGTATTGGAAAAAAGCTAACTCTCACGTGTCCACACTCCGATTACAATTCATGTTGACTATTTCCCCCTATTACTAAATTGGTATTATGTCTATTTGTTAGGCGTGCATAAAGAGAAAGGAGGTAATTTGTTACACTTAGCGGTAAATTACCCGGGAATTACCGTGAAAACGATTTATTATGCACTTAACGTTAAAATGGAGTTAAAGTTTATTCAGTCTATCTTAATTTTGATGGTTTATAATAGCACATTAGAATGATCCAGGTAGGAGATGGATCCCTGTGAAATTCTGGAGGGCATTCATAAAACGAGCGAGAATTGCATGGCAACAAATGTATTAATTAACCTACTTTATTTAATTAATGAATAACCAGTATGAACATGACTAGTAAGACATTAGATAAGGACACGTGTTTACTGTATAAAAAACCTTAATATCAACTAATTTCCAGACAATAGGTATATATATATATATGATATGGGCAGCATTTGGTGTGCTATCTACTGCTCACCCGCGAACTAAGCGTTGATATCGTATCTATTACAAAAAACGTAAATATAGTCCAAATGCATGCTTAGACATTAAAACTGTCATTAATGTGACCCATCACATCAAAACAGACCAGTTGTCTCTAAAAAGGAAAATTGAGATTTCAATATCATGTTACAAACCTAATTTTTAGCTTTAAATAACACATGACTCATAGAATTTGAACATAACACACAGATTTTGTGAACATTTTGTAATAAATTCCTTTTATTTTCTTTATTTTTTCTCATCTTCTTTTGTTCTTTTCTGCAAATATGATTTGCCGATAACTGGTCTGTTTCGATGTGATATCACAAATTAAGCTAGTCTGTGAGCCGTCATTCATGAACTTGCTCATGAGAAGTCACTACGATATTCAGTACTCCCGTATTGCTCGTGTATGCTAGGAATATTGTTACTGCAAGGTGAACCCGGTATTAGGAAGTCAACATTTATCAGGGAGGTAAATCAGAATAATTTACTGGGTGAGCAGTTGTAATTGCCATAAAATAAAATAAAGGAAAATAATTATTTGGCTGGGCAACAGTAATATAACGAGAAATGACCCGTTTGTATACACGAGGCCGAAATCTAGCCTAAATTTAACACCATTTCCCCCCAAAATCTCAAAATATTTATGTACATTTCTCAAAATTCGGCCCATTTAGACAAACCGAATAAATATTAAACGAATTATAGTATTCATATTAGAAGGCAAACTGATTTAATGGGTGAGCATTTTTGAGCGATGTGCAGTTGGAATTAACTAAGTGGGCAAAAGAATTACATGGGCGGGCATATGGCCACCCAGTGGACATTATTTACTTCTATGCACTTTATTTAAACTCTTTGCCTTTAACCATGTTAGTAGATCGAACCGGTGGGAAGTCCACACTATAATATACAACAGTTTATTTAATTCCATGTTCACACCCCGTCTTGTAAAGTATTTTACAAAATTATACACAACTTTAGGTGTAATATGTTGATTACCCTAAAGACAAGAAAAGCATCCACGATTGAGAACAATTTGTAAAAAGTGATGCAGATTCCAAACTTTACGATAACATTGCACATTCCTTTTTACCCAAGAAAAGTGCTTCCCGTAAGACATTCCGTTACTCCTATCGTTTTGGAGCGTGCGATTGGTATAGACATGTGGGGTATTGTCTCCTCGATAAGAATATCGCTGTTGGTAAATTAAAATCGTGTGCTAATTAGCTTTAATTAACCAAAATAAAGAACCAACACCTAAATTTAATGCAGTATATACTATTTTAGCAACACTACTCTATTGAATTTACGGCGAACTCACTAATGTGTCGCTTTGTGTTGCTATTGCATGGAGTTGCCACCTCCAGTTCGAGTCCCATTGATCATGAATATTTTTAAGGAAACAAACCGCGATTTCCTTTTAGGAATATTTACTGGTATTGTTAGCTATCGCTCGTAAATCCGACGTCATTCGTCTTAGCATGCTGTATTTAGCGCTGTGTACTAAAGTGCGACACGGAGGGACTGGATTCTCTGAATCGTCAGATAGCTACGGACGAGTTCGGGACTGACAAGGTTATTTTATTGAATATTTTTAGAAGCATAATTAAAGCTAGCTACTTGGCAATAAGGATATCGATTTAAAATGATTATGAGTTAACAGTTTCATGTTTGGAAAAGGGACGAGATGTCTATCTTTTACTCCTTCATATTAAAACAAGTAATCGAAACCAATATCGAGGTCCGTATTTAATTATGTTATAACTACATGATTAATTTCATAATATCCTAAATAAAAATCAAATCATTAAATATTTGGCATTCTCATTTTTTGGACGCGGGCGGGAAACAGTAGGCCTAATCACAAGAATCAATTTTAATTGGTCTAGAACACTTAGAGTCATTAAATTGATGTTAACATCGGTATTATTTAAATTGAAATTTCTGTAGGCTAATCTATGCTTTTATAAGAGATACGACATCGTTTTGATATATATATTTGTCTCCCGTATGCCACCGCATGCAGTTTTAGCAGCATTTAATTTGCTTGTGGTTTCGGGTTGTTATCTCAGTTGAGGATCCTGAGGAAAACCCACGTTTAATGCTGTGACATTTATGCCAAGATCTAGATGGCCTTTGCAATCGATTCACCGTCAATACAAATGACTCGTGGCATATCCCTATAGTGCTAGACTAATTGAACTGCATATCAATCTCATAATATGGGAGTATTCAGGTCACTTACGAAACAACCAATGATTCTCCCTACAACAAGCCATAATATTAATAGGCCTATGCCTTTCCATTTCAATTTCCAATGTACCTCCTGATTGCACCATGCACTTGTTGCACACTATTGGGCTCGGATCAATAAACTTTGTATGTATACTTATTAATCGATCACTCTTCATTTGAATAAAATAAACAAATAAAAACGTAAGCCCCTTTTCAGGGTCAATTACACCAACTGTAAAGAGGTTTACACTTTTACTTATTTTTAGTCATTTGTATACGTTTTTTTGTCACTTTTGTGGTCATTTGATACAAAAATGGACTAAAAACAAGAAATGTAACTTTATTTAAATTTTAGTTGATGTATAGTTGGCTATCGTGGAAAGGAGTTATTTTTTACGAGTGCATAAGGCAGTCTTCATACACATGGTGCACATGATAGACGAATTACTCTAGCTCCAGTTCGAGGCCCGCCCATGCAAGGACGATAACCAGGGGTCGAACGTGTTGGTCCATACATCTTTGAAAAGGCAAACATTAGGAATGTATGTAAATGAACATTATTTATTTTAGTTTTCTGTAAATATGTCGTTTACTCTCCTATCCCGACTGGTCCTAATTAATTTTAGGAAACTGTTGCACACCAATAACACCAATTATATGTGTTAATTCACGTAGTAGGTATTTGCTGTCTATATGGATATTATGTTCAGGTGAAGATATTAATGTAATGATTCATGAATGCTATCTACGGAAGATAGCAATATAGCATATGTTATCTGGAGATAGCAATGTAATATATTGGTATATTATCTACTGAAGATAGCAATATAACATACGGTTATCTACTGAAGATAGCAATGTAATATATGGGTACTATCTACTGAAGATAGAAATGTAACATGGGTGTTATCTACTGAAGAAAGTAATAATATTGGGTTATATCTAAGTGATGAATGCAATAATAATGGGTGCTATCTACTGCAAGATAGCAGACATTCGGGTTGTAATGGTTTGTTTGTTTGTTTATTCGCGAATTGCACTACTCACCTTCACCAGCTTTACACTATGGCCTCCCATGCAAAAAAACCTTTCAGAGATGTTTTGTTATTCTCCAAAAGAACTTTAATATATGGATTAAAACAGCAACACCTATATTCAATTTCCTTTGGGTACCTATGCTGTTGAAAAATTTAGCGTCATTGCAATTATTGCAGGTATTAAATCGATTTCACTAAAAACGAGTTCCGCTAATACCCGGGATTCCAAAGCTATAAAAGGACAACCCATCAGTCCGTTTCAATATCGTCTTACCACTTAATAGACAACAGACAAAGCAATCGATTCACAAATGACGGTCATTTGAATGGACAGTGATGGTGCATTGGCATACGCTATAACTAATTTTAGGGACTGCAGTTTTGTTTTGCTTTATTAGGGTACTTACAAATCTTGGTATGCATGCATGACAGGGTGTCCCAGAATGAATTATACCTGGGAAGGTACGTTTATTTAGCTATTAATACCATTGTTATTGATCAAAATGCTTATCATTTTAACATCTACATATTATTTAACATTTTTATATGAATTTTGAATTAAAAAAAATCGGACGTTTCTGTCAGAAATTATGGTCTCTTATGAATTTTGAATTAAAAAAAATCGGACGTTTCTGTCAGAAATTATGGTCTCTATTGCAAAAATGGAAGCTTTTAAGTTTATCTTTTGAAACTCGTAAAATCATGAACCATGTTCAGCACAAAGCTCAATTTAAAAGGATTACCACTACCAAGTTAATTTAGGCTATCGCATGTTTGTGATGTTTTGTGAAGCAATACGGTATTTGAATGGTGTGAAGGAATTGCTCAGCGAGAGTGATTTATAACATACTTTCTAAACACTTTCCACGCGGCAGGCAGCTGCAGCCGACATTCCAAAATGTCACAAAATATTTCAAATATGTCAAAATTATTGAATTTCATTACCATATTTGGAATCACCATGAGAAATGCATTAAAATTACAATGACTAGTATTGGTTCAGATAGACCTTTACATTTGAGAAAGGTTTCTGAAAAATCTGTTTTGTATTAGTAAAACCAACAGCCGCGTGGAAAGTGTTAAGCGGCAGTCTTGAAGTTTGGTTTGAGTTTTATCAATTGGAATACGCTGAAAGCGAAAAATAGGTTTTCACCAAACGTCATGCCATATAGAAACAGATAAAGATATTTTGATGTAACAAACATAGTATGTAGGAAACATGTTTCCCAATATATTGAAGGAATTAGATTTGGAATGCAATGTTGTTTTTATAATATTTAACTTGTTTCAAACATATGATACACACCCTGTAGAATTCGAAAGTATGTATTATTATAACGTATACGTTATCACATTTGATATGGTATCATGTTTCATAAACTGTTGTAAACCTGTAAAACTTGAACATCAAAGAAATTCCTTAGAAAATCGTCACACGACTCATACATCTATAGCGTAGTGTCCTTGCTTATTACAATAATCAATCTCGTTTTTCCCCTTAGATATTAGTCGACGGATTACTCCCAGTAACACTATCTTGTATTCTGCTGCCGTGGTTCAAATACATTGGATTCTCATTAGCATACGGTGCATTATTGTTCAAAACATGGCGGTAAGTAAACTGGTACACACAAAAGCATATACAGTATAAAACAGTTATTAACACTTTTTGATAATATACAGATGAGTGTACCGTTTTTTGTCAACAATGCCATTTAGGTATTTTTGGTCAACACTTTCCCCGCGGCAGGCGGCTGCAGACGACATTCTAAAATGTCACAAAATGTTTCAAAAATGTCAAAATTATTAAATTTCAGCACCATATTTGGAATCACCTTGAGAAATGCATTAAAATAAGTACAAACATTCCTAGTATTGATTCAGTATTGATTCAGTAACCTTCCCCAACTTTGAAAGTTGGGGAAGGTTTCTGGAAATAGACGAAAGAGGATTTTGTAAGAGGCTTTATAACAAGGTATTCCCATAGTCAATGCTGGAACCTGATACATATTTGCCAGTGAGATGTACATATCAAAAATGTTGACATAATACTAATAGTGTTCGACTTCACTAAGGCTCTCTGTTCCGAATATTCACTAGAAACACAACTGTGCAGCAACAATGGAGCAGTAATAGTATTCTCTGTGCCTGAGTACAATGTTCAAAAGGAAATGTATAGTGGTATTACAACATGACATAAATTGCCCGCTTAGGAGCGCTATTAATTCGGTCTAGTAAACCTATTGTTATCAATTACTACGAGAGGATTACCTGGTTGTATATTTAAATTCGAGCAGTACTTCTTGCTAACTGCATGGGTGAGTTTCCATTATGTTGCAAATTACATCCATGCTCAAGCGTTTAAACTACTCAATGGGCATTGCAATACAGCCGGTTGGTTGCACACGAGAATTATGTCATTTATAGCAACCAGCTTTGATGTTAGGCGAATATTTAAATTTGTTGCCGGTTTTTAGGGCAACAATTTATAGCGCTGCTAAGCGGGCCTTGTAGCGTAATGGAGCATTTTTCTTTATGCTTTCTATTACAGTATTACAGTTGTTTTTAAAGTCCGCAGTGCCAAACCAATCCGCATTACCGATAACAACTTATATCTTCGTGTAACCATATTGGTTGCTGTCGTCACGTTATATCTTGGTGCCTGGATGATGTTTTCCCTACCAGAGACGGCAACATATTGGACAAATGGTGGCTTGAGGTATACACATTGTTTACGGACATTTTGGACATACATCGGGGAAGCAGGTAGGTTTACAAATAGGAAGTATACTAAAGCGCTCAACAAAAGAAAGTACACTTTGTGTATGTCCTATAATAGATAGAGTTCCAATTTTTGTTGTTGACCAAACAGGCTAGAGAGACATTTGGATGAATCTTTTTGACACAATTTGATACCAAATTTGCCACAAAACAACAAATATTAGCCATGATTAGCACCAGTTAATGACAATTCGTGACGTTTCCAAATTAGCATATTCAATACACTACGTGTGAGAAAAGACCGAAGGTTGCCAATCACATATGACTTAGAGAATAATGACTGCGTAACAACTGTTTTCGTGAATTTGTTTTAAAATCAGAGGTTTTTGTTATGGTCTGAGGAATTGTCCCGAGGGGCGCAGCCCCCGAGGGACAATTCCGAATGACCAGAACAAAACCCGAGGATTTCAAAACAAATTCACGAAAACAGTTGTTAAGCAGTCATTATCCTCATTCATTACTGAAAAAGATGAATATTTTATCCAAATCGTTGATTTGTACCGATATAATCTTGCTAATAATTAATTAGTTTTCTGTTTATTTTGTCCACCCCTTCTTAGTTATTGAAACAGTCCAAGTCGGGTCATCCCCTCATTAACATTTTTATCATTCAACCAATCAGAAATAAGCTTTAATTGTGTTTCCTCATAACTCATTGAATATTCAGTTTAGGGGCGTGAGGCGTTAATTTGATTGGTCGGTCAGTGAGCAAAACAATGGAACACTTTGGCGCAGTACTTTCGGGCAATTATTAGTAACCCGCGCTCGGCGTGCGCGTTCTCATCTAACGATTAATTTGATTGGAACGCACTTGGTACGCAGCTATTGCGATTATTCATGAAGTAATGAATATGTGTTATGAACTCGCCACCCTTCCCGTTGCATGTCCAGATCTTTACATTTTACACCATCTGAGATTCGAATTAGCATATCGCAATAATTACTTATTCTACTCTATAAATCTAAATATTCTATTGGAATTTAGATAGGACCTAATGGTAACATGTTGTCATAAAGAATGTTCATATTTTGATTAAAGGTCAATAATATTTTTACCTATCCCAATCATAATTTGACTGTGCATACTTTGTTTCTTATGCAATTACCCATCAGAACATAATGGTTGTCAAGGGTAACTTGTTGAAATATACTATATCGGGAAGTGAATGAGCACAATCGTTTACATTTCATAATTTTGCTATCATCGGTTGAATAATTTTTTGTTATAGTCATGCATGTAAAACCGATGAATTAGGGCAAGTTCACTGTGTAGCGAATAGTGAATAAACCAAGGACAATGCAATCGATTCATGATTACAATTGTTACATTGTTTAAACAGAAACTTTAGAATATAAAACAATCTATAAAATGAGAGCAAAATCATGTGTGTACCACATAGGGATGTGGAGTTATTGTTAATTGAACGTAGAATTGGATTTTATTTTTATATTCCCCATAGAGATTGACCACAGCGCGACCGCAACACCGCTGGCACCGCCACCGCCTTCATCCCTGACTTTCGAAATATAATAAATCATATCTCAGCCAAACAGTTATAGAAATACCTGATTTATTTACACAATGTAGCTAGGTTAATAGGCTTTCAAATGACTCTTTAACCATAGCTCTACCACATTTAGTTGTCGAGTTAATAGAGCGAGATGGATAATCGTCACCAAAAATGCAACGCCGCCACCCTTTTGGGGTGGCGAGTTCAAAACACATGGCCACATCTCGTATTTTCCCCGTATTGATCACTGCACATTTCCCATGCGCGGGCTAATTCAAATTCAAACTGTCATGCATGGATAGCATGTGCGATTGATATCCCCAGCGGTCATCCAGGTCATGCAATGCATGCACAGCATTTTCTTTCCGCGTAGTGTGTTGAAAATGCAAATTCAGAGACGTCACGGATTCATTTTAATGGGGCTAATCATGGCTTATTTTTGTTTTGTGGCAAGTTTGATACCAAATTGTGCCTAAATGATTCATCTAAATGTCTATCTAGCCTGTTTGGTCAAAACATAATTGGAAGTAGCTCTATAGGATATAAACAAAGTGTATGACTTTCTTTTGTTATCGTAGCTATCTCTTGCGCAATAGTATGTCTTGCGTTCGATGCAGATTCAGGACTTTAATGAATCATACCGAATACATGAGCTCTACTCACATCACGATGGTCGCAAGTAGAATGAACTTGAAAATAAAATATATTATCTGCTAACTGATTCGCTAAATAATCTCGTATATAAAGGTTAAGACTATAATTATTTATATCTTAATTGACCACACTCTTTCTCTTTTTTAACTTCAGGTCAAATGTTGTTATTGACTTGGGGTGTGTACTTGTGTGTGAAAGTAAGAAAGGCGCCTTCAGCTTTCAACGAAGCTAAATACATTAGCGTCTCAATATACAACGAAACGACAATGGCGCTATTTTCCTTCGCGTTTGTTTTGTAAGTATATTTTCAATTATCAATTTTGATAGGACTCACACGTAACTGTATCCTATATTTGCTAATATATTCAATACTGCCATGAACAAAGATGTGCCCATTTAGTTTTCATTCTTCGGCTCGGGAATTTAATTTAGCAACAAGAAATCTGTAGATTCCACCACATATTAACGTTTTACATGCTGAAATGCTGTAACCCAAGAATGATATTCATGCGGTGGCTTCTACCTCGACCCCTAACAATCGAAACTTCTGATATCAGGCTGTCTCTATAAGACAGACTTTACATGCATCATGATTAACTATCATCACTATATCAAGACATCAATCAACCTGATCATGTGAACATGCCAGATTCGCTGCACCATGAGCTGGGTCATTATGTGTAATGACTTTTCGCCCGTTGGTTTTTCATTGACATAAATCCTTATAGACAACAATTTACAAAGGAAGTGGGAGGAGTATTTTTTTTGAGATATGTCGACTTTTTCGGCCGTTTTATTGAGAATCGATGACCTCGATCATGGTGCGTGGTTTGTGCCATGAATGTCATTACTGCTGCATAGATATACTTGTTATCCTATTTTAAACATTGTTGTTTCAGTGTAATGCCGACATTAAATGGTGGAACGGATTTAGTTTTTGTAGCTGCATTTTGCCAGATTCATATATCCGTTACTGTGATGGTGATATTGTTATATGGATCAAAGGTAAGGATTCATCTATCCTAGAAAAACATACGGAAGTCTTTCTTTGGACGCTTATGATCGCTCTTCAAGAGTCTTTTATATATATATAATAAATCGCCACATGACTATTGAGTGGACGACATTATCACTGTCTTCCTAAATTGGTTGAACATACTTCTGAGTACATACAAGTCTCTTTAAGGTGTGCATCATGATATTTGGGCTTTCACGCTATAATTGTTCTTTTTATTGTGAAAGATCAAATCCCGCGTCTTTAACTTCAATTGAAACTGAATGTACTCAAGATTCCACAAAATGAACTGAAAAGATAGGTAGGTAATAGATATTAGGGAAAAGTGTACTTTAGGTCCAAGATACTGGTATACCAGTATCGTTTAATACTGGAACAAAACAATTGCCAGTATCGGTCGATACTGGTACGATTTTACTGTTCCAGTATCGGTCATATTGGAGCACCAAATTGTGTTCGAGTATCGACCGATACTGGAACATTTTATATGTGCCAGTATCGGCCGATACTGGAACACTGACTTTGTACCAGTATCGAACGATACTGGGTGTTCCAGTATCGGACGATATTAGTACAGTCTAGAATATAGGACCTATAAAGTACACTTTTACCGATATGAGTCCTAAAATCAGGATTATGTTCCAGATTTACTCATTTGGGGGCAATAAGTACCTTTCCTGACTACTTATGGTTGGTCTCGATACTGGAACATTTTACATGTGCCCGTATCGGCCGATACTGGAACACTGACTTTGTACCAGTATCGAACGATACTGGGTGTTCCAGTATCGGACGATATTAGTACAGTCTAGAATCTAGGACCTATAAAGTACACTTTTACCGATATGAGTCCTAAAATCAGGATTATGTTCCAGATTTACTCATTTGGGGGCAATAAGTACCTTTCCTGACTACTTATGGTTGGTCTCGATACTGGAACATTTTATATGTGCCAGTATCGGCCGATACTGGAACACTGACTTTGTACCAGTATCGAACGATACTGGGTGTTCCAGTATCGGACGATATTAGTACAGTCTAGAATATAGGACCTATAAAGTACACTTTTACCGATATGAGTCCTAAAATCAGGATTATGTTCCAGATTTACTCATTTGGGGGCAATAAGTACCTTTCCTGACTACTTATGGTTGGTCTCGATACTGGAACATTTTACATGTGCCCGTATCGGCCGATACTGGAACACTGACTTTGTACCAGTATCGAACGATACTGGGTGTTCCAGTATCGGACGATATTAGTACAGTCTAGAATCTAGGACCTATAAAGTACACTTTTACCGATATGAGTCCTAAAATCAGGATTATATTCCAAATTTATTCATTTGGGGGCAGTAAGTTCCTTTCCTGATTACTTATGGTTGGTCTCGGGCCACATGCTTCTAAAATATAGAGAAAATCCGATTGCCGTCAGCAAGGACTACAATCATTTAGTGGTGTGGAATCCTAACAATACCATCAAAACTATTATTTTTGCAAAAACAATAAGCTACACATGATGTTTTTACCATTTCAAATCAGAGCCAAACTTGGCCTACCACTTAAACATGTACTATCTACTGAAGACAGCAAACATTTTTAGGACTACATGTGGTAAGAGGAAGTAACAGTGTCCATTTTAGCATTTATAATGTTAGTTTATATCTTTCCACTTGCTTTTATATCATTTTTACAACAAAGTTGAGCACTGTGTAAATGTAGTGTGAAATACTATGGAATATGATTAGGTTGTATATTTGTCCTACATGCAAATTAGCCGAGGCACATAAAACCTGATCATGTGAATTGATCAAATCAATGTTTTTTAAACACTTTTTGATGATGTAAGTTGGGAAAAAGGTTTCTGATTTTCTTTTATTATATATGGCAAAACTAATAGCCGCATGAAAAGTGTTAGAGTAACTTGGAAAATGTTGACGCAAATATATGAAATGTTGAGGTGAAACACTATTTATGGGGTTGGGGTGGTTGCACAGTCCCCAAAGAATGTCTGTCTTTCATATCATTTTTTAAAAATATTTGGATATGTAAAATCGTCGAAACACTAAAAGTCATGTGTGTACTAATTTCAATGCATTTCTCATGTTGACTCAAAATATGGTAATGTCGTCTGCAGACGCCTACCACGTGGAAAGTGATTACTTAAACATGTCCTAATGTTTATGCATACCTGTAGATGTATCACGTCTATCATAATACGGAATATCTTGGTAAAAAGAAACGTGCTCGCAGTAATAAACGTCACACGATAGACAACGGTATGGTTTATACATTGGATACAAATCACGGGGCCGCTACCACGGATTTAGCAGCGTCAAGTCCTGAAGTTCAGGTAAGGATAAGACAGTGTGTTACGCTCATTATAGCATCGCATGGTTTTGCCAGAATGATATATGCCGACGACACCCAAGTTTATGTTATTTTGAAACCTAGTGAACGCGCCACTCTCATTCCAAAATTGGAACAATGTATTGTTGACATCAAAGCGTGGTCCACAGCTAATCATTTGAAACTGAACGAAGACAAAACTGAAGTTCTTCACATCACATCTAAGTTTAGAAAAATTCTCCTCTTCCGTCTGTTGACATTAACAATGTTCCTATTCAACTTGTTAAATCTGCCCGTAATCTTGGTGTTATTGTAGCCAATGATCTCAGCATGGATGTCTACATAAATAAAATATGCCGTTCAGCCTCTTTTGCTCTCTACAAAATTGGCCGCATCCGAAATTTTCTTGATGAAAAATTGACTGAGACTTTAGTTCATGCGTTCATCACTTGTCATCTTGATATGTGCAACAGCCTTTTATACGGACTCCCATATTTCTAAGCTACAACGTATTCAAAATTCTGCTGCAAGATTTGTCACACGTACTCGCTTCTCAGAACATATCACTCCTGTGCTTCGTGATCTTTATTGGTTGCCTGTTAAGTTTCGCATCATGTACAAAATACTTCTCTTGACTTATAAATGTCTCCATGAACTTGCTCCAGAATATCTCACTGACTTGATTCAGGAATACAAGCCTGTTCGCAACCTTCGCTCATCTTCAAAACAAATTCTTGTTCCACCATTGGTTAGTACAACTTCATATGGTCATCGTAGTTTCGCCATGCATCTTGTGAACTCTGGAACAAATTACCTTTTCATATTAAGAACTCTCAGAATCAATTCAAACCATATCTGAAAACATATCTCTTTGAAATGGCATTTTGTAACATTTAATTTTATTTTGTATCTTTAGTTTCCTGGTATATTGAGTCTTTCATACGTTTTGCTCTGTTTTTTGTTGTTGTTTTACTTTTGTTATTTGTAAGCGCTATGGGACTTCGGTGTAAAGCGCTATACAAGTGTCGTTGTATTTATTATTATTATTATTATTGACGAAAATCCACCGGAATCTAATCTGTAACCGCCAACCAATTTATTGAATGACCAGCGAAAATATGAGACCCCAATTGGTACAGGAAGTTCCATAAAAATGTGATGTTTTTGCATAATTCCACAATCGTACTATCTCTGTGATTTTATATTGTATAATTGACATGCCATTTTATACCTGTATGCATGTTTTATAATTGGTTCTGGAATTTTGTATATTTTGCCAGTTTTATTTTTTATTCACTATCATGCATACATACGTGGTTTAAAATTGTAGTTTAATTTGAAAAAGCGCTTTGTGGTTTTTATGAAAAGTAAGTATGCTTAACCGAAGATTTGGACAATGATGGATGACACTCCAAGTACATATCTATTTCAAAGATGGGATGATTGAAGAAAACCACATAAACTCGTTCTAATTCCAATTTCCCATTGGTACTTGATTTCAATTATTCTACCGTACAAGGAGCTTTCCTACGAGGGGCGCTAATCTAGAGGTATTCGTCCAATTTTAAACTCTCGGTTAACGACCGTGTGTATCGTGTCATGATTAACTCACCTCGGGCCTAAAGCTGGAATTTTAACCCTAAAAGATCTTACGGTTAACTTATCCCGAAGCACTAACCGAGAGTTAGCCGAGAGTGTGTGCGCTGTGTGAACCCATCCTTAAGGTTAACCGCGAGTGAGATCTTTGACCTGTGACCCAGAGGTCTTCCCACATACCCAAATAAGCGCGCCATGAATTTGCAACGGGTCAACGTATACTTCCGGCAATCAGAGAATCGAACGACCTTGAGTTAACCTCAAAGCTACCATTAAGTTTCATTAAGTTTTTCATTATTACCGCAATGGTATCGCTGGACTCGAGGCTAAGTTTGTCGTCTGGACAGGTACTCTGGGTTAAGGCTGGCTCACACTATGACGGAGAGGGGTCAACGGCAAGCTACGGTAAGCTACGGATTGCAATTTTGAATTTCCCGCCAATCATCGTGTGTTGCCGTCAGTTGTCGCTGACGAATCCGCTAGCCCCCGCAGACGGCCGAAATTATCAGTCGCGTCCGTCGGCAAATTTTCAGCATGTTGAACATTTCGTTGCGGCAAAAAAATCGTTGTGATTCCGTTCAGATTTCGTTGGAGACCGCAACCCTCATTTCCTTTACGATTCCATGCCGTGCGAAGCCGTATCTAGTCGTTTTGAGGTCGTCACAATTTCGTTGGTAGTCGTTGTCAACGACCATTGACGGCTAAACAACGGCAAGTGACGTCACATCTCGGACCCTGACGACACATTGCGGCAAGTAACGAAATTGTAACGACCTTGGTGCGACGATGGATTGCGAATTTTGTCCGGAGGGTGACGGGTGATGACTGTTGATGGCGGGTCGTTTGCGAGTACCTGCGGCATTGCAACGGTGATCTGCGATGGGTTACGATTTTGTAACGATGGTCCACGATTTTAAACTTTTAGTTAGTAGATTCTTCTCATGCCCAGCACAGCATAAGTCTGAGTGGATGACCAGAACGTTGTGAAGAGCGGGAACGCCAAACTCGACTATTTATACGACCCGCCCACACACATCGTCATCGTCGCCGCAACCCACCGTCAGCAGCCGTTCCTTGCCGCCAGCCAATCCGCTGCCAGCCGTCTGACGTCGTTCCTTGTTGCCGGGCTCCGTCGAGACATCGTCACTCGCCGGTCAGACAACGTCCGATTTTGGTCTCTAGACTCCGTTCCCTGCCGCATCCATTCGTCCCTTGCCGTCGTGTTGTCGCTGAAGGTCGTTCCCACCCGTCAGCGAATCTAGCTTTCCCCTTTTGCCGTCGTTTTGCCGCCAATTTTTTTGGTGATTTTCACGTCCGTCGCCCTTCGTTGGTTATCTACCGCTACTATGTGAGCCAGCAGCCTTTAGCAGTATTATTATTTAAAGCTCGAGAATAACATTCTCGAGACTAGGCCGTCTGAACAGGTCCATAGGCAGATATCGAGTTCATGTTGAAATTGATATGAATAATGTTCATAGCAGGGATCAAAATAAAGCGGTACTCATATATATATATATGTACATGTCGCGGGGATCCTTTGGATTAAATTCGTTGAATTTTGCGTAACACTTTACAATTACAACCATAACAACCGAAATCGACGGTTATCTTATGAGATTTTAGGTTTGATTCTTAATTGGTTTTAAATCAATATTAGAGGATGTATAAAGGTTCCTAGAGATTTAAGCTTTAGGAGATTACTTTTACCGCGACTGCGTTAACTAACATGTTATTATCCTCATATCATTAATTTCCAGCATGAAGTAGCACGGATGAAAGAAGTCCTTCAGGCGATCGCAGATGCTATGAAACTAGATGGGAACACTGCAATGACACATAGAAGTAAACGTTCACAAATCAATGAAGGTTGTGAATCGGAGTCGTTTGAAACGCTTGATAAAACACAGGATGAATCAAGGATATTTCCACAAATAAATGAAGGGTATGACGACTCAGAGTCATCCGCTGAAGAAACAGCTGATACAATACAAGATGAGCCAAAAATACATCTACGCACCAATGAAGGGTATGACGACGACTCAAAGTCTTCCGATGAAGAAATAGCTGATAAAATACAAAATGAGCAAAAAATACATCTACATACAAATGAAGGGTATGACGACGCCTCAAAGTCTTCCGATGAAGAAATAGTTGATCAAATACAAAATGAGCCAAAAATACATCTACACACAAATGAAGGGTATGACGGCTCAAAGTCGTCTCTTTCAGAAACAGCTTATAAACTACAAGGTGGTTCAACAAAATGTTCACAACTCAATGAAGGGTATCATGGCGAATCTGAGTCTGTTGAAGGAACTGATGGTAAAACACAAAATGAGCATCTACTCATTAATGAAGGAATTAACGATTCACAGGCGTCTGTTACGGAATCAGCTGATAAAATTCAAGATGGTGTCAATATACGGCTGCACATTAATGAAGGGCACGCCGACTCTGGGTGCTATGTGGAGGCAACGGCTCAAAAACCACACGATGGAGTGAACGAACATCCACAAATCAGCGATAAACACGACGCCACTGCGTCATCTATTGAGAAAACACCAAGGAAAACACAAGATGTGGCAAACTTTAAACGACACGTCAACAATGGTAACTGCGGCTCAGAGGCGTCAGTTCCAGAGACGTCTAACCAAACACAAGATGAGACAAAGATACATTCGATCATAAACGATATGAGTGATTACTCTGCGTCATCTGTTGCAGAAACGCCTGCGAACCCTACGCACCGCTAACGATTACTACGTAAGCCAAATATGTCACGAACGAGTGACAAATTACACGAGCGTACACCTAAATTGCCAAAACGTTGGGCACATGTTGGCTCTATTCACAACCGTGTGACAGGGCATTAACGCGATGACCATACGCACTGAAGGTATTATTATTATTCAAATGAATTATGCCCGCCCTAAACTACATATTATCGGTCTATATACTACTATAGTTCGAATCGGCTGAATATCAGGCGTAAACCAATCCAATTGTGACACCCGCTATAAGAATGAAGCATAAAACTAGCCAGTATCGCTCGATACTGGTACGAATTTACCGTTCCAGTATTGGACAATACTGATACATGCTATTGTTTTTTTCTTCAAAACAACCAGTAACTTAAACTTGGCAAGTTCTGAGACGATTCTTACTCGACTTGCATTTAAACCTGTGCTGCAGCAATAAGAATACGTATATGACAATACAATGAACTACACCTAGCACATAAAGTCCCTGCTCATGTGCTTTGAGGTTGACTAATTCAAAATATATAATCGGTACCAAAAATCTGAGATATACATTAAATGAGCAAATTTCTTCTCCGCAGTTTGATACCTCATTCAACAAAATCGAATGGATACTTTTAAAGTTATGTCGATTTCAATGACCGCGCATGCAACAGAAATGTTGCACTAGGTATAGGAAATCATTGATTTGTGTGTGATTTACCATAGACGGTAAAAATCAATGTTTTACCCGTCTATGGATTTACGCACTGAAAAACTCACAGCTTATCAGCTAAGACTTGTATTCTTCACAGCCAGATACACCCTTTGTCCCGCACATTGCGGTTATCACTAAAGACCCATTCATCTGTCTCGTTCAGATAGCACACAGTTATGACAGTAATCACACACAAATCAATGATTCCTATACCTAGTGCAATATTAGTGAAATCGCCATAACTTTAAAAGTATCCATTCGATTTTGTTGAATGAGGTATCAAACTGCGGAGAAGAAATTTGCTAATTTAATGTATATCTCAGATTTTTGGTACCGATTATATATTTTGAATTAGTCAACCTCAAAGCACCTGAGCAGGGACTTTATGTGCTAGGTGTATATAGTTTATCCGGGTTTAATATACACAATTTTCCCGTACTCTTTAGAGAGAAAAGGGGTTGGTCTTTAAAATAAAATGCAGTCCAAAATGTTACATTCACTGTTAAAGTTGTTAAGATCAGGTTTCATATCTCTCTCTATTGGTTCCTATTCCCTATGAACTCCTATTTATTTATTTCCACTTTGAATCGAGCCTGCAGAGATGGCAATCGGGTTTGTAAATGTTATTTGTTTAAAGAAATAAAGGTTAAACAGTAACATTTAAATAATGCAGTAGCCTATGATGTCATATTTGTAATACAGATCTTCTAACTATATATTTGGGGAAAAGTGTACATTAGTCCCCAATTTTGGTATACCAGTTTCACACGATACGGGCACATGAAAAATACCAGTATCGCTCGATACTGGTACAATATTAATGTTCCTGTATCGTCCGATACTGAAACACCAACATTTGTTCCAGTATCGAGCGATACTGGAACGTGATTATGTCCCAGTATCGGATGATACTGGTACACAAGTAACGGGTGTGATTTGTTCCAGTATTGAACGATACTGGTACATAATTGTGTTACAGTATCGGCCGATACTGAAACATTTTATATGTGCCAGTATCCTCCGATACTGGAACACTGCCTTTGTACCAGAATCGAACGATACTGACTGGGTGTTCCCCTACATTTTCCCCCGATTTTTGTGTCACATCAAATTATAATCAACATTGTTTTTAAATTTGTTTAGACACTCTATAAGCTATCACATTTCACAAACTATTCAGACAAAATTGACCGTGTGCTCGTACGTATTTTAACGCTGTTATAAGCTAAACACGCGTTTAACTTTGATTTTAAATACATAGCTTATCTAAACGCAATTCTTAACTAAACGAAAATTTGTTTACCTTAAACACGCGTCTAACGTACTGAAAAGTGTCTATTTTAAGGCCCTGTCACACCATAGCCTATGGCCTGAACGTGGCCTGAACGTATGCCGACGTATTCAAAAAATAGCTCGAAAATTGTCAGAGTCCAAGAACGTCCAAGAACGTCCAACTTCCCAACGAATTGCGTAGGAAAAGTCGACATCGGTGATGGAATGGACGTATCCATAGCGTATCCATAGCGTATTAAACGTATACATAGCGTATGACTAACGTATTGATAGCGTATCACTAACGGCGTACACCGAACACGTGACTTATGCCGCTGCAGAAATTGAGTTTCGTACACGGCGGGACAAGTGTTGCCAGTTCAAGTAAACGCAGCCTAGATGATAACTATTAAAATATCTAGAAGGGTAAATCTATAGGTCCAACCTATAATTTACGACGAGTAACGTACCTCTAACGTATGTCAGCGTATGTCAACGTATGTCTAACGTATGTCAGCGTTTGTAAACGTATGTCTGACGTACCACGAACCTATCGGAAACTTATGCAGAACGTAAGTTAAGCACACGTTGAGTACGTCGAGAAATTTTGAACATGCTCAATAATTTTTCGCGGGCTCGACGTGTTCCAAATTTTCACAACGTATCACAGCGTGCTCTTAACGTAAACGACGTATCCCCAACTTACCCCTAACTTGTATCAGCGTACACCAACGTACGCCAACGTATTTTTCGATATTTCGCATACGTTGTCATACGTTCAGGCGATACGCCATGGTGTGACAGGCAGGACCAGGGCTACCGTACAGCTAGCGAGCATTCGGCGTTTTGGGAACTTATGGAGGGTTTGAGTATATAAATGGGTCCCTTGAGTATCTCATCCTCACTTCTTTATGGTCTGTCGTGCTGAACACATCAACCCATCACCATACGCTACGAATACGCTACGCTACGTTAAGTATACGTTAAGCATACGTTAGTCATACGCTCGCATACGCTCGCATACGCTGTGATACGCTGTCATAATTATGTTATAAGTTAGTGATACGCTATCAATACGTTAGTCATACGCTATGTATACGTTCAATACGCTATGGATACGCTATGGATACGTGACAGGGCCTTACACGATCGCCCGGCATAAGGTGAATACGTGAGAATACGTCGAAACTCGTTGGAAATTCGTCAGGCATACGTTAGACATACGGCACATATACGTTATCAACTCGTTATCACTACGTTGGCTGTACGTTTCCCCGTCAGCCTACGTGCATCAACGTATACCAACTTACGAGTAACGTACGAGTAACGTACCACTAACGTATGTCAGCATATGTCAACGTGCATTTAACGTACCACAAACTTACCGGGAACTTATAATAATAATAATAATAATATAAAACATTTGTATAGCGCCCTACAAAGATCACAGCGCTTTATAATCAAGAAAAAACATATACAATAATACATAAATTACAGCCAGAACTATACATAATTACATGAACATGAAAAAACAAACAAAAATAACATCAGTCAAACAAGTGAGTTTTTAAGCAGTTTTTGAACACGGTAATTGTTTATGCAGAACGTATTAGGCACACGTTGAGTACGTCGAGAAATTTTGAGCATGCTCAATATTTTTCGCGGGCTCGACGTGTTCCAAATTGTCACAGCGTATCACAGTGCTCTTAACGTAAACGACGTATCCCCAACGTACCCCTAACTTATATCAGCGTAGACCAACGTATTTTTCGATATTTCGCATACGTTGGCATACATTGAGGCGATACGTTATGGTGTGACAGGGCCTTTAAACAAGGGTATGGGGGGTAGTTTAACGCGCGATTAACTAAACTTGTGCACCTAGGAGCGTGTTTCTGCTGGGCAAGTTACCGCTAATAAACGCTAAGTTTGCCCAGTAGAAACAGGCAGAACCGGGCAATAATCGGTATTTTTGGTAATCCCAAAAACCTTCACAAAGCAGGTTTGGAACCAGCAATAATCGGCAATAATCGGCAATAAACCCAGCAGAAACAGAAAGGTGATTCTTAGCGGTTTGCGCTGTGAACCGTGTCACGCTGGCTTATACATATTATCGTGAAGCAATCTTTTTCAGGTGCGGTGGCATTGTTTGGTTTTACAAAGGTCAAATGTTGTGGCCCATCGACTAGGATCGATAAACTTAGCGGTAACTTTTCGCGAGCAGAAACAGGGGGATTAAAAACTGACCGATTGAAACTTAGCGTTTATTAACGCTAACTTTTTGCAGTGTCCCAGCAGAAACACGCTCCTATTGTACGCTTTGAATGATTATTCAACCGTGCTCGATGCAAGCTGTCCTGCAGATCATGTGGTATTAATTAAAAATACACGTACATTTGAGGAATTCGGTCGATATCTAAATGTATTTATGATAGTATGATTGTATGTACTCGGTCAGAAGTCACAAACTGGTCCAACAAAATGTTTCACTTCTAATAATGTTGAGGAATGCACCAAATCTGATTAAACGGGACAAAACTTAAGTTTTACATACTTAATGACCCACAAACTATATATTGTTGGAAAGCTTATGATTCAAGGTTTTTCATTTTTGCAAAATAGAATCAAATCATACAGGGTGTGTACAATTTGTATAGGGTGGAACATAAAAAAGTTGATCGTTTTTGCTCCTCACAAAATATATTGATAGTTTGTACAATTAGGGTTTAGCTGAAGATAGTCACCAAAATCAGAACAACCGCAGAAGGTGCTACCAAATTTGCTAAGAATCACTTGCCCAAAATGTTCACAGGAAAAGTACAGGGTGTCTAAAATTATGATGAAATAATGCATAAAATGAAGGTTTGTATATAATATTCTATGAAATTAAGTTAGCATTGACTATTTAATTTAAAAGAAAATGGTTATCAAAATGAACTACACGAATATCGTTAAAGTTCCTTTTATTTTAAAATAGGTCTAAATAGCAAAATTTTCATAAATCTATGAACAATTCTGTGAAGAAACACTTCTGGCTTTTTTAGTTAAATGTTTTACTACCCAGGGTAGAAAAGGACCGAAGAGTCACACAAATGAAATAGAGAGACTGCGATTTGGCCATTGTTTAATCAATCAAATGAATAAAACTGTGTGTTTTTTACATTAAAACACTCCCTGAATTGAACATCATATTCTAGTAGAGAATGTCTAGATAACAATTCAATATTATTATTCATAGTAGCAGGCACATGTTATTAACACATATGAGAAGTTTGAAAACTTTCCTATGTATAATTTTAAAATGGCATCAATTTCAAAAGTTCTAGTTTTCCACTATTTTGTGTAGAAACCTATGGGCGCCTCATCCACCGGCGCCTCATCCACCGGTGCCACCCTTGACTCACTCGACGTTTAGATTGATATAAACTTCACTGTTGCTAAACATGTGGCTTTAATTCTTTTTTTATTCGGTAGCTGGATAAATTGTCTTTAATATGATACCAAAAATGTTATGTTTTTTGACAACTTCTATTTAAAATAGAGACACGTATCACGATTTTAAGGATTTTTTGAAACGATCCCACCTTATTTGATATACCTATTAGTGACCTGTGACCACTCATGTTAAAGTGTATATCATTCAAAACAAGTGATATAAGACACTAATTCGTGAATGAATGATTTAGCCGAGTCTGAATGGTAGGGGGTGCGTGTGTTGGATGTGTGTGGGGGTGTTTTTGAGTGTGGGTTGTTTATAGTGGTATTCAGTGAGTGTGAAGATTGGGTTCATGTAATTAATTTTAGTAGATTATATTGTTTCCTTTAATGATTATATTTTTATGTGTAAAATTGTAAAATTGTTGTAATTCAGGTACTTTGTATTTGCTGCAAGAACAGTTTTTGATAAACCTTTTATGAAATGAAATGAAATATGCTTTTAAACGAATGAATTATGGATAAATAATAAAGAAAAATAATATGATTACACGACGAAAAGCCTATTAGTCAATGATTTTCTCAGTATACTGAGTAAAGTATTTCTAATAGCACTTGTCCCAAAACTTTCATTTCATCATTGCTTTCATAAAAATATATCATGAGTTTAAATTCTGAATGGAAAAACATATTGTAGGCCCGTATTCTCGTACCTTTTAAACACGGTTTTAAGCTAAACACGCATTGAACTCTTTAAATACATCGTTTACCTAAACGCAATTTTTTTAAAATTTGTTTCACTTAAAACACGCGTCTAACTCACTGAAAAGTGTTTAACTTTAAACAAAGGTGTCATGGGGGTAGTTTAACTAATCTCATACACCAACTGTATTCCTTGAATTATGAATGCTCAACTGTGTCCGGTGCAAGCTGACGTGCAGAACGTGTAGTCATAAACATACAATCACGTGACAGTATTAAGATAAAGAGCGCCCTCTCCCTGTGCTATAGTAATTTCCGTCACACGACCCTCTCCCTAGACCGATACGTCCCGGATCGTTTACAATAATCGGGCCTGGGCGGAAAGTCAGTCCCGTTAGGGGGTACCTGAACGCACGACATGTGTCTGACGTTCTAGATTTGCCTAGACCGCAAATTGCCTATCACATGTGGAACACGGAAATCTATTGACAGCTCGTGCTTCTTCTCGGGGGCTGGACACCGGTACACTGCCTTGTCGAGGTCTACTGTTTTATCCATCCTGGTGGTTTGTTTTGTTCAAACCATTATATCGCAAGATATTAGTAAGTGGCTTATTCGTCCATGTTCGTCGACGTCCAAACAGCGAATTAACTACGTCAGGCCGTTGCTACTGAGATTCTCGACGGCTGTTACTCCGAAACAACGTGCAGATCTGATGGAAACAACTTTTAAAACAGACAGACCGAGAACAGCCATTTACTTTCGGCAGCATGAGAGTTACCCCTGCATCATCCTGGTTCCCAATTTGAATACGATTTATACCGTTGAAATAAACAGCCAGGTTCCAACGCGTCGGCAATACCTTTGTTGAAAACATCGAGTCTACCGCCCTCTGATGTATCTCAGGAAAATCCGGTTAATGTTTGTCCGGCATATCTCACACAATTCAAGTGGGGCTACACAGAACTTGGACACAGTTTCGCCGTGCTTAGCTTCTCAACAAGCTCTTGCATTTTAGTTTTCAATTCGTAAGCCAGCGCATCACCAAACCTCAAATATATGAATTCACGTTGACAACTAGTGTACGGTGTGTCCACGTTGATAAAACAATGCAACTATAGCGTTAATAAAGACTAAGTCTTTATTAAGTCTATAAAGGTGAGCGGACGACAGCTCTATTTCGATATCTCCAATTTTCTGTTCCATAAACTGATATTTTTGATTTATGCATTGAATTCATGCGTTTTGACGTGCAGCGACCTGCTGCGGGTGAGGTGGTTTGGGTAATGAGCTTATCAATTGCAACCCGCGCTGGGGGGGGGGGGGGGGGGAGTGACCATAGCGGGATCTGACGCAGTGGCGTAGCTAGAGGTGGGGGTATGTGTGTGTGTGTGGGGGGGGGGGGGGGGGCGGCAACAAAATGAGCGAAAAAATCGGGAAGGCAAAGAAAAAGAAAGGGAAAGGGGAAGTTTGCCCTACCCAATTGAATGTGATGTCTTGTGCGTGTTGATTGAGAATATATTATAGATCATGTCACCTTATTGTTGATCAACAATGTTAAGGGAGCGTTCAGCGTTCATAAATACCTTGGGGAGGGGGGTGGGAGGCTGGGCTTTTTTGACACCCCCCCCCTCTTGCTATGCCTAATATTTTGACCCCCTCTTTTTAATAACTGGACCCGAAACTTTTTGACCGCCCCTTTAGCTGAACATTTTTTATGACCTGTTATATCAAGGTCAATAATCATATTTAATGTAGTAATACTAGTATTGCTGTGATTTACTAGAGCATTTTATCAATTTTATCAGAAATCTAAATAGGCCCTACTGGATGGTACGTAATATTCCATTTTGCACACGGAATGAGCGAGTCAGGACTCGCACATCTTTTTACCAGTGGCATGTGGTCTGGTCGGGGCTGTCCATTCCCCCGAACAACTTCTTTTCTCATGTCCGACGGCTGACAGCAAAATTGTTAACTTTATTTGTAGGGAGTGGCTCTCTTTTCTTCCATCTTTTTTACTTTCATTTTATTCAGCCAGCATTCTTAAATAGGGTTTTTAAGTCTAACCTGAGCATTTTACTTGAGTCTGGTCCCTTCAGGACCCAAGCGTGTGTCCGCACGGCCGACCGTGTAAATAAACAACTTTTGCAGGATTATTTCTTGAAAGACATGCGCGTGTAGCGCGAAATATTTCCGGTTTTAGGCTATTTACATGAAACTGGCAATTTTCTGTGTTCACTAAATATGTGCTTCAGATTATATTCTTTGACATTATGCGCGCATGTTGCGCAAAAAATAATATTTTATTCTATAATTCGTTTCAATTCCCACTGACTGACGTTTTGAAATTGGATGTTAGTAAAACATTTCAACTTCTCTGAATCGGTGTAATTCTCCCTGAATGAGTGAAAGGTGGGATATGCGGCTCCCCTACCCACTCGCCACCCATTGGACAATCCATAACGCTACTCTTTTTTACCTGAATTTTGGACTCATGAGTCCGTCAGCCCGATGGACTTGGGCTCGGTCTCGGCCCTTGTGGCCTGCACTTGGAGATGAACAATAGAGAATCCCTGCACACGTATCCGTTAGTTCAGACTCACACCCACAATGAACAGGTATGGCTGCTGGCTGCCGCACCGTCACCAACCTGTGCAGATGGGGATACCTCTCTATTTTTGTATGCCTCAAGACATAGCTAAATTTTGAAAACAAAGAACATATATTGTGCATAGGTAAGCTCTGCATGGCGCCCTCTTTTCTCGATCTGTCGTCATATTATCACTAGCGCCCTATTTTCTCGATCTGTCGTCATTTTATCACTAGCGCCCTCTATTTGATAACAGATGCGCATTTGTCGATTTGTGAAATAATTAACCCGATTAATTGCAGAACGTAACATTTTCGTAAGATTTCCTGGTAATATCTTCGTGCTTACATAACAACATCACTGGTCTCCTGTCTCTAATGTCAGTTTTATTTGTTTCTGTCTTTATTCCCGTTGTACACTGTACACCTCTTTGCGTTATTTAAACACCACTGATATACTATTTATTCCTGGTTAATGTATATTTGCCGTTCCCCCTAAATGGTCGCTGTTCATATTTACTTCGTCCTAATATCAGCAAGGATAAGTCACTTGATAGCTCGACTGCTTGTTTGAAGCGAGCTGGGTTTGGAGCTTCTCTACGATTGGAGCAAGCCTAATTGGAGCTCCACTACGATTGGAGCGAGCTGGATTGGAGCTCCACTATTATTGGAGCGAGCTCGTTAGGATGTTGGAGTTGACAAATGGGTGAAGCGAGCTGGATTAGAGCTTCACTTAGATTGGAGCGAGCTGGATTGGAGCTCCACTATGATTGTAGCGAGCTCGATACGATGTTGAAGTTGACAGATTGATAGAGCGAGCTGGATTGGAGCTCCACTACGATTGGAGCGAGCTGGATTGGAGCTCCACTATGATTGTAGTGAACTCGATTGGATGTTGGAGTTGACAGATGGATGGAGCGAGCTGGATTGGAGCTCTACTACGATAGAGGCGAGCTCGGTAGGATATCGGAGTTGAAAAATAGTTCATTCATTCATAAAAGGTTTATTAAAAACTGTTCTTGCAGCAAATACAAAGTAGCTGAATTACAACAATTTTACAATTTTACACATAAAAATATAATCATTAAAGGAAACAATATAATCTATTAAAATAAATTACATGAACCCAATCTTCACACTCACCGAATACCACTAAACAACCAACACTAAAAAACATCCACACACATTATAGTTATAATATAAAAGACCATTAGATTATAAAATATCTTGCACATAGAATTAAAACATCAACAATTGAAAACCCCGAGCCCGCACACATCAAACAGTCATGCATATTCCACTCAAACTTCAAAACTCACTAAACGAAACATAACCCTTACAAATAATCATTACACTTACACCCTCTTCTAACTCATTGACACACACCGCATCCCACCCCCACTGCCCCCCCCCCCCCCTGCCCCCACCCCCTACCCACGGAGAATTGCACAATAAGACAAATAAGATGCATTGAAGTCACAGGAGATTTGAAAGTGGAATGTATTTGGTTATGAACAGCAGTGGACTGTTCTAAAAGCGAACAGTCCTAAATGTTGGCAGGGCAAGTTTGTCCGAGTTTCGTAACGCTCTACCATGTATGGTGCCTCTCCTGGGTGGCACCCAACTGTTGAAACGCTCGGACTCGAGAAGAGAGTTGAAGAAACTCAGACATAAAGCAGCTTACGTCTATCATGTCAAGCTTGAAGATAGCAAAGCTCAAGACTTCATGATAAGTTGTGTAGTATTTGCCAACGATGATCCTGCATGCCCTCTTCTGGATCCGTTCAAGAGCTCTCTTCAAACGGCTGACGGGTAAACTATTTCTAACTCACGGTGTAAGTGTGAGAGCTGTATTGGAGCTCCACTGCAATTGCAGCGAGCCGGATTAGAGATCCACTATGATTAGAGCGAGCTCGGTAGGATATTGGAGTTAGCAGACTAGTGGAGCTAATGGTGATTGATTGAAAGTGGTGCTGGTTAGATGATCAGCTGTTATTAGCCTAAGTGTCGCCAGGTGTTATAATGTTCGTATTAGCCCCTTATTTATGGAGTATCCGAGACACCTGTTTGCGTTATGTAAACACCAGTGATATACTATTTATTCCTGGTTATGGTCTATTTGCCGTTCCTCAAAATGTTCGATGTTCATATTATTTACTTCGTCCTTACATCAGAAAGGATAAGTCAGTTGATAGCTCGACTGCAGTGATACATGATTGAAGCGAACTGTAAGATTTTGTCAACCGCTGACTATGTGGTCCATTTTCAGGGTTATGAAGGTTAGTTTATGCCCTTGGAGCATAATTATGTCCTTTACAGTTTTTAATTGGACCACATAGTGGGAAATAGACACATCCTTAGATGATTTAGCGAAATATAAAATCAACGGATGGAGCTAGCTGGATTGGAGCTCCACTATGATTGGAGCGAGCTCGGTAAGATGTTGGAGTTGACAGATGGATGGAGCGGGCTGGATTGGAGCTCCACTACGATCGGAGCGAGCTATGTCAGATTGGAGCGAGCTCGATAGGATGCTGGAGTTGACAGATTTATGGAGCGAGCTGGATTGGAGCTCCACTACGATTGGAGCGAGCTGGATTGGAGCTCCACTATGATAAGAGTGAGCTCGGTAGGATGTTGGAGTTGAAAAATGGTTGGAGCGAGCTGTATTGGAGCTCCACTACCATTGCATGTATCGCCTAATAGGACAACAGTCCTAGAAAGCTTCTAACATCCCGCACACACGTCGGAGTTGGCTATTGGCGGACTGCTGCAACTTTATCCGGATCGGTAGCTTTGCCGGATTCGGAGACGATATGTCCTAAAAAGGAGACACTGGTCTGGAAGAGTGCGCATTTCTTTGGTTTTAACTTTAGATTTGCACCTCTCAATCTCCGAAACACCACACTTAGTCCTAGTATTTCATCATCGATGGTTTTCCCAAACACAATGATGTCGTCTAAGTAGATCAGCAGAGTATCCCACTGAATTCCGGCGAATATTGTCTCCATAAGTCTCTTTAAAATAGATGGGACAGTGCATAACCCGAACGGCATTACTTTCCATTGGTTGAATCCTCCACGAACCACAAATGCCGATTTCTCCTTTGCTTCAATGTCTAACTCAGCGCACATATCTAGGGCGGAAAACCATTAAGCACCGGACAATGATTCTGGTCTGTTCTATTCGTGAGATTGGATAGCAATCTTTCACAGTCGCCTGTAGTCCACACAAAACCTCTTTGATCCGTCTTTCTTTGTCACTAATATTAGGGAGCTTTCGATTTGGACGACGGACGCTTCTACGCCCGACGGTAAGATGACACCTCGAGCCACGTGCGCATGCGTCGACTGAGCAATTCGTCGGTCGTCCAATTTCTGGGACCTGTCTTCAGCTTTCGATTTGCTCGACGGAAGCTTTTACGACGGTAAACAAAACGTTGCCGTCGTCACCACGATGGTTGTTAGTCCCTTTTACGCGTTGTAGCATTTAGAGGACCAACGGATGACAAAACTGACGCATGTGTATATGACTTAAAGTGTCATTCATCCGTCCTAGATTCATCCTTCGTGCAAATCGAAAGCTCCATAAGACAGGTCGAAGGCAGGTTCCAGAAAGTGGACGACCGACGGATTGATAAGTCGACGCATGCGTACATGACTCGAGGTGTCATCTTACCGTCGTAGAAGCGCCCGTCTTCCAAATCGAAAGCTCCCTACTATAGGTGCGGACGATTCAATGATTCCTCTGTTTAACATGTCCTTTACTTGTCTGTCCACTTCTGGTTGATGATGAAGTGGCAACTCATTACGGAAGTTACAAGAGTAGGTCGTACTACATCTGGGAAAAGATCTGAAACCCTCATTGACCATATTCCCTGCAATGAAACCAATAAAGTTTGTCAAAGTGGGGTCATTCCTTTTAGTTTGAGTGATCACCATCTCATATTTTGTACCATAAAGGTAGTGAAGAATATTTTTTCAAGTCACAATTCTGTTTATTCAAGATCCATGAAAAACTACAATATTGACACGTATTGTAGCCTTCTTGATGGCTGTGACTGGTCCCTAGTCCTAAACACTGATTGCGCCGACACAGCCTGGTCAAATTTTAAATCATTTTTAACATGTATATTTGACAGTGTGGCACCAAATAAAAAGGTTCGCATTAAACAGCGCACTGAGCAATGGATGACTTCCAGCATTCTTAATAAAATTAGGATGAGGGATAATATCAGTCACCTTACAAGAAGGATAACCATGATGTCTCTTTCAGTAATTTTGCTTCCCTTCGTAATTTTTTTAAAAAGAAATCAAAAAGGCAAAAATTAACTACTTCAAAAACAAACTTGATGAGAACATGGGTGAACCTAAAAAACTATGGAAATACCTAAAAAATCTGGGTTATAGTGCTAAATCCAATTCCAAGGCCAAAATTGTTCTTAATATAGACGGTTCATTACAACCTGATACTCTTTCTCTATGTAACCATATTAACACTTTTTTCACCAGTACGGCCAATGTATTGACACATAAGTTACCCTTGGTGAGTAATGATTATGGGGTAGGTTCAGATTCTTTCGAGAGATTTTACCCGAGCAAAGGTGTTGAGAGCATTGACTTTGAACTAAAGCACGTAGATGAAGGTTTCATCTATGATGAATTATCCAAATTAAACATACATAAAGTTGTCGGCTTGGATGATATTGCTCCTCGTTTTTTGAGAGATGGCGCAACACAACTCTCTCCCATAATTGCTCATGTAAACCTCTCGATTGGATCCAGCACAGTTTCTCATGATCTAAAACTTGCCAAAGCTATTCCTCTCTTTAAAATGAAAAGAATAGCCGGTTGGAAGTGGGTAACTACAGGCCTGTCAGTTTGTTGAGTACGATATCCAAAATACTTGAGAAATCAATATGTTCAGCTTGATCATTACCTCAGTACTAACAATCTACTTCATGGATTCCAATCTGGCTTCCGCCCAGGGTTTTCAAATGAAACTTGTTTGATTTTTTTAACTGACTATATAATAAGGTCTCAACTTGATGCAGAGTCGGAATTGTGATTTTCTCACAGAAGCTATTGCTGTCAGAGTCCAAGCAAGGTACTTGTATATCATCACTCATTATCAGTTGACTGCCTGCTATATCAATCCAATCTTACAATTGATTGCCGCTAAGAAATCCATGCCAATGATGCCGCAGCTTTTGATATCCGCGACTGTTACAGGCATATCCAATCAAGGAAAGCGGGGATCCGCCCGCTTGTTCACTCGTAATTGTCAACGCTTTTAAGTGGGGCTTCTCCTTCATTGGGATTGCCTAAAAGACCTTTGATGACAAAAGTGTATCCGATGATTCGATATCGATCAAAAAAGGTGCCGCTTTTACAGGTCCAATTCTACCTTTGACATGCAAGCCGCCCCTCGCCGTTCCCCTTGATTGTAATGTCGGTTTTAACTCTGGTCCTTCACTTGCTAGTTGCTCGACCCGTCCATGGCCCTGGTTGGGTCGCTCCCTGTTTCCCGATAGATTATTTAGCGCATCTCCATTAGAACGGGACAGGCTGCAAGGCAGTGGCCTTCTCTTTCACAGGTAGCATCGTTTGTCTGGGCTTCGACAATCTGCAGCGAAATTACCCTCTTTCCGCAACGATAACATGCGCGATTATGGGATAGTAAGTGAGAGGAGAGTCATATTTTTTTCAGCGCTAACCGAAGTAAGCTACTAGGCTAGTAAACGCTAAATCTTTTAATTACCCAGACCCAAGAGTAGGTTGAAGCATGACTTTATGCTGCTGTAACTATCGATGCTAAATAGTTTGCAAGGTGTACTCTGACATAGTTATGTCGATGAAATGGGTCACTTTTATCAAAACATTTGCTCATATTAACTGATTACTCGAGTCAAATCAATTATTTATCAATCAATAATATACATAATTTGGCCTATATATATGGAAGTTAAAGCAAACAAAAGATAAATGATAGCTAAATAAATAGAAAAATAAATAAACGCACAAACACATGGACCTTTATAATTCATATACAATTGACATAAACTGATGTTACATTAATCCACCACCATCTGTATAACCTTTATTTAATGCTCAGTATTATATAACCTTTATTTAATGCTCAGTATCGTCTGTAATCTACTAGTAATATTATGAAGACACGTGATCTGTATTATACATTGTGTTGAACATATGAGGCAAAAAAAAAGATTTTGTTAAAAGGGTTTACTAGATTTTTGCATTGAGTGAAAAGTCTCAGTCCCTTTTTTCAAATGAATTGATAAGATACTAGGTTTTTTGCTTTTAGCTGTAGATTTGAGAGCATATGTATCTGTAATATCTTAACCCGAATTGGACACCTTTTGACCCACTCTGTATTAGAACGGATGACATTATCTGTTGTAAAACAATTCCATGTAATATCGAAGATATATCTTTTCTTTGTTGAAATAATACGCAAAATACTACAGGTATCGGTTGAAAAGCACCATTTGATTTTGGTTTCCCCTTCTTTTTCCAAAAATGATGGCACTTGGCGTGTGAATTATACTCGTGCATATCAAATACATGTTCTGATTATGAAATCAAAATGGTCACAACGACTAGTAAATTATAGGATCTATGATTATATCCAAATTATTACCCGAATAACGCGAATAATCTTTAATACAACAAACAGAAACAGTACAGGTACGTTAGCCTCTAGATTGGCATTATAAAACACACTGATATTCCAATAGTTTATTAGTCAATTCCAATTTGGCGAGATATTATGCGGTATTATGTCTCCGCGGGCAAACGTAATCCAAGCGTACCCGCGAGTTTTGGCGTACGTACGCATCACGCATTGATTACACAGTGCGCCTTTTTGCGTTATCCGCGTCATATAATGTCCACTGACGTTTTTCGCTCCAATTTTGCAACTGACTAATATATTCAACCACTATATATACATGACGTGCGTCCTATTAACGTCAATATATCCCGTCCTTTCAATTCATTAATGGAGAACAGAGTACCGCGTAAACAGCAGTCAGCCCGCGTGCGTATCAAGTCCGATGGAGGAAACAAGCTCTCGTTATGCCACAGACGCAAGACGCACTTACAGAACGAGGCGACATGCGAGTGGTTCGATTTCTTGACCACACTGATTGATGGGAAGCATTGGTAAAATGTCGGGTTTTTTCTTTTCTAGATCAAATTAAAAAAACTTATCAAAGTCAACCTTTAATTTGTCATATTTGAAAATTATGCATAATACATAATACGCCATAATCGCGCGCGTACGCTTGGATTATATTAACGCGCGTCGAAATAAAATCCGAATATTTTTTGCCAATTTGGAACTGATTAAACTATAGTGGATTTCAGGCATAAGATTGGTCAGATATACCAAATCTATCTTTATTGTATGATTGTATGTTTTATTGTATCCTTGACGATATCATGACAACGTGATCATCTGATCACCCTTTTGTTTACTTGGCCCTTGTTTACGATACAAATGCGCAATGCGTATGGGTAGCATGGTTGGCATGTCCAGGCCCCAGGTTCTCCCTTGCGCCTTGATCTGAACAGTAGCTCATCCAAGTCTGATACGGATCACCGGAGTATATTTGAAGATCCACAGCGGTTCCAGCATAGTGGTATGAGTTGTTGGAATGACATCCGCCAGCAAAGGCATTAACCTGATAAAATAAAGAAGCTTAATTATATATATGATTAGGTAATCATGTGATATGATACACTATACCAACCTATAGTGGTTTCGACACTTGTTTATGGTGTTAATATCATCCCAGATATTTAATAAGTATAATAATAATATTTCAATATGAGTTAAACAAACTACAGTGTGAGAGTATAATAATATGAACAGCACCGTCCCAAAGGTTTCGAACCATTTCGAAGCCTTATATCTCCGGTAAAATAATTTTGCACTATAAATCTGAAAATATATTTGGTTGGAAAATACTTTGTAGAATTCTACAAGTGTTCTCAATCCAAAGAAAGTTATAATTCGAATCATTTTACCGGAGATATAAATCTTTGAAATGGTTCGAAACTTTTGGGATACCCTGTTCTACCTGTTTTGAGGACTTTATGGTAGTCCCATCGTGGTATTTACAGTGGCGGATACAGGACCAGGGGGCGGGCGCCCCCGTAATATTTTACAATATACCTTTTTGTGTACCACTGTACATTTTTAAGTGAAGTACCCAGGGTGTGTCAGGCCCGCGATGTTATTTACCGTAACAAACATCTGTTACCTTGACGTAGTAAAGCGTATAGTATACAAATGCACATGTACTTTGTACAGCAATACATGTATACAGTGTTTGGCCAAAAGTTTGTTATGGTTAATAAATTCGCGTCTGGCCCCCTAAAATAGCCCCGTCGATACCCATGAGGTTCCGTCGGTACATTTTCGATTTCGACCATGCGATTTTTTTGGGCCGGTATTGTGGACAACCACATCGCTATTACCCCCCCCCCCCCCCCCCCCCCCCCACCCCACCAATTATCAGGATTTCACGATCTGGCGGATTGTTTTACGATTTTTTTGGTACCAATGTACCTCCCCGTAAATTTTAATCCTGGATCCGCCACTGATGTACGCTCACACGAATCCATTACAGGGTGAATAAACATATTGTGCACGGATTGAAACGGTTAGTTGACCTTGATGTGTGCATTGAGCCATAGAATGATGTTTTATAAAGTGTAATTAATCTAGTTTATCTTCCGGGAAAAAATGACAATAATCGACTGAAAAATAGGCAAAATGGTTAAACAGGAGTTTTTAAATTGCAAGCAAGCTAAAACTTTATTTTAAAGGTAGATGATCCGATTTTCAACTTGATGTTTTCTATTTTACATGAAAGGTCATCCTTAAAATTGTTGCATTCCAAAGTTTGAGTTGCATAACTCCAATGGTTCTATTTTTAGAAGCGCAAGGTCAAAAGACATGTGCCCATTGAGTAGTACACAGACTGGCTGGTGGTTAACCACCTTTGGCAGTAATTCACCACATTTTAGCCTATAATTTCCAAATGAATCATTTCTGGCCCCTAATATTTTACAGGCATAATGAGAAAAATATGGGGATACTTCTGATACCAAAATATCTTGATGTGAAAAAAAAATCATAGCCCCAAAAAAGTGATCGGGTCATATACCTTTAAATGCTAAACAACTTTCGCTGAAGAAGCAGTGGACTCGTTACTTATAATTGGTGAACATGTCAAGCATTTTCCCTCATATAATGGGACTGATATTCATACTAAAGTGCAATTGATCTTCAGAATATTTCATTTTATATTACTTATAAATATATTATGCAATGTTTTATAAACATATTTGTGTGACTATTGCCTCGTTTACATTGCCAGTATTACGACAAATTACATACACATATGTAGTGAACATTCACTTCATTTTATCATGCCTCACGTCTTAACTGTGTAAATCCCATTGATGTTCAGTGCACACATCAAGGTCAAAGGGCCGTTTTAATCAGTGCACAATTGTAATTTTGAATCACCTGTGTTATGATGGCAAATTACTTGTCAAACTTTTATCATAAAAGAAAACATATGTTATAGGCCTACCTGTAAGCTATATCCTGCTTCCAACAGACAGAGAATGTAGCCCAACACACTAGCACTTAGCTGCACGGTACCGCCAGGACTACAACCGGATGAACAACAGTACCTGTATTGTTTCACAAGTGAAGTTGAACATACATTTGTATGCATTTTTTTACACACCAATAAATAAATTCGAACTGTTATAACAACAACATTTGATGATATGAGTTTACATGTAGACCTACATCACAAACAGGAAGGCTCCCAATTGGATAGATCTTTCCAGATTGGGAAGGTTCTATAGTCTATTTTTCCATGTCGAGACAGTGACATAACTACGTCATTCATCAATTGCATTACATAGACTCGCGCGCCTACTCGAAAGGCGGAAGACACATACGCGTGCGTTAATGCTGCGCCTGTATGGATACGTCACTGTCAAATCCCACAATGCATTGGGAGCGTATTGTCAAAAGTTTCAAAATTTAGCATCAAATTTTTATAATACGAAGAAAATTTTGCTTACTTTATATTTCCTGATAAAATGTCATGTTTAAACGATAGAGGAATAACAATACTAGTAAATTTAGTGGTAACGTCTGAAAAATATTTTTTGATTAGCTTTGTTGTTTTAGCAAACCTACGTTGATCTCTTGGCATGTCCTCCATTGCACACATCTCTTATGTTCGACAGAGCATCTGCACCATCATCCAAACCCTTAGGATTAAGATAACCGTTATTTTCCAGGAGATAGACCTTGGGATGGTTGAGGATATCAAATGCTAAATCTTGTGGCGTACCTGGAAATATGAAGGCAAAAGGTCTATAAGTTGCATGGCTGTTCCATTATAAATAATAAGCGTGAATAAGAGGTCGCGTAATTGACGACGTAGAGGGCAGTGCAGTATCTAATTACCGCAGTGCAGAGGGGGCTGGTCTTCGCACAAATACATTGATGTAACTTTTTTACATCAATGTTGTTTTCTTTTCTTGATCATGTCAAAAGAGACATATTTCAAGATTACGCCACTTAATTAAATGCAAGCGTATGCTAATGTTACAAAGCATAAAGAAACTGAAAAGTAATTAGCTGGCATCCATACAATAATATTTACATTTATATTGTTTATATAATTATGATAATATATTTTCTATTCTTTTGAGAATACGGTATAACATTTTAATTCTGTTATGTTTAAATACAAAATCTTCTGTAATGTACCAGTACAATGTTTCAATCATTTTAAACGAGATGTTCCTTCTGTAAAGTAAAGAATTAGGTAAAAATTAAAAATTATTATTTGCAATAGGGTTTTTAAATTGTAATTTCTAAATTTTATTTATTTTCTTAGAAAATAGTTGGGCTCAATATACTCAATATATTGAGTGCTTTCACATGTATATCATAGGTATACTGATGAAAATTATCTAAGCATGCATTTTGATGTATAACACTGGTAGTATTAGATCATTCATAATCTTCTATATGTGCTTGCCTACAACTTTACTCTAAATGTTGTTGCTTAGCAGGCGAAACATGAATGACTAAGTTGACCGATGCGCACTTACGCTCTATTTGCTCTCTGATGTAAAGCACGCGCAGTCTGATCAGACGTACTACATGTCGCCAAGGCGACATCACACATCCGCTGTGATCGGATCATGAAATTAAGTGGATATAATGCTGCTAAAACTCTTAAATAGTCCAAAAGTGGGATGTATAGGCCCTACTGTGTGCAATCCAATGGACTTGGTACTGTAGTAAACAGTACACAACATCTTGCGCGTCTCTAGGACATGAACGCGTACATTGCATCACAACACTTTATTTGGACCGATGACGTCAGCTACTAAAAATAGTGTGTTTACACTGAATGAAAGTAAACAGATGTTTGTGCATTGATTGCATTTTTTTGGCCTAATTGTGCTACAAAGTAAGAATTTGGAAAAACTGCAACGCCCCAATATTGGCTAACTGGCAACACTAGAAGGAGAACGAATGACTATCATTCACAATGTATATAAGGGGAACCACAGATTTCTTGGAAAAAGTGGACTTTTCAACATCCAGTTTCAAATAATATCCTGTTTAGGGTTATGCCCCAGATACGGGTATACCAGTATCGTTCAATACTAGAACATAAACGTTGCCAGTATCGGTCGATACTGGTACGATTTTACTATACCTGTATCGTTCGATACTGGAACATCAAATTGTTTTCAAGTATCGAGTGATACTGGAACGTTTATATGTTCCAGTATCGGGCGATACTGGTTCACATTCACATGATACCAGTGAGATTTGTTCCAGTATTGAACGATACTATTAGTTATCCCCTGCATGTTCAAACAATACGGAAAAATACCTATGGTTTGGCATGTCATATCACATGAGGCCGCAGGCCGAATGTGATATGGCACAAACTATAGGTATTTATTAGTCCAAAGGCCCAATAAAAATGGTATTTTAACACTCGCGAAAAACTAAACTTCAAACAATACTATTCAGAGCAAGGCGCTGAATTCGCTTCCCTTCCTTACCCGCCGTAAAATTCAACCTTTTAACAGGCTCTGTGCCGTCACCTCTCTCCATAAAGTCACCGCGAAAAACATGTCTAGTTATGTTAAATGCAGATCATTTATTTTTCGGTGTGTGGTAGACCTTTCTGCGGTCTATTTCGGCCTCAGAATGTAACAGAAATCGACTTGGTGGCGTTTAAATTATCCGCCATTTTATTTGTTTATTATTTACGTGTCATTATTTTAAGCCCCTCTTTCACAGACCTGCACAGACGCAAATCAATCGCTTTACACGTAATATCTTTCCTGATCATACCGCGCCATCTGGTGACGCGGTTAATCGACGATATGGAATATATCGTGTGGTTTGACTTTCTAGTTTACACGATATGGATCAGATTTCATACGTGTTAACCAATGAAATTGCAGTATGTACATCTACTAAACGATAATGGAATATAATTATGATCCAGTATCGCCCGATACTGGAACATTTTATAGGCACCAGTATACTGGAACACTTACCTTGTACTAGTAATGAACGATACTGGGTAATCCAGTATCGGACGATATTAGTACATTAACAAATCAAGGACTTAAAGTACACGTTTTCTCAGAACTGTTTTTAGCATCCTTATATTTTTCAGGAGTACTGTTAAGCTACGGTATTATTGCTAGGAGAACCTGGAAGCGGAAAGTCAACACTAGTTTCAACATTCCGGTAATACACCTCTAAACTGGATATTACCACACAAACCATATTTCGAGGTGAAACTAGTAGTATACTACATTCATCTAACCCTGTGCAATAATGTGGGCGTATTCTAATAATCGACGCATCATTTACGCGTGAGTGCCGTCAATCATAATGCTCATCAAAATTAGTTTTATGTAATTTTGTCATAAGATTACTGTATTACTCAGTCTTTGACTAATATGCCAATCATGTCAACAACCAAGGAGTAAAGTGACCAAGTTTTCGGAATACCATATTTTCATATATAACCTGTTGTCATCCGTCACTTACCTCCCCCGCCACAATTGCAGGTATCAGTAGGTTTGCTAAAGCAGCACCTCACATCGTTTGGCTTAGTTGGACATAGTTTAGAGATGTAGTTGTTGGATGGACATTGATTTGTTGATATACAGCTACCTACTTTTCCGTAGGTTGGGTGGTTGTAGTTTGCACACTCCTCATCAGAATCAGCTAATAAATATAAAATTGTTGTCATAGGTTAAATATTGACATTATTAATCCAAGGTTCCAATACATTTTGCAAAAGGAGCCTTGATCTGTTGATAAATCAATTCTCGTAGATTAACGTCTTTAAGGAATTTTCAGTAATATAAAAACCGGAAGGAAGGCAGTCAACTATAATACTGTAAGCATAACATGCGCGACCAATGATTGTGGTCAGACACCACTTAAAGGCGTATTTCTCCTGAAGCTAATATATAATACACTCTAAATGAGCGTTTCGTGTGTTAAACAAACAGTCTCATTGCACCAATAGTAATGAAATAAGTATATTGCAGTGTCCTTGCGAAACATGACCAATGTTTATAGATTTTCAGGCACAAAATCATAATCAATGTTTAGGGATTTTTTGAAAAAAAGTGACCCATTCAGGGTGGCAAATGCATACTTTATAGATGTGAGTAACCCCTCCCGTACCCCTACCCCTCCCGTATCCCTACCCCTCCCGTACCCCTACCCCAACCCAATTCATCACTATGATCATACCAGTAAAACAGCACTTGACATCATTCGGTCGAGTCGGGCATAGACTACTTTGGTATTTTCCGCCAGGACAGTCAGCAGTGGCAACACATTGTCCGACGCAGCCATACGTAGGGTGATCGTAATTGGCGCATTCTGGATCCGTATAACCTGAACACATGGTATAATATTAGTTACACATTTGGAATTATTACCCAATTTATGTAAATGGACGCATGAGGAAATGGCATTTATGACTAAAATAAAAAGCTTATGATACTATAAACATTTTAACGGTACAATAAAAATGTGTATAGAATATTGTTCAACCAAAGTACCCGGAAGCGACTGACCAATTATCATTCTAAAACTATTGTAGACCCAAAGATATTCTAATTAAGGGATACTTATGTGCGCCAAGTCATTTGAAGCTATGTGTGTTTCGGACTAAGATAGAGACCATGATGTATTTAGCACTGCCATGAAATAACTTAACACCAAGTCATCAATAAATGTTCACTCAGATCCCTCAACGATTGCATCTTATTAGTATCGATTTGAACAATAATATGCGCACATTATCCATTGTGCGCGTGGGTTCGAGTTTAGTTCTATAACACACCGATTGTATAAGTTATGTACATTAGCCTGTATTCATAAAAATAAGCAATTGCTTTTACTAACCTTTTACTAACCATGTACTTGAATCTTTATAGGGTAAAGTCGCCAGTTTTCAGTCAGCGCCTATTTTCGGTCACTTCGCCCAAATCAGTAATGAAAATGACCTCGTCGTTATAAACTGACGGGTTATAAACCGCCGCATAGTTGATGCCCGGTATTGCTTTTAAAATGGCGACGACCGATCCAATTACACGATTTTGGCCATGTGACCGAAAACAGGTGGTGACCGAAAACTGGCGACTCTACCATACATAAAAATAAGCAAAATCTAGAATTTTTAGGCAACTAATTCTTATAAGTAATTGCTAGACAGATTAGTTAATTCATGAAAGGTTATTCAAAAAACTCATGCGAACGATCATTTAGTTGTGTTTTTACAAGCACTTCCTTTTGAACCTTGTCCTTTTGCCAACACAGTCATATAACTTTTGCTGCCATGTTTCTACCGGTGAGAGGACAACCTAAGGTGTATAAGGACAGGTTTGACCGTACTAAAGTCAATCCTACCACCTTCAGAACATTATTTAGGTTTGACAAGGAACATGTGGATTGGCTTCCCGCTTGCCAAAAGATTTATACCGGAAAATAATGAGACTCGTGGTGGATGTTTGCCTTGGAAGGTGAATCCTTCCAAGGCTGCTGGTCCCGATGGGATAAAACCACAAATTGTTAAAGAATTTGCTTACGAAATTAGCATTCCATTAACTGATATTCTGAATAGCTCTCTGATTGAAGGAATTGTACCAACTCAGTGGAAAGAGGGCATTGTAGTACCGATCCCTAAAACAAAGCCTCCGAATAAGGACAAGTTAAGACCTGTGTCCTTAACTTCCATTTTCGCTAAAATAGCCGAAGGTTTTGTTTCACATTGGATCCTTCATGATGTTCAAAGTTTAATTGATGTCAATCAGTTTGGCAATGTCAAGGGTGTTTCTACTAGTCATTATTTGGTCAATCTTATTCATCTCCTTCACCAGGGCGCTGAGCAACAACACAATGTTAGCACAGTTGTTCTCACTGATTTTTCTAAAGCATTCGACCTGATAAACCACACCCTTCTCATTGACAAAATGATTGACATGGGAGTGCGCAGATCCATAATACCCTGGGTATGCGATTTTGTGCATGACAGGCAGCAATGTGTCAAATTTAATAATACCCTCTCTGATTTTGTATGTATTAATGGCGGTGTCCCTCAAGGTACCAAACTAGGTCCACTTGGCTTTCAGATCGTCATTAATGATGCTGCTGTAGATGCTAGGTCCAGTTATTGGAAATATGTTGATGATATGACCTTTGCTGAAAACCGCAATTTTGCTGAACTTGGCAACCTTCATGAGGATTTGAATGATTTTAAAACATGGTCAGATGCCAATTGTCTGAATCTAAACCCTGCCAAATGTCAAGCATTGCAAGTTAAGTTTGGTAAAGACACACCGCGTCATTTAGATTTGAGAATTGGTAATGAGGTACTGCCGTATGTTGAAAAGGCTAAAATTCTTGGTGTACTTATCCAACATGATCTCAAGTGGAACGCTCAAATAGATGACATGCTTTCCAAAGCCAACAAGCGCTTGTTCATGTTACGATCTCTAAAAAAGTTTGGCTTTGATCAAGATGAGCTTACTGTGGTGTACAAAAGTTACCTCAGACCAGTCATCGAATATTGTGACGTTGTATGGCATCCTAGTATTACCAAGAAACAATCTAAGACTATAGAAAGAATTCAAAAACGGGCCTGTAGAACTATTTAGGCCGCAAGTATCATTCTTATTCTGATGCCTTAAGCATGTGTGATCTTGATAGTCTGGAGGAAAGAAGCGAACATCACTCTCTCAAGTTTGCCAAAGGTTTAGATCATAATGTCAGGACTGAACATCTTTTACCACCCAGAAGAAATGAATGTCACAGTTTTAACCTACGTAATTCAAGTGCAATTTCCCAGCCTCGTTTCAGGACAAAGAGATTTTTTAACAGCCCGGTACCATATTATGTCAGACTTTTAAACAATGAATAATCTTAGAATTTTTTGTGCAATCAATAAATAAATGTATCTTATTATTGTTATATTTATGCAAGTGTGTGGGAGAGGTGGGTTGGTGGGGGGTGTGGGGGAGGGGTGTGGGGGCGGGGGGGGGGGGGGGGGGGTACGTGTGAGTATGACTGTTTGAAGGTATGTGTATGTTTATCTCGTGAGAGGATCTTTTTATTGTTACATTTATGAAAGTGTGTGGGAGAGGTCTGGTGTGGTGGGGTGTGGGGGGGGGGTGCGTTTTGTTTGAGGGTATGTGTATGTTCATCTCGTGAGAGGATCTTTTTATTGTTAAACTTATGATAGTGTGTGGGAGAGGTCTGGTGTGGGGGTGTGGGGGTGTGGGGGTGGGGTACGTGTGGGTAAGGCTGTTTGAGGGTATGTGTATGTTCATCTCGTGAGAGTGTTATTGGTATCACATGTTTTATATAAATGTGTCTTTGTATTTTATATTTATATTTTAATGTATCTCTTTGAATGTTTTTATAATATTGTAAGTGCAATGCAATTTGGCTTTTAAGCCACGATTTTGTATTTTTCAATAAACCAATCTAAACCAATCTAAACCATTGGCGCAAATGGAAATGAGTTTGGCTTATTTAGCTGATCCGGCTTGAACAGGAAGATGAACAGCCAGATCTTGCAGAACAGGGTGAATTGGCTGCACGCCAAGTACGACTACAGGGACTGCAAATACGGGAAGAGATTGCCACTTTACTTTTCAACCAACGTGACTATTAAATAGCTGATACTGACATTAATGTAAAACACAACTACGGTATATAGTTTACATGCAGCATATAAACTGCTAAGAATTCTGTTATTTTAAATCAGCGCATTAATTTAATATACTTTTTCATGTATGGACACAAATGATATATATACGAGCGTAGGTTGATTTGTCATCTTTTAAGTCAAACTTCAGGTAATTAATGATGATGAAATTATTGTATTTTTGTGCAGCAAGCTCTTTTGTAGTCTTTTCGCTCTCTAACCTTTAAAACTTCTTACAATCAATTTATGGCATTTCCATTTTTAATTCACAAATTAATATTCTATCCAACATTGTGCTCATTCATCAATGGGATGGAACATTTGAAGTTGAAGTGTTAGGTCTTTGGTTGCATCGTTGTCGTCGGAATACATGTTGGCCATCCTCACAATCCAAATGCTTATGTGAGAATAGAGAATACTATGGCATGCATGCAGCTACACGCTTAGAAATGAGTGTCAAATTTTGCTGGGTACAAAAGAAATGTGTAGTTTTTAACCCAATATTGCGCTAAACATCGATTTTGTAAAATAACTTTTTACACATGCAATAGTTTACTATTGAATTCGGAGATTTACACTCTGGAAGTGTAGAAAAGTGCCCGTAATTGGGTAAAACATGATTTGACACTATGAAAGTATAAGATTAATCGTAGTCTCGTGTCCAGACTCCATTTTACATGACAGAAAGCAGATATGAAGGAGACTACTGCGCGATGTACACTCTCAGTAGTAAAAAACTGCACAATGTTGATCGAAAATCCCATGCGGTCCATGACAAAAGTGTCAAGCACTTTGATGACAACAGGTTGTAGCGACTATGTCCACTGTCGCTAGGACCATATTCTATGGTCAATATACTAGGGTCAATAACTCGGTATTGTGTTTGGTGCAGGGAGGTGTTTAATGTGCATACATTGGTGTGCACTCAACCAGTTTGATGGCCTGAGCTCAGCGCACCATATTCTGATCCGGTAAAGCGAGCAAAAACTGCTTGTTGTGTTCGTATTAAGGGTACTGCACTACGAAAGCGACGCGCAGTGCCGCGGGTACAGTGCCAGCTGAGTTTATGACTCGAAAATGCGAGCGTCGCGTCAAGTAAAAAACTCGCGCGTAAATTAATAAAGTGGGACTCACGTGCCACCCGTTCGCAAGTGTACGCTAAACAATGCGCGAACGATCAACACGCGGGTTCTGTACGTGCTGCTATTTAAAAACGTGAGGCATACTTTTATTGCAGCATGGACTCCATCGGCGATTTTTCTTGATACTTATACCGTGGATGGATTACAACGATTAAAACAAGGAAATACATGTTCTAGGCATACAACAACACAATGGGAATCGTAGATAAAGAACAGGCCTAAAAGTATGACTTCAAACATCATGAAATATATTTTCGATCACTGTCTTTAGCAGATAGCAACCTGATTTAACCTTCGTAGATAGCAACCTGTCATTTAGGTTTGAAGGATAAGTTTATTTGTAAAGGAGTTCTTATCAGATTAACAAAGACCACTGCTAGTGTGATGCTCTTCTAGGAGGACCTTAAATACGACCAGTAGGCTATGCCTGAAAACTAAATATGAAAGCAAAAGGCCGCTATGCAATGGCAAGTCAATGGTCTTCAATTTGGGTGCATGTGATCCGGGGGCATAACCGACTAATTCATAGGGGCGGTGGGGGAGGGGGGGGGGGGGGGGGGGGTCAGAGAGCGGGGCTGCGAAACAGTGGATTCCCATAATGTGACCATGCGAATTTTTTGACCCCCCCCCCATTAAATGAAGGGCCTATCAAATGAAGAACTCCAAGAAAAAAGGATTATAATATTATAATCATTTCGATTGCTAGGTTTATGAGATGTAACTTTTATTTATATACTCGTTTTGCACAATTAACATTTACATTGAAATTAGACTTAAAAACTCGGGCCTTAAATTCACCGTGAATGGATTACACGAACAAACTGCGGATACACCGCGTGTATCATATCAAAACGAGCACCCTTCATCAGTTTGCGGATAGGAATTGATTTTATCATGTTTATGCTATCCTTTTTTCTTCAAACTACCCCCACCCCCGATATTTTGCCTGTTTTACGAGTTCACGATACGTTTAGTTTAATACATATGCATGGCCAGAGGCCCAGTCTCCCCCTTGCCCTCCCAACACTGCTGTCGATTCCCATTGAACATCCAATTCCTTTATGAACGTGTGATTTTTTACTGATTAGCTGGTGCCTGCTCCTAAGTTTGAGATGTCATGTCCCTACCTTCTGGGATATCCATTGATCTCGCACCCGTATTATCTTCCCATTCTCTAATGAATACCTCTTGATCTGAGGTGGTGGATCTTTGATATCCTGCAGGAGTGCGTGCCCTACAACGAGAAAGACGGCTGGGTTGGGTCCCATAGCTTGGATCAAGGCTTCTTGTAATCGTGTTAACTTTTCTTGATAATCCTTCCTCTCCCTGTCACACGGTTCCTTTTCTGCCTTCTTCTTCTCATTCTCTAACTTCAGCGATTCGCTCCTCGCTGCGTCCTCGTCGACGGACAATCGCTGGAATGTAGATAGTACATGGTATTCTACTCACGTAATACGTGGTAACACTGCATTGAATTATATGTGACCAGAAGCTATCTTCTGTAGATAGTACATGGTTTTAGCAATTGGTTTTGCTACTCATGTAATACGTGGTAATGTTTCTTTCAGTGCTGCATTTGTGTATTTTATCCTGTATTGGTTTTTGATGTATTTTTATATTGTCTGAAGATTGCCACCATCCTGTGTGATTGGTGCGCATGAACTATGTATAAATAATTCTTAATTTACTGCTTGTTTTTCAACATATTTTTATATTAATGTAAATATTGTACAGGTCATTGGTCTGTTTGTAAATGCGCTAAATAAATCCACATAATAATAATAATAATAATAATAATAATAACACTGTATTTAATTACATGTAACCAGAAGCTATCTTCGGTAGATATCACATACTTTTGTATTCATGTGATACGCGGTAACAGAGCATTGAATTAGAAGCTATCTTATGTAGATAGCACATGGTTTTCTATTCGTGTAATACGTTGTAACACAGCATTGAATTATGTGTCTAGAACAGGCCTTCTCAATTAGATTTTGTGAAGCACCACCTTTGAGATGTTAGTGATCTAGAAGCGCCACTATCCCTGCGAGCGTAGCGAGCGAATAACGGGTGTGGTCCAGGGGCCACCTTAGGGCCCCTTTCGCCCCCTGGAAGCTCTTGGGTTTTCCCCCTTTTAAGAGGCTAAGGAGAGCTATATTTGCATGCAATATGGTACAAGAAATAAAGAGATGTTGATGGTAAAATGTACAAAAATTGTAGCAAATGTAGCGATAATCAATAGGCCTACTAATAATCATGATTTACCCCACTGCAGTTAGTGGCTGAAGTGGCTCTTCATGCTTCTTGCGATCTTGTTGAAGTTGGGGATAAATTATTTTCTTCTTTTTTTCTTTTCTTTTTTTCTTTTATATTTTTTTCTTCTTTTTCCATGTGTCACTCCGCGCGCCACTCGGACTGATGCAATGCGCCACAAGTGGCGCGCGCGCCACCATTTGAGAAGGCCTGGTCTAGAAGCTATCTTATGTAGGTAGCACACGGTTTTCTACTCATGTAATACGTGGTAAGACAGCATTGAAAGAGCATTTTGTAAGTGTAGTGTAGTTAATGATATAATCATGTGTTTGATTTTTTTCTGGATTAAGATTTGGTTAAAATACGAGGACATTTATTTTATAATTAATTGTGTAAGGAGATCGGTCCTTCAGCTGGTTGTATTCTTATGAAAGAAGACAAACGACGCCTTTCAATTTGACCTATAACTATTTTAGTTCAAAATATGTAATAAATATAAGAGGACCTGACGTTTCGATTCTAACAGAATCTTTATCGAAGATAAAATGACAGAATACAACATGCACAACATAATATATAGACAGGGGAACAATATAGTGGAGCGGATATGTGAAAAAGATGTTCACTTCTGGCAGGAAGCATACAAATTGGCATACAGGGGTGTTTTGATGCACTGATTTCAAAAAGCCAGGAACCCACATTTTTCGAGCAATTGTGCGGCGGCCATCTTGGATTTCAAAATGGCCGCCATTCAAATATAGAAGATTTAGTCAAATTGCTCTAAATCAACTATTTTTGAGATTTATACCATGAGATTTCACCAATATGATCTCTATAACATGGTGCATAATTTTAGATGGATAGGTTGTGCCAGTTGTACTTTGTTTATTACTTGTTACCATGGAAACCATCAAAAATAGACATTTTTGGGCAAAAATACCTCTAAAATCATTCTTATTTGGAGGTTTTGTCATCTATTCATCATGATATTGCTTTTAGTATCATCTGCAATTATACATAATTTGGATGAGAAATTTGCATATCAATTTTGAGTGGTATCCATGGAAACTTTTTAAATGGCGGTTTGTCGAAATACATGTCAAAATCACTCATTTTCAACCATTTTCACCAATCTATTGCTGGTAATACACTATTATAGTGAATTGGGTGTGAAAAAGATGTTCACTTCTGGCAGGAAGTATTAAAATAGCCTTAAATGAGTGTTTTGAAGCGCTGATTTCAAAAATCAAGGAACCCACATTTTTCGAGCAATGGTCTTGCGGCCATCTTGGATTTAAAATTGGCCGCCATTCAAACAGTAGTTTAGTAAAATTGTTCTAAATCAACTATTTTTGTGATTTATACCACAAGATTTCACCAATATGTTCTCTATAACATGCTGCCTAATGTTAGATGGATTGGTTGTGCCAGTTGTACTTTGTTTATTACTTGTTACCATGAAAACCATCAAAAATAGTCATTTATGGGCAGAAATTGGCTAAAATTACTTTTATTTGAGGGTCTTTGTCCACTATTCATTGTGATATTGTTTTGGTGTAATCTGCAATGTACATAACTTACACATGTACGTAACTTACAAATGTACATAATTTAGGTAATACACTGGCATTTCAATTGAGTGGTCTCCATGGAAACCTTTTAAATGGCAGTTTGGTGAACAAAAAGGTCCAAATTACTCCTTTTTCAACAATTTCAATTTTGCACCACTCTATTAGTTTCTAAACGCAACAGTTCAATATATATTTCAGTGTGGTACAACATTCATGAAATTGTATACAGAGCTAGTAAAGGATTAATTGTGTCAGTTGTATTTACCATACTGTTTATCATGGTAACCGTTAAAATTCGATTTAGGTGTTGACAGAGTAAAGAAGTTGTTTAGACTGTTCTACAACCTTAATAATCTACCATCTTAGAAATAATAGTACAAGCAAAGCATGGACACGACAATGGTGCATAGAAGGAACACACATGTTAAAAACAGGGTGGGAATAATAGGGATTGAATAAAAATAGAAAGGAAGATTGCAGCCATACGACCATGATATAGCAAAAGACTAAAATTCAAATACTAATGAAAATGAACAACAACTCAATTCAACGCTATCCTATAATCGATCCCATCAATTTAAATCATCAAGAGTTAATTGGTATCCAGTGGCGGATACAGGGGGCGTAGTGGGCAGGCGCCCCCCCGTAACATTTGAAAATATACCTTTTTGTGTGCCACTCTACCTTTTTCACGGTTGAGTACTTCCGGTTCGCAGTGTGTAGGATAGAAAAACAACGGCATTGTGCGCGGTTGCATACTGACTGCATAACATTGTACAGAGATGACTTGGTATGAGGTCAAACGTCTTATAAGGATAGGGTGAGCTTAAGCACAATATTCTTATATATAGCTCAGGCGATCAATTGGCTATTAAAAACAGTTGTGTGACGGGGATAACATATGCTATGAAAATGATAAAACTGATAAAAATCTAATAAGTAATACTTAGATTACCTGTCATATTCGATGGTAGTGATGTGGTCGAAGCCTGCGTGGTCGAAGGATGCGTGGTCGAAGCCTGCGTAGTGGAAGCCTGCGTGGTCGAAGCCTGCGTGGTGGAAGCCTGTGTGGTCGAAGGCTGCGTGGTCGAAGGCTGCGTGGTTGAAGCCTGCGTGGTCTGAGCCTGCGTGGTGGAAGCCTGCGTGGTCGAAGCCTGCGTGGTGGAAGCCTGTGTGGTCGAAGCCTGCGTGGTCGAAGTCTGCGTGGTCGAAGCCTTCGTGGTCGAAGCCTGCATGGTCAAAGCCTGCGTGGTCGAAGCCTGCGTGGTCGAAGAGTGCGTGGTCGAAGCCTGCGTGGTCGAAGGCTGCGTGGTCGAAGGCTGCGTGGTCGAAGCCTGCGTGGTCGAAGCATGCGTGGTCGAGGGCTGCGTGGTCGAAGGCTGCGTGATCGAAGCCTGCGTGGTCAAAGCCTGTGTGGTCAAAGGCTGCGTGGTCGAAGCCTGCGTGGTCGAAGCCTGCGTGGTCGAAGCCTGCGTGGTCGAAGCCTGCGTGGTCGAAGCATGCGTGGTCGAGGGCTGCGTGGTCGAAGGCTGCGTGATCGAAGCCTGCGTGGTCAAAGCCTGTGTGGTCAAAGGCTGCGTGGTCGAAGCCTGCGTGGTCGAAGCCTGCGTGGTCGAAGCCTGCGTGGTCAAAGCCTGTGTGGTCAAAGGCTGCGTGGTCGAAGCCTGCGTGGTCGAAGCCTGCGTGGTCGAAGCCTGCGTGGTCGAAGCCTGCGTGGTCGAAGGATGCGTGGTCGAAGCCTGCGTGGTCGAAGCCTGCGTGGTCAAAGGCTGTGGTGTCGAAGCCTGCATGGTCGAAGCCTGCGTGGTCGAAGCCTGCGTGGTTGAAGCCGGTGTAGTTGTAGCTGCAAGATTATAAGATCACAATTAAAAGTTAAGAACTGCTGTCCTATTGCCTTAGAGTGGAATCTCAAAAAACTATCGTCCTGTGTCAAATTTGAGTTTTGTGTATACATTTATTGAAAAAATTGTCCCAACTCGTCTGAATGAAAACTTTACAACCTCTTAGAGAAGTATCAATCTGCCTCAAGAAATGTCATAGAACTGAGACTGCGCTTCTTTAAGTCCAGAATGATATCAGCTATTTCTGTGTCAATGTCTTTCCATTATTTTTGTCAATTTCCCCTTTAAATTTTGTACAATTAGGACCGAATAGCTACAACGCTGCATGTGTATTCTGTTATTCTACATCCAGCATCAATGTGGTGAGAATGTTTGAACCCGATAGAATTTGTTTGATAGCGCCGCTTAATTTTTCTTAATATGTCAATTCAATTTATTTTTATATCTCATTTACGCATACTGACTGCATAACATTGTACAGAGATGACTTGGTATGAGGTCAAACGTCTTATAAGGATAGGGTGAGCTTAAGCACAATATTCTTATAGCTCAGGCGATCAATTGGCTATTAAAAACAGTTGTGTGACGGGGATAACATATGCTATGAAAATGATAAAACTGATAAAAATCTAATAAGTAATACTTAGATTACCTTTCATAGTCGATGGTAGTGATGTGGTCGAAGCCTGCGTGGTCGAAGGATGCGTGGTCGAAGCCTGCGTAGTGGAAGCCTGCGTGGTCGAAGCCTGCGTGGTGGAAGCCTGTGTGGTCGAAGGCTGCGTGGTCGAAGGCTGCGTGGTTGAAGCCTGCGTGGTCTGAGCCTGCGTGGTGGAAGCCTGCGTGGTCGAAGCCTGCGTGATGGAAGCCTGTGTGGTCGAAGCCTGCGTGGTCGAAGCCTGTGTGGTCGAAGCCTTCGTGGTCGAAGCCTGCATGGTCAAAGCCTGCGTGGTCGAAGCCTGCGTGGTCGAAGAGTGCGTGGTCGAAGCCTGCGTGGTCGAAGGCTGCGTGGTCGAAGGCTGCGTGGTCGAAGCCTGCGTGGTCGAAGCATGCGTGGTCGAAGCCTGCGTGGTCGAAGCATGCGTGGTCGAGGGCTGCGTGGTCGAAGGCTGCGTGATCGAAGCCTGCGTGGTCAAAGCCTGTGTGGTCAAAGGCTGCGTGGTCGAAGCCTGCGTGGTCGAAGCCTGCGTGGTCGAAGCCTGCGTGGTCGAAGCCTGCGTGGTCGAAGGATGCGTGGTCGAAGCCTGCGTAGTGGAAGCCTGCGTGGTCGAAGCCTGCGTGGTGGAAGCCTGTGTGGTCGAAGGCTGCGTGGTCGAAGCCTGCGTGGTTGAAGCCGGTGTAGTTGTAGCTGCAAGATTATAAGATCACAAATAAAAGTTAACAACTGCTGTCCTATTGCCTTAGAGTGGAATCTCAAAAAACTATCGTCCTGTGTCAAATTTGAGTTTTGTGTATACATTTATTGAAAAAATTGTCCCAACTCGTCTGAATGAAAACTTTACAACCTCTTAGAGAAGTATCAATCTGCCTCAAGAAATGTCATAGAACTGAGACTGCGCTTCTTTAAGTCCAGAATGATATCAGATATTTCTGTGTCAATGTCTTTCCATTATTTTGGTCAATTTCCCCTTTAAATTTTGTACAATTAGGACCGAATAGCTACAACGCTGCATGTGTATTCTGTTATTCTACATCCAGCATCAATGTGGTGAGAATGTTTGAACCCCGATAGAATTTGTTTGATAGCGCCGCTTAATTTTTCTTAATATGTCAATTCAATTTATTTTTATATCTCATTTACGCATACTGACTGCATAACATTGTACAGAGATGACTTGGTATGAGGTCAAACGTCTTATAAGGATAGGGTGAGCTTAAGCACAATATTCTTATAGCTCAGGCGATCAATTGGCTATTAAAAACAGTTGTGTGACGGGGATAACATATGCTATGAAAATGATAAAACTGATAAAAATCTAATAAGTAATACTTAGATTACCTGTCATAGTCGATGGTAGTGATGTGGTCGAAGCCTGCGTGGTCGAAGGATGCGTGGTCGAAGCCTGCGTAGTGGAAGCCTGCGTGGTCGAAGCCTGCGTGGTGGAAGCCTGTGTGGTCGAAGGCTGCGTGGTCGAAGGCTGCGTGGTTGAAGCCTGCGTGGTCTGAGCCTGCGTGGTGGAAGCCTGCGTGGTCGAAGCCTGCGTGGTGGAATCCTGTGTGGTCGAAGCCTGCGTGGTCGAAGTCTGCGTGGTCGAAGCCTTCGTGGTCGAAGCCTGCATGGTCGAAGCCTTCGTGGTCGAAGCCTGCATGGTCAAAGCCTGCGTGGTCGAAGCCTGCGTGGTCGAAGAGTGCGTGGTCGAAGCCTGCGTGGTCGAAGGCTGCGTGGTCGAAGGCTGCGTGGTCGAAGCCTGCGTGGTCGAAGCATGCGTGGTCGAGGGCTGCGTGGTCGAAGGCTGCGTGATCGAAGCCTGCGTGGTCAAAGCCTGTGTGGTCAAAGGCTGCGTGGTCGAAGCCTGCGTGGTCGAAGCCTGCGTGGTCGAAGCCTGCGTGGTCGAAGCCTGCGTGGTCGAAGGATGCGTGGTCGAAGCCTGCGTAGTGGAAGCCTGCGTGGTCGAAGCATGCGTGGTGGAAGCCTGTGTTGTCGAAGGCTGCGTGGTCGAAGCCTGCGTGGTTGAAGCCGGTGTAGTTGTAGCTGCAAGATTATAAGATCACAAATAAAAGTTAACAACTGCTGTCCTATTGCCTTAGAGTGGAATCTCAAAAAACTATCGTCCTGTGTCAAATTTGAGTTTTGTGTATACATTTATTGAAAAAATTGTCCCAACTCGTCTGAATGAAAACTTTACAACCTCTTAGAGAAGTATCAATCTGCCTCAAGAAATGTCATAGAACTGAGACTGCGCTTCTTTAAGTCCAGAATGATATCAGATATTTCTGTGTCAATGTCTTTCCATTATTTTGGTCAATTTCCCCTTTAAATTTTGTACAATTAGGACCGAATAGCTACAACGCTGCATATGTATTCTGTTATTCTACATCCAGCATCAATGTGGTGAGAATGTTTGAACCCCGATAGAATTTGTTTGATAGCGCCGCATAATTTTTCTTAATATGTCAATTCAATTTATTTTTATATCTCATTTACGCTGACTAAATGCTATATGTATGCGTTGAACATGTTAAGTGTGGCAAGTCGAAACAATTTTTTTACCATAGTTTACAGTGGCGGATACAGGGGACGGGGGGGGGGGGGGGGGGGGGGGGGGTGGTAGTGGTGGCGGAGTGGGCGGGCGCCCCCACATAAAATTTGAAAATATACCTCAAAACATTATCATCAAAATAATATATAATTGCAGATCATAACATTATAAAAAGTGTGTATTGCAGATGCTACTAAAAGAGATACGGTGAATAGTGAACAAACCCTTCAAAGTAATTTTACAGGTATTTCTACCCATAAATGTCTATTTTTTATGGTTTCCATGGTAACAAGTAATAAACAAAGTACAACTTGCACAACCAATCCATATAAAATTAAGCACCATGTTATAGATAACATATTGGTGAGATATTGGGGTATAAATCTGAAAAATAGTTGATTTAGAGCAATTTTAGAGGTATTTTCCATTGAAAATGTCTGTTTTTGATGGTTTCCATGGTAACAAGCAATAACCAAAGTAAAGATGGCACAACCAATCCATCTAAAATTAGGCGGCATGTTATAGAGAACACATTTATGAAATGTCGGGGTATATATCTCAAAAATAGTTGATTTAGAGCAATTTTACCAAATCTACTATGTTTGAATGGCGGCCATTTTGAAATCCAAGATGGCCGCAAGACCATTGCTCAAAACATGTGGGTTCTTTGATTTTTGAAATCAGCGCTTCAAAACACTACTATAAGCCAATTTTCATTCTTCCTTCCAGAAGTGAACATCTTTTTCACACCAGGTTCACTATGTAGTGTTTGACAAGCATTAGATTTGTGAAAATTTGTGACAATTATTGAAAAAGGAGTGACTTTGACATATATGTTCATCAAACCGCCTTTTAAAGAGTTTCCATGGATACCACTCAAAATTGAAATGCACATTTCTCATACAAAATATGTATAATTGCAGATGATACTAAAAGCAATATCATGATGAATAGTTGACAAAAACCTCCAAATAAGAGTGATTTTAAAGGTAATTTTGCCCAAAAATGTCTATTTTTGATGGTTTCCATGGTAACAAGTAATAGCCAAAGTACAACTGGCACAATCAATCCCCCTAAATTTATGCAACATGTTATAGAGAATATATTGGTGAAATCTGGGGGTGTAAATCTCAATATTATTTGATTTAGAGCAATTTTACTAAATCTCCTATAATTAAATGGCGGCCATTTTGAAATCCAAGATGGCCGCCGCACCATTGCTCGAAAAATGTGGGTTCCTGACTTTTTGAAATCAGTGCATCAAAACACCCCTATATGCCAATTTTTATGCTTCCTGCCAGAAGTGAACATCTTGGCCATTTTTTGTTACATATCCGCTCCACTAATAGGCAGGAAATGCCAAGGGATAATGTAACACAAGAGGGACAAAGTGACAGATGGGGCAGGTAAATCAAACTTTACAGCTGATTGATTGAGTGGATAATATTACAAAGAGATGACATAGACAAAGGGGAGGTAAAAAGTAAAAGGCAAATGGGATTTAACACACAACAATGGTGAGTAAAATCAAAAATGGTGATGACTAAAAATAAATAATAAAAATAAGTGTGGGATGGAAATATAAAATGACCGAGGGAATACATAAAAAACAAGACAAAACAAAATGGGAATATGTTTAGGCCTATAATAACAAATGATGGAAATGCACTGGAATGATTAATGAAAATTACTATGCATTGGAGACAATGACGAAAATGAAAACAAAGTATCACAATAACTAGAAGTAAAAAATAGAAAAATAAAGTGAAGAAAAACAAATGGGAATTATTTTTGATAAGTTAATCAGATCCATATGGAGGAGGAGGAGGGGGGGGGGGGGGGGGGGGGGGGGGTGGAGACTAATCATTCCCTTCCTGGATGTTTAGACCATGGGGCTGAATTCATGAATGCGTTGTGTTTATGGCTACAAACCTGTATGCATTTGCGTGAACATATTTTAACTATACCAACAACTTGGAAATGTTCCAATTATTTATAGATGGTCATATTTTGCAATATAAAGCAATACAGGGTGTCTCAAAAAAACACCCGTGCACGTGTTTACCTAACTTATTGACCATGAACTTCTAGAATTTAGTGTAACAATTGTATACATATTAGTAGCCTAGACGTTTAGCTTTCATATGCCGATTGTTTCATCTAATTTGGTTTTGGCAATTCTGAGATATGATCAATTAACTAAGTGCTACCTAAAATCGACGTTGTGCCACTTTTACAGCAAGAATGCTTAAGATAAGCATTAAAACCCTCGTCCTCCTAAGGGAGGGTGGTCGCCGTTTGCGCTAAAACGCAAAGAACAGTGACCTAGCGTCTAGGCGATCGCTTTTACATCCCCTGCGCTCATTCTGACGAACACAATTTGAGAGTGACACCTTTACCCGGGGGGTAGGGTAAGCCGTCAAAGTGGGATAGTAGGGATGGTTGCCACCTTACAATTTTTCAATCGCCATTTGAAAAATATTTTAATTGTATGGTCCTGAATATTATAGCATAGGCCTAATGTTAGAAACACCATTTCCCTCACTTATAAGCAAAAAAACCGGGTGTAATTCCGATATTTGGAACATTTTTGGCGAAGATTTCTATTTTGGCCTATATTTTACTGTCCAGCGAATACGGCGGGATTTTGAGGTCGGTCATGTTTAGTGACGTCATTGTGACGTCATGCGTGGGATGTTTGTACTTGTTTTGGTATGTATGGACATAGGAAACCTCTTGCTATACCGTGGTACCCAATTAAGCATACTCTGCATTTCGGATTAGATTTGTTTAGGGGGTGGTAACACCCCCCCCCCCCCCTCTCCGGAGTAACCCTTTCTATTCATTGCAAACTGTAAAATGGCACAACGTTGATTTTAGATAGCTTTAGCTAATTGATCATATCTCAAGATTGACAAAACTAAATCAGATGAAATATACGGCATATGAAAGCTAAGCGTTTAGTCCATCAATATGTATACAATTGTTACACCAAATTATACAAGTTCATGGTCAAAAAGTTGGGTAAATACGTGCACGGTTTTTTTTTGAGACACCCTGTACATAAACTATCAAATATACAAGTTAAACCATTTGGAAAGGTGGAGTAACAGGTTTCACGCTTGTGCGATCATCAGACAACAGAAAGTTGACTGCATGAACGCACTACCGTTCCAAATGGTTTAACTTATATATTTCGCTCTGCATCGCATTAAGCACCCTGCAAGAAGATTGATTCTTTACCAGTAAAGTATCAGATATGTATATAAACAGGTGAGTCATAAAAACTGCTAGAGTGAAAAAACATATTGGCTTTAAAACCACGTTCAAGTCTGGAACAATTCAAACATGTTGAGAAAAACATTATTGTCATTGTTTTCGGTACACGCATCAATTATTTATTTTTATTTTCATGTGCATACTTAGTAGGCAAAACATAGAATAATTATATAAATGTATTACTTTTAATAAATACTGAATTACTACATGAACTGTTTCAATATTTATAAAGAATACATTTTATATTTTGCTTGGTTACCTTTCCCACAGGCTATATGATTTTCAATTTGAAAAATTAAATAAACCTTGAAACACATCAGTAATATCAGGTTTGGTCCATACACATATTAATAACAAACATGTTATACCCCATATTAATTTATAAAAAGTTTCACATCGTTCCAAAATCATTCTTAGGACTCATAAAACAAAATATTGTAAATGATGAGAAAAATATAATTACTACTAACTGTAAAGAGTTCAATCACATTATCCGTTTTGTCTCAACTTATATATTTTGTTTAGCTAGATTAGAACATGCATAACCCAAACTAATGTCTTTCATTCAATTTTTGAAGAAGAAAAAAATTGATCGTGCAATTGAAATATTTTATACCCAATGTATTTAGATGGAAGGAGCATAAATATCAACATGTAATAAATTGTTAACTTGAATTCATGAATATCGACATGATCCCATGGTCAGACTATCTTTTGAATAAAAGTGCTCAATCCAAACAAATGTAATAATTATGTAGTGTGTTCCAAATTGGAATAGCAATCTTATCACAATAAAATTCGTTGGCGGGAAATTAAAATGAGAATGTTTCAATTCTCATTTTGAAAATTATGATAATTCAATACTTCGCTCGTCGAGTTACACCCCTTCACATGAATATATGTAATCGGGTACTCGCCCAATTTTGCTCGTCGAATCACACCAAAACCATACGAGTCTAATGGTATGTGAGCCCTGGGGGAAATAAATTTGTCAGCGAATACCATCATTAAGGATTTTGCACTATTCTTAAAAGCTCGCGCAATGCAGTACCAACTGATTTGTATTAAAGATTCTTTTTGGGACCCCCGCTACGACGGGGCCTCTACAGGATGAGTCAAAAAGACTGCAATAGTGGAAAGAAGCCATTTTGTTTTCAAAACCAAAATGAATTTTAGAACTTTTTAAACGTTGCAAGAATGATGTATTTAATCCTAACTTTGTGTGAAAAAATGAAGTCGATTGCATTTTTCGTTTGTCTTTGGTGACCCTCTTTGCTGCACAACCAAATGTACATGTTTGTCCACGAGCACAGTGATTTTCATTTGAAATGGCACACATTGCATTTTCATATTTGAATATCCCGCCAACAAAAAAATGGAAAATGTCAGTTTTGTATTAAAATTTAGAACAATATACACTTTCATAGCATGGGTATGATTATAATTGATTATGCTAACTCACATGTAAACAAGAAAAGATGCATCAAATTCCAATAACATCACAAATGAACTCAAGTTCCCAAATTTGAATGAGAGACACATTTTGCGATTTGATGCATATTTTGGGTATCTCGTGGACAAACGTGTGAAATGGGTGCACTGGTCAAAAGGTTCACCAAAGGCAAACGGAAAATATTATCGTTCTAAAAATATCACAATTGGGCTAATTGAAATGTCTGAATATTCGTATCGCCATGAGAAATACCTTAAAATAAGTATAAATGTACCTAGTAGTAGTAGTAGTATTAGTTAAGTATTTATTGAGATAGACTTTTCATTCGTAATGAAACTTGACTAGAGGGAAGGGGAGGGCGTAAGGGCATGTGTTGTAAGTTGTCATAAATGCCTATACACACTACATCCGGAGAGGTGGGCGGGGCAAAACTGTCAGAGGGGCATTTTACACTGCCCCACCCCTCGGTAGGTACGCCACTGTTATGCAGCTTACCGCTTCCGCTGCATCACTAGGCTATTAAAGCAGAGTTTGTGGCAGACTGAGCCGGAAATGATATCGGTAAGTACGCCAATAATGTACAAACGTAAGGAAATTTAACATGATACAACTATGACATGTTCTAATTCTTTACCATTCTACGATCCAAGGAGTTAAAACCATTTTCAGACTGCACATACCAGCTATCTTGATCTTCACGGTAGCGTAACTATAAACTATCAATGTGTCTTTATGTTCTTTTTTGTTTTTGGATGGGGGCGGCACGGAATAGGCCTGTGATCAAGGGGGTGGTCATAACCGACTGTACAGTCATATCAGAGACTGTCATTTCATGTCAGTGATAGGGACAGAGTGTAAAGTGTAAAGGGGATGCCCCGGCTCACTCAGCTTAGCCTCGGCCGGGACCTGGCCTCGAATTTATTAACCGTTAACACCATTTGGCCTTATTTCCGGGGCGGCTGGGCTCCAATAGTGTTTTGTTTTCATGGTTTTATTCAAATCAAATATCTCCCAGTTTTGTCTCTCTTTTTATTCCCTTTTAACCCGACCTTTTGTTTGTTGATGCTCGCCTAATTACAGCGGTATACGGGAATAGTGCCGCTCTAATGGGTCGATTTTTGCACAAAAAAAAAAATAGGATGATTTTGTGATGGAAAATCTCTAAAAATAAAAATTTGCCCCACTTGTTACAGATGGGTCTATTTTAAAATCCTTACAAATGGGTATATTTTCGCGAATTCCGAAAATTGGGTATATTTTCAAGATAATTTGCGAACGGGGTCTAATGGAGATAAGGCCTTGTGCTTCTGAGCCCTCGATATGCGAATATTAAGCTGGCCTAAACTGAAAATAAAATGAATGTTGACAAAAAGAAAATGCACTGGACCACACATAATAAACTCTAAATTGAGTGCCAACCCGGATTCAAGATGGACGGTCACTAAAATTGCCGGCTGCCGAGCCCGGTTTTTTTCAAAGGACACTAGAACGGAATGAGGGGAAAATAACAACCAAAAACATTCCTAATACTTTGTACAGTTGTTGGACTTTCTGAAGAACAAAAAAACGGACGACTAAGGTAATAATACGAGACATTATAACTGTAAATTCATACTACGTATTCATACAACACAGTCAACATGCGGGACAACAACAGTGACACTGATAGCGACGTGTCTAACGCTGAACTCAAGGCAATCATGTTACGCATGGAAAACAGTGTAAACAAAAAACTCGCAGAACTGGAAACAAGAATTGATACAATAAGTGACGCAGTAGACAGCAATGAAGCCGACATTAAAGGTTTGGAATTATCTGTTAAACAGAGTGAGTCCAAAATAATGGATATAATAGAAACTGTCACCAGTAACATGGAGGAACTAAATGATAGTAAAAGTAGAAATACTAGTATTAATAATAAACTGGATGACATGAAGAAAGACTTTGACAAAAAACTCACTCTCAAAGAGATACACGACAGAAAATTGAACCTCCTATTCTACGGGGTGCCAATAAGACAGGGAAAAACACCTTTTCAAGATGCCAGAGATATCTTGGTAGATGACTTCGGTATGTTAAGAGACGACGCAGAAGCCATATTCATTGTAAACGCCCACCGTCTTCCAAGAAGAGTGCCGCCCGGTGGAACACCTAGGCAAGGGCCAGATCCACTGATTGTCCGATTTAATTTTATGGCGGACAGAGACTACGTCTTAGAGTTGCAAACAAAGAGGGGCTTTGTGAGAGATAGACAACCAGCAGTGGTTTACACAGATTTGCCCCCTGAAATGAAAAGAAAAAGGGGACAACTGGCCGCGGAGGCGAAGAAACTACGTCGCGAAGGACAAAGCACAAAAATAAGAGTAGTGGGAGTAGAGGTTCTGTTAGAATATAGACCAAAGGAGCAAAGATTCGGAGATTGGAAAAAATTCACAGGCTGAATTGAAAACTTTGAAATCAAACATAAATTAGAAAAAATTCACAGGCTGAATTGAAAACTTTGAAATGAAACATTTAACTATAACATGTCCTATATGCTAAGTGTATAGATGCTTCACCAAAAACAACCTATAAGTACCTGCCGTTAAGAATTCAGTATACTTTCTGCATAAAATGCATCAAATGTCATGCTCAAATCAATAAATTCGGCTGAAATAATTAAGTTTCTTGGAATGTTTTAATTTATAAAACACGATGCCTTCACGATAAGAATACTCGTTTTATAAGGCTCTTTATGTGTATTTATTTCCCTTCAAATATAATTTTTTAATATAGGCTTGGATTCGGCAGCAGGTCGAGTGAGATTGTATTTGTTGTTGTTGGTGGTTTTTTTTTTTTGAATATTTTTTTACATTTTTTATTGAAATGTTCAATGACAATCTAATTTTACTACTAGCCATCGTCACAGATGTTCATCAATATCCTTTTTATATCTATTTGTACATGTACTTTTATGAGTACACTTTGAATTTAAATATAACCTCGTGTATTGATATGTACAAAAAGTACCACACAATGATTTATCACATATACCCATTCTCAAAATTGATTGATACTAGAAAGAATTATGCCATGTATACTCATGTCTTTATATTCCGATTGAATTGGATTATTATAATCTTGTCTCTAATTGACATACAAGGTACTATGATACAACCACCGTGATACAACAATTAGACGCGTTTGGTCATCTTTCAGAGTTCATCAAACCACGTATGAGTTACGTAATATATGGCATGATACCTTCCACTAATGCATTTTTATTGAATGGAATAAGTTGGTTTGAAGTGTACACACATAACTTTATAGCGTCTAATCATGTATACTCGGTTGTCGGATAAAAATAGATATGGCTAATGGTATGCAAAGTAACAATAACATTAAGAAAAAGGTGCATATTTCATTGGCCTCAATGAACTGTAGAGGGCTTGCCGCTACTGAAAAACGTAGAGATGTTCTGCATTTTTTACAAAAGAAAAATTACTCCATTTATTGTTTACAGGATGTACATTTTGAAAAAGATATGGAAAATATTATCAGAGACGAGTGGGGTTTAGATTGTTTCTTCAGTTCCTTTAAAAGTAATGCTCGTGGTGTCGCAATATTGTTTAATAATGATTTTGAGTACAAAATATTTAATACAAAATGTGATGAAAATGGAAATTTGCTTGCCTTAGACATTCAGATAAACGACAATAGGATATCACTGGTGAATATATATGGTCCAAATAGTGATACTCCAGATTTTTATGTTGATGTTCAAAATGTGATTAATGAGTTTAATAATCCGCTTACAATAGTATGTGGTGATTGGAATTTAGTGCTAGATGAGAGATTAGACTGCTATAATTATGTTAGGTTAAATAACCCTAAGGCAAGGGAAAGAGTTTTAAATTTGAAGAATGACTTGGATTTATTAGACCCATGGCGAATACAAAATCCAGAAAAAAAGAAATTTACATGGAGACAGTATGATTCAAATAAACAAGCCAGATTGGATTTTTTTCTTATGTCTTCTGAATTAAATTCTAATATTATAGCATGTAGTATTAAACCGGGATATCGTACTGATCACTCCTTGGTGGATATTCAACTAGATTTGAGTAAAATTGAAAGAGGAAATGGATATTGGAAACTGAATAACTCTGTGTTAAGTGATAAAAAGTATGTAGATCTTATAAATGAAATCATCTTAAAAGTTGTAGAACAATATGCATGTACACCATACAACATGTCTAATTTAAAAAACATTAATCCAAAAGATGTTCAATTTGTTATTAACGATCAGTTATTTTTTGAAATGCTTTTACTTGAAATTAGAGGTAAAACCATTTCTTATTCAGCTTACAAAAAGAAAGAATCTGTTCAAATTGAGTGCATTCTTGAGGATGAAATTAATATGCTGTTTAATAGAGTATCCCAAGGGGAGCACCTTTTGGATCCAGTGCTAAAAGCAAAACAAAATGACTTAATTGAAATTAGGAAAACAAAAATGGAGGGAGTTCTTGTAAGATCCAAGACAAGATGGATGGAAGAAGGGGAAAAACCATCTCGGTACTTCTTGAATATGGAAAAAAGACGGTTTGTTAACAAAACAATCAATAATATTGTAAAAGGGGAAGACGAGTCGGTACTTACAGATTCGAAGGAGATTTTATTAGAAACAAGACGTTTTTATCAGAACTTGTATTCTAGACGGGAAATCGATGAATCGGTAGATGTAGAATCAATATTTGATACAGAAAATATACAGACCCTCTCAGATGTTCAAAGAGACAAGATTGAAGGTCCTATAACACATGTTGAACTCAAAAACGCATTGAAAAAGAGCAAAAATGGGAAATCTCCCGGTTCAGATGGTTTCAGTTACGAATTTTATAAAGTCTTCTTTAAAGACATATCTTGTTTCCTGTTACGTTCACTGAATTATGCCTATAAACATGGCACTTTATCAGTTACACAAAAATACGGTATCATTACCCTGTTACCTAAAGGAGAAAAACCTAGGCAATTTTTAAAGAATTGGCGGCCTATTTCTTTGTTAAATGTTTCGTATAAACTTGCATCTGCCTGTATCGCAGAGAGAATTAAATCTTACCTCTTGAACATAATCCATGAAAATCAGAAGGGGTTTGTAGCTGGCCGATATATAGGGGAAAACATTCGTTTGATGTACGATTTGCTTTTTTTGACTGAAGAAACAAATATACCTGGATTGTTTTTATCAATAGATTTTGAGAAAGCTTTTGATTCTGTGTCACATTTATTTCTGAGAAAGGTTCTTCATAACTTTAATTTCGGCCCATCTATCCAAAAATGGGTTAAGGTGTTTTATAACCAGGCTTCAGCTTCAGTTCTAGTTAATGGGTTTTTGTCAGAGTCGTTCTTGGTTGGCAGAGGTTGTCGACAAGGCGATGGTTTGAGTCCGTATTTATTTCTTCTTTGCGCCGAAGTCCTTGGGTTAATGATTCGTAGCAATGAAAATATTAAAGGAATTTTAATTGATGACATAGAATTTAAGCTGTCTCAATATGCAGATGACACAGTAATTTTCCTAGATGGTTCAGAAAATTCAATGAATGCTGCATTTCGTACATTGGATGTTTTTGCAAACATATCTGGTCTTAAGGTTAATATTGAAAAAACACAAGCAGTGTGGATTGGTTCAAAAAGAGGTAGTAACGATGTTCTTTGTAAAAATATTAATGTAAAATGGGTTAATGAAGATGATACCTTCAAAACACTAGGTATTGCTTTTTCAACTAATATAGAGAGTATGATAAAGGCAAATTATGATGATGTTTTGGAATCAATACGGAAGTTAATACATAACTGGTCAAGAAGGAATCTTACCGTGTTAGGTAGAGTTACAGTAGTTAAGTCTCTCTTATTATCAAAACTTACTTTTTTAATCTTGACACTTCCGAATCCCTCAGAGGTATTTATAAAGGATCTTAACAGGTTGCTCCACAATTTTATATGGAAAGGGATGGATAGGGTCTCAAGAAATCAAATGATTCAAGATTACAGTAATGGGGGAGTAAGAATGGTAGACATCCAGGCTTACATACATGCTTTGAAATCAACTTGGATCAGAAGAATTTTGAAAGCAGGGGATCTTCAATGGGTGAAAATGTTTTACAAAGTAACACAAATTAATCATATTTTGGACATTGCAGGTGGATCTTCAGATATTATTAAGTTTTTAAAACGCTGGAATAAAATAAATTATTTTTGGAAGGATGTTTTCAATGCATGGAGTGAGATTGCAAGAAATAATCTGCCTAAGGTGAATACTGATTTTTTGAGGAATTCCATATGGTATAATGACAACATCAGACTCGGTAAAAAGACAATATACTATCGTCACTGGGTAAAAAATGGTGTAAACCTTGTTAATGATCTTATTGATGAAAATGGTGATTTTCTCTCCCTGGATGTGTTCAGGACAAAGTATAACATTCGGACCAACTTTCTAGAATATGGCGCAGTGATAAATTGTGTCAAAAAATCTTGTAATCATATTCTGAGGAACAATACGATCTGTATTCAGCGTCCGTTTATACCTTTCAATTTTGATATTGTGATACTTGATGATAAAGGATCTAGAAGGCTGTATGAAATCCTGATCTCATCTAGGGAGGTAAAAAGAAAATTTACTGAGAAATGGGAAATTAAGGTGAATACGAGGTATGATTATACCAAATGGTCAATTGTTTTTACCATACCTTTTAAATGTACTCAAGATACAAAATTAAGATGGTTTCAGTATCGTTTGACTCATAGAATTTTGGGTGTAAATTCTTTTTTGGAGAAAATTGGCAGGAAAGATTCAAATTTATGTACTTTCTGCAAAAACGCAGAGGAAACAATTGTTCATGTTTTTTGTGAGTGCCCAATCACATTAGCTTTATGGATAGATGTTGTTAACTGGGTAAACCAAAAGATTGATATTCGGTTAATTTTGGATAAGCAAATGCAACTTTTTGGAATTTTAGACAATACCATGGGTGCACTTAATGTTATATTATTAATATGTCGATTCCTAATATACAAGATGAAAATGAAGGAAGGAATACCAACAATTCAATTATTTGAGAGAGATGTAACAAAGTACATCGCTATGGAAAAATATATTTTTATCAAGAATGGGCTTACCGATAAATTTACCAAGAAATGGGATGATTTTTCGGTTTTATGTAATACATTATAATTCAGAGGTTTGATACTTAGGGGTCGGGACGAGTAAGGTTATCTGTGGGAGAAGTTACGAAGGGTGTGTCTTCATGGCGAGACTGCGAGCGGGCGCATGGCTGTCTCTCGAATTGCTGTGGTGAATTGTATATTAATGCGGGTGACCGTGGTGCGTTCGCGAGTGGTTTCGTCATGGTATTTTTCTTTTAAAGAAAATTGTATTGTTTTTGAAGACGCTTTTTGGGGTTTTTTTTCTTCTCAGAGATGCTTTTGGTCCTGACCCCTTGGGAATGTGAACCCAATATGTGATTTTATTATTGTACTTATATCTGTGACGTGACATTTTAAAGCAGGGGTCTGGGGACCATTATTGTATGTTTTCTCTCCTTTCCACCAGACCCTAGTACAGGCAAAGAGAAAAAAAAACAAAAAAAAACAAAAAAAACAAAAAAAAAAAAACTCTAAATTGACTTCACCTGCAAAGCCTCCCATTTGATATGCTGCATCACATACATGTATCCATTGCGATTAACTGAGTGCAATAGTAGCGCATATCCAGGTAATTGGAGACAGTCTGTGTTTTATAGAGAACCCCGTAATTTCTGTAATCCAGGACTTACGGAGGGGTGGGGGTCCCTTATAATAACCCGGGTGGGGTCACATTTTTACAAAAATAATAATGTAATGTCAAAGTGCCCTTAATATTCATAATTAAATGGCAAGTAAGAACATTAATTTACAAAAACTTTCAAGTTTTAATAAATTTGAACAGTTGAACGGTGAAATATTTCATTTGAAAGCATTTTTACGAAACGTCACCTCACACTTTCTCAAATCCACTTCGCCATATTTTAGAGTACCTTGTTCTACATGTTCTATGAGTTCTCATCCTTGATTTTGAAGCCTAGTTAGCTGATTTATTTGACAAGGTCACTTTCAGTCAATAGTGCTCTATCAACTTGGAATTATCTTAACACTTTCAACGCGGCAGGCGTCTGCATGCAGACGACTTTCCAAAATGCCACAAAATGTTTCAAAAAGGTCAACATTTAAAGTTCATAACCATTTTTTGTAATCCATGTGTAAAATGCACTGAAATAAGTACAAACATGCCAAGTATTAATTCAGCAATCCTTTGGATAGACCTTGAAAATTGAAAAAGGTTTCTGAAAAATCTATGTATTATATGGTAAAACCATAACCGCGTGGAAAGTGTTAGTGTTTTGTAAGTATAGGCCTAACTGTAAAAGGGCGTGTCTTATATCATTGTTTATTAATAGCTGTTCTAATCCTAATATAACACTGCTCTGGATATTTCAATAGTAGATCTGCCCGTGCATGCCATGGCTCTTCATAGAATAAGTGAGAATAAGTAGTCTCAATATTTAAGCCTACTTTTAGACATTCTTACCGTTAGCTATAACCATGGTATCACAAATTCCATGTAGACACAGACAAATAATCGTCACGATTTGGTCAGAACGACGGTACGCCATTATCAATTTGAATATGTCCTTTTTGCCGTCAGATATTCAACGTTCCAAATGAATTTACTCTATGTTAAAGTGTGATGTAGTGACTTGTGTTTCTTCAAAAGTGGTTGACTTAAACGAACTATAGTTTTTGGTGCACCGTGTATCCAAGTTTAAGGTGATATGTGTGTATAGTCTTTCTACAGACAGGTCACACATGAGTATGGGCCTTTTTCATGCGTGCATGAATTATATCCAGAATATGACAAAGCTGTCTAGAACATGTAGAACACCATTAATAATAATTTTGTGTCTAGTTCACAGACAAAACAATTGCAACCCACCAGTTTAGATGTGTATCCTATATCGATTGCTGCCTACTGTCAGAACAACATTCAACCATTCCGTTATTACGCAGTTGTTGAATAAGTTGACCCTAAGGGAGCTATTGGTCTTAACTATGCGTACAGCCGCAGCAAAATGGTATAGTTGTCTTTCAAAGTTATTCAACCAAAGCCTGCACTAAACATACATACGTACATTATATAAAGGCAATTTAACATATTACATACAATTAATACCTTACATATATGTTGAAATAATATTAATTGAATCTGATACAGATGAATAAAACAAAGTTACAAAAAAAGTTGTGAACATATCATTAGATGGATCATTACAACCGACTCATTCTCTTAAGGCGGGCTAAAAAAATACTAAGAATAGGGGAAATTCGAATATTTTTGTCAAGTTTGATCCATTCAATAGCACCTCTATGAATCATTCAACCAGTAGGCTATTACATTTGTAATAGTGAGTACGTACACCTTAGAAAGAGCCCAGTATAATACTGATAGTCACAAATCTGACAAATTTGACGAGGGGTCTGAGGAGGGAGGGAGGGACGGGGGGGGGGGGGGGGGGGGGGGGTGTAATTGTAGGTGTAATGTAAAGTATTCCCCCTGCCCCCCTGATCAATGTTGAATCCCACAATTTGCCCACCATCAGCACAGAGCCTCGCAACATTGATCGGTGGGGAAGGGGGAGGGATATGAGTAAGGGGATACTTCAGGCTACCAGAAACAAGTTTTGATTTTCACGTGACTCAAACAGCGTGCCTGTTATGGTCCAATAAGCATGGCAATTAGGGTCAGTGTTCGAACACCTTTTTTCTATAATTGTGTATAAAAACGCTAAAGAAAATCATATAATTTCAGTTTTTGGCCCATAACTCTGTTAATATATGAGCAAATCCAATGAAATTTCGCGTGCTTTTCGGGATTGTCTACAGCAATAAGCACACCAAAGAAGAATAAAATCGAAAGACATTTAGGGAACGGTCACATAATGCACATATCGTATAGCTCTGAATGCGTGATATATAGATCATGGATAGATGAATATGAATACCTTCAGCTTGATTATTTAGGCCTATTAATGTTATTAATTTCTTTCATAATGAACATCGTACCATCTCACTGATATACCTAATGATATATTAATATATTAAAATTCAATTTTCGGACACAAACAACAGGTATAAATCGCAGAAAGTTTGATTTTTCTTTTGACAAATCCATGGTGTAAAGTATAATAAGCTTATACAATTTACGCGTAACGTTTCATGCTCACTGAGCACTTCATCAGACTAGTTGACATCTGACCTCTTCACTGACTTTTTGTAGTGATTACCGCCGGAGTAGAGGGCGGTAATGAGATCAGCTTGTCGTAGATGTTGTTGAGTTGGTAGGCCCCGTCGTCTTTATTAAGAGTCGACTTTCCTCTCCTTCGAATCCAGATGGACTCCTTCAGCCATCTCGTTGTTTTGTGTGCCTCCTTATCAATGACCTTGGCCTCCTCCCACCCGATAACATGGTTCGTAGCTGCGACATGTTCGGTCACCGCGGATTTGTATTGCTCTTCTATGGATGATTTTCTCTGAGCCCGCGTGTACGAATTTGCACTGATTTTGTCCACCTCGGTTTTATGTTCTTTGAGCCGAGTGCAAAACAATCGACCACTCTCTCCAATGTACGACTTTGGGCAACCTTTGCATGGCATTTCGTATACTATTTCCACCGTTTGATGAGGATCTCGTTTGTCCTTGGGGTGGACAAGCATGTTGCGTAGGGTGCAGTGAGGCTTCATTGCCGTTGCGAAACCGTGTTTCTTGAAGCCACGCGATGCTTTCTCTGCCAATCCCTCAACATACGGTACGACTACCAGGCCTTTTGAGTTATTGTCGGTTGCTGTCTTTTTGGACTCCTTTTTCTTCTGATGTTTTTCTCTGTCTTTTTTGGCTCTGTTTATGGCTCATTTGGGATAACCACACTGTTTGAGTGCGTCGCAGATAATGATATCCTCAGCCTTGCTATCCTCCTCTGTGACTATTGTTTCCTTTCTGTCCAGCAGCGACCTGATTACACCCAACTTCTGGTGGAGGGGGTGGTGTGAATTAAACTGCAAATACTGGTTGGTGTGTGTTTTCTTTCTGTAGATGCACAGTTTGGTGCTGCCGCCCGGTTTGCGGATGATTAAGGTGTCAAGGAAAGGGATTTTCCCGTCCTGCTCTTGCTCATGTGTGAACTTGATGTTCTCAGTGGGATCGATGGTGTTTAGATGAGTGGTTAGATTCTCCACTTGTCCCTGCTTGATTATCTCTAAGACGTCATCCACGTAGCGTTTTCATAGTCTTGGTTTGCATGTGATGGGAGCTGTGGTGATGGCTTCTTGTTCCAGCCATTCCATGAATAGATTGCAGGTTATGGGGCTGAGTGGACTTCCCATCGCTACACCGGTGTTTTGAGCATAAATATCTCCCTTGAAGCTGAAGTTCCATCAAGTCGTCAACTGTTAGCCGGGTTCTTTGTTTTAAGTCTTTGTCTTTCTCCAACCGTTTCCTGATGATGCTTAACGTGAGGTCGATGGGGGTATTGGTGAATAGCGCCACAACGTCGTGAGAATTGAGAATCTCATCATCCTTAACTGAGATATCTGCTAAGTATCTGGATAAATTATACGCGATCGATCCCAAGTAGTCGACAATCGGTCTAAGCGGGTTGCCGTTCTTGTGGATTTTTGGGCTGCCGTAAATCCTGGGTACGTTTTCCGCGGTTGAATACAAAAATGTCTTGTCATCGTGGGTTATTTTTTCCTCTCTTTCCAGTCTGGTGATTATAGCAACCAATTTCCTTTTGTAGACAGGTGTTGGATCCTTCTTGGATCTGGATCCAGGTCATCCTCATCTGACTCAGCCTCAAGTTCCACAACTGCAGCTGCAGGGTCGGTGTCGTCAGCTGTGTCAGTGTCATCCTCATTGGCAGCTTCTAGGGGTTGGTTTATTCGCGACCATGACTTGTTCTTTCAGTACGTCTCTCAAAATGACTGTCAGATCTATAGCCTCTAATGCATCCTGTGATCCTCTTCTTCACTTTCATCTCCCATCATGTTGCATTACGGTTCCGTGCCCTGTATAAAATCCAACTTTCTTGACCAGGTCTTTGATGACATATCCAGGGTAATAAATTATCCCCTCCTACACCATTTATCTGATTTATTTTTACACCAACTGTGTCTTGCCAGCATGCGTGCTACCATTTCCACCGCTATCCTAAGCATAGCTCAAGGCTCTTTGGTGTTGGTGTAACTAGAAGCCAAATATACTACTTTTGAAAATGTTCTTGTGATAACAAATTCCAACTTATAATTTCAATTTGTCATAAAAAACTAGTGCTATATCATATTTTATAAAAACAAATGTTCAAATTTCGAAAAAAAATCACATCCAAAGAGCAGATTTTAGTTTTAAAATTAGCCCAAATCTACGGAAAATCACCAGTGTGGAAGTAGTCATGTGGCAATACTGCAGCCCCTCAGGCTTGTTTCTAGTTCCACCGCTGCCACACTCAAGGTCCCCCAGCATGCGGTAAATGGTGTTGGATGGATCAAACTTGGGCTCAAACTTTACAGGCGACTGGAATGTAATGTGGTCATCCGCCGGATGATCGGCCAAGAAAAACTGGTCATCCGCCGGTAGATTTGGTCATTTCGGATGACCGGATGGCCGCTATTTCGAACGCTGTCTGTAGTAGACATATTCAATGTAACATCATTTTATTTGTTACTATTTATTAATTTACATAATGTACTACTATATTAAACTGATATAACTAAATTAAATATATAAGGAAGTTTGCAAAAGTTTACGGCATGGCAATGTAACACTTCTGACATTTTGGAGTTCTCCCAGTAAACCTTTGACCACGGATATGCTATGATGTGATTACCAATGCCAATTGATCATCTATGGCAAGCCAAATGTATACTAATGCAAAATATGGAATGACAAATGCATAACCTTTTACCATTTTTGTTATCAAGCTGGATTTATTTCAATATTTGAGTTTGACTCCTTTTTTATGTTGACATACTGTAGTGTATGTAACAATCATTGATTTAATGGACTTAAGCAAGATCAATTTCAGAGTGACTCATTCTGAATAAGGTAGAGCCTTCAATATTTCAAAATGTATAATCTCAAAAATGAATATAAAAAATGGATTTCTTGTACTTGTATTGTTCTGTAAAAATAGTGTTACACTCCTGACCGTTTTACATCAAAAAAGGGCAGATTTTTGTTTTTGCAACAAGCAAGGGTCATCATATTCTGGCACAAAGAAATGACTATCTTCGCACATATTTTGGAATCATTGGCTATTCTATAAAGTTCTTTATATGATCAAAAACGGGCAAAATGATGAATATGCTTTTTTTTTTTTAAAACCGCCCATATTGCAACAATTTCTTGTCCTACCCTATAAAAGGTATATATTTCTGAACGGTAATCTCACAAGGAATCCTAATATGCTATTGGAATTAAGATAGGACCTAATGGTATTATGTTGTGCTAAGAATGTTACAAAAATATCGATTTTGTTCATATTTGGCTTAAACCTCAATAATATTTGTATACCTATCCTAGTCATGATTTTACTGTGCATAGTTCTTCATTCTATTACCCATCAGAATATAAGGGTTGTCAAGGGTAACTTGTTGAAATATATTATATCGGAAAGTGAGCACAAACGATTAAATTTCATATTTATTCAAGTTTACAAATATATTATTTGCAGTATGCACCCTATCCTGATTTAAACGGAATTTTTGAACTCTCCTTTTTGTGAACTTTCCAAAAAATGTATAATTTTTGTTGTTGCTATAATCGGTTGAATACTTTTTATAGTTATAGCCACGTGTGTAAAACCGATAAATTAGGAGGGCAAGTTAACTGTGTAGCGAATAGGAAGAAAGCCAAGGACAATGTTATCAGTTCATGATTACAATTGTTACATAATAGTTGACGTGTTTGTTGAAACAGAAACTTATAGACTTTAAACAATCTTGAAAATGAGGCCAAGATCATGTTTGTACCATACAGGGATCAAGAGTTATTGTTAATTGAACGTAGAATTGGGAAAATTTTCTAAATTTCCCATAGAGAATGCACACAGCGCCACCGACGCTGCCACCATCCCTGACTTTCGAAATATAATCAATCATATCTCAGCCAAACAATACCTGAAATACCTGATTTATTCACACAATGTAGCTAGATAAATAGGTATTTATAGCTCTAGCACATTTAGTTGTTGAGTTAATAGACGGATGATTCGTCACCAACAATGCAACGCCACCACCCTCTTTTGGTGGTGAGTTCAAAACACATGGCCATAGGGGTGAAGCCGGTTGTAAAGGAGTGATCTACATACAATTAATTCTGTTGATAATACACCTATCAGTTGTAAGACGCACTATACGACCCCCGGGAGAGGTGCGTCGTGGGTGCGTCGTTTACCAATAATTATTGACGGAGGGTACGTCAGTGGCAGCCTTTGGTCCGTCAAAAAAATGACGGAGGGTGCGTAAAGGTCCGTCACTTTACATGGGTGCGTCACAGTGTACATCTGTTTACGATCAACAAAATACGACCTTTAAATATACGTTATAGGCCTACTGTACCACATAACTCCTTAATACCGCCAACCAAGCTCCACTTTAATACCGCAAACATCACTCCGATATTTTATACCGCATGTTCTATCACTCGATCATCGCCAATTGCTCCGCGCAGTCGCTTACTATCGTCCTACGAGCCGATGGATGGAGTATACAGCAGTCTTGACCCGAGACTGCTACCGGGGGAAGCACTCGTAATCACCCGTGTTGTCCATGCAAATTTAATCAAATTTAGGGCATCGCATGTGGGGGTCATCAGGGGGGGGGGGGGGGGGGGGGGGCATATATGACTATTTGTTTTAGTATACAAAGGTTTACATCGAGTTTGTAATTTCATTTGGGGGGAATCATGGTGGGGGGTGGGGGGAGCCCCGGGGGACTTATCACAATAGCGGTATACGTCTATGTGCCGCCTTTTGGGTTGCCTTTTCTCGAAGTATATGGGTGGTATTGATTAAATCAGAAATGTTTTTGGTATTTGTAAATGCCCCCTTAAATTCTTTGATGCTTTATAGAAGGTGTAATTTCCGATCCGAAGTTCAAATGTTTAAATACACTTTCGAGAACCTAATTTTGGTTAAAATACACTTTCGAGAACCAAATGTTCTACTTACCTCCCGTTTATTGTAAATAGGCGCAAGCCTACATGTATAACAAGGGATGAATGATGCCCCTCCCCCACCCCACCCCACCCCACCCCCAACCCACCTCCTGGTTACGCCACTGAACGGGTCGAAGCAGAATGGGAAATGTTCTCGAAATTGTTTCATCCACATCCTGACGTTTATGACAATCAGTTAAGTATTTTATGAATTTTAGACCAGTCAGACATTATTGTGCATATAAAAGTTCTCCTCTTGGTTCCGTCCATTCGGTCCCGGTCCGGGGTCTATATAATTATTCGAGGACCAGGGTTGACAACACCGAATAAGGGCAGATCCCCGTGAATCAAAGGTAGTTTCATTTTCAGTAGTCATCGTGTGTTTTCAGTTTAATCAACGATATCTGACGACGGGGTGCGTCGTCATGGTCCGTCAGAATGACGCACCACTCCCGGGGGTCGTATAGTGCGTCTTACAACTGATAGGTGTATAAATACAGGAAATATATAAAGGGGTCAAAAAAGTAAGTCCCCCCTCTAAAATTAGATTACTTTTGGTTCCATAACTTCAAACACAATTAAAAGTTTCGAAAAGTTGAAACTATTATGAAAAGAAAAAACGCTTGGCTACCAACCGAAAGTTTTACATTTTCGATATCATGTTTACTTTTCCCAAAACAGTCACATTTCCCCAAAATTATGTTTTCAGAAAAAGTGGCACTTGGTCCATACCAGTCAATTTAAAAACTCTCTCTCGTGATTATATTGTACGAAAATTAGACCAAGTTTGTTTGCATAACTCCGCACAGGATTGATCGTTTTGAGAAATTTAAAAACTTGTGAAGAGAAAAAGTGCTTGTCTTTTCACAGAAAGTTTCTCCCGTTCAATATCATGTTTACTTTTCCCAAAATTGTCTCAGTTTCCCAAAACGATGTTATCAGAAACAGTGGCAATTTTCAAAATCCTTTACAATTTTGTTTGCGTAATACCCCCACACAGTTAGACGTTTTGAGAAACTTTTCTGAAAAGGAAAAACGCTTAGCTATCCGTACAAAGTTTCCCATTTTCAATATCATGTTTACTTTTCCCAAAAAAGTAAAATATCCCCAAAATGATGTTTCCATTAACATGAAATTTGCCAAAATCCAATACAAGTAAGTGCCACTTTTTCTGAAAACATCATTTTGAGGAAATGTGACTGTTTTGGGAAAAGTAAACATGATATCGAAAATGTAAAACTTTCTATTGGTAGCCAAGCGTTTTTTCTCTTTTCATAATTGTTTCAATTTTTCAAAACGTCTAATTGTGTGTGAAGTTATGTAAACAAAAGTAATCTAATTTTAGGGGGTGGGACTTACTTTTTTTGACCCCTTTATATATATAAACAATGTAATCACCTGGTTATATCATGTATCCAGTGCCTTCCAATCAAATACCAGTGTACCATGGACAATGAGTACACAATTACAGGGCAGTGAAGTCAAAACCAATGTTTTACATTATCTTGAGCCAATACAGGACCAATGTTCAACAAACACAGATCTATGTAAAATCGTGTGGACCTCTCAGGCAAACGGACCTCTCATTCTTTTGTGAAAATTATTTTGACCAACTAACGATCGGGCCCATTTACAACAGGGTTTTTCGCTGCCTTTATTTGTTCTAGAAGTGATTGGTTGGTTCACATTAATTCCTGCAATATCTCTTAAACATACCCATAGCAAAATACTTGATACTATTAGTAGTAGCTAGCTAGCCGCTAATGCTAGCCGATAGTTAGCTGCTATGGTTATCGATCAGGGTTAGCCGCTAACTAGCCGCTAATAGAATCACATGCAAATTAGTTAGTAACGGCTAGTTTTCCGCTACTGTTTATGCAAATTAGCTTGCAAGTTGCTCCATCCGATATTATTAGCGGCTTGTTATCCGCTAGTATTAGCGGATAGCTGTTTGTTATAGCCGCTAATAGAATCACATGCAAATTAGTTATTAGAGGCTAGTTAGCCGCTACTGTTTATACAAATTAGCTAGCAAGTTGCTCCATCTGATAATATTAGCGGCTTGTTATCCGCTAGTATTAGCGGCTAGCCGCTACTGTTTCCTGCTAGCTAGTTGCTACCGTTTCTTGGTAGTATTAGCGGCTAGCTGCTAGTATTAGCAGCTAATACTATCAGCTAGCTGCTAGTATTAGCTGCTTGTTAGCCGCTTGTTAGCCGCTAATAGAATCACATGCAAGCTAGTTACTAGTGGCTAGTTAGCGGCTAGCTAGTGGTCACATGCTAACGGCTAGTTAGCGGCTAGTGTCTTCCTGCTATCCATTTCTTACCGCCCAGCTCATTATAGCTAAGTAAAGACCGTTTTCGCTATTTCCCATCATACACGTGCATCGCGAAATTAAATTTCTTGGAGGTCCATAGTAGTAAGGGAAAGTACCTTGGAAAAATGAATTTCGTGCAGAATTACACCAAGCATACACCCATACAAACCACGTGTGTCTCATAATGGGTCTCGCAACATGTTCCCCTTCTAATGTAAGTTCGTTCTCGCTAAACTTTGAGGTCAATCAGCATGACCAGACCTACCTAAAATCTGACGCCATGATGACCTTTGACCCAGCCACTGCAACATGGTCCCTTTTAATGCGGTCTGTTGTCAGAGCTTGACGCCAATCTGAGAAGTGTCAAAGTTTAACCCCTAGTTGAACTTGACCTGACCTCCTCATAGTAATCCATTGGTCATCACGTTTGTTGTCAATGAATTTGAGGTCAATCCGAATGGATTCAAATATACCCCTTAATGACCCTTTACCGCAGGCATAGAGTTAAGTCTAATCATAGATGATTCTGTGCGTTTTCCAGACAGAAGTGCCGGCCATGCAAAGCTCGCTGTTCATCACTGATAGCTGGCTCACTTTCTGTCAGCAGTGGTGTTACTATTAAATGGTAGGCGAGGTGGGCGAGTCGCCCATCCTTGGATATTTTGGGGAGAAATGTTAGAAGGTAGGTAAAAAAAAAAAGGGGGGGGGGTAAGGAAAAGAAAGGGAAGATGGGGGGGGGGGGGGGGGCGGTGTCTCAAAATGTTGATTTA